>CP021226.1:1200000-1800000 GCA_003999685.1 Taiwanofungus camphoratus
GTTCATTCGAGTGATTTCACCAAGCACGGCTCCTATAGCAAAGCAACGTGAGTTCCCAGGTTGGCAGTATTCGGTCCGAAATAAGTATGAACGGTCACTAGGTTGACGTATAAAATTATGGCAGCATTACAATGCAGAGCGCTTGAAATCAAGCTTCATGTCCGCTCTCCGCCCTTCATGATGAGCATTTGATAGTGCGTTGGATGCACTACCATATGGGGGCGCTCAGATCATCGCTATATCTATCAAATCCGCAGTACACCAATGTGATGCGACTCCATTGTACCGACATCTGCCCATCAAAGCTGGAATAGTCAAGCACTGCGTATCTGATTTTAGCGCCCTTGTTTAGAAGCGATACCGACTCATCCGGTTTTTCCACGCCGATGCTCATCTATTGAGTATCGAAGGGCCACAACTTGTATCGGAATTCATCTCCCAGTACACTACGTACTCATTCTGTCATATCGGACGTCGAGGGCAAGTGAGCTTCCAGACGTTCGGGGGAAACGCCGTACTGGAACACCGAGCTGGGCCGCTGTAACACATACCTTCGTCGAGCAAGGGCTAAATGTTGTCAGAAAAACAAGCACAAGGCATGTCACTAATGGGTCGTGTTTGTTTGGGAATGCCCGAGGCAGACACCTGGTGACTCTCATACGCCTTTTAGTGGCGAATGGTAAGTCATCATTGTGAGCTAACTCTCCATCCGATCCTCGACATCCGCAGGGCGGTGATCACGGGTGGTAGAGCCTTTTACCCTTTGAGCCTCTCGACTGGAGCGACTCGTCCAGAATTGGTCACCAAGGTCTTGTAGGTCAAGCGTAGATAGACAGCGCTCATCGCACACCGCACCTTCCAAGTTCAGTTTTATTTTTGTCCCCCACTTCTTTTTTTAGCCAGCAGTTTCGCGGGGTAACCTGGGCGACAATGCTGAGCAAGGTAGTGGATAGTCGCTAACTTCTCACCGGCAGACATCGCCGTCGCCATGCATGAGGGTTGTATTCCAGGGTTCAAGACAATGTGTATCTGCTTCCCCAGGTAAGCCCTGGGTATAACTGACGAGTTTTGGTTGACTTATATTGATCTGATCGCTGCCGCACACTTCGATCGCTTGTTGCTTTTCGAGTTGCTCGAAAGCAGTTTACCATCACCAGCGATCGTACCGCCGGAGAAGACGGAAATAGAGAGACCGGTCTCAAGATGGACTGCCGAAGGGGCATGCTACGCAACCAAAAATAAAGCAAACATCAAACTGGGATCACTATGTCTTCAATGCACCCGAGTCTCGCCATGTCTGCTGGAGTGGTCCCCGTGATCACTAAACGGAGCAGGCATCTTCACTGTCGCATGTTCAGTTTTTACGACCCCTCCCGGCCAGCCAGGTATAAAAAGCTGCCTCGTAACATCATGATAGCAAACCACCAGACCACCTCGAGCTTTACGAACCATGGGCAAGTTCCTCGCCACTGTCATTTGTGCTGTTCTTCTGGCGACGCAGGCGAATGCGGCGCCAGCCAGTGCTGTAGGATCGTCATCCTTCGTGGCGTCCGAGTCAGGCACTGCGACAGCCACTGGCTCGGCAGCAGAGTCGAGCTTCACCGTTGCGCCTGCCAGTGATGCTCCGAACGGGATAATGTGGAATGTCACCACGGATAATGACCCCCAGCCGATCCGTGGAAGCCTTGGAGGCACGATCCTTGCACAGCAGAACGCCGATCTCCAAAGACAGAATCCCGACCTTTTAGCTCCCCCGACCACGGATGAGGGCGATATGTACGTCTTTCATTGTCGCACGATGCGATTCTTATTCACTGTCTTCCCTGTCTGCCCTCAAGCCCGAATCCTAAGTGGCCATTCAGCTTGAGTCCCAATCGCTTGCAGACAGGCGGTTGGGCTAGACAGCAGAACGGTGAGCTTTATTAGCAAGTCATCAGTCACATGTAGCTAACATCTCTCGGTTCACATTCGACAGTCCATGCCATGCCTATTGCTACTGGTGAGTCCGCCCTAGATCAGAATTTATTGAAACTGTACCGACGCTCTTGAAGCGATGGCCGGCGTTGACATGCGTCTCGAACCTGGTGCAATTCGGTAAGTTTGAGCACCATATTTAAAAAATAAAATCGCTCATGCGGTTGTTTCAATAGTGAGCTCCACTGGCACAAGACTGCTGAGGTGTGTGGCAGCCTTGAGTGTATCCTGTCATTTCACTCATTCTTCATTCAATTCAGTGGGCTTATGTCTTGAGTGTAAGTATCGGTGTTAGAAACATCCATCTACGTTCTGACGTTGAGGTCAGGGTTATATGCAAGTGACGTCAATCAATCCTGATGGGCAGAACTTCATAGGAACGGTGGTATGGATCTCACCTGTACTGACTATAGAAAACTATTCACAATCATGGATTTTCAGGGGCCAGGTGATCTCTGGTATTTCCCCCCTGGGTTTCCCCATAGTCTTCAGGCTACAAACCAGACTGAAGATGGTGCAGAATTCCTCTTGGTGTGTCTCACTAGTTCCTGCATACAGAAGACAAAACTCATCGTCCGATAGGTCTTCGACAACGGCGAGTTCAGTGAAGATTCCACGTTCATGGCAAGTATTGTCCGAGATAATCATTGGCTCTACTAACATCCATTCAGTTGACGGATTGGTTGGCCCACACCCCGAAGGAAGTGTTAGCCAAGAATTTCCAAACCAGTATTGCCGCTTGGAATGATATTCCCGGACACGACCTCTACATATTCCCCAGCAGTACGTATTGTACCGTCAAAGCGTGGAAAGAGGCTAACCACTCCCATATAGTCCCTCCAGACCCTAACGCCGAGGCCGTTGAGGACCCACAGGGACAGGTTCCTAGCCCCTACACTTACAAATTTTCCGAAGTCACTCCTACGCAGCTGTCCGGTGGAACGGTCAGGATTGCCGACTCAAGGACCTTCCCAGTCTCCACCTCGATTGCTGTGGCTGATGTCACCGTTGAGCCGGGAGCGATAAGGTCAGTGTAATGAGTTGTCATTGGTAATATCAATATGCTGAATGACGTTGCAGAGAACTTCATGTAAGTAATGTTGTACACAGCAGGCTACTAAAGCTGATGGAGGGGGTAGTGGCATCCGACTCAAGACGAGTGGACGTACTACCTGTATGTAGCCCTAGTAACCTTGAAGGTGGAAATTATGGCCTCACTACCTGCTCAGTTCTGGTACAGGCCGAGTGACTCTTTTCGCGTCTTCATCCACTGCTCGTACTTATGACTATGAGGTCGGTCCCATTCTTCGTCATCGAGAGCATGATCTCACTAATATTTATGCATGCAGGCTGGAGATATCGGCTACGTACCTGCCACATATGGTATATCTGACGTCCAGTATACAAGCAGCACGTTTTGAAGCCTCGTTTCCAGGACATTACATAGAGAACATCGGAAACGATACCTTGCATTTCCTCGAGATCTTCAACACCGGTATGCGGTATTCCCTTCTAAACTGCCTTCTACTACTAATGAGCTCTTCCTAGATGTCTATCAAGACATTAGTTTAAGTCAAGTAAGTGGCTCCTCATCGGAAGTACGAGTGTTTCCTCACAGTGGTGCTTTGATAATTTAGTGGCTGGCTCTGACACCTCCTGAACTCGTCAAAGCTCACCTCCGTGTCTCTGATGACACGATCAACCACTTCAGCAAGGTTGCGCCTGTTGTCGTTGGACCCAACTAATATGGAAGTCAAGGGAAGTCAAGGTTTGTGTCAGCTTAGATTCCCTCTCGCATTTGTTTAGATCGCCTGATGTGGCTTTCTACACATTCGTTCATTTTGTCGTACCCTGCCATTTTGAGATACATTGCCAATACATATCAAGGACATTCGTTTAGATTTGTGTACTTGTGAGTGATTTTGTGAACGAAACAAGACTAAATCCGCTTCTCGTCGTGACATGTAGGGTCATGGTGCGATAAGCATGTCATACGCGGTGGAAATGGGGTTATATATATAATCATCATCGAACACCGCGTCCGCTATAACTCCAATGAAGTGAAAGTAGTTCCTCCGATGGTTCACAAGATCATTCGAAAAAGCCTTGTTTGAAACTGGATAGGGACGGAGACTGAGTTCATAACTTATTTTATACATACAACCTGCAAACACCTGCAAAGCCCGTCCAGTGCCCGCTCAGTGCTTGTTAATGTCCAATGCCTCCTAATTTGCTCTATTCTACACCAGCTGTGCGGATGAAACCGAACGGGTATCTGAACACCGAAAAAGGAGAAGATCTGAGATTTGCGTTGAAGGCGGTGGTTATAAGCCGCGTCAGAACGTCGAGGCCCACGCCTCTAGATCGATGGTCGCCGTCCTCGAATGCTCTATCCATGGATATTTCTGAGCAGTCAAGATAAGCACCATCGAAGCCGAAGCCAAAAACCATGGACAGCACTTACGAGCAAGTCCTTCGGCGTCTTTCTCTGCTCCGGGTCTTTCAATAAACAACTGTCCACAAAGTTCTCGGCCTCTTTCGGGAAGCGCCCCTCGGGCGTTAGCCGCGGCGCAGGCTCATTTACGATATGTTGCAGTAACTCCAAGATGCTCATGGTCATTCCACCTCCCTGCAAGCTCACACCCTTGCTCTTGCGCTTCTTTTTCTTGTCCTTCTGTTCCTTGGTCTTGGAGGGAAGCGGCGCCGGACGGCTAGGCGAGAGCGTGCCCTCAAACTCGGACAGATCAGAATCATCTGAAGAGGAATCGGAGAAGGGAAAACGGCCTAGGGCAAGCTCGATAAGAGAAATACCGAGGGACCATACGTCGGATTTTACAGTGTATTGGGCACCTTGAATACGTTCAGGCTGATCGAACGGGTGATTAATTTGATCCAAAAGTATGCTGAGCAAAGCAACGCACGCTCATGTAGGTAGATGTCCCAACGAAAGTGTCCGCAATTGAATTAATGAGTTCTCCTGACACGCCAAAATCACAAATTTTGATCTGCCCTTGCGAGTTGCAAAGGATGTTGGAGGGTTTGATGTCTGATATCTGTCAGAAATATCCTGAAGTGGTACAAAATACGACGTACCGCGATGAATAATACGATGGACATCATACAGATAAGTAAGTCCCTCAAGCACCGCAAGCGCAACCTTCCCAACTACATCAATGTCGATCGGGCCAATCTTCTTGTATATCCCATCTAGTGAGCCCTTGTCCATGAACTCCATACAAATACAGATGTTCGGATCCGAGATGAAGGCCCCGAAGAACGAGATAATATAATTTGAGTTACAATCATGCATGATTTGTAGCTCGCGAAGAATCTGCTTCCGTACCGACGGTTTCGCGTCGATCAGAACAATCTGAATTGTCAAGATGATACGTAAATAGGGTAAGTGATGGGGGCCAGCATGAGATCTTACCTTCTTCGCCATTATCGTTCCCGTAGGGACATGCTCCACTTTCTTCACACTGCCCCCATTGCCCTGCCCCAGCTCTTGCATGTCCTTCAAGTCCTCATTCTGCAAGTCGTGATACTTGTTCTCAGAATTCATGTCCAGATTAGCCAGTGTAGTGGACAACGTGTTATGATACGTCATTCGTGTTTCTGATGCTGAAGCCGTTGGTGGTGCTGAGCCTGCGCCATTGGCGGCCAAGAGACCATTGTCAGTTTCGACGGTAGTGGTCGAAGTGCCAATTTTTGGTGCCTTAATGATCATTGGAGGTGGTCGCTTTTTACCGCCAGGGGCACCACCTCGTGCAGGCGCCAGGCGGATTGGTGCAAGCTCAGGCTCGGGTGGTGGGGGTTGCGATACATCAAGCTGAAGAGCCTTAAAGTTACGCTTCTTCCGAACAACTCCAGAAGGTGCAGGTGCAGCCATCTCAACTGTGCTGTGCAGTGACCAAGCCTTCAGACAAAGCTAAGGAAAGGTGCCTTGTTACTCCTCGACGTCTGGCAGATGAGAGGTATTGGAAGTCGCAGGTACAAGCGGAAGAGTCTGGGGAAGAAGAACACAGGCACTTGGTAGCTGTACTTCGACGCTACTTGCCACAAGCAGATCTCTCGATTGTGCTTACATAACGCACGGCATACGCCGATACCGATCCGTGCATGTTTCAACTTTCTAAAGCAAGTACAATGTTTGTAGCCAGAAGTAGTCGTTTCGTGAAGATTTAGATAATAAAGAGCAGCTAAGTAGTGCGAGCAAATCGTGGTTTTCAGAAAGGTGCATATTTAAGAGCAGTTCAAGTTGACGATGGTTGCCCAAACCATCCTTCTTTACTGCCGTTGACAGGATCGCTTGTTTGTCCCAAGTCCTAATTCATCAGTTGGAAATTTGAGACCGACTTCCTCCGAGGCAAGCGGCAAGCATGTATCGGATCATCTGTCTAGTATGAAACAGCTCGATATGTATCCTTGCACTTGGTCGAACGCGGACGGTACTCACGATCCAGATCGGTAGCGCATCTGTAGCCAGTTCGATACCCCTCTGCCGACACTTGAACTGTAATGCTGGGAAGTCCACATGCTGCGCAGTGTCCGGATCGCAAGTCACAATACGTAACCTGGGCAGGGCATCGATGGCCGCCAATACACTCTGCAGTGATCGATTCGCACTGAGTCCAAAATTGCGAAAGCTCAGATGCTCGAGCGTCTGCGGGAGTCCGACGAGCCGAAGAAAAGTTGACAATTGGAATAGAACAAGTTCCTCGAGGTTTGGACAGCGTCGAATGACGGCGGCGGCACGGGAGCCATAGCGCATGAGACGAAGCGAACGAAGCCGAGGGCCATGTACGTCGAATAGGTCATCGAATTCCGTCCCTGGAACGTCCCTAGAATCAACTATCTGAAGGGACGTTTCTGATGCAGACAGAAGCCATCGCACAATCTCGTGAGAGGGCGTGCGGTGAAGGATGAGTTCGTAAAGCCTGAGATTCGCGGGCTGCGACGGCGGCGTGGCATTGATTTCCACCCCGAGCTGGAGGAACTGGATCGTGGGCCATACCCCAAGTAGTTGATACAGAATGGGAGATTGCACGCCACATCGCATCAAGCTCAGCGCCCGAATGGAGGACGGCGTCGGGCCATCAGCAAGCTGTCGTAGTCGGTATAGGGTCTCATCGTCAAACTCGTGGACACCAGAGATGCGGAGTACCAGCTCGTATAGCCGCGAGCAACGTGATAATACCGCAATGAAGTCCGAGATGGTAGGCAGCATGTCCTGGAATATGCCTACGAACATGTCCACTGTGCGGACGCAGCTTCCTAGCATGCGACCACGCTCCGACGACGGATCGGTTCCAAGGAAGAAGCCTTTGATGGCTTTACCATTATGGGGACCTCGCAAAGTCACGGAGCGAAACAAGAGGCTCTGCGCTGGTTCTCTCCAGAGCGTGGACACGAGAGAGCACGCCTTGAGGGTCTTTTGATCAGGGATCCCTGCGTCGTAGTAGGCGCATTCGAGAATAATCCAAATCAGCTCGGGAGGCAAGACCGTCATTGGTCAAAAGATGCGTTCAAATGCTACACGAATTGGGCAATGCACTGGCACTCAGTACTCAAGTCTTAGGTTTGAAAAGGTAGATGCGCTGGATATTTACGCGTTGGCGTCGGAGCCGCGTGCGGCGATTTCCCACTGATTTCGGGCGCGTTACCTTGACATCACGTGATCTACGAGATAAGGGACTGACAATTTCTGAGATCAGATTTATTGGAAGGATTATCAGTGCGAGCTACAGGACTCACGGCTTTCTTGGATAATTAGCTTGGCTAAGGGAGGCGTATGCCAGAATAATTAGTTTCGATTCACATGTCGAGGTGCCCTGCGCATAGAAAGATGAAGGACCTAAGTACTTACCATAGCTGTTCAATAGCGAACACTTGGTTGCGCTTCACCAGCCTCTCGACACGACTCAACACCAAGTTATCCAGAAAAAGGACGCAAGCAGACGATTGGATACGTGTTCGCTGCTCTTACGAGTCCATGTCGCTTCGAGCAAGGGAATTTCACGAAATTCTATCTAGGTATACACGGGTACATGAGATGATTAGCCATGGTGCAAGTTACATAGGACACAATGATACCCGGAACGGGCTTGTTGTGTTCACTTTACTCCAAATTTGAAAGCTTATCTGGGAAGGGCATTCTGGACTTTTTCAAGTCGACCGGCGCAATACTGGCTGTCAGCTCAATCGGACGGGTGTTGACCAGATGGACACGTACGTATTATCACTGACAACACGGTCGGAATATCATGTCATCGGAATGCCTCTTGTTGGCCCACGATATCCGTCGACTGCGGCTGTTATCATGACTCTTGAGGTGATAATGCAGACACTAGGTGTTATTCCTAGCCTACTTGCTCGTAAGCAAGAGCTGAGAAGGGGCCCATTGTGAATGACCTAGGAAATGCCAAATGTGTAAGTGATACTGTCACCGATATAAAGATCAGAACTTGAACCTCCTGGTCCGCCCTTGGCCCGCGACAAGACTGTACTTGGGTCTTCTGAACGAGGTCCTTCGATTGACAGCTATGCACTGGTGTATCCGAACGTGAGAGTAGGTCGTCCCTCTTCCAGTCCCTCTGGCGCTATTCTTCAGCATACACTGCCTCGTGGTGTTCCGGTGTTTCTTTTATTTTTACAAGTTAGTAGACCATTCAACACTGAGACGGACAGACTACGGCTGGTTACGTCCATGTAGTAGATTCGCGAATTTATCCTGTCCACACCGATAATATTTGTGTGGATGTGCCGTGGCGCGTTAATTTGACTACCGCGTCCCGGGCTGGCTGGGTCGATGCAATGGACAGTACTAGGTACTGACCGAGGAAATTCATTGATCTTGCTGATGGACCTTACCCAGACAAGTCCCCTGCCGATTGCCAGGTTGAGTTTGGGAGAAGGAGAGCCTCTTTTGGTGCGATCAACATCAGTTGTCAGACGAGGCAGTTCTGCGGGTCAGCTTATACTTATGCCCGATGTGCGGCCGATACTCAGACTTGTTCTTCCATCCTTACCCTCAGCTCTAAGTTCACTGCGCGACGCATCCTGTACTGCTTGCATGTAACCTGTACCACTGGTCAGAATGTATTCCAGTGAGGACTTGAATCACTTACGCTATTCACGCGTACCGGACACAGCACTTATGCACGAGGTAATTTCGGGAGTGCACGACGACCTCCATCTGGGCACAAAAGAGAGAATACCTTCTAACACAAACACTCTCACAGAATAAAGCAAGAAACACCGAAGGAGTCCCTGACTTTGTACGTTCGAAATAAATAGCATTGTCTAGAGATTGTCTAGATCTTCCTGAGACCATCTTGCGCGCTTCGCGAGGCTTGGCGACGACCATCTCGCGCCCGTCGCACGCTTGGTCGCACGTTACCGTGCTTTGCCATCCTGTATCCTCCATCAAGCCTGTGGTTCACGCTAACTTTTTACTTTGCTTTTGCAGGCTTTGTCTGGAGGAACTAGCAAGGCCGAGGTGAGCCATAGTGCAACTCTCTTTCTCTGTCTCCATCGCCTCGCACACACTGCTTGTGATCCACCATGGCCGATTCTCAGTCGCGCAGACGAAACTGGATGGGCAAGTACGGGGGAGGCTCGAGGGACAAGGAGCACTCTGCCCTGCCACCGCCGCCTGAGGGCCAGGTGATGCCTAACGAGCTCCCTCTGGGTAACAACCCTGCCGCGTCGGGCTCGACTACCGGTAGCGCACTCCCATTTCGTCGCTCCAACTCGGCGCAATCTGTGGCGTCCTTGCAACCCTCGCGACCCACCACTCCCACCTCCTGGAAGCGTTTCCCCAGTTCCACGAACTTGCTGACGAAGGAGGAACTCGATTCACAGAATGCCCTCACACGCACAATCTCGCTGCAAACGGGAAAGGCTGCGGAGAACGCCCGCAGCACAGGCTCGTTCTCCAAGATGTCGCTGAGTTCCATGATGGGAGGCCTGTCCTCGCTTTCGTTGAGCCGTGGCGGCAGCGACGACAAGGAGCGTGGCCGCTCGGACAAGAAGGATAAATGCAGTGGGCGGTCATCCTCTTTCTCAGGCACGCAAGACGAGGGGCGCGACGGCTCTCGTGGCCGTGCACGTAGTCAGTCGCCCTTCCGCCTGCGCAGAATGCGTACGCGCGACCTCTCACCCGCCGTTGAGGCGCTTTCGCAATCAGATGTTGAGTCCGACTCGGAGGGGCCGCGCATTCGGCCGCGTAACGCGTTCACGCTATCGGCTACGTCCGACGACGACTCTGGAGACGAGATGGCTGACGATGAGGGCTCAGAGGAGTCGTGGAGCGATGAAGACCAATTTGACGACCTCACGGAGCGCAATACGGAACGGAATTCCCTAATCCCGGCTGATCTTGCCGAGCATGATGTGGTGGACGTGCCTGACCCTCTGGGTGAGGGCGTCAATGTCGTCGTGCCTCCCGAACCTTACTTTCCATCCACACTTAACACTAGCGCTCGAAACCCGCGCCGGCGCAAATCAACTAGGCCGCACGACCCTTTACCGTTGGAGACTTCTCGTCCCGTCTTCCAGCGCGATCGGTGCACAATTACCATAACGCATGGTCATCCTGCACGTGTGCTGGAAGAGACGGGCAGGCGTGGCAAGAAGTACATCCTCGCAAGTGATCTCAGCGATGAGAGCCGGTATGCATTGGAGTGGGGTATCGGGACGGTTCTCAGGGATGGAGATGAGATGTGCGTGCTCCCTAAATCAAGGCTCTTAATGAGATCTCTGATTCATATGCAGCCTGATAGTGACTGTCATCGAGAATGAAAACAAGGGTCAGCCGTTCCTTGCTAAATTACTAACTTATTGACGTCATCATGTACCTTTAGTCGATCCTGTCATTCCTAATCCTGCCGATCGAGCA
Organism: Taiwanofungus camphoratus; assembly: GCA_003999685.1. Lineage (NCBI taxonomy): Eukaryota > Fungi > Basidiomycota > Agaricomycetes > Polyporales > Taiwanofungaceae > Taiwanofungus > Taiwanofungus camphoratus. The sequence goes on from CP021226.1 coordinate 1,210,874, forward strand.
TCGAAGTTGCGAAGTCAACAGGAGGTCTGTATTAAGACGACTCAATCCTAGTACTAAAAAATAACCCTTGACACAGCGCCAAGCTTTGGCATATATCCTCGTTCGTCAGGCCACGAGTCTTCTTCAACGCACACGCCTCCACGTTACCATATCCTGTCAAGCATGGCACGCCAAAAACAGTCGACATATGCTTCTTGGTAAGTGGATTGCCTACCATCTGCGTCACTGAGATTAACCGCCTTGTTGGGAAGATATCATAGACTATATCGAGCCTACCATGCTCATCGTAGGCTCCCGAGGCTTGGGAAACTTGAAGGGGTAAGCTTCTACTCACGACTTGCCAGCATTACTGAACGCTGTCCTCCTATTCGAAGAATCCTACTTGGGTCGACCTCCCACTATCTTATCCAGGTAAATGCTCTTTTCGTTTTATGATTCCCTTGCTCAAACACTGAGTACATCCACAGAAATGTTCAGTCCCAGTTATGGTCCGTCCTCATTCGATTCATACGTCAGCCTTACTGATGACTCCGATAGGTTGCGCGTCGCAGACTCAAGCGGCCCCCTCGGCGATCTGCTCACCTCGCTCCTCACCGAGCACGCGTGTCGCTCGCGCAGGCTGCCGGAATTGATAGGGTGGCAGCTAAGGTTGACCAAGATGTCGCCACTATGCGTGACCAGATGGTGAGAGAAGAAGAGCGGCCAATCGAAGGTCACGAGGCTGAAGATGACCCCGATACCGAAGCTGAGGGTGATCATCTTCAGCTGGGACGGAAAGTAGCTGGATGACGGAGTTGGTGGGAGGACTTGTCTCGCTGAGCGTTCTAGTATGGTCTGATATTGTCATTCATGAAGCGCACCTCAGCAAATGTTGCACTGGATAATCGGATTATGTCGAACCACGGTACTTCCAATGTGGATAGAGTTAGAATAGTATCACCATGTGTCTTGTACTTTAAGGTTTTGTATAACTTCGCCACGGCTACAGGCTCCAGGCCCAAGAGGACACAAGGGCTTGCCAGTGATAACCGCCACTCAGCGATACACTTCAATGTAAAGCTTTTTTCTGTTGCAATCGGTGACTCGGAAATACCTACATCGTGGATGGACATCTCAACTTGTATAAGGTGTTATGAAAGAAACAGGCTTCGGGAAAGTGACATCATGTGCTGCAGTGTCGAACAGTGAATTTTCTAATCCACCCTTGCATAACAACATCAATCCCTCCCTTGAAAGGATCCAGCAAAGCCAAAGAGCCAGCTCAATGCCGGCAGATGCTGACAAATTCATGCTTTGAATTTGCTCAGAGAGTGTAGATCTTGATGAGATAATTGTCAATCTTGCCTTTTGCTCGGGAAGGGATGCATGCTTTCTACAATATGTACTCTCCCTTACCGCAATGGAAAACAATACATGGATTCTAATCTTATTTTGCCTGGTTTTTGGAGACATGTAGAACTACAAGACAAATAACATCAAGCCTTGCCGGCAAGTCAAAAGACGCCCGAGTTAAGCTGGTCGGGAAACCTTGTCAAGCAAGGTAACACGGTGGGATTGTATCACTGTGTGGTGAATGCCACAATTCCAGAATTCTACACCTTTCAGCAATGTTTGAGATGATCCTATGGTATTTTTAAGTCTTATTATCTTGCCAAATCCATCGCTATAGCTATCCAAAACCATCTGTGTCTTCACATCACAAATAAATCGCCGCAATATCCAAAATTATACATGGTGTATCACTGACCCATCCCACATTGTAGGGCCTTAAGCAAATCTGAAGCCTGACTGCACTATAGGATGATATTTTCCCCTGCAACGTTTCGTCCTGAAGAATCGGCTGGTCAAGCATGGGGATGAGCATCGGAATACTACGAACATTGTATGTATACAGTCGAGCCGCATGCCCTTGAAGACTGAAGACAAGTGTTCCTTTTGGATTGGTAAAGGCCAGCACCCTGGAGACACCGAAATCCTGGATAGAACATAGATCCGGAGCCATCAGGTGGTCACGCCTTATCGAGATCAGTCTCTGGCTGCCGGGCAGGGGCCAAGTCTTCAAGATTTCCGCCAAGTGGAGTTTCACTAGTGGCAGGCGACTGAGAGCACTGCTCAATGGAAGACTTAGTCTGTAGATCGGATTTAGGAGTTTCCGGTTCGTGAGGTTCTGCGTTCGGGGTGATACTGGTTGCGGAGCCCTCCGCATTTGCTGCAGGACGCTGAACAGTAATCTCATCAACAGCTGGCAGTTCCTTGATGTCCATACTGCCACCAACCCTATTTTTCCGAACGGCGTCGTTATTGATATTCATAACTGTACGTCCTTGCTTGTGGATTACCTTCCGTTTTCTACGTTTAGGCTTTGCAGAAGGAGTCGGACGATGAGCCGACGATCTCTGGAGAAGGCGCGGATCAACATTATCGCCGTGGTCGACCAACTCGTTGGCAGTTAAGATGGTTTCGTATATCCGAAGTTGCCTGTCATAAGCACTCTGGCGATTCGCCTTTATCCTGCTTTGCGGAAGGGGTGACTTGGCGATTGAATACGTGACAGTCCCTGTACACGAGTTTAACAGAGGAAGTAGACTTCAGATATTCACCAAAACGTACAAGGCAAGTCCGCTGATTCGATAGCTCTCCAGCCAGGGACCCGCTCGTTCCCCAAAAAGCTCGTAACTTTGACATCAAGCTGAACCACGGGTTTTTCTTCGATCCAGACCTCAGGCTCTATCCATATATGCATCAAACGACCAAATTGTTTGGTCTCCGCTGTGCAGTGGACGGTCTATATGCAGTCAGTTTTGCCGGTTATAGCCAATTACCATTTGAGACATACCTGTCCAGGAAAATAGACTATGATCTCGGAGAAAATCGCATTCAGGAGACCAAGACATTTGCCAAACACGCGAGATCCTACATCCTTGTTGCCGTAAAGCCGCTCATCCATTTCTTCGAGGGGAACATATTGAAACCCAAAGATTTGGGCAGTATTGTGATAGGCAATCATGACCCCATCCATATTGCCTATGCGCGCTTGAAAGCTAGGAAGGTGAGCTCCCGTGTGGAAAATCGTTCAGGGGAACATTCCACATACCTATACTTCAGAAAGGCTGAGCGGATGAGATCGTAATATTCCTTCTCGAAACTATTCCATGGACCATGAACAGAGTGAATCTGGTAATTAGAGTATTCCTGCATTGGTTGTCAAAATTCCGAAACGGTGCTTCTACACTTGCATCATGACTAACCTTGTAATTGTGCACATCCAGACGAATGGGTGCAACAGCGCGTGTCTTGATGTCAAACACGCCTGACCCTGGCAAGCGTGGATCGCGACAGTCGAGCTGAGCACGCATGGCGAACTTGCCATACTAACCAGAAATCTTCAATTAGTAATACGTTCTCATGGTGGTAGTGAAAAGATGCCTTGGCGTAACGATAGGCCTCTGTTGGCTGCCCTCGCTGTGGATCATGTGATGCAACCGAACTCTTTTCGAATCTCTGTTTGAATTCGGATGGAGGCATAGTGAAGAACTTTTCCAACATGATCCCCTTCACAATAATGAATTGCGTCAGGACCACGCACGCTTCCTCACAAAACAAAAGCTCACCAATTTTGAGAGTATGTTTTCCGTGTTGACAGCACCGAGGTGAGAAATATCGGAATCAGTAGAGTATACACCGTCTCGATGTTGCAAAGTCACAGAAACAGGCATACGCTGTCCCGGCGTGAATATTCGAGGCTATTAAAGCAATAAGATGCAGACTTGTGCATGATGGCAAAAAACAGACTTGTTTCAAGAAAGCGGCACTGAGCGTGCTGACATCAATCCACTTCTCGCGAGATAGTAAGAAGTACACTTGACTAAGCATTCCAGTCAGCGAGGAGGTGGAACCAGCGAATGAGCATCCTTCTCGCTTGGCAAGGGACCAAAGTTCCTAGTCGGGGTAGTTACACATTCAACGACAGCACGAACACTCGCACACGAAAGGCATACTTCGTCACGAGAACTGGTAACAAAGCCAGATACACGATCAAATGCAAAATTTTCGGGATCAGGAACCTTCTGAATTTGGGTTCCAAAGTTCGGTATACCGGTTCTAGGCTCTCGTGTCCAGTGTACCCCAGGGCTAGAATTGTAATCAGCATCAACCGGGAGCAAAACAGAATTTGACATACTGTGATATAATTTGAGACAAGCCATGGTGCAATCTGGGTATCCTGGCACCTTTTTTACCAAGTTTGAGATCTGACAGAAGACATGTCAGACACCAGTTTCCCATATAATGCAAAGTCAGAGTTACCTTCAAGTGATGCTTCAGTAGTAGGAGACAACAGACCCTCTACACGACGACGATAGAAGGGGAGTTTGGAAGGCGAACCAAGATCTCCAGTGGGATGTGCGGCCTCATCGACTTTATGGGGAATAATGGTTCGAAGACGTAATGAATCTAACCACATGCAATAATATATTTATCAGATCATGTACCGTCGTACAATTATTATATTGGCCTACCATTCTCTTCATGCCATTCGTGGTTCCCGCTTTCCTGATTTTCAGTTGAAGAGGCCTGCAGTGCATTCGAACACACATTCAGTCAGAGGGTCCAATTGGGCTTTAGGACGAAGTCTCACAAGGGAAGAAGAATTGTCCCGGAATTTGGTCAGGAACGACCAGGCGTGATCTGACTCTGCTCGATGCTCTTCGGCAACACCAGCCACCGCCGCACTGGCATAGGGTTCGCGATGAGGAAGCGGCGACTGCTTATTGGGTACTGCCGAAGGATCTTCCGTGACTGCGGAGGATACATCTCGGGACGAGAAATGATCCATAGTTTTGAGTAGCTGTTCCATCGCTGATTTGGCAGTCGGGGCGCGTTCGGTAATGTTCGATGCACCTTGGTTGCTACCTTCTTGTCCTGTATTGCCTACAGAAGTTACGAAATCGATGTTTTCGACCTTGAAGTCCTCGAATACATCTTCTTTTACGTTCTCCGATTCCGCGGTAATATTACCTTGGTGCATAGACAAATCATTAGGCTCGATGACATCGGAGGCCGCAGTTCCTTGAATATGTTTGTGCTGTGGATATAAGTTTGGCGATTGTATTCTCAATAATTCCTGGGGAATAGAAGAATTGCTGGACCCGAAGCGAGTCTTGAGAGTAACGGGCTTGCATGCTACACGGAGCAGAGTTGGTACATTGCGTGAGATGAGCATAAAGAAGCACCGCTGAGCGACGGCGCTCTTTTATCCACGACTGAATTCACGACTGAGACCAGGGCAACGTCAGGAGAGACCCCGAGGTCAGTGAACCAACAAGTGGAAAAGCCGTTTGGAGTGGTAAATAAGTCCGAGACCAAACTTGAATTTTACGAAGCCCAAGCCCGCGAGTACACAACTCCGCGTAGCTACAGAGTCTAAATTTACTTATTTACCATCATTGGCATCAACTCTTCCGCTGGCCCGGCGCTCAACTTCTTCCCTATTCGATTTCAGGCTTCTTATTTCAGTTCAGTCTTCACATTCTGGTCTGCATGGTGTCCCTTTTCTCAACGTTCATTCAATGGTTCAGCGGGCAAGTGTTCGGATGTTCATCGTCATGCGCGGGAGGTCATAACCACTGTTGCTCTCAGCCTATTCTTTTCCAAGACTGCGGAGATTTCCATCGTTGGGTTGCAGGTACGCTCAGCCAAGATGCTGTGTCCATGGTAAGGTGATATAACCATGCTTGTCCTGAAGGCATCAGGGAAGACATCTTTCGCGAATGTCATTGGATCCGGTCAAGTGCGTATTTGAGATAGTAGTTCCTCACGCACTAACGAATAATTGCTCAGTGGAGTGAGGACGTTGTGCCCACTGTGGCTTTCAACTTCAGGAAGGTACGAAAAGGAAACATTACACTAAAGATTTGGGATGTTGCTGGTGAGCTCGATCGATTGAATCAAGTTTGGTGTGCAATACGTTCAAGTCGTGTCATCGCAGGTCAGCCGAGATACAGGTCAATATGGGAACGCTATTGCAATGGAGTCGATGCGGTTGTGTAAGCATGATTAATTGCGAATAGCCTTTTGTCTGAATTCAACAATCTTCCAAGCTTTGTCGTAGATTCCACGGACGTGCGTGTGTCTCTTGCGTCCCATTTATACTACCTTGTCACTGAGCATGTCTTCAGAAAGATAAATTTGACACTGTTCGGTTTGAGTTGCATCAACTTCTCGCGCAACCTAGTCTAGCTAGTGTGCCATTACTGGTTGTAAGTCGCGAGCTGTTGCTTGGGAATTCATCGAATAATGGAGCGAGCGCAGCTTGGCAACAAGAATGATCTTGAGGGGCATGCTCCGGTCAACGAGTTGATCAGGGCGTTGTAGGTATCGTCCTTTTTTTGCTTTCCGTGTGCTGATATCTTCTTGCCAGGCAACTAGACAGGATACAGAATAGACCGGTTTCAGTGAGTTGAGTGTCCAGCCGTTCCATAGCTTACTCACAACCATTTTCCTCGATGACATCAGTGTTACTCGGTATGTTGAGATCCATGTCACTAAATTACGCGCGTTTGACGCAGAATGCAGTGTTCAATGAAGAGCCAACATAATCTGTAAGCTCCGACTCATATGCATTTCGACTATATCTGGTGTCTTGTCCTTACCCATACCTGCAGAGATATCGTCTTGCAATGGCTCGCAGGACGCAGTCATTGAATTATTTTCCACTCCACTTAATCTCGGGACAATGTACCTCAACAGGATGTATAACATTACATGCCGATCTTAATAAATAAGACCGAAACACCGTAGCGAGGGGAGCGAATAGACATTCAGTCCGTGTCCATGCTATCACCCCCCTCTGATCTCGCCTGCTCCTGGATCGCTCGCAGGAATGCTTCTATGCTCGTACCCGCTTCTTCCGGCAGTCCTAGACCTCTCACCAATCCACCGAGGAGGCCAGTGCGGAGTGCCTGGTCAAAATTTCTCACGGCTGATCGGAACTGGGGAGACGCGACGATCTGTTGCAAGGTTTCTTGAGAGGGCGGCGTGGGTAAGTCTGGTGGTAAGTGCGGGAAGAGTGCCGGAATCAGCTCTGGATGAGATATGAAGAGCGGTGTTAGATGTGATGGGGTCAGAATGTCCATAAGTGACATCTCTGCTACGAACATCAGTCGCAATGCTAACTGGTACCCGATACTACGCACCTGGCTGGTTCGCCGGTGCAGACATGGATGCGACGATGGACTGGAGTTGCGCCAGTTGTTCCGGCGTTGCTTGGTACCCCGACGCTCCAGCAGGAGGCTGAGGTCTGGAAAAATGTTGATTTTCGCTTACATTCATGAGACAACGCACAATCACTTACGCTTGCGCAGACTGAACTGAAGTAGATGATGGGGCTGATGTAGTGGCACCTGACGACGACGACTGGGAGTCTTGATTCGGATTGTACCCGGGTGCCCACCATATAGGAATGGTCTGTGGGTCTGTCAGGAGTCGGTTGACGTTGCTTGCGAATTCCATGTCTCTGCTGGGATCGGCGTCCTGTGTCACACGTCAAATCCTTCGAGATCAAGACCATCCGAAACAGGACCCAATTACCTGCATCCAGAACTGCAAAGGTTGAGCGCACAGAAGCCTGAAGTAGAATCAAAATGGGAACGCACGAAATGTCTCTGGTTTGACGAAGAGAACTTCAATACATATGTTCTTCCCCAGGCGGACTGATTCACTTTGAGGAATGTCGCGTCCGTCGGGATCAAGAGCAAGTCCTGACAGAAATTCCACGAAAAGAAGTTCAACTTAAAGTATGAGAAGTATATGTGTGAAAAACGCACCTCTTCGACTTCATTTGTGACTCTGTTCTTCCACATGAAGTGCAGAAGACCCTCATCATCATTTTGCAACAAGATGGCTCCCTTGGTGGGACTTGCATCAACAAGATTTGAAGTTCCACGACGGAAGCAGCGGCCAGCTTTGAATGCAATGCGTGGTTCGGTCATAACGGCATGCGCTTGAGTACTTGGGACACGAAATGGGAGGACGCGTCACCGCCGCGTCGGTCACGTCCACGGTGATTCAGACTTTACCACGACTGTCATTCTTACTAGGTCTCGGTTATCGGCCAATCAGGTGGTAGAAACGTAAGAAAATTTCCTTTTTGGCCGTGGCTTAGGTCTCTGCAAATATACTCTAATCAATGGAAATTTACTATTCTAAGGTTTTATGACACCTCCTAAAGCTTTCTTTTTTTAATGCCCGTACATACCGTGAAACACCGCGTCTTAGCACAAGTTTGCTTGTGGCGGTATACACGGCAGACATGGGGCAATTGACGAGGGTCAGATAGTCTTAACATAAGTACTTATTTAGATATGGTCAATGTGTAGATCAATCTGGAAGGCTCACAAATCCATTCAAAAGTTGGCTTCTAGGCCAATCAGAACACGAGATTGGAATATGCAAGGCAAATTTGGCAACCCTCACAAATTCTTTGACATATTGACCATATTTCAATCAATATTTTACGGCCCTTTTATCCTCACCATGTCTGCCATTCGAACTACTTGAAATGCATACAGACGAGTGATTACCTTCATCAACTCGTATGAGGGAATAGATAGGAACCTACTTAATAGTCTGAGAATCCTCAAGGCACATGTCGCGTAAGCAGCGTTCTAAATGTCTAGTCTATGGGCCAACGTACGCTCATGACGAGATGAAGCATCTCCGCACTTTTTAATGCTTTGATACAAGATCAAGTATTCAAACTAGTACTGTTCCAATGTCTGCAATTCCACTCGCCATTTGACCCACATAACGACCTACCAGTACTTCGGTCGAACGGCTTCGTAACAAAAGTGATGAAGGTTCGCATCAGCACACATTACAAGCAGAATTCCAGAGACACGATCCGAGACAGGCTGTAATACTCCCGTGTGACACCGAAAAGTTGAGACATGGGGCCGTCGGCTTAAATGCCACTGAGAAGTGCACCAGCGGCGGTGAGGGATATTGCGCTGCCGAAGTGATCAGGGCGGGTGCGTTGCGAGAGCGAGTAAGCCATGAGCGAGATTCTATCAAGAGCGAACGCATTTTAAGACCGCTGATTGAATTCAGCGTGTAATTCAGACGAGAGACAGTAGTGCAGTCAACGTCGCTTTGCCATCTGCATTGTGAGATTGTCGATATACATCTGCAACGTCTCGTTTTCAGAACATAGCTTATCGACGTCTCCTTGGACACTCTTTACTCTATCCAGGAGCGCTGTGGGTGGCCATGGTCAACGACGACCGCTCGAAACGAAGGTTTGCTGTTAATGGCGGGCACATACCACGCAGATCCTCCTGGGCAGCAACAATCTCTCTGCAGCGAGCACTGTCAGCGAAAGGATTCTTAGATCACCAAGGATGCAGCATACTTCACTAATAGTTCCTTCCTGATCGCATCTTTGACGATGTCACCGCTATCCGAGTCATTTGGGGCACCCCAAGCTGGAGTATCATCAAAAGGAGAATATGAGAATGATGCCATGGACCAAAAGTGGGCACCCCTAAGCAGTCATGGAATTGTCCCGAGTGACTATAGAACGCGTCGCGTCACGCGTCGTAACGCACCTTTCCTGTGACTACGCCACACTGCGGTCTGCCAGGATACCAAAACCATGGCCAGTCTCGATAAGCTTGCTATACGCGGTATTCGCTCTTTTGACGACAAACAAGTAGCTATCATTGAATTCTTCTCCCCTGTCACTGTTATCGTGGGTCACAATGGAAGCGGGAAGACTACGATTATTGAGTGTCTCAAGTATGCCACCACTGGTGACCAACCACCGAACACTCGTGGAGGAGCCTTTATACATGACCCCAAGATGGCTAACGAAAAGGAGGTCAAGGCTCAGGTGAAGCTAAGATTCTACGCCGCCAACAAACAACGAATGCTAGCTGTGCGCAATTTGTCTGTTACCATGAAGAAGAACGGTGCATTGACAATGAAGACACTGGAAAGTATCTTAGCACTTGCAGGTGACAATGCAGAGAAAGTGGGGAAAGTTTGTCCTTGTCCCTTACCGTCTTGGCCTATACTGAAATCCATCTTCAGCGAGGGGCCATCTCTACTAAGTGTGCAGAGATGGATACCGAGATACCTCATTTACTTGGAGTGTCGAAAGCGGTGCTAGAAAATGTCATTTTTTGCCACCAGGAAGATTCTTACTGGCCCTTAGCTGAGCCATCAATCCTCAAGAAGAAATTCGACGACATCTTTGAGGCCACAAAGTAGGCATCGCGGTTAATGGACCATAGGGTTTATACCCATGTTTCTTACACAGGTATACGAAGGCGCTCGATAACATCAAGGCTCTTAGAAAGGATAGATTAGCCGACCTGAAGGCTGAGAAGGAACGTCTTGAATCATTGTCACGCGAGAAAGCACATGCGGACAAAGTGAAGGGTCGCATAACAGATATGAACAGTATCATTGCGTCCAAGGAGATGGAGTATGATCAGCTGAAGAGGGAATACGAACAACTCGTCACCGCCAATGCGAAGTTCTACGAGTCTGCAACCAAGTTTCGTGAGATCTATATGAAGGTGGATAGCCTGAACGACCAGAAGTCGCGTTATCAGAGTGAACTTGATGACACGCGGGAGAATATCCAGGAAATCGATGGTGAAGTTGGCCGAAGCATATTCATAAACAGATAATTTAATTGACTTACCTTCCGACACCAGGCACTGATCAAGAGCTGGTGAATCGGCTGAAAAATTTTGATGAGCACATTGCGAGGCAGAAGCAAAAACGGAGGGCCGAGCAGTCAAAGCAGCAAGATTTGGAAGATGAGCTGGCTGTGACAAGAAAGACGCACGTTGATTTGATCAATGAGCAAGGACAGCTGCAAGCTGAGGCCAAGGTGACGTTCCACCAGCTACTCGCTCCCCGTTCCGCTAACCTGCCAACCCGATAACAGGCACAAGAGCAGCTCATATCTGACCGTGAGGAAATGATACGAGAAATTGGTGCAAAATATGAAATAAAAGGCTATGATCATTCTCCCCTTGAGCGAGAGAAGGTCCTCGAATTTATTACGAGGCTGGGTGAACTGCGTCGGCGACAGAATTTGGAAACAGACGAACTACGAGTGTGTTCATTGTTGCTATTACTCAAAATTGGTTGTCATTGGTTTCTGACTCGTACACAGGACGAGATCAAGAGCAGGAGTGAAGAATATAACGCAAAATCGAGACGATTGCATACCGAGCTCGAAGGTTACAAGCAACAGAAGTCGAGCCTTCGCGAAAGAGTGGTTAGTCTGCTCGAGTATGTTTGCGATTCAGACTCAATTACACTAACAATTATGCCCTGCATCGTGATAGACGCACTTGCAAAGTCGCATATCTGAAGCTGAATCAGAGGTCGACAAGGCTGACACACTTGTATCACAACTTCGTACACTTCAGGCTGACATGGAGGAGAAGCAACGGCGAATCGAGACCACCAGATCGGATTTGCGGACAGCCAGTTTCGACAGTCATTTATCGGAGCTGAATTCGAAGGCAAGGGGCATGGAAATGAAACGGGATGAATTGACTGCAGAGATAAGATCATTGAGTTTACAAGCAGATGCGAGAGCCAAGCTGGATTTGAAGAGAACCGAGTTGAAGAGCAAGACGAATGAGGTGAAGACCACGTATGCTGATCTCGATGTCATGTAAGGATTTCTTATGTTCTGACAATCTTTGTCCCAGTCTTGAGATCAATAATGCCAAGTTTCGTAAACTGGTCGGGATAGATGCTCACCCAGATACAATGGAGCGGGAGTTAGAGCGTGTTATAGCGTACGTCGGCCGTGTTTCTGGTTTAACCAACAATTCACATGTCCATCAAAAGCGAGAAGGAACGAGAGCATGCAGACTCAGAGAGTCAGTCGAATATTGCCAACAAGAACCTCCAGACCGCAGAAACTACTTTGTCCAATTTGAAGGCTCAAGTGAAGGCGAAACGAGACGAGATGAAAGGCTAGTGCTTATTTCGCTTGTGCCATCCGATATCAACCCATCACACCTATCTTCAGCATTGGACAGAAAAATTAAAGTAGGATTGACTGAGGGAGATTCTTCTGTGGCAGAAGCACTAGAGGCTGCTAAAGAAGAGATTAGCGTGCGGAATGAGTGAGTAACCTCTTGGTGTACTCAAGCATAAACCTCACTCCCCCACCTTGATTTAGACAACTTGGTAAAACAGCTGGCACTCAAGATGTATACCAGTGGCTGCTCCAAGCTGGTAAATCGAGAAAGTGCTGTCCGCTCTGTGCACGCAACATGAATGATCAGGAAATAGGTGTCTATGACCAGACTGTTTGTATAGCGAATCTTCTTCCAATACAGTCATCTGATGTTTATATCAATAGGTCAAGGAGATTATCAAGAAAGCAGATCCTCAGGTTGTTAAGGACCTCGAAGGCGAGCTGAAAGAGTGGGAGCTGGAGCTTAAGAAGTTGCAAGAGTTGGCAGTCCATGCAGCAACACGTGGTAACATCAAGAATTCTGAGTTACCCTCTTTAGAACAGCAAATCCAAGAGCGAGAAGCAGAGTATTCCACTGTGACCAAGGAAGCAGAAAGGGTCAGACTTCCTTCTGCTCTTGTCTACGAAGTAAAATTTGAACCATCACTTTCACAGGCCCTGACAAAGTTAAATGAGTTGAAGAAGGAACTCAAGGACCTTTCATTGATGAGGCAACATGCTAGTCTCGTGTCGCAGACCCAGAAAGATATCGAGCGTCTGAAGCGCGAAGTATCTGATATTGAGAGTGAATTATCTACTACGGGATCCACCAAAACTCCCGATGACCTTCAGCTAGAGCTTGATGAATTATCGACTAGCATGTGAGTGACTTTCTCTATGAACAGTAACGACAAGCTGTGACCGTGTACACAGACGTGCCAACGAACGTGAGAAACAGAGCCTCCAGACAGAACGAGAGCGTCTGGCCAATTCGTTGCGCGCGCACGAGAGTGACCTGAATGCAATGCAAGTGCGGGAAAGTGGTTTGAAGAGTCAAATCCGCGAAAAGTCCCTTCTCCAAGAACGGATCCAAGAGTGGAAGACGGAGACGACTAATTCGAATGCTCGATTGAAGGTTCGTGCCATCAGCATGCATGGAAGATCGGTGCGCTTGATGTGATGTGATGAAAGGATCTGGACGTGAAAGTTGCCGATGCTCAAGCACCCATAGAACAGCTCGAACAGGAATACCATGTCACTCAGCGAGAGCTCAATGCGAAGATATCTCAAGCACAGCGAGCATCTCAAGACCTAAACATGTCTGCCGACAAGATGGACAGTATCAATAGATCCATTGAGCGGTGAGTTCATGCTATTACTCTACCACGGCGGTCGATGGAGATATTCGCATATGTCAGATATGTGCGAGAGAAGCGAGGACGCCGACTAAAAGAATGTATCGAAAAGGTGAACGAATACCAGGACGAAATCCAAAGGCTCAGTTTGCAACTGGAGGCAATTCGCGATGCAATTCACGTGATTGACAAGGAGATCAATGAGAGTGGCGCCTCTATTGCAAACTTGCGAGACAATATCCGCATTCGCAAACTTACACAGGATATTGTGGCCACTCAGGCTGAGATTGATTCGTATGATTTGGAGGAAGCTGCCAAAGCTAAACGGATATTCGATGAGAAGTACAACGTTGAAAAGCAGAAGGAGACTCGGTTGCAGAGCAAGGTTCGCATTTTGATGGTTCTTTCCCTTCACATCTAAAGGATCTTACACAGTACGCACACATCGGTGGTGAATTAAGCTCTCTTAAAGGTCAAGTCGAGACTTTGCAAACCGACATGAAGGAATTCGAGGATGTCAACAAGAAATATAGAGACCAGCTGATTAAGGTCAAGGTGCGTAACCAGCCCATGAAAGACGGATTTCCACTTTTGACTTTCCTTAGATGTCAGATATGGCCAATAATGACCTAGAAAAATATGCGAAAGCTCTCGACAAGTAAGTCCAGACAACTTGCGTATCGTTTGTTCTGACGAGCGAGACAGTGCTATCATGAAATATCATTCGCTAAAGATGGAAGAAGTGAACGACACAATGCGCCATCTATGGAACAAGACGTATCAAGGCACAGGTAAGTTGGCAGCGTTGGAGATCATCCAATTTATTAAGCTTGGCTAACTTAAGTGAATCCTTTCCAGACATAGATGGTATCAAGATTAGTTCTGATAGCGAGGGTGGAGCTAGCAAGAGGTCTTATAATTACCGCGTACGCGTGATGTTGTCCTCCTACGGACTAGCTCTCATACTGAATTTATGACAGGTTGTTATGACAAAGGACCAGGTAGAAATGGACATGCGAGGACGGTGTTCAGCGGGTCAGAAGATGCTGGCTTCAATCATCATTCGACTTGCCCTTGCGGACTCCTTCGGGCAGAACTGTGGTATACTTGCTCTTGATGAACCCACGAATGCGCTGGATACCGAGAACATCGATGCGCTTGCGGCTAGTCTCGTGGAGTCAGTCATCCAAAGCGTTCTCGTTCGTCTGGCTACTGATGCAGGTTGACATTCACAGTATCATCAATGAACGCAAGGCGAATTCCAACTTCCAACTCATCATAATCACCCATGACGAAAACTTCCTAAATAAGCTGGGGCATAGTCATGTGATGGATTCCTATTGGTAAGGCAATCTCAAAGTGCATTGCGCTAGTCTATTCATGGACGTTGTCCAGGCGTGTCACACGGGATTCAAGACAAAAATCCATCATCGAACGCCATAGATTTGGCTAAATCTACTGAATGCTGTTCGTTTATATCGTGGTACTGTGTCCACTATATTTATTTTGCAATGCTGTAATCTGTAGATTATATCGTAATGAGAGTATCTGTCTGAGCTCTGAGTTTGGTCCACAACAAATTCACGTTGTCCCCAGCATCAAGATGCAAGCTTTTGAAGTGCTCAGAAATAAAGGCAGGCAGAAATACATACAATTTACACGTCCGAGGCCTACAATACTGCAAGCATGTCACGAAGCGGTAAACTAATGACAATCCGTCAACCGTACCTTCCAAAGTATGTAAACATAGGATGAGGAGGACTCCGCCACATTTTCAACACTTCCGAGCAAGGGCTCGTTGGTGATCTCTCGTGGTAACAAATGCATTCTCCGGCCGATCGATGATTACTATGCCCAAGCCCTCTTCACGTACCCGTGCAGCATAGTATGCGTGCAATGCCTCCAATCGCACCTTCTCGCTCACGTCACTGTCAGTACGCTTCAGTAAGTCAGGGTCGAACGAGGGATATGGCGCTCGTGATGGAACAGGTGGGGATGATCGCAGGTCGTTAGAGAACTGTCGCCAAAACCACCATGAGCGAACGATGGCCTTGTCAAGTCATCGAGCAACACGTGAATCGTCAGAAATCTGGATTAGGAGGAAGAATTTACATACGGGTTGTGTGCCGAAAATAAGGAATACATCTAAGCCGACTGCCATGTGTCGTCAGCGAAACAGGGAATTTGAACGGGATGGGAGAGAAGCAGAAGAGGGCCATACGAAAAGGACATTACCAGATGCAGTGAACATGTCGGGGAAGACACCCGTTGGTTTCCAGATAGACACCAGGTTTGCTCTGTTAGATGACAAGATCAGAAATAGAAGTCAATATTAGAAAGGAAGATGGGTGACTGACAAGGTAGCAGTAAGCATACACAAAGCTAAGAGGCTCACACGAGCACAGAACTGCACATTGACACCTAGCTTGTAGCTCGAGGAACCTTGCGTGCACTTATGATGCCACAGTGAAACTACGAGGCATACTAAAAAGCCAGAGTACGATATCGCAAATAGAGGCACGCCGCGTAATCAGTACTTCGAGTGGAGGTGCAGAAATAACGGGAACATACATTCAACCGCAATGGAGAGGAGAGAAATCAATGCAGCGAAAATGACGACCGCATTATTGCTACGGAACAAGGTATTGCAACATAGCATCGGCGAACATGAGAGGGTACAGAGATGTGTCAACGCTTACAATGAGCTCGATTCTATGGAGCAGTAGAAGAATCGCACTGATTTGCTGACTTTTTCAGGATGCTGAGTCGCCAACTATGTCACCCAAAGCGGTCGAGGTAAGCACCAAAAAGATATCGAGTAAAAGTATCACAATGAAGACCAACCTTTGCTCCGATACCTGCAAAAATAGCAAATGCAAAGTATGGCGCGCTCAGCCCCTTCATACGTGAAGGCCATGCATGTGAGAAGTAGTGCTTTATCACTATCAACAACACGCACCAGAGTTTCGACGATAGTAGCCGTGCAAGTTCTTGGCCGATGTTGAGCTTGTGCGGAATTCATGCAAGACCAGGTATGGTATACGAGACCTAATAGAGCTACGGAAGTCCTGAAGAACGGGACATACTCTCTTTTAAGTTTCGATCAGTCGGTGTTCCAAGTAAGCATTCTGCATACATGGGAAGGACACCACTGAGAAGAGCAGACTGCGCAATGCAAAGCCCTTTCTTAGGTTCCGGGCCAGTCTCTTCACCCGCATAGAATCTACCAGGAAAATTAACCAACATGGGAAAGCGTAGCGGCAATGAAACCGATGTATGCATACAGAAGGCAAGAGACAACTCCGGAGATTATCCATGTGCAGCAGACGTTGATGACGGCAGGGTGGCGCACAAGTTTACGCGAGAAAAGGAAGGTTGCAACGAGAAGCGGAAGGAGAATATGGTCGCCAGCGAGCTGGAAGAAAAGCCAGATAGTGAGGTCGATGGACGCACTACGACCAAGTTCTTCAGCAGTAACACCTGGACATTAGTGAGCGCTGCCTCTCGGATGGTTATCGCGTGGCGAGGATCAATGTCTCGTGCTAGTAGGTACATACGTTTCTGATGAGTCAAGCTTGAATTCATTTGTCGGTTTTGGTGGCTTTAACACTGAGAGGATGTACCAAAAGAACCGAGAAAAGTGGGCAAAGAGAGTAAGTGAGACAACAGGTGTCGCAGCTGCCCGCAGCTCGGCGAGCGGAGAAGGTTCCCACTGCAGGAGGTAAGTACACGAGGATTTGATGAAGTGGGTGCTGGCAAGAGAGTGGATATGTTCACGAGATGAGAGATGAGATGACACATAGTAGAAGGTTAGGAAGCAACGTCAACCGAAGATGAAAACATAAGCTCATATCAGACTGCCGAATTCGGTGAGAATCCTCTGGTAATCAGTATTGAACAGGTTGGCTGAACACCTTGTACCGAGGGAACAACGTGGTTGCTAAATCGTGTTAATAGTGTTGTGGGCACTGGGCAAGCATGAGCCGCACTTGCGTCTGTAAAAACAGTCCGATATGGACATGGCTGATTATGTGTGTTATGCAACTGACCCTAAGGAGATGGCAGAAACAAAATATGTCGACCATGCCGCATACGAATAACTGTATTTCGGGAAGAGATGAAAGTGGCAAACACCCCTGTATGCGCGCAGTCCGAGCGTCATCATAAGCTGCGCGACCCGGGGCTAAAGCGCTGTTCAGGCATGTCGCCTGACAGGAGTACTCGGCTCTTAAGCCTCATAACTGCCGATAAGATCACCCCGATTATAGTAGTATCACTCTGATAAGTCGCACCGGTTGCGACAAAAGAACACAATCAGGTGAGTTTTGACGTGAATGGAAGTATACCAACCAAAGGGCGGGGAAGAATGCATGCAGTAGAAACGAACAGCGATGGCACCTGGACGGTGTTCAATGCGAACGAATTCGGTTCAAACAAGCAAGTTAGCTAGATTTTCTGAATTACAAAAAGCATTTACAATTTGTCCTCTGAATGTGGGAATGGGTGTAGCTATGGTTTCGGTAGACACAACCTGACTGTAGTCATCTATAATCCGAGATAGTGCGCGGATGAGATTCAACTGTCCAATGTTCGGGAAAGATCCTCGCACCTAGCAGATTTCCATAGCTATACTGAGGGTTCATTGAGAATGCAGGTTATTAGAGCATAGTAATTCTAAAGCTTGAAGCTTGAAGACGCATCATTCAAATATTTTTGCACATAAAGGGTGTGCAACTATTCTTATGAAGCTTGCAGTGTTATTAGTATGTGTGTACTTACTTAGAGCAGTGCTACGACCCAGAAAATTCCAGCCTCCGTTGGTTTCCGACCTCGATGATGCGAGGTTGGCATCGATGGCATAGAATGCCCAGAGTCTGAAGGTGAAGGTATATTTGCAACGACGGACTCGACCCGTGTGGGCGTTCGAATTCATGTTGACTCGGTCCTACTAGCCATCGTTCTAGACAACCGCCACAACCACCAGACTCGCACTGCTGGCCTCATTCTGCTGACAGTTATGTTTCAGGCAGCATAAAAGCTAGATAGCCCGGTGCAATTTGCGATCTTTAGGCAGTGTGAAGCTCTGAGATTCGGACTCGAAAGACGTTGATCACACATACCCCGCTAGAACCTCAGCCTACCCTCTCAATCATGACAACTTATTACACCCCACCTCACCTGCTTCTCCCTATACAAAACACTTTTTCTAATCAACTAGATCGCCAGTATGAACGCGAAGGTCAGCTCAACACGCTGGAACTTGATGCTGGTGATCATTCGATCTACGTCTTCCCAAACCCTCCCTCCGCACCTCCAAGCCCTGGATCCTCTCTTTTCTCCGCGCCGACCGACCTGAGTCCATCTACCTTTTCCTCCTCACCGTCGCGCTCGCGATCAAGACCACGGACACGTCATCATAATACAAGTTTCTCCGTGCAGACGAGTAGTAGCCGCAGTCTGAGCGCTGGTCAACTGGGCGTTAACAGCGGTATTCTATATTACTCTATGTTATGTCATCATCTTTTTAATTCGTAAGACATCTAGGTGCCGACGTCGAGTTGTGGGATTGGTCGGGGGAGTCGACACGCGATCCGCCCGATGACAACGAGTCTTGGGTCCTCGAGGGCGAAGTAGAGCGTGCAAGCCGCTGGGACGTAGCCTTGCGTCTTCAACAGGACATCCAACGTATGTCCACGGTGCCGACGTATTTAGGAAATGTCCCTTCTTGTGCTGCGTTTGACCCCACTCGTCATCGGCTCCGTCTTCAATCTCTGCATTCGCGCACTGATTCCAGGACTGGCGCGAATAGCAGCTTTCGATCCTCAAACCAGAATCGTTCACGATCACTGTCTGTGCATCATAGCTCGCCACAGCCTCGCATCCACATTCCCCTGCTGTCATTCCTTGCCAAACTTCTCTCGCTCGAACTTGATGACCCCGTGATCCGTCTCATCGCGCAAGCGGCACCACCAGACGCGGAGTCTACTTTGTTTCCGGGTAATAGCGTTACCAGTCTGACGCCTGACGAACTCCGTGTTTCCTCTCTCAGTTCCGTGTCAGACAGCGATGCTGCAACAGACGCCACCACAGATAGCGAGTCTGAGTTCCCAAGTGAGTTTGACGAAGACCTTTCGCGTAGCCCGCACGGTCTGCGGAAGCTTCTTTCACCTTCCGCTGATCCTTCTGGCGCCGCCATCTCCTCCTTACGGGCCGGCATGGCGAACTCGAGAAATAATCCAATCGAGTTCGTGGTCCCTGGTATACGAGGGCTTATTGGCCTGTGGCGTGCTATGGGTGAGGTGTATGCACGTAGTGGACAAGCCTGGAAGGAGGTCTGGTGGGGCCCATAGCGTGCTCTCAGGATCCTCATGACTCTCTTGTCTTAAGCTCATCGTGGCGATGCCCTCAGTTACGCTTGTTGTGTGCTTTAGCATGACATTAGAGTGCATGCTCGTCGTCCGTGCAAATATATATCATACATATGATCATAGATAGAGCACATGAATATTGTAGGACGTATGCAGGATGTATAGTCTCAGAGAAAATTCAGTAAGGTACATCGCCAAAATTAAGACGTCGTACTTGAGCATTGGGTACGCATCATGCACCCTTCGCGTTGTATCGCATACCTTCCAGCTCCCGAATACCCTCTTCACTTTGTTTAATCCACTTCTGCACACTATACACGAACAGCGTCATTCCTCCTGCAATGCTCCACCACGCTACATCTGGCCAGCCGCGGTGCAACAAAAGCGAGAGTGTGGGTGCGACAGCAGGGGCCGTCAGTGTGACCGGGTGAGAGAAGAGAAGGGGAAGCGAAGGGGAATGGAAGGAGTAGGAGGAAGGGAATACAGAGTGAAAGACTTCACTGTGGGCAGGCAGCAGGTGCAGACTGAGATTAAGATGAAGAATGATATGTAACACGGCGAAGAGCGGGGCAGCTGGGATAGATGGAGACGGTACGCCGCTGGGCAGCAAAACAAACAGAGGCGATTCTTTCGACCCCCTCAGTAGAAAGATAAAGTGGCTGTATCGTATGTTCTCAGCGACAATCGCAAGTCAACAAACAGAATGCAAATCTTACAGGAGACATGACAGACCGATAACTACCTGACACAAGAGCATATACTGATTGTTTGCTGTGTTGCTCTGCGTTTGAAGGCGTTCTATGACTTCTTCTTGCTCTTTATTATTCGTGACGGTGTCACCCAGATGTGGAAGACATTGTCCAGCTACATGCATACCTTGCTCGTCTAGAATTCGATCGTTCGAGGTATCTTCGTTATTTTCGGAGAGTTTGAAAGGAATTCGTTGGCGAAGTGACATCAGATGGATCCGCGTTAACTATCAAGTTAAAATTGTTTGCACTAGCAACATGACGGTTTCAAGCATACAAACTAAGTGTGACCCAGGCGGTGCCCACGCAAGTTGAGTACCGTGCAGGTCACGATGGTCATGTGATTGTACAACCAATCAAATTCCAGAGTCAAGAAATTTCAGCTAACGGGTTCTCTGTATGCTCGATCAAGTTGACCTGTTTCTTTTGATTATATTGCTCAATGTCACCAAATACACAGCAATATGGTGAAATAGAGGACGGCCAATTTGATGATGCTATCGAAGAGGCAGCCGAGGTCTCGACGTCCACCGATCCCCGTGGAGGTCACCATTTTATCGACGAAGACACCATTTTAGACTCTTCCAACAGTGAAGAAGACGATGACAAGCAGGACGCATTTGAAGCCGAAGAGGACGACCTTGAAGCTGCTGCATTCCATACCCTCCGCGCCGAGGACGAAGATTGGGAGATCGCCGAACGAGGTGCGTTGAGGTTCACGTACACGGTGACATGTCGAACGAACGGCCCATCCAGATTTCACAAAGCAATATAATCGTCTCAGACAGCATGTCGCTGTACATACTGGCTCCGCTCAGGGCTTCAAGTCTGCAATCGACGTCCGCACTGCAGTAGCCTCTCTTCCTGCAGTCAACCGTCCTCGCACAGTAGTGAAAAGCGCTGCTGCAGAAATCACACATGCGAAAGACAAAATTACAGACCAGCTGCAAGCACTATCCAAGTACTCGTCTCGTATACGTAATATCGACATGCCGTACGATCTCGGAGTGGGCGTTAACAGGAAAGGTCCCTCCGCTACTGCCAACATGAAGGATAAAAGCGACCGAGCAACAAGTGGGCAAGTACTAGATCCCAGGACAAGGATCATCTTGTTCAAGATGATTGGCCGCGGACTCATTTTCGAGGTCAACGGATGTGTTAGTACTGGCAAGGAGGTAGGTTGGACCACCGTGACACGATCGTGTTCGAGGGCTAACACTGACATGTCGTTGGACACACTTTTGAAAGGCAAATGTATATCATGCGCTTACTTCTGATGGGGCGCATCTGGCTCTCAAAATATACAAAACCTCTATACTTGTGTTTAAAGATCGTGACAAATATGTTACAGGAGAGTTTCGTTTCAGGAGAGGCTATAGGTTTGTCTTTTTTTCCCAATCATTGCAAATGATTTTTCTCAAGTCATGCGCATAGTCGGCACAATCCTCGCAAGATGGTCCGCCTATGGGCCGAGAAGGAAATGCGTAACCTCAGGCG
Organism: Taiwanofungus camphoratus; assembly: GCA_003999685.1. Taxonomy (NCBI): domain Eukaryota; kingdom Fungi; phylum Basidiomycota; class Agaricomycetes; order Polyporales; family Taiwanofungaceae; genus Taiwanofungus; species Taiwanofungus camphoratus. The sequence continues at coordinate 1,232,832 of CP021226.1, forward strand.
CTTGCGTGCTGCCGGAATTCCATGCCCAGAACCTGTAGAGGTCCGGGAGAATGTTCTCGTGATGGGATTCGTGGGTGACAAGGACGGATGGTAAGCAGCCATCCCCAGAAACCAAGGCTACATGCTGACTACAAACCGCCCGCAATCAGGGCGTCTCCGCGGCTCAAAGATGCTGCGATCCCCGCTTCATATTTTCCATCGCTTTATATCGAGCTCCTACGGATGACACGCAAGATGTTCATCGAATGCAAACTCGTCCATGCTGATCTATCGGAGTACAATATTCTGTACCACATGGATGATTCTACACCCTCAGCTGAATTCGCATCTGAGCAACGCGAACCTCAGCAAGAGGTATCTGCGCTGAAGCAGGAGACCGAATCCCCTCAAAGTGGACATGTGTACATCATTGACGTCTCACAGTCTGTAGAGCACGATCATCCACACGCTTTCGACTTCCTCCGTGCGGATCTACGAAATATTGAGGACTTCTTCGTCAAGAGAGGTGTACACTGTGTCGGTCTTCGCCGCGCATTCGAATTTGTGACGCGGGAGATTATCGTCCCGGAGGACGAGGAATCAGTGCTGTGGAAATGGATGGAAGAGCCTGAGCCCGAACAGGAGGGTCTTGGAACTTCAGATAGCAGTTCAAGCGGTGACAACGCTAGTTCCGCATTGTTCACAGCTGCAGCGGCGCACGAAGATTCTGTCTTCATGCAGTCGTACATACCGCGTACCCTGAATGAGGTATATGATCCCGAACGGGACGTGGGCACCCTCAGCAGAGGGGAGGGCCAAAATTTAATTTATAAAGATATGATTGGCGTTATAGGACCAAAGGGGAGCAAAAGAAGCGGGGATGTGGAAAGCGTGGAAACTGGGGCTGCGCAAGACAGCCAACGTGGTGCCAAGGAGAAGGCCGTGCGGTTCGAAGGGGGAGATGACGATGAAGATGGCGACGAGGCAGACGAAAATGGAAGCGAGGACTCGGACTTGGACGATGGAAGCGATACGGCAGAAGGAAGAGAGGACTTTGCAGAACGTCGACCGAAGGGACACCGACATGAGGACAAAGAAGCGAAGAAGGTATGCATCGCATGTGCAGTGACATATGCCCTTCATAGGCTGGTTCGCGCACGTATTGATCATCCTCAACGGTAGGAACGAAAGAAGGCGGCCAAAGAAGAGGCTCGCGAAAAACGGAAGTCCAAGATTCCAAAAGCAGAGAAGAAGCGCAGAGTTAAAGCGACTGCACGAGGTCGATAATCAATCACCATAGTGCCCCAGTACCAACACTCTGTCCGTGTGCATCTGCTAGTGCCGGCTGTGTTCATCCGTTGATAGATGCAAATGGGTCTCCACAGCATCGGCATGAAATTCAAGACTCGATCGATTCAGGAGTTTCTGCACGTCTCTTTTGTACTAGCTCAGGCTCGTGTATTTTTGGCTTATGTAGTGGTAGTACTGCTTTCCTCACGCGTCATTTGGGGTATCCATAATTGTTCTATCACAAGGTCGATAGACTCGACGCTGGCCATGAATTCTCCGCAAGAATTATAGCTGTTTCCCAACAGGGTACATCCGTCAACAGTGTGACGCCGCAGTGAATCCATGAAAGTGGGAGCCTCGTTGTAGCAGCCTGTGACCTGAGTGCTTTCTGGCCTCTGTATGCCCGTAGCCACGGCGAAGGTCAAGGAATGTAATGAATCAAGGTGCAACAGAAGCCAAACTCCTTGCTATTTTATAGTGCGGCCTACGTCAAAACAGGACAACGGTAATGCAAATTGAATCTTAAGTAAAAATTTTCGAAGGAGCGAACTTTCTGCCAAGAATTTACCTCCGACATCCTGGCTTTCGTTATCTCCCGACCAAAGCAATGTGATTAAGCGCGATGACGGTATACTACTTTCCATGGACCACAAGACAACAAGCTCCCTCATGCATCCGTGATGCAGCCTCGACTAGCATCCTCTACCACCTTCACATATTTGTACAGTGTCCCCTGTGTGGCCTTCAAGGCGGGTGCCTTCCAAGCTTTTCGCCTTCGCTCCAACTCCTCGGGAGGCACATGCAACTCAATTGTATTCTTTATCGCGTCAACAGAGATGACATCTCCGTCCCGTACCAGCGCGATGGTACCTCCCACCTGTGCTTCTGGAACGACATGTCCAATACAGAACCCGTGCGAGCTGCCAAGCATTTGTGAGAGACAAATTACCATAGCAGTCGGCATTACATACCCGCCACTAAAGCGTCCGTCTGTGAGGCAAGCAACATCATGGCCCAGACCAGCGCCCATGATAAGACTTGTAGGTTTCAGCATTTCAGGCATGCCTGCACAAAATCGCCCTTAGAAACAAATATGCCTGCAGACACGACTGGTAACCTACCCGGCCCGCCTTTCGGCCCGAGGTATCTGAGTACAACGACGGTCTTTTCTCCCTTTTTGATGGACCCGCTCTCGACAGCAGCGACAAAGTCATCCTCTGTGTCGAATGCACGTGCCTTTCCGGTGAACCCAAGACCCTCCTTGCCTGTGATCTTTGCGACGGCTCCGCCCGGGGCAAGGTTGCCGCGCAATATCCTTCCGAAAACAGGCGTTAGAGACAGCAGACATACCACAAGTTAGGATCGACATCTAACCGGAGGTGTCCAGTTTCCTTGATTGGCTTGTCCAACGGGCGGATTATATCCTGATCAGCGAAGGAAAGTTCGCCGTGTTTGTGAGTCCACCGTTCGAGATTCTCGCCCAATGTTCGGCCGGTGACGGTCGGGTTGTTTCCGTCAATCAGCTTGTTCTCCAACAAGTAAGCGAGGATCTCTACAGCATAAATAGGAAACTTGTTAGTGCCTTGGCAATACGGAATAAATCGGGTGCATTTCGATACACACTAGGTATACCGCCAAGTTTGAAGACATCTTCCATCACATATTTGCCACTCGGTTTAAGATTCGCGATGAAAGGCGTACGATCCGAGACATTTTGGAAATCGTCAAGAGTCAAATTGATGCCGACGGAGTGGGCGATAGCAATCAAGTGGAGGACGGCATTGGTGGAACCGCCCAGAATCATAGTCAGGACCTAGACAGGATTAGAAACTTCGCTCGCCAATGAGAATGGAGGCTCACCATGGCATTTTCGAAAGCAGAACGAGTCATGATGTCCCGTGGCAGGATGTTCTTTTCGAGCAGGTTTCGCATGACTGGTCCAGTCGACTGGCATTCCTGCACCTTTTCTTGTGACTCAGCAGGATATGACGAAGATCCAGGCAGTGTCATGCCAAGTGCTTCTGCTGCACTGGCCATTGTGTTCGCAGTATACATCTGCGAGGCCAGATCCACCTAAGTTCAATCATGAAAGGGCCTGCCTGGCACTCACCCCTCCGCAAGCGCCGGGACCGGGACACGCGTGACGGACGGTGCTGTAACGCTCGTGCTCCGCAGCCTCTGTCTTACCATCTTGTAGGTATTTTCCATATGCTTGGAAAGCTGAAACGATATCTAATTGTGGTGCTCCTGCACAGGAGCCTGGCCGGATGGTGCCACCGTAAACCATCAGGCCAGGGCGATTGAGCCTTCCCACTGTGAAAGGAAAATTGGAAGAAAAATCCAGAAAAATTACAGTTTTACTTACGAGCCATTAGTACACCAGGCATGTTCTTGTCGCAGCCGGGAACAACAACCATGCCATCCAGCCAGTGCCCGCCTGCAGCAGTCTCTACCTGGTCTGCAATGAGATCTCTGGACTGCAAAGAGAAGGACATTCCCCGCGTCCCCATACTGATGCCATCACTTGGAGGCAAATGTGAGCGGGTTAGTCATTGAATGTCCTTGTAAACCGGAATACTCACCTAACACCGACAGTTCCGAACTGATAACCAATGAGACCTGTATCAGATAGAGACTTTTTGACCTCTTTCCCCAGCTCAAGCAGGTGGCGATTACATCTGTGACCCCTCACATGAGCTCACAAACCTAATATATTGTTTATTGAGAGGCTCACGGGTTGCCCTCATACCTGGAGAGGGTGAGAAAGCGTCGAGAAGGAGATGATTCTAGACTCACCATACGCTTGCTACACCGACCATGGCCTTGTCGAAATCCTCGTCGCTAGCGATACCGTCGGTTGCATACAGCATAGCCTGACTTGCCCCTTGCGTCTTAGGCTGGGTGACAGTCCGGCTGTAGCGATTCAGAACTATTTTGTCTGACCATCTTGTCACTGACGACCCAAACCGACGTTTTGAGCCATCCGTCAGACAATATCGCCGGCCAGAAAGCGAGGAAGGCCTGGCATGCATTTTGGTGTACTAAATCCTCGATCTTGGATTGGACGTGACAGGCATGACTCGCGACGCGTTGACTGCATCTAACGTGACAGTCACATAATGTGACGGAGGAAAGGAATTCCCCTTAGCGCCCACCGAGACAAACAGAGCGACGGAGTTGTTGGAACATTGGTTGAGCACGCGGCAACTCCCCCCCGAGAAAAACAAATTTCGGTATTTATTCCCATTGTCCCGGGTTGATAGACTGTCACCCCGATAGGATGATTGCATCTTCATGATGAGTGCAGCCTGACCCCAACTAGTTGTCATACTGATTTTGATGTGCATGACGTTTGATATTCATTCCAACATACATGAGGCCTTCCTTGCTTCCCCAAACAAGGTAAAAGACAGAAGCAGGCGTATACTGGGAGGTTGATACAAGCGATAAAAAATCGAGATAGCGTTCTGAGCAGACTTCCTTGTCATGCGAAATTAGCCACTTCTGGGCGTTCCACATTGATCGACTGCCAGCGACAACTGGCACGGCGACATGATCATGCGGTACAACGTCCCATGCGAACTCATCATGATTTGCCCTCGTAGAGCTGATGTGTCGTCGGGTCCAGGATTGTTCTACTAGGTATTCGAAACTAGTAGAATAGGAGATCGTGGGTAGTCAAATTCAAGTCAAACTCAAGATTGAAAGGGCGCGGTGGAGAACGTTACCAATTACATGGGTAATAAGGTATATTTAAGGAAGGCGTGCCTCAGGAGGTTGTCGATGAAGTAAGATAGTCGATCGTGTTTCGGCTCGCTTGTGTGACCGTGACCTGGAGCCAGTCAATAGAGGGGGCGGCGATACGAACATAGCAACTCGTTAATGTCGAAAATTTCGGCCCCTCCCCCTATCTTGAACCTTTGTCGAGTATGAAAGCAATGTATAGTGTACCATTGGAATAATATAGCGAGGGCATTAGTAGCACACCGCGGCAATGCCAGACGATCGTCTCGATTGGAAGTCTCGATTATAATCACGTTTCAGAAATCCACTCCGCTCAGAGGAGTAGGCTGTTGAGTTGCGAATCCGGAACCGTACTCACCTGCTCGCCGAGACGGGCCTCAATGCAGTAATGCGCCCTACGGCTACCTCCCGGCCTCTTTCGTCTTTTGGGCCCGCCGACCGCCGCGTACAACAGCGGGAGCTAACCTTAGCGGACCGTCTATACAGTCGTTGGTTTTCTTCGGGGGCTCCTAGGCTTTGGAAACCCCCCTTTTGCTGTCAGAAAATTTGCCCCCTTTTTTCTTCCGCGAGCTCGCCGGCGTCGAATGGGCTCTCCTGCCCCGGTGGCCTTGCCTCTCCTGCTGCTTCGAGCAAGACTTTGCGACTGCGTTCATTAGCCGCATCAAAGTAACGGTTGGAAATGGACCGACGAGGGCAGGGGAAGAGACAAAGCTCCCTGCCAAGCAGTCTCCTCCCGCATCTTGTTTCTGGACCACAGCCGCGGAGGAGTGCCACTGTCGAGCCAGCGCCTGCCGGGTCTCCATCAGGTAGAGAGGAAGGCAGTGAGGAGGGAAGCCAGCAAGAGAGCCCGTACGCATCTCATCCTGTCCCTTCGTTTCCCACCCCGCCCGTGGACGTCTCCTTTCGTCTGACGAGACCAGCATTCCCGGAGAGCAGCGGGGGGACTTCCCGCCGGCAGCACAGCGGATCCCCCGAGTCCCTACGCTCTGGCGAGGAGGGGCGCGCAAGGCGGCTCGAAGGGATCTCGCTCCCCCCACCAGTTTCTCGTCCTGGCACCATCCCAGTTCGCACAGACCCGCAGTTATATACCTCAAATGCCAGCCTTCTCTACGGATATACCTGGCCTGGTCCTGCGCTGCCCCCCTTTTCATGGAGGGAGGGCGAAGCTGGGCCAGGACCGTCATCGTCTCAATTTAGACTGGATGCAAGTAGCAGAAGTTCCCCAAGGCCAGTAAGGGGGCTTCCTCAGATCAGACAGGGACAAGCGGCGGCGGTGGCGTCCCGCCATCAAACTATAGGGGCATTTCCGCCAGCAGGCTTAGCAAGGGAGTTCGATACCCCAGGAGGTTACGGAGAGCAAAGGCATAACATAGGGCATTCTGGACGTAGTCGTCATGAAAGCTTGGGGTCTCTACATCGTACTCACCTCGAGGGTAGCGAGGAGTATGCATTCCGTAAGTTCACGTCTCTTCTTTTGGAAAGCACGAATAGCTCTTAATCACCCGCCAGAGTTTGTGAGGCCACAACCTCGGAGGTTAGTTGAAAGACTAGGCGGAGGTGAGACTGTAGAGCTTTCACCGACAAGCGGATCTGCGCGTTATGACACCGAGCCACTTGATCGTATACCCTCATTCTTTCACGGGCCAGCAACTGAGGGCCTGCCGGGACCCTCGACATATCCAGTTCATACCCGCCTCGAAGGTGTTCCCACACTTCCCCCCCTCAGGTCACTCTCTGTGGTACATGCTCATGGCAGTCGGTCTATTCCTGAGGTGTCATCATCGTACCTGGAGCACAGGTCTTCATTCCACACATCAGGCACATCCGGTGATGATGAAGACGAAACAGAAGGAAGCATAAGTCAGGAGAAGGGACGAGACGGCGATTCAGATGGAGGGCAGTCTGCTAAAGCGAGCAAAAGGAAGGCGCGCAGCGCGTCTCTCGAGGAGAACGATCAACGCAGGAAAATCCCAAGAAAAACAGAGGTCGCGTGTAATTTCTGTCGAGGTGAGTTGTCCCAGTCCGGACCTTGTAATTTATAGACCTCCGGTGTCTCGTGAGTGAGTATCTGTCGTTAATAATGATGTTGTACTCTTGGTGGCCAGGACGGAAACTGCGCTGCGACGGACAACGGCCGACTTGCAGAAACTGCTCCCAACGAAAGAACGTTTGCGTTTATGCACCACATGCTCGGCGCCGTGGTCCAGGAAAGGCACCCAGAGGGAGCAGGAAATTGACGGCAAGAGCTCGCACGAATTCATCTGCAAGCACGTCTGGCGAGCCTTCGACATCCCAGACGCCCATAGTGTTCGGCGCTCAACCGCCACATGATGTCCTGGCCGAAACGCAGTTCACGTTCACTCCGCCAGCCGGTGTCCACCACATGCCGAATCAGCCTCCCGTATTCCCGCAAATGCAGACGGCGTTGCAGGGAGGCGGTCAGCCGCTGGACAGCAGGTTCTTCCGGCTGACGATGGATCCGGCTGTTTTCCTACGAGAGCAAGACACGAGCATAGAGGAGCCTTGTCCACATATCGCGGACGTTGTTGAAGAAGAACGGCAGAGCCCTGCGGAACGCTCGCCCTAGGATTCGATGCTATCGCACGCTCGGTAAGTGCCAGAGCGCTCAAACGCCGTCTTCGGATCCCCCGTTTGTGTCGACCTGCTCGTTCCCACCAAACCTTCTCCGTCGTCGAGCAACTCTGACAGCTGACGCACCCGTGGAATAGACCGCTCTCCCGCCGGTGCATCATGCTTGCTTCCGGGTCGAGCATGCTGTGGTTGCTCATTGTCGTGATAGACAGTTTATTTCTTTTCTGGCGTGCGGGTCCTCACTCCTTCCGGACTCGATTCCTTCTCCTCGGTGTACCCTCGACGCAGTAATTTTATTAATAATTAATCGGCACAGTACCGTAGCAAAAGTAATTATTACAGAGTAGACTTCCAGCTTCCGCATAGCCTAGATTTTAGGAGTACGTAACCAGCTAATTATTACTAGTTGATAAGACGGAGTTTCAGAGTGTTCCTATTGGCGGAGTAGCCCGACTTCGGATCGCCAGCCTGACGAGCGTCTAATCTCGGCGCGGAGCCTTGCTGATGGCTGTAGGTGATCTGGAACACCCCACCCCCGCATACTAGTATCCTTCGCCCACTGTTCCTTCCTCGACGCTCGCTCCGCCATGGACCCCGTCGACCACAGGGCCCGTCGCGAAGAGCTCGACCCCGGTGAGGTCGTCTACAGTCATGTCAAGGACGAATGCACCGCGCCCCACCCCACTGCCAGCGGCGGGACCACCGACAGAACGGACACAGGACCTACCGGCTACACACTCATGGTTGCTGGAAGGCGGACGGGCAAGACGTCCTTCCTCAGGCTTCTTCTCGACACCAGCAATGTCTCACAAGTGGTCTCCAATGACCAGCTAACGTCCGTCGCCAAGTTCGTCCAGGGCTGCGGCGGCCACACCTCGCACGTCAGGACGGTGTCTGTCGACATCGACTTGGCACTTGGTGACACCGACGACGCTCACCCACTAACCCTCACTCTCATTGACACACCTTCCCTGGACTTCGAGGATGAGACCTCGTCGCAGAGGACAGTCACCGAGATCCTCAGGCACGTTGACGCAAGATTCGCAGAAAGCATCGACGACGTAAGTACCTCTAATGCACGCACGCCGAAATCATATTATCCAAATAATCCCTCGATCCAGGAGCGGAAGGCACTCTGCGGAGACCATCACGTTCACCTGTGAGTTCCTAAAATGGCAGTCCAGAAAAGGAATGATACAATTTGATTGTGCGCCGTGTATATGGCAGTTGCATATACTTCCTGGACCCGGATACCATAATTCCGCCGTCAGTCTCGGCCCCCCCAATGCCTCCCGTACCAAGAGCGCGCACCAACAGCCTGTCTCATCCCGAATCCGAGCCAGTCATCCTTGAACCGCCTGTCACAACGAATCCCCTACTTTGTCGTCCGACACTGCCCGCAGCCGACATTGCGACCATTCGACGGCTCTCAGCGCGAGTGAACGTGCTGCCTGTAGTAGCACGCGCTGATATGCTGACGAATGACCGCCTTGCCGCAGTCAAAATGGCCATTCGGAGGGACCTGGCAGAAGCCGGTATTGGCTTTGGCATTTTCGATCTGGATACCTTTCCCCAGTATCCACATTACATCAATAAAGACGCAACTGAGTTGACTGCTAAGCCTCCCTCCGACTTAGTGAATGGCCATGGTAATCACACCAACGGCGCATCATCCGCTGCGACGTCCCCCCCATCTACTCCTATCACTTCCTCGGTCCTGCGACTTCCCTTCGCTTTGATTTCGCCAGATATTTATTCACACAGCGATGGAGTGGCTAGAGCTCCGCCGTCGCGTCACGAGCTTGTCCTTCAATACACCCCTTCTAAACAGTATTCTAAATCTAAAATTCAGACGCTCTCTAAAATCATAACGGGCAAGTTCATTCGGAGCTATAGATGGGGTTCCCTTGACATTATGGATGTTAACCATTGCGATTTTATACACCTACGAGGAGCCATATTTCACCATATGCAGGTACAGTGCTCAGTCCACAATTTTGTGAGTTTTCCACAGCTGTTGCTGATGGTTACTGGTCCTATGTTCGTCCCGCGATAGACTCTTCAAAAGTACACTCGTGAATATCTCTTCCAGAAGTTCAGAGCTGAGCTCCAACTGCAAGCGCCATCGGCGCACCATCCTTTATCGGCCCGACCGCCTCAGCAGGTCTCCCGCCTGCCTCCTCTCTCGCACGGTTCGCGCCCAGTTCTCGCCATAGAGACCGGTCCTTCTCACCTGCACACTAACCGCCATCCAGCACTGTCAGTCTCTCGCCCCAACATTGCGCCAAGCGGGGACGTCGCCTCAGCTTCTACTATATCAGCGCAGCCCCCGCCAGTACCACGAGACGCATCACCGAGAACAGCATCATCCTCCAGTCAGTCCCCTCTTTTCTTGCGATATTACCGGAGGGATTGTCGTTCTACTGTGTTCGCTCTCGTTCCTGTGATTTCCGAGGGGCACTTTGGAGTGTCATGCTAACCGATCTGTTCATTGTACATACAGGGTCTCAGCGACAGCGCCCCAAAAAAATCACTGTAGCCTGCAATTTTTGCCGTTGTAAGTACATAGAACAAAAGATTTATTTACCGTGTTGACGCATGATCTTGACGTAGCTCGCAAGCTGAAATGTGATGGTGGGAGACCAGCGTGTAGTCAATGTTTCAAACGGTCGAACCAGTGCGATTACACGTTAAGCCATAAGCGACGTGGTAATGGGAGGCAGCGTAGGCAGCAGTTTGCGGGGAGTGAAAGTGAGGGTGAAAGTATCGAGGACCCTTCCTTGGAGGCCGAAAATCCTTCACAATCCCCAGAAGTGATTTCTCAGCCCCCTTCACGGCGAAACTCGAACGTCAATATGCTACTGACGGAAACTCTTCCGCCATTCGGCACTGCGATTGACCGCCGTGAGGAATCTTCTTCGGTCTTGCCTCCTATATCACGTGCCACTTCTGGTTTATTGGATGGTCCTTCATCGGAAGCACGCCCTGAACTTCCACCAATTACTACGCTCTCTATCCAATCCGCTGGCTCGGCGCACGATGAATCGCAGCCAATACCTTCCTCAGAACCCGATGCTCAGCTACAACGGAGGCGCACGTCATCTGCAACATCCGGGAAAAGTAGGACCTCTACCCACGGTTCCAAAATAGTGGCTTGCAATATTTGCAGAGGTATGCTCTCTACCATTCAATGCAACTCAGCGAACTGAACTATCCTTCGTAGCCCGCAAAACTAGATGTGACGGCGCACATCCAACATGCGGAAGTTGTTCCCGGCGTTCATTGCCGTGCAACTACGTCAATGACCCGCATTCGAGTGGCGGCCGAGGCCGTGCCAGGACCACCGTGGCGACTCCCCCGTGTCCCCCAGCTCGCTCCTCCCCTTCCGCTTATCGCCAGTTCACACCGGGGGAGGTTGGAACCTCTAACGGGCACATGCGCCGCCTGAGTGCTATGGACTCCACTACGGCTGATCTCCCTACTCAGCCTACCAAGAAATTGAAGATGTCCACCGACATGAGCGCCCCCGCTATCGCAGTCGCCCAGGCGCAATGAGTGGTTCACTGGTGCCATTTGATAGTAGAGTTTTTTTGATTTGCATTCTGTGATTTTTGTTTGATCTAGCTGCGTTGTGTTGCTTTGCTTGGGTTTATGGGATCGATGTTCATTTCGTGCACGAGGAAAACTGTACTATAGTAAATATTGTTCGCCAGATTCATGTTCTACGGACTCTCAGATAGAAGATAGGCCATGCTCTGTAAAAAAGCGTAGTCAACGTTTGTGCAAAATTCGCAGGGCAGCCATCCACTAGCTGTACAAGCTGACCATAGGTTGACTGGTGTGCATCTGTCCTGTGACTGAGCCACCGAAAGGCAAGAAATTCGACTAGTTAGTCAAGTTATGCAATTTTGGTACCAGAAAGGCGACGACTTTTGTTTTTTACAGAGGGTCATGAGCCGCCGATTGCCAATTTTGGCGATTGCTAAACGGCCGTGTAACAAATAAATCGAAGGCTATTTAATTTGCAGTGACCCGGAGCTAAAGCAGATTGTCTCGTCGTGTACAGTTTCCTGCATTGGACACACTTCTAGCACAGAACGCTCTTTACTCTCCTGTTTCTCTGGTCGTGCGCACCCGCGAAAGTCTGAGAAATGTTCAGCTTTCGCCGTAAGCCTCGTCAGAAAAACACGGATCACAATGGCCCTCCCTTTATTCGTTCCACGCCGTCTTTGCCTGAGCTTTCGACCCAAGGGATACCATGGCCCGAAAACCTTGTAGATTTGTCATCTCTACCCCAAGATGTTTCACATCCTCCTGCACAAGGTGCGGCCAAAACCTCTTTTCCAAAACAAGGCTTCGGTCCCATTGCATTCCATAAACCATGGTCGTCTCCAGGCAAGCCTGCAGACGGATCGATATCGTCGCTGTATATGTCCCATCCTCCTTCGGCCTTCGAAGCTCGGAAGCAGCCTGCCTTTGTTCGCTCGCGAGTAAGCCAGCGCAAGGCACGCAATCCGACGACCTTCAACGTAATGGTGTGTCGCGTCCTGGTCGCTTCTCTGAGACTTGACTGAAATGGACACTATAGGTAGCCGGTGCTCAGGGTACCGGGAAAACGTCGCTGCTCAAATTGCTTCTCGACACTGCAGATATTTCCCCGACCGCAACGCCTGAACAGAAAGCTGTGATGGAGCGGTTTCTGCGTGGTCCCCTGAAGCGCACCGATACTATCCAGTCAGCCTGTGTCGAGATATGCGAGTCCCGCTACGACCGCGTTCTGTTGTCGGTGGTCGATACCCCAGGTCTCGACTTTCATGAAGGTCATGAACTCAAGTTGGAGCGTCAGGTTACCACTGTGGTGAAATATCTCGACGCCCAATTCTCAGACACTCTGAGTGAGGTACGTTCAATGAGTGTGCTTCATATAGTAGCATAACTTCAAGACCACTGCCCACAAATTCCGGTATCACAGCCAGACCCATTCATTCTACCCCACTGATGACATGAATTCCCAAATCTCTCTTGGAGATTACTCTTATGGACTAACATTGGGCTGTCTAATAGGAATCCAAAGTAGTCAGGCAAAGCAAAGGAGATCAACATATTCACTTGTAAGAGCATCAATGGGTAGCTACTTTTGCGATAGTTAAGCTTTTTATCCCATAGGTGCATATATATGATTGATCCTGCATCTATCACGAGCCTCCCCTCAAGACGTGCGCAGACTTCGCTACCCACCAAGACCCGTTCGGAGGCTACGATTTCTCGCCACCCTCCGGACTTGTCGTCATTCTCCGATGATACCACTTCCGAAGACACCGACGATGAAACTCAGGGTGGACTGACTATGTCTCCTGCGGACATCCGAGTCCTTCGTCGGCTCACAACTCGTGCTAACGTCCTTCCAGTTCTTGCTCGAGCGGATTCATTGACAGACGAGACACTCTCTGAGATGAAGAGAGTTGTCCGCCGTGACTTGTACGCTGCAGGCCTCGACTTCGGCGTCTTCGGGCCTGTGAAGGTCGACTCGGAAGAAACGCAGTCGGCCGCACATGTCGGCACCAATGGAAACAGCAATAGCAACAATACTGAAAGCGAGTCAGAGGACGAGCCTCATCCGGAAGAACGGCAGTCTCGTCCAGTGATTAAACTTCGGCCTGTTCGCCATTCTTTGGTGCGCGCATCGTCTCGGTCCCGGTCGCGACTCAGCCTCTCAGAGCTCGCAGCGAGTGAACATGCCACATCGGACATCATGGATACGGAGAGCGTAGCCAGCGTCCGCTTCTCAGCACACCGCATAGCTAAGACGGATCTCAGCGAGAGCATGCCCTTCGCTATCATCACTCCTGAACATGTCCGTAGGAGGCGACCTATGAAAGCCTCATTGACTGTCATCGATCGCCCATCCCTTCCTGCAGAAGGAGAGGGGTCAGTGGTAACCCCCTCTGAGGATGGACATGCCCATTCTGTAGCGGAATCAACTGACACAATGATATCGCCCGTATCGCTAACTTCCACATACTCCACGCGCAATTTCCCATACTTAGCCGGCCCGCCCGCTGATTTGAAGGGGGTGTTCATCCGAAAGTTTAGATGGGGAACCGTTGATGTGCTCTCTCCGGAGCATTGCGACTTCGCTGCAATGCGGATAGCTGTGCTATCGACTCACATGAAGGTACGTGGCAGCTATGATGGACGTTAGTATCTCTTACGTAGTGTATCACGCAGATGCTTAAGATCCGTACGAAGGAAGTCTTGTACGAGAAGTTCAGGACCGAAAAGCTTCTCGCTAGACGTGCCACTCGCAACATTAGCGAAGACGAGACACGCAAGCTTTTGGCAGGTGCGAGCCGCTTCCTGATTTTAGTCTTGCGAATTCAATCAAACGCTTTATCAATATAGACCTTGGGTTTTAATTATTTTTTTAAAATTTTATTTGGAAGGTCCTTCTGGTCAAATGCAAAATCCCAACACTCATTTACTTCTTATATACCTATATTATTGTTACTTCATATGTTTGTTTGTGCAGTATTTGTTATACCTCTTGATCCGCCATTGACGATTGGAAGCTGTTATGCATTTCTTTGTTGGAAATTACAGCACAGATCACATGACCTAACGTAGTACTTTGCCTGTCCATACGTACCTGATTCGGTATGTGTTTGCTGGCGGAGACCAGGTCAAACACGGTCTATTTTTCCTCTGTCCCAGCTAAAATACAACAATCTCGATTCCTTCGGTTGAAATGGTATCGATTGTTACGTGGTCCAGCGAATTTGAGGGATAGCCAACATCATATATTTGAGAGAGCACTTGTATACTGCACGCTACTTTTACACGAGGCAGTAGAGAAATGATAAATCATACCTTTTTGCTAGTCATCAAAGCATCTATTTGTTCTTGTGACAATCCCTCCAAGCGAACCAACAAATAATCCACCTGAGAACAGATCCTGAATTACAACTGATATGCTAGTTTGTGCTGAAACATACCTCTACTTCCTTCGTCAAGGGTATGATATAATCTTCGTATAACTCCACCACGCCGTCGACATCTATTTTTCGAGCAGACGCATCATCGATTGGTTCGCCATCTGGCGCGAAATTCAAGGCATATAGGCTGGCTTTCTTGCGCAGCCTCTGCAGAAGCTTCTTTTCGACCTCGGGCTTTGTTATCAAAGCATCGAGGGCTGCACGGTTGGGCTTGAGGATGTAAGGTATGAAAGCGGCAGGATCATCTCTGAACTTCGACTCGGATACGAACTTCCCTGGTGGTGCGGAAAACCGGTCAGACCGCGAACGCCATAGTCATAACAAGGACACGAGAATTACCGTAGTGCACTCGTTTGCTGATTGCCTGGAGAACCTCCAGATCAATTGTCGCAGCACTCCCATAGTTCCCGTCGTCCTCGTACTCTTCATCCCCAGCGATACCTTTCGCGCGCTTAGCAGCTGCTAGAGCCAGAGTCGCCTGGCGTGTGATACGCGTAACGATTGGACGGGTATAGAAGCTTAGTATTGAGACATTGACGTTGATCTTATTGGGATGCAGGATATTTGGTAATGTGATCGGTTTCAAGACAGGAGCAGGTAGCTCAGATGGATCCGTGAATGGATACTCATCTGGACTGGGGGTTCTGATATATGAACACGGTGCTGGACGCTCATGACAGAAATAGGATCTTGCCTTGTGAATCTACGTGCCTTGGCTGGCGAGCATCATTCCAGCGTCGATAATTGCAGCAGCCCATCGAAAAGTAGGTTAACATACCGTGGAAACTCTCCGTCTCTCTCAAGAACCACTCCAGCCAACTCCCTTGGAACCCGCTCTCATTTAGCTCTGTAAACCCACCACGGCGATACATCTTTGGGTTATGGGCAAACTGGGCTCGTTCAATGAGTCCAAATATAATGGTATCCTCCAAACGCGTCAAGATCGACCGTATCCTGTCCAAGGACAGGGGGTCACCCATGAGTGTAAAGTTCTGTTGGGCGGTAGTCATAGTAGGGGAAGAAAAGGAGATGGGTATAGTCGGTTCTCAAGTTGGTCTTGCACTCTCAGCCGTTGAATCTCCTTTCCATGGAATGGGATGGTTCTCAGGCTGGTGTAGTAGTCAAGCCTGGCAATTCACACAGCGCGCTCCGAAGTCATCGTATCCGACGTATCGCGCGCTGCTCATCGTTGAACACACTTCACAAGATCAAATCGACGGTCAAAGTCAAACATAATAGTAGATATAGAGTTGTCAGGCGGCCATATTACCGAGGTCCCAGCGTCAAATATGAAGTTAGAGACCCCTCGAGTGATCCGCGGAAGACCAACCACATATTCGTATTCAGACTCCTCAAGACGACTCATTAACGTTGGTTCACCTTGAGAAGCCCTCTCCATCTCGTGGTTTGATAGCTCAGAGTGCCCCCGAATATGTAATTTCATTCCTCACAAGGACCTTGTTGATATTCCGACATTCTCACCAATAGAAAGACAGTTCTGCACTGATCATACTCCGAAGAACAACCGCTCTAGTCTCCCAAGGCCGACTAGATACTTCCTTCAACATTCGTGCTTTAGGGCATCTAAACTGCTGGCACCATGGCCACTGCTAGTGATTTCTAGGCTGTCGACGCTATTCCGATTCAACTGTTCAAGTGCCAATGTATGCTTCTCGTCCTGCTATCGTGCGAACTCTGCGACCTTGAGCTCATTCCCATCGGTGAGTCTGTTTTACTGGAGTTCTGGAGATCGCTTCTGGCACTTTAGGCTTTGCTCTGTTCCTGTTTATTTAAGATATGAACAAAACGGGACACATGTTTCATCGACAGCTGGCGACAGTGCATCTGCCAGTTGTGCGGTCTGCTAAGTAATGCTCTCGATGGGATGACTAGCTTCTCCCAGGACTATTTATACTGTATCTGACGCCACAGTCGAGTCATAGCTATCCACATACTTAGTATGGGAACGTGCTTTGCCTGCAAGCTAGGAAGTGTGGATCACGTATCAGATAACAATGACAGGCCGTTTTCAATAGGCTGAACACTTGGGGCCCGGAAGATCTGGAGCCCAGATGCCCTTTCTATATGGATTAGGGATTCCGTAGAGGCTTCTTCAGTGGAGGCCCCCAGAGTCCAGCGCAGTTATAAATGTCCTAAAGGAAGGAGGGAATGCAGCCATCTGCAGCTTTCGTTATCATGGTCCCTCCTGTCGCTACCATCCCCCACCCGGCTGAGGAGCCCATTCTGCTGTCCAAAAAGAACGGCATGAATGGTGAGAGCAACACACGTGCGAAGGTCTCCTACGAGGTGTTAGAAAACTATGAGGGAAATTACAAGTTTGCTCCTATCGAGGAGGCTGAAGTCTCCAGGGCCATGATTAAAAGGTCAGTATCCCAGGCGTGTCTGACCGGAGTGCTGCGCTCACTTACCACATGACACAGATATTTCAGCATGATGTATGAGCGGGCGGTGTCTGATGTTGTGATCATTGGGGCTGGTAGTGCTGGTCTTTCCTGCGCCTATCATCTCGCGAAGTCTCGCCCGGACTTAAAGATCACGATCATCGAGGCAGGTGTCGCTCCTGGTAAGCATTTCTGCTTTGAAATATCTTAACGAGCTTACCTAGTTCTTGTTGTAGGGGGCGGAGCCTGGTTGGGAGGCCAACTGATGACGCCTATGGTACGTGGTCAGTAGCCGGCTGGTCTTTTCCTGTCTCACAGGGAGACAGGTCGTTCGCAAACCCGCCAATCGCTTTCTTGAGGAGATTGGTGTCCCGTACGAGGATGAAGGTGCCTTCGTTGTTGTCAAACACGCTGCACTTTTCACTTCCACCGTCCTGTCGCGTGTTCTTGCCATGCCTAACGTCGTCCTCATGAACGCAACTGCCGTTGAGGACCTCATCGTCCGAGAAGACTTCCAGGGACGGCAGCGCGTTGCGGGCGTCGTGACGAACTGGACCCTCGTTGCACTTAACCACGATACGCAGTCCTGCATGGACCCAAACGTCATCACTGCTCCTGTCGTGATCAGCGCGACGGGCCATGATGGACCCATGGGTGCTTTCTCCGCGAAACGGCTTGTCAGCATGGGCCTGCTGAAGGAGCTGGGCAACATGAGGGGTCTGGACATGAACCGTGCGGAGCCTGCCATTGTCAATGGAACTCGCGAAGTTGCTCCTGGATTGATCATGACTGGTCAGTGTGACTAGACGATAAGTGCTTCCATTAATTGACTGATGTTTCCTAGGCATGGAGCTCTCGGAACATGATGGCTCAAATCGCATGGGTCCTACATTTGGTGCAATGATGGCCAGTGGAATTAAGGCCGCCCGTGAGGCAATTCGTGCTCTTGAGTCTGCTCAGATCATTGACGGCAAAGTTGTTGGCTGAAAAGTACTGGTCGAAGAGGGGAAATTCAAATGCAGTGTGCTTAGCGATGTACTCATATGTAGAATGTACCCATGTAATAAAAATGATAGTGTTGTTCAGTGGCAGAATGTATCTCTAATGGGTAGCGAACATCTCATTGTTAGTACTTACGATTTATATATCATATCAGTGTCACTCATTTAGGTCGGCACTGCATCATTGTCGAGTACTTGGGATGCAGTAGGTCCGATACAAACCCCTCACATTTTACAAACATCCGCTCGCCATGGGTGTTGCAGCAGTATCTAGCCTAGGGTTCGGTTTTTTTTGGTGACAGCCCGAGGTTAAACTCGAACAAATTGTCTGAAGCTTGAGGCAGCGATAGTCTGAGTGTAAGGATTCCCTAGATATCACTATTTGCCATTGTTCTCGGATCCCCTCTTCAGTCGGGACGAGGATGCTCCCACATGTGACATAGGACGATTTCCCATACAATACAAGCAACAGCGACGGCATAGTCACGCGAATTGTATCGGCCAGTGTGCCAAATATGGTTAACTTATGATCACTGCTTCATATATTTCTGTCTGAATCTGTGAAACAACAGCTTGCTTCGTGTCTGCGACTCTGCGTCCGATACGTTTAGTATCATTTCCAGCTAGGTAGGCCCGCAGTTGTAAGACAAAAATGATATCCACTACTGAGTGCTGGATGCTCTACGTCTCTTGATGAACCGGTGTATGACTTTCCTGTCAAAGTCCATGCGATTTCAATGTGCTCCCGGATATTAACTTCTTGCATTGCATAGTGAAGTGACAATGCGTGGTTGGCTGTCCTCAGTGGAAATATACACGCGTTTTACGTATGGTACAATTTGAAGCCATATGGATTACCATAAACCATACGATTAGGCTTCCGGCTGGCAAAGGAGACGGGCAGCCATGACCGAAAATAACTATCTTTTGTATTACAATTACGAAAGCAAAGGTGAACATGTTTTGCTGCAGTTGTTGATATGAATCTGATGACAGTGCACTATATTGCATTATATCTACGGGAAGGCACCGGAGGTATAGATCTTGGTGCCCGTATCTGAGCGATGAGAGGTGACGGAGCAGTTCACAAGGTGATTCGCACACCAACAGATGGTCCACGCTCGAACTTCGAAGGGTCCATTTTCGTTTGCATCCATGCCCATTCTGAACTTGTCTGGTTCTTTTCTTCAAATTTCGACGGATCACAACACACATGACTGAGTCGTTCGATTCGAGTGTTGGGTGTGGTGCCCGATTATTTCCTCTGTCAGTAGACACCAGGGTTACTAATATCGGAGGACAACAATGCTGAATGTGCCAGCAACATCACTAGAAGCTGTACTATTTGAAAACAAACTTGGTAAGGCAATGCTCATTTCGTAGCTCATCCCCGGTGCCTTCAACCGTAATCAAACACGTTTCTTGCCAGAAGTGTACACTGTCAGGCCAAACCTTCTTTTCATCAAAGAGTGCGTCTGCGGTACCAGAGCTTGGGTTGGTGGTCCTCAGTATCATCAACGCTGCATGCCTTCAAGTCAGCAGCCTATCGCCGCACTGCTTTGCATAAATGTCGTACATTCCGATAGTTGTGGAGTCAGGCTTGCCTTGCCTCACCCGAACGGAACGATATACACCTTGTACGGTCTTGAATAATTGCTCCTTTATACAGCCCTCATGGTCTATAGCTGCTTCACATTTTCTGTTATAAATTCTCATCTATCCACCTTGTTCACTCCTCGACGAATTCTCATCTATCTACCTTATTCACTGCTCAAGCAGAAGTGTTTTGGATACAGGACTGCCTTCGTCCTATTGCAATGTCAAACTTCATGTCTCGTTTTTATGGTCGTTCCTACGAGAAGAGCCCAATCCAAGCGCCCGGGTGAGTTGATAACTTCAGTGAGCATACTGAGATTTGACGAGATATGACCGTGCACGACCAAAAGAGAGAGACTCGTGAAAATAACAGGTGCGTCGACCCTGCGGTGTCGGAAAAAATTCTCTGATTGTACAGTATGAACACAGGCATCTCTCTACCCCGAGCTCCTGAACATTTACCAAACAACGCTTCTGTCCTCGTTCGCTTGAAACCTGTTTCAAAACCAAGAAAGAATCGTGCCAAGCGTCATACAACGCCCGAATGTAGCGTTCCTGAAGGTAGTTCATGGAGGCAATGGAAAATTAACTTTGATGTGTGAGTCTCGTGGTCCATCCACGCACTGGTCGTGTGTACCTCAATCTTGTCTAATCTCTTGTTTAGTTTGTTCACGGAGTATACTATTGAAGTATATTGGCGTAAATTCGGGTTTCGTCGGAAATTAGCACAAACTGAAGTCGTGTCTATCCCCTCTGAGCTCCTTGCGAGTGACAGACGCGGTGTCTCCAGTCCGTCCCGATATCCGTGTTTCCATTCATGTCGCGTTAACTTGATGCGCCCTCTCCTAGATTCTATGGAGAACTCGATTCCGTTCACTGCCAC
Source organism: Taiwanofungus camphoratus (assembly GCA_003999685.1). Classification (NCBI taxonomy): domain Eukaryota; kingdom Fungi; phylum Basidiomycota; class Agaricomycetes; order Polyporales; family Taiwanofungaceae; genus Taiwanofungus; species Taiwanofungus camphoratus. Next base: position 1,253,311 of record CP021226.1, read on the forward strand.
CGCTGGGAGTGGCAGGGGCCCCGATGAAGTTACCCTTTTATTTGAAGTTATTGACGTAGTTCAAGAAGCGCTACAACGTGTTGACATCGATCAAGCCAAGAATAAACCTCTTGGGCTCACGCAGGCACTCTTTATCACCCAGAAGATTCTCCAAGTGATTGAGCCAGTTGCACATGTGAGTGTCCACGCACCATTAGTATCCGCACTTACAAACTGCTTTGGAAGCTCAACCCTATCTCTGCTGCCGTTGTGAAAGCTCTTCAGGAAGCCTGTACGGTGAGCATATCAGCGCTGTGAAACTTCTCGCCAGCATGTGACTCGTGAAATTAGGCTGCAGAAAAGTACTTGGACAAATATGAGAAGATCCAACATTTGGCGACGTCAATGCGCGATATGTTGAGTGTGATGTGGTCAATATGTTCCAATTGTGCCAGTACGGTCGCGCAAAACGATCTCCTCCGCCTTGTGGTTGACGTCGGCTTTCGGCGGGTGATTGAATGCGGGAAACTCATCAACGACTACATGAACGCTAGCACCATCGGTAAGGTCGCATATCCTCACTAAGCGTCCACTATAGGACTGATCATATACGGTCTTACATGTCTAGGTCAAACCGTCTCGGCTGTTATTGTGACTGCCGATGAGGTGGATAAGTTACAGAAAAAATTTAATGAACTTAGAGACAGTTTTGACCGTGCTGTCAAGCTCCAACTTCTCCTTGATTCTGGAAGCATCGCAAGAGACCTCAAAGTGATTATTGGGCGTCTCGATGAGGGTACGTCTTCCTTACCTTCATTCTTGAAAAGTTGCTCATACTTATCTGCCTGCCAATGTTGCGTGAAACAGCTCGATTACGTGACCTTCCACGAGCGGAACGTGCTCATTACGACACAGGTGTGAAATGCTTGCAGGGAACGCAAACGAAAATTCTGGATGAGATTGTCCAGTGGGTATACTGTAGGGGCTCAGAGCAGAATATTTTCTGGCTACATGGCATCGCCGGGACAGGGAAATCGACCGTTGCATCGACAATCGCTGCCATGTTTGATGAAACTAGCAGCAAACGAGGCACTCCAGGTCTAGGAATGTTGGGAGCTGCATTCTTTTGCAAGCATGATGACGTCAAGCTCAAAGATCCGCAATTCATCTTCCCAACTATCGCATTCCGCCTCGCACATACGTGTCCCCTTTTGAAGAAGCCAATCCTCGATGCGCTGGAACACAACCCGGATTTAGGCCACCTCTCTATTCGAGATCAATTTCAAGGTTTAATCTTGGGCCCGCTGTCGCAAGCCCAACTTGGAAATAGTGATACCCCACCGGTGCTTGTGGTCATAGATGCATTGGATGAATGTGGTGATGCAGACAGTCGCAAGCCATTATTGCAGTGTCTTGCAACTCTAGCCAAAGGATCCAAAGAGCTGCCAGTATGGTTCAAGCTTCTGGTCACAAGCAGGCCAGTGGACGACATCGAAACTGTTCTCGAGCCATCGGTGCAGAATAAAACGGACACTCGCAGCCCAGATAACGATCCAGGTATCAATGTTTACGTTCATCACCTCCTTGAAAAGCTCAGGGCCGACCGAAATCTGGAGAGTGATTGGCCGAAGAAGGAGGACATTGATGCCATGATCGATGAGGCCGGTGGTCTTTTTATATGGATCAAATTGGGTTTTCAGCTCATAGGCCAGCACGAGAAACCTGATGACGCACTCAAGGATGTTCTCAGCGCTAGACGTCACTCAAGCGGTGTTCTAACAGAGTTGGACCAGTTATACGAGCTTTATCGAAGACTCCTCAGCCAGGACGCCATCAAGGCACGCATGCCGCTTATTCGATCTGTTCTGGGATGCATCATCCACGCAAGAGTTCCCTTATCTTTTCCCTGTCTTTGCGAGCTACTAAGTCGATATCACAGCGTCACGGAGGTCGGTTGGGCTGTGGGTAAATTGGCAATAGTATTGACCTTACCCACGGACTGGCACAGCTCAGGGGTCATGCACGTCATCAACCCGACTTTGAAGGACTTCTTGACCAACAAACAATCGCACAAATTACCGTTCTACATTGATCCAAGGCAACACGAGTCGTTCCTTGCCTGCACTTGCCTAGAATTGATGAATGCCAGACTGTGCCGTGACGTTCTTGGCATCGGTGATCCTTCGCGCTTAAACGAGGACATACCTCAACAGGAACGCTGTATGGATGAAGGCTTGATTTACTCCTGTCAGTATTGGGTCGATCACGTTGCTGAGCTTCGGTGTGGAGAGGTTATTGCAATGAATCTGCTTCAAAAGTTCTTCACGGAACATCTACTGGAATGGTTTGAGGCTCTGAGTTGGTTGGAAAAGCTGGATAATGCAATGCGTTATCTCAGAAGCGTTCAATCTGCGCTCACAAGTCTTCGAGCACAATTTGCGCTCGTGGAAGTAAGAGTTCCTGATGTTGCAGTTATGTCCAACACTGACGTAGCGTTCTAGGAAATGACGAAGGTGGAATTCACAGACACATTACTGAAATGGTGTTATGATGCTATGCGATTTGTCCAATATCATTATCCTCTTCTTCAGCAATCGGCTCTTCACACATATATCTCAGCGCTTGCATTTACACCCCGAGAAACCTTGATTGTTGAAAGATACGGCCAGAAATATGCGCCCTCTCTATGCGTCCTTATTGGGCTTGACAAGCCAGGATGGTCTCGCTTCTTGTTTGGATTTCATAGACATCAATCGGCAGTACAGACAGTCAAGTTCTCTCCAGATGGAAAACTGGTCGCATCAGGCTCACAAGACGGAATTATACTGATATGGGACGCGGAGACTGGTAATGTCATCTTTCATCTTCCAGTACCTCATGGTACTTCCGTAACCGCGCTCTCTTTCTCCCCCGACGGAAAACAGCTAGTAGCAGGGTCTAAGGATGTAGTGCATGTATGGGATACGAAGACAGGCCTCCCTTCGTCACAACAGCCTTTCGTAGGACACGATGGACCTGTTTCTTCACTCGCCTTGTCTCCAGATGGCCAATATATCGCAGCTGGCTATAGTTCTTCCGAGCGGTTTCTGCGAATATGGAACGTACGGAAGGCATTTGAGGAACCTGAGCTGAAAGGTCATAGCGGACCGGTGACTTCAATCCTCTTTTCTCCCAGTGGGGAATGGCTAGCTTCGGGTTCGACGGACTGCTCGGTACGTGTGTGGGACTTCCAAAGCCGCAACGTGTCCTACAAACTGGAACGACACGGTGTGATCAAGTCGGTGGCCTTTTCCCCAGACAGCAAGCGACTTGCATTTTGCGTCGATGACAAGGCCCAGGGTGTCCGCCTATGGGATATAGAGGGGAGCGTTCATGCAGAACAACTTTTCGACGGACCCTCCACTTCTCCACCTTCTTCCGTTGCATTCTCGATGGACGGGAAATTGCTGGCGGCTGGCTTTGAGGACGGCTATATATCAATATGGGAACCTTCCGGTAGCCATCGTGCTCCTGTGTTGTCTTTCAAAGGACATGCTGAATCCGTTACAGAGGTCCACTTCTCGAGAAGGGACTCCAAACTACTTGTGTCATGCTCCAGTGACAAGACCGTCAATGTTTGGGATACTTGTACACCTGGCCTGTCAGATTGGATGGGGGCTGATTCCCCCTGGGAATTTGCCTTCTCTCCGAACTCCAAATATCTATGGGCTGGTGGGTCGGAGTATTACCTTTGGGATACCACGACTGGCAAGAGGATGCTCTTACCGCCGGGTCTTACTGGGCTGCAGAAAGCATTCGTATCATACAATACACGACCCAAGTTAGGAAGCTCGCATGATCGCCTTGTACGTGTATGGGCGGAATCACATCTGCGCGAACTGGAAGGCTTAACACAACAAACGGAAACAGTTGTTCGTCCACCCAATGGTTGGAATATTTCTGAAGATAAAATACTGGTCCTAAAGGGTATCGGCGAATCCTTGGAAATCTTAGCCACAATCTCGTCGAATAGGAATCCAGACGCAGTAAAGACCGAACAAGACGATGATGGCTGGATATGGGAAACTCGCCACGGCGTCAGAGTGAAACGGATCTGTTATTTACCACTTGTCCATCGTGCTGGTGAACATCCTTATCTCACGTCGGGAACTCGTGCCGCCACTCTCCACAACGGCAGGATCACGTTGATTGACCTATCTTTATTACTGCCCTCAATGGCAGTGTATGACCCGAACCCTTCGTTGCAATCCTCGCTGGCGCCAGACAATCCCAACTCTTGGTTACGCACTTTGTTGAAAGTAGTGACACCGAATCTCCATCACTACCTACCTTGACTATGAACAGCATGGAGTACTCCGTTTCCTCCTCGTCTCCAGATACTGTAACTCTGAAGGCTTGAGTCCCCTAGGTAACTGAACAGTTCTTTGCCTACACTGACATTATGGGTATTATGATATCCAGGATATCTATATATTGTGTTGACTCGTTGAGGTTTATTCGACTATAGTGAATCACTTGTGCTATTCACCACCAGACCTAGTCATACAACAACAAAAGATGCCTGCAACGGCGCATAGAGTATGGATGTAAGGAGTGAGGAACCGACCTGATGAGATAACTGACCATAAAAAAGAGGTTAAGCCGAGACGTATACGTAGTAGGAGCAACATCACCGGGACCGAGCAAAACCATCGTTCTGAACAGGCAAACATTGAGCAGTAAAAGTAAAAGAATAAGCAAGAAGAACGTCCTGCGCACTAGATGGGATGTGAAGTTTAAAAATACCGCCCGTACGTTCTGGTGCGCTCATTCGATAGATCCGTGGTTGTAGATATAATGCCCAGACAGTGGCAGACACTTCGGGCCGAAAGCAGGCTGCGCATCGAAGTCGCTACACCCTGACTGCCCTCGACACTGGGACGGCTTTGGGCTTGCCCGGCATCGCCGAGGGTGCAGCCGCGTTGCCCATCTTCGCTGCGCGCAGGAGCGCACTCTTGTTCGTTCTCGGGGTGATAGAGGGAGCCTGGACGCCGCTCGGGCGCGGCTTGGGTTTCGCTGGCGTCACAGCCTCAGCGCCGTTCGTCTTGGGGCGGGATTGAGTGGAGGTGGTTGTAGTAGTCGTGACACCGGCAGACGTGGAGGGTCGGGAAGACCTCGTAGACGCGGTAGAAACTACGCGAGAGGCTGCGGGACGAGAGGTGGTAATTTGCACAGAGGCGGCTGAGGCAGGCCGGGGGACCGTCGTGCGGGACATGCTGGGCTGAGTGAATGAGGTGCGCGAAGAGGACCTGGAGGGAGCTTGCTGCGAAGGCTTGCGAACTATAATTGAATGAGATATTCAATCGCATCTCGCAAAGGCACAACTTCACGACACGTAGGTACTCACACATAAACGACGAAGGGGGCGCCACTTCCTTCTGCTGCCTCAGGCTCGCACTTCGGTTGGACCGCGGTGTGACAGATGGCGGTCTCGTACTAGGTACTGCGATAGACTCCCTACGCTTATGCCCCGGCACACCATCGAACGTGGCCTTATTCTCGTTCTTCGTCGCCGCATTTGCAGTGGAGGGCCTCTTTGGCTTCTCGAGCGGCTTCTGCCCGAGCCTAAGCGAGGCCGCGCGTGTCATCCGCGGCGCAACAACAGGCGGCGCCGTCGACGCAACGGTGATCGTTTCGGAGCGCTTATGCCCTGGCACGTTCTCGAACGTTTTTGCAAGCCGCTCCTTCGTCGGGGGGATGCGTTCGGTTTTCTCGACGGGTAGCCCGGCACGCAAAGCAGCCGCACGAGACATGCGCGGGACGATGTCCGGTGCTGCGATCGTCGCGGGTACGGGGCGCGCCTTGAACGGTGACCTGCCGTTGCTTGTCGCCTTGCTTCCGCTCGTCACGGAGGACGCAGGGTCCGACGTCGTCTTGCGCAACGCAGACAGCACCGACGACGACATCGACCGCAGCGAGCCACCCGTGAGCGACACTTCGGGCAACTCCGTAGTCGGAAACGGCGGCGAGGACGCAAAGATGGACATGATCTGCACCTCCGCCGTCTGCACGTCCAACGAGCCCATCACCGCGTTCTGCTCTCGCGACAGTCCAAACTGCGCCCGCAGCGAGTGCGGCGTGTCCCTCCGTGCGACCTGGGGGTCCGCGTCACCCATTAGCGTGTGCCACACCTCGATGGCCCTCCGCCGCTCCAGTACATATACCCATACCGGGCCCCTGATCGCATGCGGTCCGTGTGAGCCATCGCTCATCCGGACTCTATATGACGCGGGACTTACTCGGCGAATGACTCGAAATCGTCACCAAATAGTTCATACAGCGTGTCAGGATCGGTCTCGGTATCGAACTCCATCTGGCGCTCCTTCACAATCTAATCAATTACAGAGTCATTTTTGGAGGAGTAGGTAAGAATCGCGAGCTCGTAAGGGTCTGAGACGTAGGAATTCAGACCTCAAAGCCCGCCTCGGAAATGCGTTGCTCGATGTCGAAGCGGTGGTCCAGTGCGTGCGTCTTGATGATTGCAACAGTGCGAGTCGTGCTGGATGGAGACGTCGGGATGGGTGTCAAGGGAGCTTCCTCGGGGACATTAACGTCTTCGGGTTGCGGGGAGGCCGAAGAGAGCAACTCGGAGAGTGTGAGCTCAGACATTGTGTAGAGAAGTTATGAGTTTAACGAATGAAATATGAATGTCCTGCGGGTACAGAAGAGATATAGCAGAACGGAGCAGAAGCAGAAGACAAAAACAAGAAGGAGAGCCTCAGGCTGGTATAAGGGTCAAGTTGGTTGATATAGAGAGCAGTTAGCCTCAATTCAGAGGTCTCCAATAATTTTGACCTAAATGTCTAAAAAGGACTTAAAAACGGTAAAAACGGTAAGTTCACGCTCATGACGATTCACCCTTTACTGTACATGTTGAGGTCGAAAAAATGTTGAAAATCCCATCTAGTCCCGGCTCATGCTCTTCTATGATCCATCTTTTTGCCTGATGAAGCCTGGTAGGGTGAGTCTGTTTCCTGAGACCCCCGGGGGTATCGGAGCGCGATAGGTCTGAGGCACGGGCATGTACCATATCATAATCTGGCAAGATCTATCAGCCTTGACTTTCCGGTTCATTCACGATTCAAACGATCCACAAGTGTTGTGCAATTCATAGCATATATGATTCTGAAAATACTTAAGGACAGTGCACTTTGTATTTGGGCGAAACCGTGTAATCCTATTGTAAGTTCAGATATCTATGTGCCAAAGGTTGAACTTCGTCGAGTCGCGATTGTTACGTATACGTACGAATATGAGTCCTGACAGGCTGTTCGCACATATTTTAGGAACGTCGAGTATTGGTGAGGATCATACATACGAAGCAAAAATGCATAGTATCGACTGAGGATTGACTCCCGAACAAACGAATGTGATCAGCTGGTAATCTACAATTTCTGGGCAGTTCCAAAGCAGGATGTGAGTACTCGCAAGAGCTGAGACTGGATATAAAAACGATTGCCTCAAGAACGGATAGGCTCTTCTCGTCACTGGGTAGCCATGTTCTGTACAGAGTCGTCTGCCTCGTCCAGAGACGTCCACATCCTCGATCGGTCAGCCATCCACCTCTGATTTGGGTGTGTGTACCTTGGCTTTCAGTGCGCCCTTGCTATGCGTTCTTCCTTCTAACGCACTACACAGCGTGTTTCTTTACTTTTTGAGTGCTGCACCCGGATGAAAATTAGTGAAGACCAGTATGCACAGATATATAATGTTGACCACGACGCTATATTGGATACTACAGGAACCTGACTCAGTCCGGCCGCATGAGGCATCCTCATGCGAATAGTGTGCATTCCGCCATGAAAGGTCCAATGTTCTGACTAACCCAGCGGTGGACTGCATGTCCCTAATAAAGGTGGATGGTGGACCTGGGAGACGTGGTGCGGCTCGAATACGGCGTCGCGTGGACTGCGTGCATTCAATTCACTGCTAGTACTCCCATGCAGACGACAGCCATTTTCATTCCATCTCCGTAGTACATCATATCCTAGTTTCTCTTCTACCACACCTATAATGTTCTCTGCCGTCATCCGCAGCACACACCCGAAATTCCGAGTCTTCACCGTCGTCGTTCGCTCGCTATCCACTGAGACTGCTACTCCTTCTGGCGCTGACCTTCCTCCGCCCCCACCGCCGGGAAAGCATCCTACACCCAAGCCTGCTACTCGTGTACGGTTGAACCCTGCACCACGCCCTGCGCATCCTCATCGACACCAAGTCCTCGCACACCTCCCGCCCTCATTCGGCCGAAACCAGTTCCTGCCTGTCGCGGACTCGACCCGCGCCCTGCTCGAGTCTATCGTCGAACAGTTCAATGCCCCAATTAGGTATGCTTTTGCTTACGGTTCAGGGGTGTTCGAGCAGGACGGGTACAAGACGAGTAACCCGACATCCAAGGACGGACCGATGCTCGACTTCATGTTCGCCGTGACGCACACGTCCCACTGGCATTCGATCAACATGAACCAGTTCCCTGGACACTACCCGCTGCATGCACGGATGTTAGGCTCGTCGTTCGTCGCCAAGGTCGAGGACCTCAGCCCTGGGGTATGGTTCAATACCTATGTGCCGATGAATGACGTGGTGAGTACCTCCCAACCCCTCTTCTGACAATGATTTGAATGCTTTCACAGACCATCAAGTATGGGGTGACGACGGTCGACAATCTGTGCGCGGATCTGCTCAACTGGCGCACACTGTATCTCGCAGGGCGGATGCACAAACCAGTGCGCATCATCAAAGACAACGCGCGGGTGCGGCTGACGCAGCAGGTGAACCTGACGTCTGCGGTGCGGACTGCACTGCTCACGCTCCCCGCCGAGTTCTCGGAGCACGAGCTCTTTGCGCGCATCGCGGGCTTCAGCTACGGCGGCGACGTGCGTATGTTCCTCCCGGGCGAGAACCGTAGCAAGGTCGGCAATATCGTGGGCAAGCAGGCCCCGCAGTTCAAGGAGCTCTACCATCGCCTCGTCGTCGCCCTCCCCGGCGTGCACTGGCCCGTGCATTCGGACACCATCCAGCAGGACACGACCGCGCATGCGCGCGCGGCGCACCTGCGCAAGCTACCGTCGAATTTGCTGGCCGGCGTCACACGACACTACGCTTCTGCGGACATCCCACCAAGGGAGGCGGACGAGACCGTGTACTGGACACGGCTCGCCGGCGACGAGAAGTTGCCATTGGTCCTTGAGCAAGGTGATTCATTCTCGGTGTGTCCGATTTCTGCGAGTACTTACATTCTCTACTATAGAGTTGCACGGAATTGTCCGCTACTCATCTGCTGTACAATCGATAAAGGGCATCGTCAGCACCGGCCTCGGAAAGAGCTTGCGCTATAGCGCTCAGAAGATGAGCAAGTGGTGGCGGAGTCCCGGCAGCGGATCAGCGTAGGGTGGCCCGCAGCATCTATTCGGGCCCAGGACATTCTGGTTGTAGAACATGCATTTGGGGGATCATTGCTAGCTAATTATCCAGTAGTCGACATTGTATCCATTATTGCGCAGCATTATCTATAACATTCACTACTCGAAGTTCTCGATGGGAGTAGCATTCGCTATTATTGCAACTGCGTGGAGCCTCTGAACAACAGAAGTTGGCTTATGCAAAGTGACTTATCAACCAAGTTGCACCGGATCGATCAAACTCGATCAGTGAGAACGATCTTCACAATGTGTAAGTAAGAAAGAGGAACGGGCCATCGTAAAAGAGTGATTGGGGATTCCTTTTCTGCAGGTCGAAGCGCAACAGACCGTCATGAACACATCTTGCAGGTGTCCGAGGTTCAAAGGGCCCGGGGCCCTGAATCTACGGTTGATATGTTGCGCGACGGAGTTTATTCAAATTATGCAACTCCCCGAAGTCATTCTTCGTGGTGAACCTCCAGGTGCATGATTCACACAAAAGAACCTATTTACGTGGTCATTTTCGAGGGATGGGCCTGCTGACAAGAAGAATACTCTTTGATGTCCTTGTTTCTACCGAGTGGTGTATGTCTGCCTGCTGATCCATTTATATCGAGTTCCGAAACTTGTGGATGCGACTGGGTACTCAAAAATATAAGATTAAGGAAGCTCAGCCCGACATGGCGGTCCTGTGTGACCAGAAACAGTGATCACTAGTCGCAAACATGTCTCACCATAGTAAGAGGCTATAGAGAACTTCCATGTTGCATGGACCGTAGGGAGTACAATATTAGAACACCGTTATATATCAGCCGTTCATGAAACATAATGTATCCATACCAAGCCTATCCTATTGGCATCAACAGTCATTTTGGGCCCCGCTCACTGCGGTCAGCACTCAGCACCGAGCTGATGCTCCCACTCCGATGCACGTGTCTCCTCCGCCCTTGTGCAAAGCCCAAGCTCTTCGTCCGCATACCTGCTTCGCGTCCAATACCCGCAATGGAAGATGCTGAAAAAGCGGGGCCTTCTACAAGCCGTTCCACCACCCCCCCGCTGACTTGAACTGAACGTCTTCGCTCACTCTCCTTATTGTCGGAACTCGAAGAGGGACCCAGGCCACCTAAGGCCCACCCGACTTCAACACCACGCTTGATACTCCACAGCCATGCCAAAACAAAAACTGGTGTGCTCACAAGCACGTTAAGTACTGGATAGAGGTCGGGCAGGCGTGCGGGCGGGGAGAATAGGAGCTCGAGTACGTGCAGAGACACGCACGCGATATACACAACCTAGAATGGAATTCCAAGGGAGATTAGTATTGAGTTACGCGTATTCAAGCGCGTGACCTACAAGAGATATGTACTGGAGAAATGACTCTGGTCGCACCCGAAACGGATTGTACCCAACGAGCCTGTTCCACAGTAGCGTGAGTGCGACGTACTGCACGCCCATCCCATCACGTTTCAATAATGGCCACATGCTAATATACACGACATCAACATTTACATTTACATCCCTTTTGCGTCCACTTGAACACCCACCTGAATATCGCAACATTATTCACAAGTGTACCCAGCTCAAAGGTCACTGAATCCACAGAAGACACAGAACCAGAAAAGAGCAGGGAGAGTGGAAGAAGCGGGAGCAAGATTGTCTTCTCATGTACCTGGAAGGAGAAGAGAAAAAAGGACATGGCTGACGTCAAAAGCGCATACGGTAGCAGCCCTAGAGTCGGCGCTGGCGCTGATGCCAGTTTTCTGCTGTCTTGCGTCGCCTTTGGGGCATTCAACTTAGTGGATGGCGTCCGCTCTGCCGCTCGCATCTTGTAACCTCCATAAAGTAGCCCTATAACACCTGGTAGGAAACCCGCCGCTGTTAGGGCCGCAGAGAGCTTGACAAGGGCGCCTTGTGTCGCCCACCTGCGCCACTTGACCAGTACGTCTGTCGCGCACCAGAAATTTGCGACCTTGTCCTCAAATAAGCCTCGGTTGAACGGAAAGATGCGCGTAATCGGAGCAAAGATCGCACGCGGCGTCGCAAAGGGCGGGAGGAAGGGGAGAAAAAGAAGCAGAAAAGATGCAATGGTGACCAGCGCGAGGCGGATGAAATGGCGTGGACTACTCCGAATAAATGATCAGCCGTGAAGAGCAAGGAGATATCAGAATAAGACGAACCCTGCTACAGGTCCGAGATAGAGACACTTGCCAAGGAGATAAGAACCAACAGCAGGAGCATAGTAGAGTGCCATTTGCTTGAACCCAAGACTAAATACGAAGAAAACAGCACCGATCAGATCATGACCAGTCGCAAAGAAGTTCAGTGCGAGTAACGTGAGACCTGTCGTTACTCCTCCTATCAGTATACAATATCAATAGTACCACATGCAGCGTACCAAGCATGACCGAGTTATATTGGAAATGCCCGAAATCAATCAGGAGTAGAGCGGGTTGCAAAATTAATGCAAGGATAGCGAGTTCCTTTCACAAAGACATTAGCATCTCCAAGCATATGTACATGTATTAAAGTACCTGTGTCCGTGCTGACCGACTTGCCTGCCAAGTACGGACAAACATAACTAATGCTGGCACATAAATAAGCGTATCGAACGCGAGAACAGTTGACCGCATATAGGTTTTACTACTTGGACTCTCCAGTCCCCGGGAAGTATCCAGAGTAAACCACGAAGGCTCCATCCATGACCCACTAATATTGAAGCAACTGTCAACAGGAATTAGCAGGTGAGATAAGTAGAAAACACGTACACTACACCGCACAACCACGATACATATGCCGTCAATGGTGGATAGTCAAGGCCCCAATATTGCAGGTCGTACGTATACCATTCTGTGAAAGGCAGGTGCAGGGTCAACTCCATCCAGTGTCGCTGTGCTTCGTAGTCACCAAATAGGGGGGGAGTACCCTGTCCTGAGCCAGACACTTCTTAAGTGGACAGCTCAGAACGGCATCACGAGTGTGACTGACCAGAATATGAACCGAGCCCCACTATCCACTTTACCCATACGGACGCAAGGACGGTGGAGGGAATAACCAGATACTTCATCCCCTGCTTGTGCATCCAGCGCACCCATCGCTTTCCTAAGCCGCCCATTGCTTCTACCTTCCGTTCCCCAGAGGGCAGCGCATGCGTTGCGTGTGCATAATGAGAGCCCCCACGCGGCTCCTGATCCATGAGCGCGCTAAAGCTTAGCTGGTGACTGAGCCTGCGCTGTGACTTCTGTTGTGGCGAAGTAGCATTTGCAGGGAGGGAGAGGGGCGAGACGGGGCGGGAGGAGGCTGCGGAGAGTGTGGGGGAGCCAAGCCAATATCGGCTCTCGGATGCTTGAAGTGTATAGTGCCGCTGAGGGATAGGTGCTAGGATCTCTGACTCTGAACTTTTATCAGTAGCATCTTCAGTACTGAGACTGGAGATTAAGGTGATATCACAGCACTAGACGTACCCGTTGCTTATGACACTCGTTGGCGACAAGGGAGCGTGTGGAATGGGTGACTTAAGCCTGGAGGGTTGGCGATTATGTGGAAGGCTATAGGCAGAAGCCTGAGACGAGAAAGACGTAGTGTGTATACGAGGTGGTCTCTTGCATAAAACAGAGTCTTCTGACTGAAGATATGTCGAGGACTCGTCCATTGTATCTGCCACCAACTTGGTACAACCTTAGCTCAATAACCACTACTATAGTGCGAACGGGTTTACCACGTGGAAATACTTCCATATGTGGATTCTTGAATGTCCTTACGTACATGTGCCTTCTCTCCTCCCTCTCAGGTCTCAAGACTTTCAGCAATATTCCAGATTCTTACAGCAGGAGAAAACACACGCCTTCCTTTACACTCTGTTACATCTATCTTGAACTCTGAGATGGGTATGATGCTTCCCCCACGAGAGACACCCGCAGACGAAGTACGCGCCCTCATGGCGCGTAAAGAGAACATCGAAGCCGAGCTCGACGCGCAGTTATCCATTCTCAAAGCCAATTCATCGACTCTGAACTCACCTCTTCTCGACCCTGAAGGTTTTCCGCGATCAGATATTGATGTGTGGGCTGTCAGGCATGCGCGTGTCCGCATCATCGAGCTGAGGAACGACCTGAGCGCATTGATGGATACCATCATGACTGCGTTGCAGGGTGTGTATAACCCTGCATCCATTTTGAAGAGCGAAGAGGCAGAGGTGGAGATGAAATCATCTCCGGTAACCGAACTACAACCATTTGCGAAGGTGAATGGGGTTGCGCCAGGGAGCCCTGCGGCAGCAGCTGTGCGTCTCGTCTGCGTCTCGGTGCTGATTCCTGCAGCCTAATGCGATAATACAGGGCCTAATGAGAGATGATCTCGTTGTCTCCTTTGGGTCGTTAACCCGCGCATCATTTTCGTCCACGTCGCTCCAGCCGTTAGCTGACCTGGTCGCTGCGCAAGAGAATGTGAGTGCTACACACAATCTTGATTACAAGCAGAGCCTGTGTCGCCGTCTTGTCTGATAGCACAGGACTCGGCAAGTTTATGGATTTCCGCTGTTCCGTACCACATGCCGCCATCGTTGCTATCACGTTATATCAGCTATTTGCTGCCATATGTCCTGCTGCTGACTACAATACCCTCGCTAGCGTGAGATCTCCGTTCAAATATTACGTCCGCCCGAAGAGACCATCACACTGAGATTCACTCCCCGGAGCGGGTGGGGTGGGCGCGGATTGTTAGGGTTAGTTTTCTTTTACGACTCCATCACTAGTGATTCTGAATCAAAGATGCAGGTGCCATATTGTGCCTTACACACCCTCATGAATACAGCTATTCGCCTGGTACAATATTGCATAGGTTACATTAATGATCTTTAAGTGTATCAGCAAGTCCTTCGCAAGTCATGTACAGTACACTTCACCGGAACTGCCACATTGTATCCCGTTTTTAAGTTCAACCTTTGGCATTGCTCTCGAGTAATGACCTATGATCCTGACAATCTGAAGACTGGTGTACCTATATGTATACTACAAACGCCCACGGGTGGACGAGCCTTGATCAGAGGCTAAAGTGCCCGTTCCATAAACAATGATGGAATCCGTTTTAATCCGTTCGATGCCTGCTTCCTTTGCTCTGGGGAATGCCTGAACTTCTATCTCCAGTCCAACCCCCTCAATCCATCGACGCAAGATGTCGACATCCGAATTGCACATAGGCTCAGCAATATTATATGCCTATATCGCATGTTCCAGAAGATATAGACTTGACACAATGTATTAGAGGAAGAACAATGCCGGGCGTGGAAGCAAGGGAGAAATAGGGACTGCGTGGCTGCCAGAAGGTCTTTGATAGATGCATGTAGCGCCTTGAGGGAACCATCAAGCGAGACATTCAGAGGTGCTGGACATGACGACAGCACCCTGTTTGCCCACTGGACGAAGGCAATTTCAGCACACTAGTGGGAAAATCTTGATAGAACATTCGAGGCAAAAGTGACGGCAACAAATGCATCCATGGCCGCCGATTTTGTGGCGACCCTCACGATGTCCGGTGACAGGACAGTGATGTTCCTTCCCAAATCTTGTCCACCGGTGCATCATGCATGATCCTAGCCGAAACGTACGTCAGCTACCCCTGTCAATAAGAGACGTTATCATTGCTGTGCACGACTTGTCGGTAACAAATGCCTTCACAACCGGCGTCAGTAGTCGCAGCCTAAGCGCCTCCTCTTCTGTCACCACACCACATTCCTGCTTACCGAGCAAGGCAATGACACCGAAAACGAAATGCAACAGTGCCCGATACAGTACTCCGATCTTAGCAAGTTCTGCGACATGCAGTGGTGTGTGCCAGAGGACCTGTGTGCCGCCTCGGATCGCGCGCACGGAAGAATATGCAGTGGCCATCGAAGGACACTTGCGCAGAGAACCTAAGGACATTATCGCCGAATGCACACGCGTGATGTTCAGCACAGGCGCGATGTGCTTCATACCTTGGCCAAGCGTTCCCAACAGATATGCGTGCGCCCCCTCTAATGAGATTTCCGCAGTGGGGCTATCTGCGCACCTACCTTATTCTTGAGGCGGTGAACGAAGATATTGTTACTTGCCGCTGGGGGCCAAGCCGCGTTTGGTTCGCGAATGAGTGGGGAGCGCAGGAGGACAAGGAACAGTGAGAGTCCGCGCAAGAGCGAGGGCTATGTCACTCTTGAGAACTACCCCGTTAAGCGTGTATCGATGCCTGTAGGAGTTACCGCTTGAAGAATCCATCACGGGTGCCGCGATCGTCCCTGTGCGGGAAACATCTGAGCCTCTCGTCCGCTGCAGCCATTGTAACACATATCAGTGGCAGGCGATAGACTCTGCAACATTGACACGACTGACCTCAGTCATCCATTAACCTGATGTGAAAGCAATCGATGGATCCCGCCTGTCAACTCACTGTTTGTGAGATGGTGTAACGTGCTTAAAACGTGAATAATCATGCCTAACGAGACGGGGAAGATTATCTCGTTTCGCAGCTGGGTCGCCTATTAGCTCGATTACTAGAAGAAATACAAAATCATGCCTATCTCCGATCCTATTCTACTCAATTTAGGACGCACACCTCAGGCACAACCATCCGTCATGGAATAGTCTACTTAATCAGGCAGCTCTGTAGAGTCTGAGTGACAAGAAAATGGGTAGTGGTAACGCAAATATACCTACTACTTGTGAATCCCCAATAGTAAGTAATAACTTCATGAAGCCGTATATACGACTATGCTCTTGGAATTTCTGCCCATAAAAATATCAATGATCCCTTCCCGCTGAAACAGGGCTTTGAGTCCTCGCCAGCCCTCGGAAGTTTGGAGATCGTCGATACGTTGACCCCATTGATTGTACTGTGCGATTTGTGGGGGCTGTGCGAGTTTGCTGAGCTCGCGCATTGAGGCTAATAGTTACATGTGTTCGCGCTCAGCCATCGTGAGCGCATGCGGCATAACATTTTGGTCATGCCTATATGTCCGAAACGGTTCAACACGCATTCGTGGCGTTAATTGGAATTAGTAGTGGATGGATCCTACGGTCACCGTAGACACAGTTGGCAGTGATCCTCGCTGAACGGAAGTGAGTTGAGTTGACATATGGGACTCAGGTCTGAGAATTTCAATTGAAGGAAACTTGTTACGCGCTAGTAGTGATCCTGCTCAGACTGTGTAACCGTGTTTGCAATTGTTCTCGGAGACCATAGTTGTGATCTAGCACTCAGTCTGCTTTGTTCAGCACGGTCTGCCCCGGTGGCCGCAGCTAAACGTTCCCACTTGGTTCGCCATCACCGCAAGCTGAACGACCTGAATCCTCCCGCGATCCTTGGATCGAAAGCCACATAATGACCTGACCAGGATCGATCTTTATACATGGAGTTAAAGAAAAATATCTGCATTAGGCATGTTCAACTGCGAGGGGTACTGGTGTCGTTGATCAAATTTCTTCTGCCGCCAGGACTCGGCAGCTGGCGTCGACACAGTAATCATCGTGCAAACTTGAGTCGGACGCGTCACTCTGTAAAAAAAGGATACGTAGTCTTTTTTTTTTTTTTTTTTTTTAATTCCTCAAGTTTATACTCCATACGACGTAGGTACATGTAGAGTAATAATGATAGTAAGTGGGCATCCGCGCCCTCATGAGCGGCACACCTACAGGTTTCAGTGGCCTCGTTATGTGGCGTGGGCATGTTATCCAGTAAAGCCTGCAAAGAGATAAGTATAGTCATCCATAGGACACCATACCTAACCCCCGCCCGACCCACTTTTTCACGCTCTCTGTGTTTTACCCGGCCCGGTTATCCCGTTCCGCCAGTAAATCACCTATGGAACTGAGTCTAGCCCTACAGGTTTCGGGCCTCAGTTATCATTTGGGTAGACGGGGGGGTCGTCGCGGATACTGGGTTCCGCTATCCCCTCGTCTATCCAATTATGGTACATTTCGAACGCCTTTGCTTCAGCGTCGTACCATTCACAGAAATCCCGGTATTTTCCACCCAAGGCAGTGGTCATTCCGGGATCTAAATGTCGGTCCGCATGGAACCGCTGCCAAGCCGCTTGTCTTCCGACAGTGTGGCACATAAGACGAGCACGAGTGAATGTTCTCGTGCGCGCAGCTTCAACTTCAAGCAGAGATTTGGCCAGAATCTCTGCCCAATCGAATGTGGAGACCATCGGGTTGAGCCGAAGGAACTCCATGATGTCATCCGGGGTCCATCCCCTTTGTTCAGGGGGCCCCATCAGAAGCGGATCGCGAGGACCCTGTTGGCGCTTCGTCCTGATCCAGAATGGACAGTCGAAGAGCACATGTTCCCTGGTTTCCTCCGCTCCGCATAGACAGAGGTGAGGGCCAGGGATATTGAATCTAGAGTGGTATTCGCCGCCTGGAAAATGGTTGGTGAGCACACAACACACACGTGCCACCTCCTTGTTGGACTTGCCAGCTGCCTTCAAGACCCACGTGCCCTTGGCCGTGGTCCCGTGCAGCGGTAGGGCGTCCTCAGTTACTTTCCATAACCTTCAGCCGCGATAACTGGGATTATCGACTAGCGTTCCCCAGCGCAAGGATACGTAGTCGCCAACAGTAAGTATAGCTAAACATTGACTGCTGCGTGACTCTCTGTAAAAAATGATAGCCAGACAAGTCACAATCCTGGTCCCCAAATCTCGAGTGAGCTTCGAGGTTTGGTCACCATTATAGTCCCCTAGCGCCACTCGGGGACTACCGTCCACTATCCTTGTTTGCATGACTTTCTCCAGATGCGTTGAAAACAAATGGTGAGTCAATTGGCGTGATAGTGACTGCAATCACCTGCTGCTTCATTATTATTCGCCGTCTTCTTCATGGAGTCGCGTGCGCCGTGTTAAAAGAAAGCAAGGACTATAGTGCAGCTCCTCTTGAATTTGTGATCTTATTACTTGATGGGATAACCTGCTAGATCATAGCTTTTTCTCCACGGCTTTTTTTAACGCATTAGCATCTTTTACTCTTCCTTTTGGTTGCCATTCCGCTAGAGTTATGCTCGTGATGTTTATGGATGCCGCTTGAGCACTGATGCCCACAAGACCATAACCAACTGCTAGCAGCACATACTAGTGGTTGAGGCAATACATCGAGACCAGGTTCATCTTGTTGAAACCAAGATCAATACGAGACGTTTGAAATGTAGCGCAACTAGAAACGCATTTATTCACGAGTAATGATACACCGACACAATGTGGACGGAAGGCATCACAGTTAAGGATGTATACATAAGCTACCGAGTCATCAGACCAGGGACCATGCACATCGAGTGTAGGTCCGATACATATACAAGAGTAGCAGTCTAATATAGATACTCTAGCATGTTCGCATGCGAACATGCTGGCCCCCGGTAGCACGTTAACAAATCTAAGATGGCCAGTAGACGGAGATTCTACGAGTCCCAAATGGCACCAAATGCTGGAATGCCTCGACTCATCATTCCGTAGACAACTTTCTCTGTCAAAGGCTGGTTCGAGATAATGACAACAGCCTCTGCATTAAATTCGCGAACCAGCCGATAAGTTAGCTTCACCATGTCAGGCTTCCCATGCACCCGAGTGTCTACAGAACGGATCGTCAATACGCAATCTTTGATGCAACGGTAGGTAGAACTTCACCATAAATAACTGCATGGGGCGATGCTTCGAGTAACTTGTCCACAAGCTCATTACCAAATGTCTTCCGTACAGCAGGAGCTGTCCACAGCAGCTGGATTTGTGTACGCTGGGCAAACACAACAGGAGCAATGGGCCCAATACCGCTTCCAGTCGCAACCATAACCACCCGTCGGAACATTGGAGTCACCCGCACCACACCGTAGCAAGGAATGCCACGGATCCAAATCTTCTCAGGAGGGTTGCTGATCTGTTTCTTAGTCCAGTCGCCAGCTCTCGAGACAATGGCAGAATATCCCTTCTTCCCAGGCTCGGCGATCGTAGCGAATGAATGCCACTCGAACAACGGATCAATTGACATGCGTGTAAAGTGACCAGGTTGGGTATCGACTACGAGAGCGGAATGTGAGAAAGAAATAAGGCATTGCACATAAGCGAAGCGACCTACCATAGTCGAAGTGTAATTGAACACAGTGATCGGAGAGCACTTGTGCACGCACAGGCACCTTGCGTAACCGGGCCCATGGGAGAATAATCGAGATGGTCAAGACTACGATGAGCCAGAAAGGAGCAGAATGCACGAGAGCATGTCCTAACTTCTGGCCTGGTTGACGATAGTCATTTGTCAAGAGGATGTTCTAAAGAACAGACATTTCAGCCAACCCTCGTAATTGCTTCGTTCTACAGCACGTCTCACCTGCGCCCAGACAAGCGCAACAGCAGTCCATCCCGCGAAACGGTGTATGATTTCGAAGGTGTCATGATGCCGAACACGGAATCCGGGATATGCGAAGATCAGCATGGCAACAAGGAGCGCCAGGATGATGTAAGAAATAGTAAGAGTCGCAACGCTGATCTGCAGTCTGTTATTCGCATGACAGAAAGAAGGGAATATGCATTTCAACTTGCCTCTTCTTTCCGTATGAATTGCCTTGTTGCCTGAGCGACAAAGAGAACCAACCAGACGGTACCGCTGACCCCGGCTCCTGAGTGTACTATAAAATGCCGATTCAGTATAACATCCCGTAGAAGCCATCCATTTCTCACTTCCGCCGATAGCATACACTCTTGCCAAGATGCGCCTGATCCACAGGGGCCACCTACATTAAGCATTAGCATGTGACACACTGAACTCTCACGGCTAATCAAGGAAGCTCACGATTGAGGTGCAAGACAAGCGACAGCAAAGAAGGTGTTGATCACGTATTCCTGACGCATAAGAATAGCAACAAAGAGATTCGCGATCACGATCTCGGCCAGGTGCTTCGCGTTCAAGTCCTTGACACAAGTGGCGATGAAAATACCCATGTTCGTGATGAAGACGATTCCGAAGAGTCTGCGATAGAGAGACATAATCTGGAAGCGAAGATTGCGAAGAAATTTTGTTTGGATTTTCTCCGGAAGGTCGTCATCCTGGTATCCATGCCATATCTCCCCTTTCTCTTCCGAAGAAGAGGTCTCGCTCTTGTGGTCCGAGGTAGATGGAGGAGCAGTCGTAACGCTCACGACAGCATTAGTGAGGTCGACCACTTTCGCCTTTGCCTGATGGGCAGGCTCCGGGGGCGCCACCTTCTCGACGTGCTCTGGTACTTGTTCGGAGAGCATAGCAAGCTGTGGTGCTGGAGGTCCCGTGGCTATTGAATGAGCAGGCGTAAGCTTCTGTGTGGACTAGAGAGGCAATACAAATGACGCGGTACAATCTTCAGAAGGTGATGGCCCTTTTTATATCAGAACAACGAAGACACTGTACCAGCATATTTTCGTCGTCCCGGCAGACCCGCTTTGTTAAGATACCGATGATTGACACAAACAGGGCTGGAGGGAGAAATCTTCCACACATCGAAGCGCCAGAGGATTACCAAACACATTGTAACCACTGCCTAGAAGACTGCGGATGCCATCGCTTGAGGGGCGCCGAGTTGTGGTGTCGGAAGTCAACGTGTAGTAAGGAGATACCGTAGCAGTTCCGATAAAGTGTGAACCCTGAATCTTCGTGTCAGGAATCTTGATGATATGAAGGCGGATCGTCAGAATAAGTGACATCCTAATGGCTGCGGGCGATAAGACCGATTGAAGACTGTGGAAGTCGTCAATCACGAAGCAACAATCACATAGACCGCCAGACTTTCGACATGAGAATGGGCAGCCAGACATCTGCATCGAATAGAAATTGACGCTCCGCGTTCTGGAAATGCGGAGACAGGGCCTAGTGTGATCATAATTTGAATTCACAGCCCACAGGGGTAGCTGAGGGGCTCCATCTTCTCCGCCATCTGCGAGTCAGATGAAACCTGGAACGAGAGCCCGTAGACTCGACCTGCAGTTAACACGTCACCAAGCTGCCATGTCACGACGGAAAGAACACAGGCCGATACCCATCACACCGGAAATTGAGTTGACCTTCGAGACATCTGCCCGTCAATTGTGTACTGTGCATAACTGTCATATTGGAAGGTTCACTTACATAATTCGTGCTTCTATTTTGACTCCTCAAAAAACATATCACATGGAGAACCACAATGATCAATAGTGACAGGCGATAACAATGATACGCGCTTGAGTAGCTGCTAGCCCGTTCACTGATTGTCGATGCAATTGTCGACGCAGCACACACGCTTACGACGTGGATGGGACAGCTGCACGATATCATGATAAGTATACCATCGGAGCGAAACTGCTTCTCACCCGGAGCATTTTGAGGTCATCATTATCGTCATACGGCAAAGTTAAGGCGCCATGAACAATATGCTGCAGTGAGTGGGGAACGTTGTAGAGTCCGAGGTACACGAACAGGACGGGGTGTCCAGATCCGGCGGTCGCGCATGCAGCGGGTACGCTTGAACGCCCACGCTAAGATAGTGAATCCATGTCAATCTGACGCCCACGATCTGACATTACCTTTTCTGGCACAACCGCAACAATCTCAACTACAGCCCCGAGTCTCGTCCTTGGATTACGCTCAGGCATTTCATAATGTTCCTGTTCGTTGCCATAATTGCTGTGCGCTTTTCTTGTTCCAGACTTGTCGGAGCATTTTACATTCTCCCAGGATTTGTCCACCCTCGCATCTGTCAGGACCGTGTTACCATTTGAATACATCACTTCACTGTGCGAGCTAGCGTCAATTGAACCTTCTACCCAAAAACGTCGATGGGACTCGCACGTACTGGTTCTACGCTTGTCCAAATTGATTGTTCGCCTGGTAAGGCCGGAACAGTCAGGCCCGGTGCGGAAAGCTCAAAACGACAACTTTACTAATCCGCTCGCACGAGCTGCCCTACATCCCGTTGTGGCTCGACTGTCGTGAACTATAGGCGCCTGAAATGTTGTATGTCGCTTCGCATACGGCGTTCGGCCTATCACCGTAACATGTCTCGCGGCGGAAGCGTGTGGACGGCAGTGTCGCTATTATGCACCAGACCGAGCGCTTCTTCCCAGACACGCCTCTCTGCAGATTGTTCCTGATGGTCTTGAAGAATGCAGAGGCTCGACCCTCACCAAATCAGATATTGACCATCAAGCTTGACATACGAGCGATGAGATAATATGAAAGGTGTCCTCGTCTCCTTGACTTTGAGGCAGTACTAATGTCATCGACTGCACTAGACTTGCACTTGACATAGCAGATGTGTGAACTTTTCCACCGCGCAATGTGCCCTCGATGCCATCAGCGAGCTATCATCTCATCCAGATACAGCACGCATGAAGCTCAAACGATGGGGCGATCATTCAAAACTACCCGTGTATCCTTTAGGGTGAGGCATCAGACCAATTTTCGGACCGTCTTGCGTGTCATCTCGGAACGCGAATGCTGCAGACGACTTCAAGTTAAGAGAAGCTACCTATGTAGAACCGCAGAACACACCGTCCATATGCATGGCCCCGAGTCTTGGCCTTATGGAGTACTCTCGAAAAACTGCGATAACGCTGTCGGCTCCGATGGTGCACCATCCGACACTAGAAGCTTGAAACCAAGGTGAGTGCGGGCTATCTCCAGAGAGCGCCCTCCATGGGATTTTGCGAAGATCGAGATGGCGACAATGATTGGGATCTCGTGCACGAGTCGCGTTTTTCTTACTGTACACCGAGGCAACCAGCGTGTGTAGTCACGTGTGATCACACGTGATTACGCATTATCTAATAGTAAGACGCTCGAGGCTCGCTGTGCCTAGTTATCTCTTCGGACAAGGCGAACATGGCAGCCTGTATGCGCTTCACTCGTCGGGTTAGTCTTTCCTTCCATCTGATCCAGGTTTGCCATATCAGACTTTTGCTAGGTATGGAAATCTTTCGTGGACAACAAAGGTACGCCTGTTATCTACTTGACGGCCCTGGCCTTGCTGGGCTTTCTGTGCAGCGTCCAGTACACTTATCGCGCTTTGCGCATGCATTCCTTCGTGGAAAGGACACGACCAGCAGTGCTTTCCAAATGTGCGTGCCGACGACTCACGCTGTTGCTTAGTCTACCTACACGTGGAGCTGAAGGAAGATTCTGTAACAGCTCAAGATACTTGACGCGAAGCCCGGACTTCTGCAGGCATCGCTCAAGATTGAACCCTATAACTGTGCGTCCGCTTCTGGAGACATGTTACCTGAACTCGTCAGTGTTGAGAACCTTACGATGTGAACTTCCAACGGTCTGCAGTGAATCGCGTCGGAGTGAGATTGACTCGGTCTAACTCGTTTCAGCTTGGTGGTTGAAGTCTCATTCTGACAGACAGTTCACGGAGGACTTATCATGTCCCTAACTGATACGCTTGGCTCTCTCGCTGTCGCGACGAAGGGGCAGTACTTAACGGGTGTATCCGTAGACATCGGTACCTCGTTCGTAAAGCCGGCGGGTCGCGCCGGAGACGAACTGACAGCTAAAGCCGTTGTCACAGCCATGGGTCTGTCCAGATCTTATTCATTCGAGTGGGACTCATGTAGATGTTCACTTTTTTTTATCAGGAAAGTCTCTTGCATTTACCAGAGTTGATTTCCATAATGCTGCTGGTCAACTTGCTGCGTACGGTTGTAAGTCCATTGCTTTTGAGTGGTGTACCAACGAATTGTCTGGACACGTGCCTCGTAGATCACACCAAGTACATCGGCAGGTCCTCAGGACATGTGGTCTGTCGTTCGCTTCTCACTGGCGTCTTCTTGCTGATCATGGCGCAATCCAGCACGACGTCAAGTTCTCAGATGACGGCGAGACTGTCATTGAAGGCAATGATGTCGACTAGAGAAGGGACAGACTTCTCCCACACTTTCTCATTGTTCTCTGGTGGAGATCACTATCAATTGCAAGAAGCATTGTGCGTGTGTGCCTAGGCCACATGCGTACACTGTTACAAAGGAGATCATGCAGTCGCACAACCCAGGGACTGAGCTTTCTCCCAGTCTTCGGATCCGAGTATTGGCTCCATGCTTCCTTGCTGAGCTTCAGTCTGATACCCACTCCTCCTGTTGACGGGTATTGCCTTCGGAAGCAGGGGACATCCTATCGCTTTGCATCCTGAGTTCCACCCGTACCCGTCGTGTGGAAACCGCGGAAGCAGTGACATCCCGGAACGCTTGCAGTGTGGCGTTGACCGGCCATCTACGCCGAGGCACAAGCACGCCGCTGTTGGAAGGATCTCCGCCTCTCCGAACGAGGCGTATAGTTCCGCGTTATCTCCCAGGAATGGCACCGTCTCACTGACAGAGCAGAGAGGACGTGTGCCGGGACTCTACATTTGATGGCACCGCTTGCACGACGTGTCCCTAGCGCCCTCGGCGCCAAGATCCTCAGCGTTCACTTAGTGTGCTATAATTTCCTCCTTGAGGTCGACGGGAAGTGCCTTCTCTATGAAGTTGGCGAGAGCAGGAGACTTGAAGATGGTCATGAGTGGAAAGAGCAGCTTATCGTGGTCTGACAACGCGCATCGATGAGGCCCGGATTAGTAAAGTCACCTCTGTCTGCTCGTAGCAATGCTATGTGCATTACGTAGACATCGAATGTTGGTGAATGCAGATAGCGAAAACGCGAAAGTGCTCTGCTGTAGATGCTCTCTTTCGCCATGTTGCATTTAACGATGCGTGATAATGAAGCTGTGATGAGCAGAGCCCTTCTCATACCAGGCCAGTGGGTCAATGCCAAAGAAACAAAGTCTCAGAAACCTGCTTTGTAACTACGCGGTGGGTCTGGACACCGAGCGAGACAAATTAAAGGCTGGAAGAGCATGATTATTGTTGAAGTTGCAGCATCTGGAGGCTTAAGAATTATATGAAAACCGGACTTGACAATCAAGTGTGCATGCTTGATCTCAGTCATTCGCGTACGTGCCATCGACATGGTCTAATGTTTTGAGAGTATACAGAGTACAATTTACTGAACCATCAAATATCCCCAAATAAGCGTTTTCTGACAAAAGAAATTCAGTATTGCACCGCGGGAGAGTAAATACGAGAGTAACTCACACTGCGTCTGGTGCCTCACTGAGTATAGTCGGACCGCCCGTCATCTCCCGCGTCCATACATCCCTCACAAACCAACCAATGTGACCCACTGCGCATCCCATTAGATCACCAGCTGCCGCTCGCCATGTACCGTTCAATAACCAAGCCAGACCAACCAGCGCCAGCGGAAGGTAAGGGGCAGTAATCGTTACGAGGCCGAATAGGGATATTGGGGTCGACGGATGCCGACGGGACCAGAGATAAATGGGTACAAAGGCAAGCGGGGACGAGAGGAAAGGGAGATTCACAAGCGGAGATAGGGCCTACGGGTGAAAGTGTCATTGTACAAACATTTATCAGGAGGACGCACAACGCACAAGAAGCATAATGGAAGATATCAGAAGGAGCCAAAAGTAATCTGCTCTACGGTTGGCAAACGATGATTCTTCCAACATGCGACTGTATCGCATGCTATACATGAGGTCGTCAGTAAACAAGTCCATATGAATAAATATGGGAACAAGGGTACTTACAAAAAGAACATGTGGAAGACGAAGTCTAGTGATATCGAGCCAAAATACAAGAATGTGGTCAAAGCTCTCCATGGCTATTTCAAACATGTCGGAATAGTTGTTTTAGCATAGGTTCCATAGAAACGTACCTGTACATTCGTAAATGCAGCCTTAAAGCTGAAGTACAGCTGTAGCGGAGTCACAAGCTGACATTGCTGAACAACATGAGGAAAAAGGACAGTCAGCGACTTGTGGCACTATAGATATACCCGACGTACTTACGACAGCTAAGCTGGTGAGCACAGAAAGGGCGAGCCATGTTCGAGTTACAGGAGGTATTTGTGTTACCCAGGCCTCAATCCCAACAGGCATAATGTAGCAGAAAGGACTAAGGAAGATGGACAAGTCGGTCAGTGATCGAGGACGAACGTGGCCTGATTTCACGTGACTGTAGCACATGTTTCATGACTCCACCCAGTTAGTCCTTTATACATATGGTTGAGACTGGCCCAGTGGTGCTGACGTCTCACTTCTGCTACCACTCCGATGGCTATGTGTCTGTTTATGCTGGATGCAAATTCACCGTGGAATCACACGTTCTGGACCAGAAAGAGCTTTCGTGTGGTGTTCGAGTCCTCTCCAGATATATGACATAGCCCTCTTCAGCTCGAATACAACGTAGAGGAGTAATCCCACACATGAACATTTTATCCTTCATGCGAATCACGAGAACAACTTGTACTTCAATGCAGCACCCCTAATCCCACTGCTCCAGTTTCTTTCCAGTTGCGCTCGTTTGTGAAAGCAGTGCGGCTCCAGCTTCGAAGGTGCCTGAAATCTACGGATGACCCCTGCCGACGTAATTTCTCGAGACCCTTCGATACTACAGGTCCAGGCGGTATCTGACGTGTGATTTGAGCATTCCACTGTGTGCAGTTTCCCGCCTCGCTACTAGATTGTAGACCTTGCTTGGCCAAGATAGTCAGCAAACAAACAATGGAAATTGCAGACACCAGCATTTGCGGAAAAAAACCGATATTGTCTACACGTCGTTCCGATATTCAATGCCCTGCATTGACGGAAGCTTAGGGTACGCACCAATTAGAACACCTGCCATTATCATCAATTAAGCAATTGCATCCAGTTCAATATCCAACTGATTGATCTCACCGTCAAAACCTGGAGCATCCGGCATCGCGTTTCTCAACTGTGGAATGCTCAGGAGGATGACAAATGCAAGAAGGAGGTAACGGAGCAGCCGTTCTTCCCCTCCTTGTAAGGTTCGGGCCAACACTACAAGTGCAACTGTAAAGTGTGCTAACATCCAGCTGACACCAAACAGTAGTAGAGTCCATGCCCGCGCCTCACCCGGCCTAGTGATATACAGCTGGACATCTCGGCTTGGCGCATCGTAGTCCGATGTATTCATGTAGCTCGCTACATCAGTCGGATTAACAATGAATCTAGAGGTCATTGTGATGGTAGTAAGAGCGCTGAGCACAATGGGCTGATCGCCGTCAGATGATGCCGCACGCAGCGTGCTGGTTAAGTGGTAGGTGTCAAATGGATACAGGCGAGCTTCATGAACGTCAAGAACATGGTCGCTATCAAACTGGAACAGGTTCTGTACGCTGGAACTTCGCGTCTCTTCCTTGAACTCGAACAGGTAAGAGACGCTGGCTTACCTGAGTCTCTGTCCTGTCCCACTTGCGAACGGAGTTTGCGTTGGATCATAGGAAAACTTTGGGTCGGAGAGGCTTTGGAAAATGACTGGATGTTCGCAGATGAATTTCTACAAAGTGCACTTACCCATCGACAAAAACCTTTAGAGGTACAGATGGCACACCGCAAGAAGTACTCCCGTGCGTCCCTTGAGATCCGGGGAGAACGAACTCGGATCCGCAACCTATGACGGACCAGCGAATGGTTACCGCTGGCTCATCGACGTCAATATCGATATTGTCACCAAGAAGTACTATCTGAGATACAGTCCGTTACGTTCAATAAATCCACTTCATAATATAGGTTTCCAGTAAGTGAGCTTACACCAGGACTGTTGTTTGCAATATCCTCAAGTAGACTCTTAAATTTCGGTTCATCGTCGTCTGAACCCACAAAAGCGAACGAAAGAGACAAAATGAACACCAAGGAGAATGCCATTGCTATGGCGACAATGAATGCAGGACCAAGAGGAAGGATGCCTGCTTTTGCCACGGTCAGAGGTTTCTTCCTCGAAGAGCGGTTCTGTCCCGGCTTTGTGCCGCCGGAATTAGCATGTGTAGAAGGAGCGACGCTTGCTGCGTTAGAAGGGTCTCTGATAAGACCAGTGGTGGAAAGGTAGGAATGTCGCGTCGACATTGCAGACAGGTCTCGCAGAGTGGAAGAGAATAGCAGGAACTAGCGTCGGCCCCACAGTTGCCCAAAGTCCCCTGCAGTAGCGGCCTATAAGCGATCCTCAGCGTCTTCCCTGACACTCGGCATTTAAGCTGTCTGACGAGGCCAAGCCTTCTCCCGTTCCATTCGAATCAGCCAGAGCCGGTATCACTTGCCTGAACTCCCCGTTCTAGCGACGTTCGAGTCGGGAAGGCTGCACCAAGAACGTCAAGCGACACACTTCGATGACTGAAGTCAGTATGGCCGTTCAGCGCTTCTTTACACTTCATTGAGGCAATATCGCAAGCGTCTTGGTCCTAAACATCCAATTAGTGATGACTTCAAGACATCAGATACGAACCATGACCGCTTGAGGTGCACTGGCACATATTATGGACAAAAGAAGGAACGGGTCCGGCACAGGTGGACAATAAGATGTCTTGAGGCATCATCGATTGGAATTCCATTCCTATAGATATGTGTTAACCAGGGTCCAGACATGCGGTTCAACCGCTCTAAAGCCGCATAAGCGCCCATAGCTATGCCATTTGCTCCGTTCTATGAAACATCCGCGCGTTCCACGACATTTCTGTTGGGACGGCCAGGAGTCGGGAGCGGGCGTACTGGCAGCGTGCTTTCGATACCTTGGGAATGCATCACTTCATCACTGGGGACGCTATTTCCAAAGAATACGAGCAACAACCTCTCGAGCCGTCGCTTTCGTAGCTGACTTCAACCACAGTACACACCTTGTCTACAATCAGGCAGTATCGAAGTGTGACGTCAAGAATCATTTCAAATACCGATCAGCACTAAGGTAGTCCTACTAGGCAAAGATCTAAGAAAAACGTGCAATCCCAAGTTGACGTCCATTCAAGTTTCCGGGTAATGTAAGAGATAATAAGAAATGTTTGAGGAAGAAATAGGTGAGATGCACTCACCGCAGTTTCGCCGGATGGATTGGGCATGCAATAATTCCTGCAGAGCATGAATCTCTTCACAGGGACCACTTTTGTCTCCTTCCTTTCCGAAGTTTTCTAGTATGCTGGAGGCAGCAGTAAGGTACGCTCGAGCAACTTGTTCTAATTTTTCAAACTCAGATGCGGTCGTGAGAGGGCCTTCTGCACGGTCAATACCCGAAATCATTGCATTCCATGCAACTTTTGCTAGTTCGAGAGCGTGCATGCCTGACGTGCAAGTCAAACTGCGTAGTTTTCCTGCAGTATTTGAAGCTGGACTCACCAACTTGAGGGTAATTAACGGGATATATCAGTACATATAGGGCCAGGAGTGTCTGACCGACTGCGAGAGCCTCATCATAGGCTCCATCGTGTGAAGTTTTACTGAAGGACTCGGAAACACCGGGGAGATACGACTCATGAAGCAAAGGGAGAAGCTCTTTGGGCATCGCCGCAAAGCGTGGCGGCTGGGGAGGTATGCCATCTATTTTGTCTTCGCTGCCAAATATGAAAACCCGGAGCATTGATTCAAGCGCAGCAAGCTCGTCTGAGCCCCATCCAGGTGGGAAAACGGGGTTGTGAGTTTCATTGAAGGCACACAAGAGACAAGTGCAGATGAAGCCGTAATTGAACTGTAACGCGTGTCGGCGGATCTCAAAGGGTAATGCAGGATCCAGGTAAGGTATAGTGATCTGATGCCAAACGCGCGTCAACATTAAATGTGCGTAGTTTTTGATGAGTCGTACCTCTTCACCTTCAGCTATATCACGCAGGGTCACGACCTCCATCCGGACTGGCTGAGACGGTGTGATGATGTACTTCACGACAGCGTTGGGGATACATGAATGGTTAAATGACCGGCTAGCCAAAGGAAAGATACCGTGCGCGTATGAATTCAGGTGAGAGTGCAAAATGAAGTTATTGTTCCCAAAGCGAGCGTACATGTCCTTTGCGACACTTGGCCCACCTGCTGCACTGAATCCGCATACCGGCGGCGTCTCGAGGTTGTGGTCTGGGCCTTTCACGAGCTCCATGAAGACTGAAAATGGGCCAGAATCGTCATTGGGCAAATTGTAGTCGTTGTAAACGAGTATCTCCGCGAGCAATTGCGATAGTAGCACTGCGTCGACCTGATCTTGATGAGACAAAGCTTGATATTCGGGAGAAGTGACGTAAAGATTATAAGATTTGCATATTCGTCGGTGGTGGGCTTTCCATTGTCTCGTTTGGCCTAAGATCAGTGCAGAAGCAAGCCAGGTCACTCAGGTTCGCGTTTTAAGCAGACTCTTGAGCGCACATTCTGATCCACAATACCAATATGAGCTACATCCCGAGCATTTTCGAAGTTTTATCTCTGCCGAGGCTAGTATGTGACAGCCGTCGCAGCGGAATCCTTTTTCTGGATGAAGTAGACAAGTCGACAATGAGGGGATGGAAGCCACAACACTACCCGATGCCAAAGATACAGTAGCTGAAGCTTTATTTCTTGCCGTTGGGTGTGAACCAAGACGAACCAGACCAAAACTGAGCTGCCTGTGCGAATTCATTCAGGCTCCTGCCCATCTCGTCGTTGTCCGTAAGGGTAGTACATGAGCATATATCACATGATCTATACATATACATGATCAGACTTTCATTGACTCCCCTACACCACCTACTATACACTGCATGTGTTCGACCCATAATGACATATGCAAGCATGGCATGGTGGACAGGAAACAACTTCACATCGACTACCTAGAATGGGTCAAAGACAAGCACTAAGGCTTATATGCACAGTGTTCAGAACCACACTGATAGTAGCACTAGAAATTGAAGCAGCAATTACTCCAATCTGACACCATCTAGACCTCATGAGCAACATGGCAGCCATCTGGTTCAATAAACTGACCCCTTGAGCCCAATTCTACAAAGACTACCATCAGAATGGAGGATCCTGGAAGCAATGGCACCACCACCATCTCTATCAACTCATGTAAAACTTACAGTGAGATGAAAGTCTCCAATGAAAATGACAAGACTTTGCAAACTTGTGCTACACTCAGATCCACAAGATGAGCAAATCCTATCACTGTGCCTATCATTGATAGGCCTAATACTCCTTTGTGTTCTGAAAATGCCCATTTTCAGTCTTCTATATGTCTATAGACTATCTCATGGATCATCAGGACAGGGACCCACTGTCCAAGCATTATAAAACCCATCAAGAATTCTAGTCAATGCATTGATAAGGCCAGAAATCACCTGAGCCCAGAAATTGATCATTTTCAATCTATTTTCAGTTTTCTCTTGCAACTAATGACAGGTCTGAACAGCTCCAGGCATCACTTGAACAGGCCAAAGAAGGCTGGCCTTCACTTGCACTTGAAGAATCCCTTTTCAAGTGGCAGTCATGCCACACTGATAGGTCTGGTACACCTCTGTGCTCTGAAATCATATATGTATTTTCAGTCTCCTGCACCCTTCTCGGCTGTACTGGCAAGCTTTGGAGGTCCAAATGTTGTAACAAGAAACTGAGAATCTCACTCTATCACTGAGAGATGACCTCATTTGACAGATGGGTGCATTACATGTGTCTGATCATACCCTGGCCATCCCACCTTCCTATCCAGAAAGAACAATGGGATTTCCAATAATAGAAGTTTTGTATGGTACTTTGAAAGCCCTGCTGTAAGGGAGTGGTCCCCCGCACTGATACAACTTAGGGAGTCCTGGAAGAGGGGAACCTAGGGAGTAGGTCCAATGTGTCACAAGATAGGTGAAGTAGTGGGATGTGGTGCCTAAGGGGAATACCAAAAGAAATGGTGAGCAAACAGAGAAACCACCTAGACTATGATCAGGGGTCTAGAAGTCAAATGTGTGTGCAAGAGAGTAAGTGGCCAATAAGTCCTGCACAACAGGATCTTGTGCCAAAGTGTGGACAGTCCTGAGGAGGTAAGAACATGGTCTTCTGGTCCTAAGGCAGTGGGCTGGTAGACTACTGGCCAAGTACAAAGATGTCAAAGAGAACTGAGGGTGAACTGATAGTAAACCACAAAACTGATGAATAACTGAAAACTGATATACTCAGGAGAGGGGCTGCTGCTGAGGGATGCTGGCATAAGAATGGAGTGGGGATCTGGCATAGATGATGACTGGCTGGCTAAACTGGATGCAACATGTGTCTATAGGGTATAATGAGGGCGGAGGCATGCTGGATGAGGAGGGGAGAGAACTGCTGGATGCTCAGACTGAAGTCACTCTGACTTCAGAAATGTAGGATGTAGGAGGACATAAAACTGCTGCAATATAGGATGTAGTACTGGCTGCTGGCTGAGAATAAACATAAAGATGATAGAGGAGAACCTTGTCAGACTGTTGGAAGATCTTAGAGCAGGAGAAACAATCTGAACTCTGGGGAACAAGCCTGTAGATTCTGAGAGGCAAGATGGGAGCACATATCTTACTTGCTGTCTGGTAGGTACAGGAGACTACATAAGGGACCCATGGTGTCAAAGTATCTTATGCAAAATAAAATTGAAAAAATTGAAAACAAACTGAAAATTGTTAAGTCTGGAAACTGATCAGTGTACCATATGGGAAACTAAACCTAAGAGGAAAATGAACCAGAAACTCTGAATGTGGTAGAATGGTTACTTGAGGATGGCACAAGGGAAGGGATGCTTATCTGGAGATTATCACTAGAAAAGACAGGTTGTTACAAGACAGTAATGGTATGGACATACATTTTCATTTCTCTTCACTTTATCAGACTAGCAGGTTGTGTACACTTACAATTACTATCATCATTTCTGATGGGCTGACTGTCACCCGCTCAGTTATGGACTATGCTCAAAAGGGGCCACTCAGACCTCTGATGTTACTGACTGATAGAACTATGGACTTAATTGTTTTTTCTTTTCCTTTGTTTGTCACACCATGGATGTGTTGATGAGTCCTATGGCCTCCTGGGCTCTGAATTGCAATTTTAAAAGCTTCCTAACCCTCTCACAGACCATCCTACAGCTTTTCTATAATCTATGACATCTGGGATAGGCTCCTAAGATGTTCCTAACACATCCTTCACATTCTAAACCCTTCTAATATCCTACAAAGTTCTGCGAAGTCATGCGAAGTGCTACAAAGCTTTGAATGCTAGCTATGAAGTTCCTAACTCCTGCTAAGTCCACTATCAGACACTGCTGGCCCTCCTATTGGGTCCAGGCCTCATCTTCTACAGTGACTCACAAAACTGTTGTGATGTTTGTCACTTTCTGACTGTTTGATCTATATCTCAGCAACCAGATATGTGATAGCTTCAAATGTTATATCATTAGAAAGCCCTGCATTGTGGTGTTCCAATGCAGTATCTATTATAAAAAAAAGACAAGTATATGTGAAGATATGTACCATTCTTTCAGAAAGTCCATTGCAACAGTTTTGTTGCTGGCATTTTACAGATCAAATATTGGCAGATGGTGACAGGACATTATGTTTGCTGGGCTTGAATCTTTTTGTACAAGTCATGTAACCTTAAGAAAAGTTCAATATAGCATAAACAAGCAATAATATCAACTTAAACCACACTTTCATCATTATGAAATCCCTCTCTTCAGACATTATCAATCAAATTCTTTTTCTGCTTGATTTAGGCCAATCTGCTTATCAAATATCCAGCTCTGCTGGTGCACATTATAGTACTATCACCAGAATACACTCTAGACTTCATCCTACCCTTCTCAAGTCCTCTGGTGGCCACCCAGCCAAGCTTTCCTCCACTGATATTTGTCATGCTATTCACTTAATTAGCACTGGAAAGGCTGAAAGTGCTGTTCAAGTGTCTAAAACACTTCAGGATATTAAGAACAACCTATATCCCCACAGACCATGCATCATTCTCTGAGAAAAACAGGTATGAAGGCTGTGGTGAAGAAGAAACAACCACTACTATCAAAGTGTCATCAGAAGGAGAGGTTGAACTTTGCTGTGAGTCATCAGCACTGGACTGTGGATGATTGGAAGAAGGTTATATGGTCTGATGAGACCAAAATCAATTGCCTGGGGTCAGATGGAAGGAAATGGGCATGGAAAAAGCCAGGAAAGGGTCTTAGTGCCAGGCTGGTGGAGGGAACAGTCAAGTTTGATAGAGGGAGTGTCATGGTATGGGGTGTATGACTTGGGAAGAAGTTGGATTGGCATGCAAGATTGATGGGAGGATGGATGCAGACCTTTATGTCAGCATCTTGGAGGATGAACTTCAAGGATCACTTGATTACTATGGTCTAACCCCTCAAGATGTCATCTTCCAGCAAGTTAATGACCTCAAGCACACTAGCAAAAAGGCTAAAAGGTGGTTTCAGGACCATGATTTTAATGTCATGGTATGGCCAGCTCAGTCTCCAGACCTCAATCCTATTGTGCACCTTTGACAACACTTGAAAACAAGGCTTGCAGGGTATGAAAAGCCTTCAAGTGGGATTTTGAAGCTTTAGAAGTGTGTAGAGAAGGAATGGGATGCAATTGATGCTTCTGTGTGTCAAAATTTGATAGAAAGTATGCCTAGAAGGGTAAAGGCTGTGATAAAGGCAAAAGGAGGATATACTAAGTACTAATAATTTGGATTTTCTATTCCATATTATGCTAGCAACAAAACTGTTGCAATGAACTCTCTGAAAGAATGATAGATAGCTTCCCATATACTTGTTCATTTCTTATGATAGATACCACATTGGAAAGCCATGATGCAGGGCTTTCTAATGGTCCAACATTTGAAGCTATTGCATATCTGATTGCTGAGATATAGGCCAAAAAGTCAGAAAGTGACAAACATTGCAACAGTTTTGTGAGTCACTGTATGTATGGTAGAGACCCCTCAGTATATGCTATTCCCCCACTTGAGAATACAAAGCCCATTGGCAGCTACAATCTCATAGTGTGTTGATAGGTCCAGTACAACTTCATGCCCTGAAATCATGTATTTTCGGTCTCCCGTTGATACGACCTAGGGGACCCTGGTACCTAGGGAGTGCTCTGCAACGTGGCTGGGGGTAGTGTGATAACTGTGAGGGTGTGAGGGTAGGAGCTACAACCTGTATGATACCGGGAAACCTGTATGTCTTGTTTTTGTAAGTAGGGGAGTAAGGGGTCAAGGGTCCTGCACAACAGGATCTTGTTCCTAAGTGCTATACTATCCCTAAGGCCTTGCGAGGCCCTCCGAAGTACGCAAAGTTCTTTGAGATTTTGCGAAGTCCTTCGAAGTTTTAGCTAAATCGCGCGAGCTGACTTCGTAGATGCTGCGAAGTCCTTTTAGCTAGAGTTAGCTAAAGGGCGTAAGGTTTAGAGGTTTGTTAGAGCGAGGTGGGCGAGGTTTGGCTAGCGTAGGAGACCTGTAGAAGAGGTCAGAGAGTTTGAGGGCGTAGGGAGATGTACTATAGCCTGTAACTAAGGCTATGGGAGAGTCGTAGGGCTATTCGTAGGACGTAGGGATGACACAACGTGAGCCTAAGGGTATAACTAAGGCGGAGGCCCACCGGATAGGTGCTATAAGAGGTGCTGAAGGGTGCGAAGTCACGGCGACTTTCATAGATCGTAGTGCGTAGTTCGGGAAGCGTAGACGTGGTTCGTAGATATATTGCGAGCGTAGACGTAGTTCAAAGGTACTGAAACGAAGCTGGGGTGGAGACTTAGGGACCTTAGGACCGTTCCTAAGGTTGTACTCGCGGTGCTTTCCTGAGATCGGAGCTACAGGGGAACTGGTAATCCAAAGAGAGAAGCGTGCACTGAGGGGTCTCTCTTGTACATAGTAAACTACCTCTGACTAAATAGGGGAACGTGAGGTGAACTAATCTTGCGCGAAGCGATCCTTACGAGTCCGAAATGTGTACTAAAGCGCATGGACTCCGAAGTGAACACGAGGAGGATAGGAACTAATTAGGAACTGAAACAGGGGAACTACGTACGGTAGAAAGGTGACCAAGTTCATTCACGAGGGCGGGATGACTATCCGAGAGCAGCCATGCGCCGTGATCACCTATCTTAGTGGGCTAAGAGCGCACGAAGTTCTTAGCAGCGGGACTTGGCCTAATCGGGGCAGGAGGTGTTCTAACTGGGTGGAGGGTCATATGGGTACGCCCTAGGATGACCTTATGGCATAGGATCGAGACCCATGGGGGTGCACAAGGCTTCCTAAGTCCAACTTCCGGAACTTCGGACCGTTTCGGAGCCTATCGGAGGTAGCTGCAATCACAAGAGCTAGGAGAGACTTAGCTAAGACTTCTTAGCTAAGTCCGGGATGAGTGACGTAGTAGATAGGACCTAGATCCAATGGAACAGTATGGGAGGGCCGGCAGTGTCCGATAGTGGACTTAGCAGGAGTTAGGGACTTCGCGTCTAGCATTCGAAATCTCGTAGCACCTCGTGTGACTTCGCAAGACTTCGTAGGGTGTTAGGAGGGTTTAGGAAGGAGAGGGGGCGTTAGGAATATTATAGGAACCTATCCCTCCTGTCGTAGGCTGTAGGAGAGTCTTAGAGTGGTCGGTTGGGGGATTAGAAAGCTCCTAAAATCGCGATTTGGGGCCCAGGAGGCTATGGGACTCATCAATGCTCCCCTATTTAGTCAGAGGTAGTTTACTATGTACGAGAGACCCCTCAGTGCACGCTTCTCTCTTCGGAATACAAAGTTCCCCTGTAGCTCTGATCTCAGGAAAGCATCGCGAGTACAACCTTAGGAACGATCCTAAGGTCCCTAAGTCTCCACCCCAGCTTCGTTTCAGTACCTTTGAACTACGTCTACGCTCACAATATATCTACGAACCACGTCTACGCTTCCCAAACTACGCACTACGATCTACGAAGTCGCCGTGACTTTGCGCCCTTCAGCACCTCTTATAGCACCTATCCGCCCTACGACTCTCCCATAGCCTTAGTTTCAGGCTATAGTACATCTCCCTACGCCCTCGAACTCTCCGACCTCTCCTACAGATCTCCTACGCTAGCCAAACCTCGCCCATCTCGCTCTGACAAACCTCTAAGCCTTACGCCCTTTAGCTAACTCTAGCTAAAAGGACTTTGCAGCATCTACGAAGTCAGCTCGTGCGACTTAGCTAAAACTTCGAAGGACTTCGCAGAATCTCGAAGAACTTCGCGTACTTCGGAGGGCCTCGCAAGGCCTTAGGGATAGTATAGCACTTAGGAACAAGATCCTGTTGTGCAGGACCCTTGACCCCTTACTCCCCTACTTACAAAAACAAGACATACAGGTTTCCCGGTATCATACAGGTTGTAGCTTCTACCCTCACACCCTCACAGTTATCACACTACCCCACAGCCACGTTGCGGAGCACTCCCTAGGTACCAGGGTCCCCTAGGTCGTATCACCGTAACCTTTCTACCACATTCAGTGTCCCTGTTTCATGTCTTACTTCAGTTTAGTTCCCCATATGGTACACGGATCGGATCCTAGATTTTACGATTTTCAGTTTGTTTTCAGTTTCTTCAGTTTTATTTTGTGTAAGATACTTTGACACGACGGACCCCTTATGTAGTCTCCTGTACCTACCAGATGGCAGAGAAGAGATACGTGCTCCTGTCTTGTTTCGCAGAATCTACAGACTTGTCCCCCAGAGTTCAGATTTGGGTTTCTCCTGCTCTAAGGCTTCCCTACAGTCTGACAAGGTTCCTCTCCATCATATCTATGCCTATAGCCAGCCAGCAGTCCTATTATATCATATATCGCAGCAGTTCTACATTGCCTACATCCTACGTTCCCAAAGATGGAGTAACTTTGGTCTGAGTAAACAGTCCCCCACCTCCTCCTCATCTGGCATGCCTCCGCCCTCGTTATACCCCATAGGCACGTGTTGCGCACAGTCTAGTCTATCAGTCATTGCCTACGTCAGCCCTACGCACCATTCCTACAACATCAGCCCTCAGCAGTATCCCCTATCCCGATTACATCAGTTTTCGGTTTATCTTTCGGTTCTACCAGTACGCCCTCAGTTCCTTCGACTCCTTTGCACCTGGCCGGCATTCGACCAGCCTGCTGCCATTGGATTAGAAGACCACGCTCCTACCTTCCCGGGACTGTCCACTGATGAGTCCCATAGCCTCCTGGGCCCCGAATTGCGATTTTAGGAGCTTTCTAATCCCCCAACCAACCACTCTAAGACGCTTCTACAGCCTAC
This sequence comes from Taiwanofungus camphoratus, assembly GCA_003999685.1. Taxonomy (NCBI): domain Eukaryota; kingdom Fungi; phylum Basidiomycota; class Agaricomycetes; order Polyporales; family Taiwanofungaceae; genus Taiwanofungus; species Taiwanofungus camphoratus. Next base: position 1,291,798 of record CP021226.1, read on the forward strand.
GACAGGAGGGATAGGTTCCTATAATATTCCTAATGCCTCCTTTCCTTCCTAAACCCTTCTAACACCCTATGAAGTCTTGCGAAGTCACACAAGGTGCTACGAGGTTTTGAATGCTAGCCGCGAAGTCCCTAACTCCTGCTAAGTCCACTATCGGACACTGCCGGCCCTCCCATACTGTTCTATTGGATCTAGGTCCTACCTACTACGTCACTCATCCCGGGCTTAGCTAAGAAGTCTTAGCTAAGTCTCTCCTAGCTCTTGTGATTGTAGCTACCTCCGATAGGCTCCGAAACGGTTCGAAGTTCCGGAAGCTGGACTTAGGAAGCCTTGCGCACCCCATGGGTCTCGATCCTATGCCATAAGGTCATCCTAAGGCGTATCCATATGGTCCTCCACCCAGTTAGGACACCTTCTACCCCGATTAGGCCAAGTCCTGCTGCTAAGAACTTCGTATGCTCTTAGCCCACTAAGATAGTTGATCACGGTGCATGGCCGCTCTCAGATAGTCATCCCGCCCTCGTGAATGAACTTGGTCACCTTTCTACCGTACGTAGTTCCCCTGTTTCAGTTCCTAATTAGTTCCTATCCTCCTCGTGTTCACTTCGGAGCCCATGCGCTTTAGTACACATTTCGGACTCGTAAGGATCACTTCACGCAAGAATAGTTCACCTCACGCTCCCCTATTTAGTCAGAGGTAGTTTACTATGTACAAGAGAGACCCCTCAGTGCATGCTTCTCTCTTTGAAATACAAGTTCCCCTGTAGCTCCGATCTCAGGAAAGTGTCGCGAGTACAACCTTAGGAACGGTCCTAAGGCCCCTAAGTCTCCACCCCAGCTCCGTTTCAGTACCTTTGAACTACGTCTACGCTTGCGATATATCTATAAACCACGTCTACGCTTCCCGAACTACGCACTACGATCCACAAAGTTGCCGTGACTTCGCACCTTTCAGCACCTCATATAGCATCTACCCGGTGGGCCTCCGCCTTAGTTATACCCTTAGGCTCATGTTGCGTCATCCCTACGTCCTACGAATAGCCCTACGACTCTCCCATAGCCTTAATTTCAGGCTATAGTACATCTCCCTATGCCCTCAAACTCTCTGACCTCTCCTACAGGTCTCCTACGCTAGCCAAACCTCGCCCACCTCACTCTAACAAGCCTCTAAGCCTTACGCCCTTTAGCTAACTCTAGCTAAAAGGACTTTGCCGCAGTCTCGTACCCTCTGCCGCTTAGTAGAAACTATAGTCCATTGGCTTATTGCTCCCTAACTCCATACAGCCTACGAAGTCAGCTCATGTGATTTAGCTAAAACTTCGAAGGACTTCGCAGAATCTCGAAGAACTTCGCGTACTTCGGAGGGCCTTGCAAGGCCTTAGGGATCGTATAGCACTTAGGAACAAGATCCTGTTATGCAGGACCCTTGACCCCTTACTCCCCCACTTACAAAAAAAAAACAAGACATACAGGTTATAGCTCCTACCTTATATCCCCACAGTTATCACACTACCCCACAGCCACGTTGCGGAGCACTCCCTAGGTACCAGGGTCCCCTAGGTCGTATCACCGCACCTTGGCATAAGATCCTGTCGTGCAGGATTCATTGGCCCCTTACTCCTCTGCACACACTAGACTTTTAGGCCCCTGACAGTGGTCTAGGTAGTTTCTCTGCCGTGTCCCTTCACTTACCTTTCCCTCTGGTATCCTTCATAGGTACCCCACCGCTTTAGCTCACTCCCTACTCATTGGGATGCATTGGACCTACTCCCTAGATTCATCCCCTCAGTCCAGGACACCCTAGGTTGTATCAGCGCTAACAAGCCTCGAGACATTACACCCTTTAGCTAACTCTAGTTAAAGATTTTGCAGCAGCCTTGTACCATTTGCTGATTAGTTGAAGCTATATTCTATTGGCTTATTGCTCCTTAACTCCATACAGCCTACAAAGTCAGCTCGTGCGCTTTAGCTAAAACTTCGCAGAACTTCAAAGGACTTCGCACACTTCAGAGGGCCTCACAAGGCCTTAGAGATTGTTGATACGACCTAGGGTGTCCTGAACTGAGGGGATGAACCTAGGGAGTAGGTCCAACACGTCCCAATGAGTAGGGAGTGAGCTAAAGTGGTGGGGTACCTATGAAGGATACCAGAGGGAAAGGTAAGTGAAGGGACACGACAGAGAAACTACCTAGACCACTGTCAGGGGGCCTAAAAGTCTAGTGTGTGCAGAGGAGTAAGGGGCCAATGAATCCTGCACAACAGGATCTTATGCCAAGGTGCGGACAGTCCCGGGAAGGTAGGAGCGTGGTCTTCTAATCCAATGGCAGCAGGCTGGTCGAATACCGGCCAGGTGCAAAGGAGTCGAAGGAACTGAGGGGGTACTGGTAGTGAACCGAGAACCAAAAGATAAACCGAAAACCGATGTAATCGGGATAGGGGATACTGCTGAGGGCTGATGTTGTAGGAATGGTGCGTAGGGCTGACGTAGGCAATGACTGATAGACTAGACTGTGCGCAACACGTGCCTATGGGGTATAACGAGGGCGGAGGCATGCCAGATGAGGAGAAGGTGGGGGACTGTTTACTCAGACCAAAGTTACTCCATCTTTGGGAACGTAGGATGTAGGCAATGTAGAACTGCTGCGATATATGATATAATAGGACTGCTGGCTGGCTATAGGCATAGATATGATGGAGAGGAACCTTGTCAGACTGTAGGGAAGCCTTAGAGCAGGAGAAACCCAAATCTGAACTCTGGGGGACAAGTCTGTAGATTCTGCGAGACAAGACAGGAGCACGTATCTCTTCTCTGCCATCTGGTAGGTACAGGAGACTACATAAGGGGTCCGTCGTGTCAAAGTATCTTACACAAAATAAAACTGAAGAAACTGAAAACAAACTGAAAATCGTAAAATCTAGGATCCGATCCGTGTACCATATGGGGAACTAAACTGAAGTAAGACATGAAACAGGGACACTAAATGTGGTAGAAAGGTTACGAGAGAATGGCACAAGGTGAGGGATGCTTATCTAGAGATCATCACATGGAAGGTGGGCTATCTAACCAGGCCTGGGGGGGGGAACAGGGATCTAAGAGTGTTGAACCGTCAAGCCGATGCATAGGTGGTTTAGGCCATACCAAGGGATCATATGGACGTCATGAACAAGAGACTGGGATTCCGGACCGAGGGACCAAGGACCAGAACCGAGGACCGAAGTGGCTTTTCTCGGTTGATCTCAACCAAAGGCCCAGAGTCGTCAGAGGTCAGGAGGATGCTAGGTGAGGCGGCAGGCATGCATTCTAGAGTGTGAGGGACTACTTCTCTTCAATAGGGCTTCTGAAGTGTCAGGCAGACCTTCTATCATTGGAAATCCCATTGTTCTTCCCAGATAGGAAGGCCGGATTGCCAAAGCGTGAGTAGACACATACAGCGCAACTGCCTGCCGAGTTAGGGCACTCCCTAGTGATTGAATAGAGCTCTCTGTCCTTGTTACGACATTTGGACTTCCAAAACTTGGCAGTGCATTCCAAGAAAGGGGCAGAAGACCGAAAATACGCGAATTCGGGGCATGGAGTTATACCAGACCTATCATCGTCTAGCACTTAGGAACAAGGTCCTGTCATACAGGACCCTTGGCCCCTTACTCCCTCACATACAAAAACAAGACATACAGGTTTCCCAGTATCATACAGGTTGTAGCTCCTCCCCTCACATCCCCATAGTTCACACACTACCTCCTAGCCACGTTGCGGAGCACTCCCTAGGTACCAGGGTCCCCTAGGTCGTATCACCGTGCGGGTGCCATCCCGGTCCCAAATGCATGTGGGCCAAGAGAGAATCCACTCGGCTGATTGGGGCTCCAATGGACTGTTGTCCAGCTGAGGAGTCAATGAAGGTTTGGAGCAGGTTCTCGGGTAGGGGTGGAGGGGTGGGAGAGGTGAGGATGACCTCTGGTTGATCTCAGCAGACAAATTTCAGATGTTCGGGGCAGCGATGGGGAGGGATCATGTGGTGCATATGACGAGCAACATTCATGTCATCCAGGGTTCAGAGGGTTCAGACCACCTTGAAGTCCAGAAGTCAGATCTGATCCTTCCACAGAGCGAGCTGGTGGGTTGCATCGTCAACAGTCCCCAAGTATTCCAGGCGGGCATCAAGGTAGTCGCCAAAGGCCTCATATTCTTTGAGATTGTTATGGGTGCAGGGTTGGGCGAGGATGAGGTGGGTGATGTCTGAAGCTCTGGTTTGAAGCAGGTCCATCAGCATGGGGTCACAGTCGTAGATATTGCAGGGCCGATAGAGGACGTCGGTGGGGTTTGGGAGGGCTCCTTCTCCAGGTGGGGGGTTGCAGAAGTGGGCCACCGAGATGATGCATTGCACATTCAGGGTGGGTGGAGGAGGTGGTGTTGTAGAAGAGGATCCCGAGATGGAAGTGCAGGTCGCCCTTCGACTATCTCTGAAGGCTTGAGTGTTTGCTCGAGCTCGGGCATGGGCAGCTTGGTTGGACTGGCGGGGCATCGCAAGTAGTAGTTTGAGGGGACGAGGTTGTGAATTGACTTAACTCAGGTTCTTTCTCTGTTTATATGCTTCCAGGGTCTTATCTGCAGTTCCGGTTAAATTGGCTTCCAGTTCCCATGAGTCGTTGGCTGACGAGTAGCCTTTCCACCTGATCCTATACTTGCAGCGGTTTCTCCGTAAGTTCTCCTGGTGTCCGATGATGGCTTCTACTTCGTAGTTATCTTCTCCTTCGATAAGCTCTGGGGGTGGCCTCATGTAGTTAGGCCCATGAATCTCCATTTCTGAATAGGGTGAGAGAAGGGTAGCGTGGAAAACCGGGTGTATTTGCCATGACTCAGGGAGTTTTAGCCTGTAAGAGACCGGGCCTAATACTTCTGTGACTCGGAAAGGGCCTTCTTGTCTAGGGGCCAGTTTCCTGGATGGGTACGGCAGTTTTAGGTTTCATGAGTCTAGCCAAACCTGCTGACCTTTGCAGAACCCTGTTCCATGGGGTTTTACATGTTTTGCAAGCGCCGTTTGTGCAAGTTCCATTGCCGAATGGGCCTCTTCTCAGATTTTTTGTAGATTTCTTAACCGATACGCTGCACTGGGTGTGTCTGTCCCTGGGTGCACAGTGGGAATTCCTCAAGGGTCAAATCCCATCATCACCTTGAAGGGTGAGGATTTGATGGCAGAGTGTTCCCTGGAATTGTGAGCGAATTGTGCTGTGCTTAGTAAGGAGGACCACTTATCCGGGTTGTTGCTTGTGAAGCATCTCAAGTAGATCTCCAGCTCTTGATTGACACGCTCTGTTTCTCTGTCTGTTTGAGGGTGGAACACCATGCTCATTGCGGATTTTACCCCTGTCATTTGGCATAGTTCCTGGAAGACTTTTGATGCGAATTGGGGTCCTCGGTCACTGATCACCTTGTCTGATAGGCCAAACCATTTGTAGACTTCTTGGTACAAGGCTTCAGCTGTCCCAGATGCATCAATTGTTTTGTTGCATGGAATGAAAACTACCCCCTTTGTAAGGTCATGGTCCACAACGACCAGAATACTGTCAAAGCCATTTGAGACTGAGAGGTCGGTGATGAAGTCACAACAAAATGTGCTGAATGGAGTGGCATGTTTTGTTGGTTTGATCGGGAGGAGGGCTGGCCGTGTGGGGTGAGTGTTTACCTTCATTTGTTGACAGGTTCCGCAGCCTTTGATGTAGCAGGTGACAAAGTCTGCCATTCCCGGCCACCAGTAGTCCCAACGGAGGAGTCCAAGTGTTTTTTGGATGCTGGGGTGTCCTGCTGAGGGCAGGTTGTGATAATTGGATACAACCTTTCATCGGAGTGTTTCGTCCAGAGGAATGTAGGCTTTATTGTTGTAAAGGAGGTCTCCGTCCAGGATTGACCAATGATCGTTGGGACCCTCTTTCGTGTTCCTCATGCCCTCCACGTAGAGCGAGTCACTTGCACATATTTCAGCGATGGAAGCGCGGAGGCTTACGTCAATGGCAGATATCCAAACATTGTCTGGTAGAATGGTGACGTCTTGGTTGTCTGATGATCCATCATCGTGGTCGGGTCACTGGGAGAGGGCATCGCTTTGGACCATTTGTGACCCAGGAACATGGACTAAGCGATAGTCAAACTCTGAGAGTCGTAAGGCCCATCATGCTTGACGTCGGTTGAGATTTTGAGCCATCTTCCAGTAGGTTAGATTTTTGTGGTTGCTATAAATTGTTACCGGGTGTGGGCTTCCAATAAGAAGGTGGTTCTACTCATTGAGCCCTCGCATAACCCCCATGAGTTCTTGGTCGTATACATCGTAGTTTCATTCTGCAGCTGTCATGCTTTGAGAGATGTAGCCACAGGAGTGCCAGTTGCCGTTTTTGTCCTTTTGTCGCAGTACCGCTCCAGTAGCAAACTTTGATGTGTCAGTTTCCAGAACGAAAGGTTTCTCAGGGTCAGGCATTTGCAGGACTGGTTGTTCCAGGAAAGCCTTCTTCAAGGCTTCAAATGCATCCTGTTGTTCTTGATCCCAGTGCCATTTGATGTCTTTATGAGTTAGCAATACGAGGGGCTGTGCCAGATGCGAAAACCTGTGGATGAATCTGCGGTAGAAGTTCCCAAAGCCGATAAACGATCTGACCTCCCTAAGGTTCTTGGGAACAGGCCAATCCTTAATACCGGCTATCTTGATGAGGTCTATGGCAAGTTGTCCAGGTCAGATGATCATTCCAAGGAATTTGACCTCTTGCACATCAAACTTGCACTTTTCTAGTTTAAGGTAGAGGTCGTGTTCCCAAAGGTGCTCAATTACTTGTTGTGTTCGTCATTTGTGTTCGTCAGGGTCTGTTGAATAGATTAGAATGTTGTCCATGTAAATGGCGAGCCATCCTTCCTTTAACATATCTGCGAAAACTGTATTCATCATTCTTTGGAAGGTAGCAGGGGAGTTACACATGCCAAAGAACATCACCAGGGGTTCATAAAGCAAAGGAGGTCCCTCTCCTGCTGCAGGGACCGTAAAGGCAGCTTTCCATTTGTCGCCTTCTTTGATGCAAATGTTGTTGTATCCCTGCCAGAGGTCCATTTTTGTGAAAATAGTCGACTTGTTTAGCCTTTCCAGTAGTTCAGATATGAGAGGTAGGGGATATCTGTCTTTGATGGTTCCATCATTAAGTTCGTGGTAGTCCTGGCAGGGCTGGTATCCGCCATCTTTCTTTTCAATGAAAAAGAAAGGGCTTGCCAGAGGTGATTTGGATGGGCGTATGTATCCTTTCTGCAGGTTTTCCTCTAGGAATTTGTCCATTTTGACCCGTTGATCATGGTTAAGGGAGTATGTGGATTGCTTAAAGTCCTTGTATTCCTCTTTGAGATTTATCTTGTGGTCATGTTCCGTATGTTGAGGGAGCCATGCCGCTGTGTGTTTATCGAATACCGGCAGCAAATCATGAAGATAAGAAGGGACTAGTTCAATGGGTTTCTCCTCCTTCTTTGCATGTTCCTTTACCACTAATTCTGTTGCCGTAGTTAGTCATCCTATGTCGTGGGTGACCTTCCAAATTAAACCGTTGTTTCAGTGTTTGTATGCCCCATCAAAGGGGTACTTAGCTTCCGTTAGGGGTGTGTCCCTATAGGTCAGGTGTGAACCCCATTTGTAAGCAGTGAACCAATCATCTCCTTCAATGAACGCTATGACCAGTTCGTTGTCATTGATGGTTTCCATAGCTCGTTCCAGAGCGACTTTGTTGGTGGGGTCCTCTGGGTTCATTTCTGGGGATATCAAGGGTTGGTGTGCCATTTGCCTGGGTGTTTCCGTGGTAGGGAGTATGGGGGACATGGTATTGATGACCTCTTCATCTCCTTTGTCTTCCACTTTCTCGATGGTGGGTCGAGGGGCTTTTGGTTTGAGAGGGGTTTTAGCGGTAGCTTCAATGAGCAGCCTTTTAAGCTCAAGGCATGCTTCCCTGGTGGCAAGGAGGCCCTTCTTCCATTCTCTTGATTCTTCTAAGGTCATTCAATGTTTTAGTTCTACTCAACCTGTCTTCCAATCGATGTTGGGATTTTCCAGTTTGAGCCAGGTGTGTCCGAAGATGACATCTCCTTTTCCTATGCTGGCTACATAGGCCTTGACAAATCGGGGTTCCCCTCCAATTTTGTATGAAATCAGGGCTCGTTTTGTTATGAGTGCTTGTTTGTTTGCGGTCCCATCCACATTGAATATGGGCATGGGGCGTGAAAGTGGTTCCGTTTGAATGCTGTGCTCTTTAACAAATTGTGGATGTACAAATATCCCTGATGCGCCGCTATCAATGAAGGCGCATGCTTCGACGTCTTTTCGTCCCACAGTGATCAGAATGTGGAGGGCTCTTTCATTCCGAACTACTAGTACAATGCGGGACAGTGAAATGGAAATGGGCAGTGGTTGCGTCGACTCACCCTGCCCCTTTAAGAATTCTCGATGATCAATTCTTCCAACATCGCCCTCTTCTCATCTGCAGAAAGAGTCTTGATGTAGGAATGGTAGTCTCTTACAGGTTGTGTGTCAGTGGCTCTTGGAGAGCTTAATTAGCCTCGCTTAGCCGCCTTCTTTCGGCATTCATGGCTCAAGTGTCCTCTGTTGTGGCAGTAGAAGCAGAGATTGTTGTCTCGATAGTACTTCCTTTCGCTTTCGCTTAGGGAACATCCATCCTCCCATCGCTTCTTGGGTGTGGTTGCTCAGGGGGTTACGACTGCATCAACATCCATTGGATCCCCATAGTCGATGGTAGTGGTGGAGATCTGATCGATCCCCTTGTAGATGGCATCCAGTTGAAGGATATCTGCATACCATTTATCCATGGTGTTGGGTCGTTCATTAAGTGTCCGTCCTGTGAGGGTGGTGTAGATCTGTCGGTCCAGGCCTTTGATGAAGATGGCCCGTAACGTGGGGTAGTCGTTCTCGGTACAGTGGCCGTTGAGGTCCACAGATGCGTCCTTTAGCTTGGCTTTCTCTGCCAAGAGTCGAAACCTTTTCACGTACATTTTAGTACTGGCCCTAGTCTTTTTGTTAAGCTGCTTAGCTGGCAGTTCCATTAACACCTGATGCACCTTTTGCACTCCTTCGTGCTTGGGGAATGCGACTCTGAGGGATGCCTTGAATAGGTCACAAGTTGCGTAAGGGGCTTGTCCTCCTGCAGCTCGCTCGTAATACGTGTCTCGCCAAATGCGAGCATCCTGTCCTCCTTTCATGAGGGCAACAGTGAAGGCAATCTTCGCTTCATGGCTCAGGCTGGTATTGTTGGTGGCAGTGAAGTAGTGTTCCACCCATTGGAGGAATCGCTCCAAATCTTCTCCTCGTCCGGTGAATGGATCCGGTGCAGGAATGTCGAGTTTAAGGGGTTGACCTACCTGTTGATTCATGCTGAGGCGTGCTATGAGTGCCTCCAGTTTCGCCTGGGTCATATTTGCAATGGTAGCCATAGGGGTAAGAGGTGTTGAGGTCGTAGTGGTCGAGGAGGGGGATGTGTTACCAGGGGGTTCACCCTGGTAATGCTGCAGAAGCTTGGAGCGGTGTGCAGCGAAGGGTTGAGGAGGAGTGGCAGTGACGACGAGTCACGATCCTCAGTAGTCTTCAACTACAAGCCCTATGTAGTCATGATAGTCTTTACAGGCTTCTTGGGGTGCAAGAAGATGTGTAAAGAAAAGCGTGTATTGGTACTAATGTGTAGTACACTTCGAAATGGATGAATGAAGAGAATACGACTAAGAAAACCTCCAGCAGGGGGTCCCTCCTTTATACTGCCGCTGCCAACCCCCAGGTATACCAGCAGTCCCCCAGAAACAGCATAAGACAAGAGGAGTCAGTAGCCCGAAAGTACATAACTACCATGGCATAAGCGGGGATGGTCGGCCTGTCAGTCAATCTGAGTAAATAAGGTGTGGAAGGGATGCCGCGCGTCCATGGTGTGACAAACAAAGTGAAAGAAAAAATGAACAAGTCTCCAGTCCTACCCGTCGGTAACAGGATGGTGGGGTAGTGGTTATTGGGGTGGAGGGGTTTGATTCCCAGAAGAGGACAGATGGGTCTCGGTTTCCTGGTGGAGGGTTTCATCTGAGTAGTTGGCAAGTTGTGCTTGTGCTTGTTGGATTGGTCGATTCGAAGTTGTCCCTCTCCACTGAAGTGGGGAGTGTGGGTAGATCGGGCAGAGGTTGTGGTCAACAAAGGCTCGCTGGTTGAGGATGTATAAGAGTGTGGCGTTGTCGACTGGAGTCAGTAATCCCCAGTATTCGGGATCGACTGTCCTGAGCGAAGACATGATGTCTTATGGTATGCCCACTAGATGGTACTAGGGGCAACTTAGCGTAAGTTCGATCTTTTGATACAAATTGGTATCTTGGACCGCTATCTGATGCGAGGCCTGACCACGACAGAGGGTGGTGAGGACTTATGGACGATATAGTCCAAGTAGCGTGAAGTTCCGGAAGTGTCAAGCGAAGCAGTAGCAAGACACAAATATGATATGGTAACCAGATCAAACTTAAGGTCCGACCTAACTAATACATGCCTATATATACTAATACAGACAATGAGCATGGACCAAGTACTACACTAGGGCAGGGGGTCCGTCAAGTGGTAAAACTAATGGTACAAAGATGGTATGAGTCATTGGGCTGTATTAGCAATCAGTATGCATAAGTGGAATGTGTAAGCGGGGCCCGATATAAGTCAAAGTCTATGAGATAAGCATAATGCGGGTAATTGTTTCAGGAAGTGTCCGATAGTGGATTTGGTGCAGATTAGAGACTCTGTAGCTGAATTTAAAAGCTTCAGAATACTTCACATGATCTTGTTGAACTTTGTAGGACTTTAGAGGTGTTTAGGATGCAAAAGAGGTGTTAGAAGAGTCTTAGAAGAATATTCTAAACATCATAGACCCTAGGGGAGTCATAGGCTGACCTGTGAGGAGATTAGAAGGCTCTTAAAGTCATGATTCAGAGCCTAGAAGAGAGTGGGAATCATCCCTGGATCCCAACTATGAGAGTTATAAGTTCTGGCCATGTACACTAGAAGCTTCATGTGGTGAGAAGCCTATGCTAGATGAGACACAGGTCAGAGAGCAGTGTGAACTTAGTGATAGTGTGAAACAGGACTGATGTGAAGAATGTGATGTACTAACATAGTGGTCATAAATAACTACCTAAATAATATCATGTGAGAAACGCACAATGAGACCATTTGAATCCTAACACTAGACTTCCTATACATTGGCTCAGCTGTCCAGTATTTCCAGGCCTTTCTCCCCCCTCTAGTAGTAGTAGCTAGCTCATCTCCTCATATGATGACCCTCATGATCATCTGCAGTCTTAGTGACAGACACAGTCAGTCCAGCTTTCAATGCTCAGCTGGATGTCACTTCTTGGGCATTCATTTCTCATACCCATGGAACAGTTGATCCAGCCTCATCATCACCACATGATTATCAACAGAACCTCATGCTGAAGTGTAAATGCTCAGTCTGATACCCATGGGATAAGTCAGCTCAGGGGTACAGCCTGGAATAAAGCCTCTATCCCCTGACTCCTTCACATATCCAACTATGTATACCATCTCATCAGATGGTCATGCTGCTGTCACTTGTTCTTACCCATCACTTGAAGACACAAAGCATCTTACTCCATCTGATATAGGCTCAGGTGAGAGCCATCTAAATGGCCCTAAAAGGGAGAGCAGTTGAGGTAGTAATAAGCCCTCTGATGAGAGCTCTTGCAGGCTCAAAATTGCTACCACCCTACTCCTCTAATGTCTCTCTCCTATGAATCAACAGGATCCTATCTTCAGAGATCATCATCTGTGGTCTTAGCAATAGAGGCAGTCAGTCCAGCTTTCAATACTCAGCTGGATGTCACTCCTTGGGCATTTGTTTCTTATGCCTATAGAATGGTTGAGACATGAGTGCATGAAGCACAATTATTATCAACTATAACTCTATATGTACTTACTAGTATGAAGTATAAACCTGAGAAATTTAAATAAAGTAAAATAAAACATTATGCTCATGACTTCATAAGTGTTCAGCTGGCACCAGCACTAAATCCCTCTGGGATACAGACTTCAAACCAAATTGGGGACTTAAGGAAAAACCAGCTCAACATACTTACTGTAATTTTCAATCATTTGAATATGCCAGAACTTAAGATAGACCCAACTCAAAACTGAGGAGGGTCATCACACCATGACCATCATGTGAGGTAGAGCATGTCACTCTCAGACAAGTAGTTACAGGTCATAAACTGGTAAAAGTCAATATATGACATAGAATTTTATATGATATCTCTTGCTCACTAAGCAACTTACTCTCTCTCACAACACAGAAATTCTAAAAACTAAAGATCCACAATAGATATCAAGAATCTGAAACCTGAGAAAATTCAATAAATCTTTAATCTCGGACTCTTAGGTTTTATATTTTCGATGCAGGATGCTCAAGCCTCGTTTTTAGGTGATTTGGTGTGCACCCTCTGCCAAAGAGGTGTAAGCGTGACAATTCTTGGTCATGTGACGTCCTCGGTTTTGAGTTGGGTCTATCTTACATCAAGTTGACATGACTGCTTGACAACATGAAGGATAATCTTGACCTGACCACTGTGCATACAGTGGTATGTTACAAAGTACAATCCTCACCCTTTTTGAAGAAAGTCACTCGACATAAAATAGAACAATTCTGCATGGACTTGTGTCTCGTGGCTTTGTCTGTCCGGTAGGAGTGTTGGCCAATGTTTTCTACCCAACTAAGTCTAACAACATCGATGTTCTGCTTCTCACCGTTTCAATGGCTCCTGCTCGCAAATTGCCCCAGATAGGACGGGGTACTTGTTTGATGCTTTTACTCTCCATGACTCGCAGCTCTCTACATTAGAGGTCTTCACAAAGGTTATGTCAACCCTGCGCGAGGTGTGTGTCGATGCTCTGCATACTATGAGTTCCGCTACCGGCACCGTGTTCGGCCGCATCGTAGGTTCATGCTCTGCTTATCCCGAGGGGAAATATTCGGATAAGCTGTGTGTGAACGCTACCTGTTACTCAGGCCCAGAAGCGCGAAACAAGGGCTCTCGGGACTTATGCAAAATCATTTGCACCTCAGTACAGTCGACTTTCCTTGTGTTCCTGCGCAACCAGAACTGCCGTATTACGATAGGATTCTTATCGAATTGTTCCATTAGACGCTTCCAGTGTTCAACTCGGTGACGTTGGTGCACGAGCCAGTCTCCGAACAACTCTTCTTCGTTAACATCAGGTTACTCCAATCAAGATGTCGGCTTCAAGGATTTGCACACGACTCAGGATCCCGGGAGGTTTACAGTGATGCTTGGACATCATTTGTCCAGCTGCTTCCAACTCCCACACTGGTCGGTATTCTATTTTTTTTATCTCGCTGTTCTTCTGAACGCCGAAAACTCTAGTTGCCCTCACCGCCTCCCCGCATTCCTGCTCTTCTCCACGAACTCTGTTTGGCCAGTGAATCGGACGACACGCTCCCTCTATCAATCATCCTTTCGCCTTCGCTGAAAATCACAGACATTGTCCCACTTGCTGCGTTCCTTCTCGAATACCCAGTTGCATATGTCCCGGCCTCAGTAGACCAAACTGAATTCCTCGCTGGTGCTCCGCTGGACATATACGAGTGCTTTCTCACTCGAAGCCTTACAAATGCGGATTGTTCGGGTTTTGCTGGATCAGAACATACCTTGTTAAAATGCTCTTGTCCGAGTGTGGTTGCTGGAGCAGACGGTCATTTATTATCGTCGATGCTGACTGAGAGACTCAGGTGCCGGTTTGGACCACGAATAGAAGCGGCAGGATCTTCAGGTACACTCATTGTTCGACACAGAACAGACTCTTTTCCTAGGGTCGCTCTTTGACAAAGAGAACTACATACAAGCACATCTTTTTATAATAATTAAGACCTGTGGAAAGAGGTTTTCAGGATAACTATTCTACATCGACGTTAATGATTTTGATATCATCAAATGGTTTGTCCATCTTGTTCGTTCTCACATTTTCTATAGCATGAACAACTTCCAGCCCGGACAGTACTCTCCCGAATATAGTATGCTTTTTATCAAGCCAAGGTGTCGCCGTCGTGGTAATGAAAAATTGCGATCCGTTCGTATTGGGCCCTGCGTTAGCCATACTAACGGTATACGGTCTAGAATCGCCTTCGTTAGTATGGTGCCCACATTTTGGGAATAAAAACTTACCGATCATGCTTCAAATCGTCTGAAAATTCATCCTCGAATTCTCTGCCCCAGATAGACATACCACCTGTGCCATCCCCCAATGGGTCACCCGTCTGTATCATGAACTTCGGGATGACCCGGTGGAACAGGACACCCTCATAAAATCCACTGCGGGCATGACCGACAAAGTTTTCCACAGCTTTTGGTGCCTGCTGAGGAAAGAGTCGAAGGTGCATGTCACCGACAGTCGTATGAATAGTTGCAGAATTGGCAAGAGGCGATGGACCGCCCATTCCAATAGCAGTGGTTGACGAAGCGATGGTTTGCTCTTCTCGAGTGGGACGCTCGTTGAAAATATCGCGGTCACCAGATTTATTATCCCTACTGACGTTTTAGCTTATGACGCTTTACAACAAAGGCTGGCAAGCGTACTCAGGCTCTGAACGAGTGAACAAGTAGAACCGTTGCCGTTTGTAACCTGTACAAATGAGTGTGGGATCCCGTGCAGCCTTCTCCGCTAACAGAGGATTTGCTGAAGCGGCCGCTGCCTGGTCATCGAAGGTATCAACTAACCATATGCATATTTGAAAGAATAAGTCGCTTACTGCCGTGGTCAAACCTTTCTTAGCAGGTGCTCCTTGATATATTGTCAGATTCATCCACCGTACGGTCTCATCTTTCCCCATCAGCCTTGCCACGCGGTTTGTGACAGTATTGATGACTGGACCAGATAACTCGTTTAATTAGGCCCTAGAATCGTAGTCTCCCGACTTACCTTTGATCCCCAGCAAAGTCGGATATATTACGAAAGCTCCACTCTCATCCCAAATTGCATTACTGCATCTGCCCGGTACGGTTCCGTCGGGGCCCGGTAATTCCAACTCCCTCTCTACCGCTAGACGACGTCCAAATTCCATGTCTTCCACCTTGTAGATAGCTGTGCCAGCCTGCTGCATTTCTTGGATTGCTGCAAGCGACTCATCATACTTGCGAGTCAACTTTCCGGTGAGGAAGGAGAAGATCCGAATCTGACGATCGGGCAACGAGAACGTAACGAAGGACGAGGAATCCGGCGAGAGAGTTATGCACGTTGGGGTAGACTTGGACTACAGACTTGGCAATGAGAAAAGTGATGGATATCAGAAGCAGAACAGGATACCTTTTTGAACTCATAGAGATCTGTCGTGCTTTTGTACGACCACATACCGGGAATATTACTCGGCGGCTCAAAGGGGTCCACGGGCTGCCAGTATTCGACGAAGCCACCCTCGTCTGCCGAAATGACAGTCTCATATCTGTCACTGTACTGAAATAGGTGTTTTCAGTCGCCAGTCATTTCAGGTTGAGATAGAACATACAGCCATGACATGCACAGGAAACCGGTGTAGTTTGTCAATCGTCTCCAGGGGCTGTCCATTACCTCGTCCATCATAAAGTCGTATTATACCTGTCGCCTTTTCTGAGCTGAAAGATCATGAATGCTGTTCGTCGGATGACATGGCCATGACACTTACATGGCTAGAAGTCCCTGTGCCTGTCCCCGTCGGTGAACCCAGCAGCACGCATGGGGCGAAAATCCTAATTTGATCATATTAATCATGTCTACATACGAAATTTCAGCTCGTTGTTAAGAGTGACGATACATCTGTGTAGCCTCACCGAAATTGATGACGTCGAACACCTTGGCACTCCCATCCTCTGCAATGCTCGCGAACAGCTGTCCATCCGCACTCGCAGATACACCGACGATAGGAGCAAGATGTGCACGATAATGTTTGACGAACTCTATTCCCTGCTCTTGTTTCTTCCATAATTTCAGGTGTCCATCGATAGATGTCGTGAGTAGGAAGTCCGTTCTGCAAGTTGTTAAATTATTCAAGCTCAATAGGACAACGACATATCGCATACTTTGTCATGACACAGAAGTTAATCACTTCTCTGTGCATGAAACTCTTGTAGTATCGGTCTGCACTCGGGAGGTGGTCCAAGTACAGTTTTTCATGTGGTAGCACTGAACATCGAGTAACTTCAGAATTACATGCCACGATGAAGTTTATCGTCACATACCTTTTCGTTTCTTCTTCACTACACCATTCCCGTCATTTCCAGCTGGCATGGGCATTGGCCCGACATCGTCACCTTCATCGTCGTCATCGCCGTCTACGCTCGCTTGACCTACACCGTTCTCAACGCTCTCCGTCTTAGTAGGATTTTCGTCTTGTACATCACGTCCGTTACGCGACCTTTTGCCAAGAACTGACGTATCTTGGCCTGAGCTTGACATAAGCCCAAAGTGCAGGAGGATAAAGCAATAAATTAAGCAATGCAAAACGATGTGATAGAGGAAGGTAATGGTGGCAATCCAACTTCGAGCCCAAGTTGCAGACTCAAGATCTGGATCGGCTTGTCAAAGCTGAACACCAGCTACAATACTTGGCGATCATCTCTATCCGCATCCGCTTGACCAATATATGACCACTTCGTTTTTACGTTAGTCTCTTCAGCTCAATGCATAAAAGGTATAAAGCTACGACAAAGTCCCTTACAGACAGATTAACTACATAAGCACGCATGCATCCTTGTCTTCCGTCTCCGCCAGGAGTGCCCTCTCTTCATCGCTTAAGACAAAGCCTTTCTTGGCACGCTCTTGGATAGCCCTCCTCCGACTGTCACGTTCCGCCTTCGCACGGCTTCCCATAGAGAATATTGATACGGTCCAAGCGGTTGCAATATCGATACAGCATATTAGCAGATTAAGCCGACGCAAATAGAGGCGCCGGGACGAATGACATAGGGTCAGAAGTTGATGTACAATTAGGTGGGTGCGTCGTTGAGCAACGTTGCGATGAGTTGTTAGTAGTGTTGTCATAAACCGGTGGTGACGCAAGGGGTCGAAAAGTTGATGGACTGTAGCTTCGTCAGTGAACACTGGGACACGAAGGGAGAAGAGAAGCTTACCGATCTGTTGACGAAAACGGATTGGAACGTGAAGTTGATGAGGAGGAGGACGACGATTTTGCAAGAAGTGGTGGCTGCGCTTTGTCCTGCGCCTGCATTGGCATTTGCGATACTGGGTTCGATTGCTGTGATGAGGTTGAGGTAGCATTTGCAGGCGCCATCGCGCGCTTGATAGCAGCCATAGCTGTTGCACTGGCAGCTAACGCTTGTGATGAGACACCAGCCGTCGCTCGTGCCGGTGCCGATGCGAAATTTGGAGGCGGAACACAGGTGTGGGTGTTGGGAAAACGATGTTGTGGACAAAATTGCTGCTTGCATTTCTGATTGCAAAGGTCTGAATGATCCATGCTACAAGACAGAGTTTGAAACATACATCGCAGAGAATTGGTGCGAACAGCACCTTGCCACATTTCGCTCTAGCGCAGGTTGGTGTAGAAGACTTCTTGCCAGCTTTGCCTGTCATGACGGAGCATTCAGAACTGATATGAACTTCCATACGGATGTTGGGATCTTGACCCCGTGGAATTGCCACGGGCGTGTTGCATAGAGGACCTGTTTTCATCGTCAGCTTTGTATATCATTACGCACCGTGGTGACTCACATGATGGGGCAATACGATCATGTCTGTTCACATCGAATTTGTCGCACTTATGCAACTCGGGTAAGAAGTGTTCCCCGCAGAATGCCTGATCGCAGTGCTGGCATTTGAATGGAAGGAAGTCGACCAATAGGCACGACGACGCAGAGCACTGCGTGCCAACGCCCAGCATCTGCATGTCACGTTCGGGTGTTGTGAAATCAGACATTGCGAAAGGTTATGGAAGAATGTGGCTACAGTATGAAGAAGAAAAAGTTTCAAGCCCCTCGATGGGATATAGACACCTTCTGGGTGGACACGCGTCCACAACCTAGGGTGGTACGCGCAAGCCAGAGATAGAACAGCAAACGCTGGAACATTCTCACTAAGGAAGGACAGCCTCATCCACGTGGATATTGCCTTTCTTGGACAGGAACTTGTCCGCGGCGGCAGACCGCCGATCCAAGGAACGTGCCATAGCATAGACACTCATATCTGTCCACTTAGATTCCATTATGACTCCGTCGCCTGCTGTAACATTCACTTTTGTGAGTGCGCTGTGAAAAAGAGTACCTTTAGAGCTCACCGAACATACAGATAAGACATGGAGAATCAACGGACAATCTGGTTCGTGACTGGAGCACATGGTTCAAAAGACAGTCTTCACCACCACCCGCCGATATAGCGCGATGTCTGGGCTGGATGGAAGGATTCGCCGCTGTCTAATCATGGTACGTGTTCGCACATACCTTGGCTTGATCCACAATTGAGCTGTTTATATTCTCTGCAGGCATGAATGCGAGTCTGAAAGTTCCAAATGCTACCTTGAGTACCTTCGAAATACTTACTGCATCCACAGCAAGCAAGGGCATTAGGAGCGTCGCTGTCTCATGTTCGCCTTAGTGCGATCCACGCATCCCCGCTCAAAAGAGCACTGTGGACTGCTCAAGCCGTTCAAGACTCCCAGAGTAAACCAAATCCCCCACTTACCACCTCCCTGCTCCTGCGTGAGCAGTACTTCGGTATTGCAGAGGGCAAACCTTGGCTGTATAACCCGGAGCCTGGCGTTTCTCTGGAGGAACATTATGCCAGAGGTGTATTTCCCGTGATACCTGAACGGTCACACAAATTTCCTGAAGGCGAAAGTCTAATCGACGTGGAGCAGAGGGCTCAAGCAGCCATAGAGCAAATTGTGATGCCATATATCTGGTCAGCAGCCAGGGCAGGAGAGAAAGGAATACATGTTGCGATCGTCAGCCATGGATTGTGCATCAGCGAATTGATACCAGCGCTGCTCAGCAAGGACGTCAGTGGCTTGCATCCTGGGCATAAGTATAGAGGGCTGTTGAACACAGCCTGGACGAGAGTAACGGTTAACATCAAGGTAAGGGATCATCACATGTTCGCGTGCGCTATGATAACCGAGCAAGCATTTGAAGGGGATTGGAGAAGGCGAAACACTGGAATTCACAGACAACAACCCTCCACCGCTCCTTGTGCGAGTCACCGATTTCAACCGCCATGAGCATCTTGATAATGTCGTGAGTATTCACAGTAAAGTCCAGTCTGGGATAATAGCTGATGGCAAGCAAATTTTAGACTCGGCAGAAAGGCGGAATCGGAAGCGCAGGGTACGATCCCAAGCAGCAAAGTATTCGTGCATTTTTCGGAGGCGGCGGAGCCCCAGCGGAAGAAGGTCGTAGCGAGAGCAACGCTATGGATGAAAATAATGTGGATATTCAATAATCAGAATATCCCTTTCACACTAGGGTAGCATTTTGATGAGGGATTTGGGGTATGGGTACAAGTACAATATAATGATGAGCTGGGTGTTCTCCATGTTCAGTCGGGTGAAACCTGAATACAGTGTGCAACAAACCTTTGTGCGCATATCTCTTATGCATATCCCCAGCTAAGAGGCTATGGAGAGCCATACGGCAACAATTTCTTCAACTTGGGTGTTTGCGATCCATGTGAATGAGTAGTCTGAGACAGCCGATTCTTTCTCGCTGGGCTCTTGTTAACATTCAGATGTTTATGCCCTGCGTGACCCTAACACAAGAGGAATTGCGTAGCCATATGTGCCAGCTGTCGTCAATGTGGCATGACTTAGATGACATTGGCATAGGAGCTTACACGTTTGAAAATCCCTGAAGGTAAAGATCGCCATCGTTTCTTTGTTCCTGAATGGCTTTTGAGTTTGGGGAACTGGTGCGCAGTAGATGTGCAGAATAAACGCGTTGTGGATAGCAGCTGAGTGAAAAACAGCATTGCCTCTCGCTCGTACAGCGCTGCATAGAAAGACCCTTTCAAACAGGATTGGCAAACGTCACGCGTGACGCGTACGCGCACTTGGTCAGTCATTTCGCGGTTCGTCGCACTTCCACATAGTGCACACCCACCGTCAGTAGTACTATGGCATCCAATCCACAAGACGACGCTGATCGTGTACGAGGTTCGGTGGATTCCTGATATTACTGCTGATCAGGGATCTTTCAGATACGTTTGAAGCGACTGGCGAAGCTGCAGGCGGCTTCTCCGAACTCGACACCTCCCGCATCTAGCCCGTCAACCCCCTTACCTGCGAGCACTTCTGCTCCGAACTCTAAACTGCCTCACATTCCGTTACAGAAACGATCGGCAGAGGCCCCTCCTGCACCAGCGCCTATAGCACCCAAGAGGAGGACGCCAGCTGCACCAGTCCACCTTGACTTCCCGACTTGGGAGAGTGAGACCGTCGGACGTGTATTGAATGTCACATTGAGTGTGAGTGATGGTCAATTCTGTCAGCTTGATGTGGTCTTGATTTTGTGCAATGCTTAGAAAGATGCAGCGGAGAAGAGTGGCTGGGAAATTGTTTGGCTTAAGCAATTAGCGGTAGAGTTGGAGTCGGAAGATCCTAGTAAGTCAACGCTATGAGTCAGACACATGGGTCAAAATTGGAACCGTATCTAGGCATTCCGAAACCCATTCGCCTCAGTGCAGACATCGCAGATCGTATTTTAATTTCAAGGCTGGAGCTTGACCAACAAGCCATGTCGTGAGTGTCATCATTTGCATTTCTTTCTCGACTCAATAGTTAGCAGAGATGACTTGGAATACCTGGCTGTCATTGCATCGCTACCTCCGCAACAGACTGTCTTTGAATATCTAATCAGTTGTTGGAAACGATTGAACATTGCTAAATCAATGTTGCTGAAGAAAGTATGTCATCGTGATTCCACTTCGTCATACGTTAAGTACGAGCGCGATTAGGGCTACCCACCGCTCGAGACCCAACAAGCCATAAACGTTATAGAGAAATTACGGGATTTAATAATCAGCTACGCCGGTCTGACCCTGCAGGAACCTGAAGTGTTTCCTCAACCGGCTGGGTGAGTCCCATGTCTCTTCTGGTTCGGACATCAGACTGAATGTAGGTTAGGCGGACCATTGGTCCGGGAGAGTTAGTTGCACCACTCATCTCCCTGTCTACTCTGTCGGCGCCATTGTTATCCACAACAAGTTCTTCTGTGAGGCTCACGCCCTCAGAAGTCGAGCCTTTTCTCCAAGATCTCGCAAGGCGGTTCGAACCTGATAACGAGATTGATGGCGTCCTCGGGCCTGTTGTTACTCAGTTGTGCTTCCATGAGTCTCTCTTTCGACCAGAAGGCCTCGCTGGTGGCGACACCAGTTGGCGGGGAGTAATCAGTGGGCTTGAAGCCCTTGTGAGTATCAAGAGTGTCGCGCTTATGATCACTCGGCTGGAGCAGTGGAATCCCGAAGGGGCAACAGCTGCAAATTTTGAGAGAGCAAGCTTGTTAGGGCCTCTTTTGAGATTGGGAGTATTTGAGAGAGAGTGGGTGAGTGACCATTGCTGAGTAACCTGAAACATTTGAGTTCATCCACATACAGCCGTCAATCGCAATGTCGTATTTCTCGAAACCCAAGGATCGTTCTCCTACAGATATAGAGTCTGCAACCACCAGCCTTCGGGGAACACTCAAAAGCTTGCAGGTAGATGGTCATGCAGCGTGTTCCTTGAAGAGTTTCATTCATACGTGTTATTCAGTCTTCTCTCTTTCAAGTTTTCAACAGCCTTGTTCGCGCTGCTCCAGAGTCTCGAGAGGCCGTTCTTCAGTACTTTGCGCGAGTCATATCCCTCAATGAAAGGCGGGCAGGAATGCAGGTAGCGAAGATTTCATAGAGTTGCTGTATCATACTAATACCTCCGGTGTCAGGTGGAACCTGACAACGTGGCTTCGGATTGCTTCATGGTAAACCTACAAGCTATTATGTTCCGCTTCTGCGAACCTTTCATGGATGCGAATTACACAAAGGTTTCATCTCACGTATGGGGAGAGCATTCATGTTCCTAACTATGCACAGATAGATCGCATCGATCCTTCGTACTATGCCCATTCATCTCGCATCAACCTCAAGGACGAAACCCGCATCAACGCGACAAGCGATGAAGCAGAGCAATGGCGAAATAGGAATAAAGTTTCCGAAGGTATAATTATATCTTACAAAGACGTGGTCACTGTTTACTCATTGATCGTGGTAGCGGCGCCCCCAAATTTTATCTCCGATATCTATTATCTCACTCTTGCGCTGAATCATTATGGCTATCAAAAAACTATCTCGACTTTTGAGGATCTGTCCAGGCAACATGATGAGATGCAACGACACCTTGATATGTTGACTGGAGATGGTTCTTGGAGAGGAGTGAGCATTTACTTAATCAACTCAGTTTCGATCTCTTCCTGACCAAAACTTGAAGACGCCTTTCCAAGCTCGCACCGAAACAGCTATCAATGCAGTCAAGGTATTTCTTCTGTAACGTTTTTCTATCCCATGATGCCATTCCTCTTCGACTAGACCGAGCAAGACAAAGTCCTTGCTATTCAGCTAGCTTATACGGTACAACTAGCAGACCCGGAACTTGTATTCCGGTCTATTAGCTTTACAAACTTCGTCTCGACTTGGTTAATCCGTCAAATTGATCCAAATCGACTACATCCGTATCCACTTGTGGAGTAACTAAGCTTCATTTCATAACTTCGATGTAGCCTCACATGTCTTCCGTTCCCCGTAGATTACCGTTACCCAAAGATGTTCCTGAGTCGTTCAAGGTTCTACCTGAGTATCTAGTAGAAGATATTGTTGACTATCATCTATACGTTGTCCGGTGAGTCGGCATTCTTAATACTGCTCCTACTGCTCCTTAACATATGTGCCAGGCAAAGTCCCGATGTCCTGGAATTATCAGGAAAGAATGAGGTTCTCATCTGGGCATTAACATTCCTTACATCAACGTGGTACATTAAGAATCCATTTCTGAAGGCGAAGATGATCGAGGTATCAATAATTGTCTGGTGACAACAATAGTTGATTCATGTAGATTTAGGTTCTTTTCTATGCATCATTAAGCTGGAGTGGACGTCGCAGTGTCCTGAACACGACATTGAACTCTCATCCAATGTCTCTCAAATACCTTATACCTGCATTGATGCATTTTTACATTGGTACGTCGGGCACGAGATAAGGCTGCTGACTATCAATTGACGCGTCTGTGAGCAGAGGTGGAACAAACAGGGGCTAGTTCTCAATTCTACGACAAATTCAGTAAGTGTCTCGTTTATATAGCCGTGATTGTCACGAACTTTTACGTCGTAGATTCTCGGTAAGGCATTCTTGGCAATCTCATTATTTGCCTTGCTGACAGATGGACGTAGTCGCAATATTGCATATATCTTCCGAGTCATATGGGACAATCCTGTGCATCGCGAAGCACTCAAGAATGAGGCCAAGTGCGTAGAACTATGTGATTAAGACATGATGGCTAATTGTGTGTGCTAGGAATAATATCGAGAAATTCGTCCGCTTCGTGAATCTCATGATTAACGATGTGACTTATCTTATGGACGAATCTCTTAGCGAACTCGCCAAGATCCACGAAATCCAAGCAGAGATGGAGGATGCTGCTACATTTGCTTCGAAACCTTTGCAATATCGTCGCGAACGTGAGCAGACTTTACGGTCGCTCGAACGTCATGCATCCGGCTATACACAGTTGGGGTATTCGACGGTTAGTATGCTGAAAACATTCACCGGAGAAACCAAAGAGCCCTTCATGGTCCCAGAAATCGTGGACCGTCTTGCGGCTATGCTTGATTACAACCTCGATGCACTAGTTGGACCTAGATGCCAAGATTTGAAGGTCAAGAATCCGGAGAAGTACAAATTCAACCCGAAGCAACTCTTGAGTGATATTTTACAGGTGTATTTGAATTTGAGTGATCAAGGGGAGTTTGCCAGGGCAGTTGCAGCGGATGGCCGCAGCTATCGAAAGGAGCTCTTTGAGCGTGCGGCTGGCGTTGCCAAAAAGAGAGCTCTTAAAAGTGATACGGAGATCGAGAAGTTGCTGCTCTTTACTGTGAAAGTGGAGGAGACGAAAGCAACTCTTGAGGCTGAGGATGATCTGGGTGATATCCCAGACGAATTCCTTGGTCAGTCGTATCCAACTTGTCTGTTTACATCCTTAATGGCGACTTCAGATCCTCTGATGTATACCGTGATGCGTGATCCGGTAACTTTACCTTCATCGCGAGCAGTCGTCGACCGTTCAACTATCAAATCACATTTACTCTCCGATTCGAAGGACCCTTTCAATCGTATGCCTCTCACGCTAGAGGAAGTCATTCCTAGTAGGTCTGCTAACTTCATCTCCCGGTTGTCGCTAATCGATCAACGTTTCCAGATGTAGAGCTTAAACAACGGATAGATGCCTTCCTGTCTGAGAGGCGGAACAAGAATACTGCTTTTGATCAGCCGGCAGAGGACGTCGTGAAAATGGATGTATCAGCAGAGTGATGAATTCACATGTGTAGCATAGCTTTTTTTGTACAAGTACCTTCATTGCTTACGGACTATCTCATTGCACATTCATTGATTCCCATGTCCTGGAGATGCAGCGCACGTACAATGTCTTCGTGATCAAGAAACCAAACAATACAGTTCATCACGCCCTTCGCGTAGATGCGGTTTTGCGCTTCAATGAAGCTGTTCCGCCTTCCCTACACGAGGTATCTTCGACACTGGCGGGGTGCAGAGGGCCTTTCGATAGTGCAGACGGGTCTGCCAGCAGAGTCCGGACGACGATAATAGCCATCGAACCATACCTTTGCCCACCACAAATCCATGAAGTCCGAAAAGCGTAATAGTAAATAAACATTGGTCTTGAAGCACCCGGCTAAGCGGAAGACATCTTAGGCGGTAACGTCTCATACGCTGCATCAGCTGTACAGAAAGTAAAGCATGAAGCGCTTCGAAATGTGATCCGGACTATAGCCTTACACAACTCCACATCTGAATAGACAAGTCATTAGTGGATAACTCTGGAGGGATCAATTGTCATACGAGTCATTTCTTTTTCCTTTTTGTGCCACGAGAGGCGGCTGCTGATGCGCCTCGCGCACGACTGCCAGCACTACCTCTCCGTGTCGACTTTGCGGTCTTTCTCGGCTGCTTCGAAGCTATTGAAGGTGCTGTAAACGACCATGAGAACGAGGCTCAAAATATGGGAATGGGATGCTCACCTGGAGACTGTTCCCGTTCATACGCATCTTCATCTTCGGCATAATCAGTTCCCCCATCGGTTCCACCTGCGAGGCTTTCCCTCGGAGTAGGAATAATACTCTCATCTCCACTCTCCTGCGTCAGTGCGCTACTGTCGCTATCACCTCCTACCAAACCAGCCATGTTCTTGAGCTTGCTTCTCCCCCTCTTACCTGTCCGAGACCCTCCTGATCTCCCATAATAGGATGGGGAGGGAGCGGGTGAAGATGAAGGGAGAGATGCTGTGGCTCGCATTCGTCGGGAGGATATAAGCGAATCGAATGACTCTTCAGAGGGTAGTAGAAACTCTTGTCGAAAAAACGGATGCATCGACAGATTCTCTGAGGGTGAAGGCGAACGAATGGGTGCTGCAGGAGAACCGCTCTGTCCAGGAGGGTCATACCCGTCCATCTCCTACAAACAACATAGTCTCAGGTACGCATGTCAATGATGAGGTAGAGGCTTACGATGCTCTCCAAGTTGTCCAAGTCATAACAACACCGCAGTTTAGCCCAGATATCATCAATGGATACCAGTCGGCCAGTATCTTGATATATTGCGTTACGGATAGTGAGAACATGAAAATGTCGATGAATGCCAACAGGGCGTGCACGCATCACGGAGCGAAAGAGAGATATTTCTCCTTCTACACTATCTAGAAACCTAGATACGGGGTTGTCCTCAGCATCGTCGCTACTCTGGACAGCCATCTTGACGAGGGTAATGGCGTCCGATAGTGTTCTTGACCTGGCGTCTGCCATCGGCCACTTGTCATAGTTGCCCTTTTTGGAAATTCGTTCAATGTGGCTGACAGAAACTATTTCGTACTTTCACTGTCGTCCCTGCATTCTGTGTTTCTTATTACCTGTATATGGGTCTTCCAAGCTCTATTAATCTATTGACATGGCTGTTGTGAATTTGGCGTGTCCGATTCTATTTGACACCTGCAAAGAAGATTACCGAGTCTGTCCGGATACAACGCCTTTTACCACTCTAAACACTCCGGCCAGTATGATATCGGGTTTGCTAATGGGTCAATCATGGCGCCCTCGTCTCCAATTTGTCTGCTGCCAAGCAGGCATTGGCTCTCCGCGTGGTCCAAGCACTGTACTACTCATTGTAGTCGTGCTTTCTATACTATATGTGACCGATGAATTGAATGTGTGTCCTGTCGTTTTGAACTAGACCTTACCTCTTGATGAAGACATGTCAAGCGTGAAGACTACACTCACGGCAGTCGTTACGCCTCTTATTATGTGCTATAAAACGCGTATGTTTTGCTTATTTATAAAACTCCGCGGCCTGATCACCGTTGCTTTGACTTCAACGACCCTGGCTGGAGCTTTGTGATCGGTCGTAGGACAGGCCACACTCATGTAAGCAATGTTCAAGCTTAAATGTCACACCGTTTCCTCTGTTTACAGCCACCTCTTACGCGTTTACCGCATCGCTGAATTACTGCCAGTCGAAATCAGTCTACACAACATCTATCAATCGTTACTCTCCATAAGCAGTCGCTGGCGCCTAGCAGATACCTCCGTCGTCATTAATAATGCCCAACGTCGACAAGGGAAGTATCAGCAATCCAATGAAACTAATGCCCCGCAGCTCATTGGTAAATCGAAGCTCTGTAACTCTCATTGGTCAACAAGAAGCGTCGGATAAATCGCCAATGATCCCGTTGGACCGGGAGCCTGTGACAGCATCCCCAGCTCAGAATCGTCACACTAGCAAGCTGTCCTCTGTAAAGACAGGTGATGAGGCCTCCCATCCTAAGTCTCAAGCCGACAACCCCACACCTAAAGCGATATCTGTACTTGGATTGGATCACCCTTTTAAATCTGAGAAACACGGTGACAAGACCCCCGCGAAAAAGGCACAAGTATCGCAGGTTGCATTTCCATCTTCAGATGACTTGGAAGCTACAGGCGACATAAAACTCGACTTACATCCTATCTTCGATCAATATGAGCGCCTCCATGCTGCCTTGTGCTATGGCGATATTTCTCGAATACCAGCAGCCGCGAAATCATTTATCGAACACCTTTTCTGTGCGGTGGAAACCTTAGAGAAGGCATTCAGTGACATACTCGCAACGTCCGTTTATGATTCTGCTCGGAGAGGTCTACTATTTTCCAGAGAATTATTGGAGTCTCACTATGACAAACTGCAATCAGGTGTAGATGGAACGGCTCGTCACGACGCGCTCATGACAGGCTACCAATTAATGGAGATGACAATGTTTAATTTTAGGAGCTTGCTGCAAGTGGTGGAGAAAGAACGAGTGTACAACGAATCGTTCCCTGACCTCTCCGATCCTGCAGAGTCCAATAGAAAGGAAGGCACGACAAATCGTAATACCCCTAATGAAAAACTCAAGGGTCCCAAGCAGACTATTTTCGCACGTCTCCGCAGAATCTCGCAGGCCTGCAAGGGCATTTTGGACGCTTCGAGCTCGAAGCAAGCTCCTTTGGAAGCGCTTCACAAGAGGCCTGCGGATTCTTCATTGACGTTGGTTGACGATCCGTTTTCGTGCGATGATGAGTCTGAGACTCGTGGTCACAAAGGTTCTTTGGATATTGAAACTGGGAAGGGTAACACAATAGTGGCAAATGAGGTGCTGAGGGACAGCGACCCTTGCATGGCGTCCAACATCAGGGCCTCTCTGGCTATTTTCCCTGATGCCTCCCCTCGGCTGACTCGTCTCAATCTGCCATCGCGATGCGAAGACGACACTGATGTAGTTCGAGGCAAAGATGGTATAGTCGCTGCGGCGACTCTCCCGGAACTTGTTCGAATCCTCACCGACCAACGTGAAGTCCTCGAGCATGACATGACGGATCTGGTGGATGCCTTTTTCCTATTCTTCCGCTCCTTTGTCTCTCCCTCGATATTGTTTGACATGCTTGTGGATCGTTTCGGTGAGCAACCCCCTGTAGCTCTTACAGAGGAACAGGTTCCGGTTTGGCGTCTCTATCATCGTTTTGGCAAAATTCATGTCGCCAAACTACTCGCTGTCTGGCTTGAGTCCCATTGGAAAGATGAGACGGACAAGGACGTTCTAGATAGGATGATCAAATTTACTTACAGCACTATCGCCAAAGACTCAGATCTTCCACCGGACACGGCGAAGCTCGTTGCCAATGGCCTTTTGGATTGTTCCTCGGGTTCAACTGGCCACTATGGTCGATGGTTGGAGAAGGAAGTTAAGAAAACGGAGGAAGCAGGTAAACGATATCCGGAAACTGTCTTCCACACACGCCTCAAACATCTAGAAACCCTACGATCGGACGACCTGTCCATGGTCGATATTGGATACTTCCGCAAAGATGGTGGTGCAGAGGAACTTGCCCGGCAATTGACAGTGATAGAAGCGGAACTGTTCCACGCCTTTCTGCCCGAAGAGCTGATTCATTTTGATGATCCTGCCTTCCAGACGAAATTGGAAAAATGGAAGACGTTCTCCAATGCGCTATCTCTTTGGGTACCAAGTAGCATTCTTGATCACCATGACATCGCTTTCCGTGCAGAGCTCATCGAAATGTTCATCTCCCTCGCCATGGTAAGCCCCTCACGGGCGATTCGCAACGAGACACCGACGCCACTTAACCATCTCATAGATATGCAAAAACATGCGTAACTACAGCTCGGCCTTAGCTATTCTCCTTGGTCTCCAATCAAGTTCTGTCACGCGTCTACGCCAGACGGAACAAGTAGGATAATCTTCTGCAGCGTTTGTTGGAAGCTATGACTGAAACCCAAATACCCTCTACAGGTTGTATCGCCTTCTCATCGAGAACTTCGGAACCAACTTGAAGAGTTCTTTAATGTTCGTACCAACTGGCGCCAGTATCGTGTGGAACTGCCACAGAACTTACCGGCCGTGCCTCTCGCAGGTTTGCGCCTCTTGCGTGGTAGTGTAGCAAGGATCATGGTGCTAACATCTCTTTCTGTAGTTGTCATCATCAAAGATGTGAAGCAGAATAGGGAGGCCCTCCCTCGTGTTAAATCTGTTGTGAGGCCGCCATCACAACCTGTACAAGAGAAAATATATCTGCAATACTATCGCAATATGCGCAGGACTGTTCGCGGTAAGTTGTTCTTTTTTACCCTCAACGACTCCCGTCTTCACAAAAATGTATGCAGATCTCGAGAAGTGTTATGGGTCGTATAAACTGCAACCTATTGATTTTATTTACAGATGGCTAAAGCACAACGTGAGTATATTTGAAAGTAAGAAATACGACGAATACACAAAGACTCTTCATGAAAAGAGGTACGCTCTCTTTTTTCCAAGACCTGGTTCCACCGTGTCATGTCACCGTAGTCGTGCCATAGAAAGTAGAGCAACCTAACAACTCGTGCTGCCGTCGAACATAAAGCCCACGTCAACCACGGCTCAAGAATACTTATCACGCTATAAGAAATGTATTGAAGGTTCCGATGTTTATTGGCTTATTTATTACCTATTGCACGGAAGTCTTCACTAGGTTCACTATATGAGATGCTTATTCAATGTCGAACTAGCTTATCCCTTCATTATTGCCCAATCATGCACAGGGTCTTCATTCTTTAGCAAAGACTACATTCTCTCTTTTAAATGATGTGTACTGTAGACAGTCGCTCTCTGCAATCCAGTTTACTGAATGCTGAACACGGAAAATGCTTTCATACTTAACGGTCCCAGTCTGCGATTTTGGCAATATGGCATAACACATATACATGAGATGGGCTATAGCTGCCCAACACCTGGGCAATATACGTAGCTCCCACATGGCGACTCACCACTATCGTCCCGCCTATCTCATCCACCGCCAAACCTTACTCAGTCCGAGCCGCCTCGATCCGTCTGCGTGCTACCTGTCGCCTATTCAGACCCGCAAATGATGATGTCGCGACAGCATCTTTGTCTTTGCTCCTCTCAACCTCGACATCTGACGCAGAAAGAATAATTTCAACGTGGCAGGGGTGACCCTGATAAGGGTTGATGCGACCATGAGCACGGTAAGTGCGACGACGGGTTTTCTAGCATATTTTTTTTTATCAATTTGTATACAATGAGGCAAAGAGGCCACATGCATACGGGGGCCTGTTGAACAACGATGTTCTTGATGTAGAGATCTTCGAGCTCGAGATTTTTTGCATCCGCATTTGATTCAGCGTTTTTCAGCAGACGAAGGATGAATCTAACGGACTTCTCAGGCCAGCGACCTGAGAGTTGATGAATATGTTTGAAGAATCAATCTATGTATGCGGGACGCACCTTGGGTCGCCTTGAACTGCTTCGCCTGGCTTGCACGCCCTACACCGCCTGCGAATCGTCTGAAAGGAATAATTTGTTTGTGGTCCTTGACATCGCTCAAGTAGGTGTAGGCTTTTGTTAGCTTAAGGCCTGTCAAGCTTCATCAGTAGGTATACAACTTTTCTTCAAGACATAGATTCAACCTGTCAGGGCAGCCGCAACTTCGCGCATGTTCTTGAAGTGCGTTCGGAGGTACTCCCCTCGTGCTCGGGAGGCTAATGCGATTGCCCATATGAAGTCAGCTACTTCAATTATTGCCTTAAATATTTAGACGTACTCTTCTCCGGGTTGGTCGCGAGGGCAGCAGCAGCGTAACGAACTACATGTCATGTCAGTCAGGGTGTTTTAACGACATAGATGTGCTAAAAACGCACCCATCTTGAAATCTTGTTATGAGCCCAATTTCGTGACTTATTCTGGGGAATGGTTGTGGGTGGCTGGATTTCCTCAGCCACAACTAGCAAGTACCCGGTAATTGCCGAAAGGGCAGATAAGATAGCAAGTCAGTTTTTTTTATTTTTTTTTATTAATTCCTCGTGTTTATACTCCATACGACTTAGGTACATGTAGAGTAAAAATGATAGTAAGTGGGCATCCGCGCCCGCATGAGCGGCACACCTACAGTTTTCGGTGGCCTCGTTATATGGCGTGGGCATGTAATCCAACAAGGCCTGAAAGGAAGTGTACAGTCGCCATAAGACGCCATACCCGACCCCGACCCGTTTTTCACGCTCTGTGTGTTTACTCGGCCCGGTAATCCTGTTCCGTCAGCAAATCACTTAGGGAACTGAGTCTAGCCCTACAGGTTTCAGGCCTCAGTTATTGTTCGGATTGATGTGGGGATCGTCGCGGATACTGGGTTCCGCTATCCCCTCATCTACCCAATTATGGTACATTTCAAACACCTTTGCTTCAGCGTCGTACCACTCGCAGAAATCCCGGTACTTTCCACCCAGGGCGGTGGTCATACCAGGATCTAAATGCCGGTCCGCATGGAACCGCTGCCAGGCCGCTTGTCTTCCGACAGTGTGGCACATAAGGCAGGCACGAGTGAATGTTCTCGTTCGCGCCGCTTCAGCTTCAAGCAGAGATTCTGCCAGAACCTCTGCCCAGTCAAAAGTGGAGACCATCGGGTTGAGCCGAAGGAACTCCATGATGTCATCCGGGGTCCATCCCTTTTGTTCCGGGGGCCCCATCAGAAGCGGATCACGAGGACCCTGTTGGCGCTTCGTCCTGATCCAAAATGGGCAGTCGAATAGTACATGTTCCCTGGTTTCCTCCGCTCCGCATAGACAGAGGTGAGGGCCAGGGATATTGAACCTAGAGCGGTATTCACCGCCTGGGAAATGATTAGTGAGCACACGACACACGCGTGCCACCTCCTTATTGGACTTGCCAGCTGCCTTCAAGACCCACGTGCCCTTGGCCGTGGTCCCGTGCAGCGGTAAGGCGTCCTTGGTTACTTTCCATAACCGTCGACCGCGATAACTGGGGTTATCGACTAGTGTCCCCCAGCGCTTTTTGACCCTTGCCTTAACACGAGCAAGAGCCATCGATTGTGAGATGAATTCCGGTTGGGGATCATCCAATGCTTTCTTTGCGAGTTCGTCGACGAACTCGTTCTGAAAAATGCCTTTGTGGGATGGTACCCACAAAAGGACGATGTGTCGGCGTTCGTCTGCATCGAGGAACGCTCGTACGTGTTGGGAGGCCATGATCGCCGCCATCTGCGACGGTCCGACCTCCGGCTTGAAGATTCGGTCCAGTGCCGATTGGTTATCGGAACAGACTATGAGGGTGGTGATGTGGGCAGGGACGTCACGGACCACTTCTCGCAGCCCGCGTGCCAATGCCAGCATCTCCGCATCGAAGCTTTGGACCTTTCCGGCCCCAAACTTCCCGTGGGCAACGTGATCTTCCCCGTCAATGACGAGCCACGCGCTACCAGATCTCACTGTGGGCGCATTTGCATACGATCCATCAGTAAACAGCATTCGCCCTTCTGGCAGGGCCAACTGGTGCCGGAATTCCGGCCACCAGGTGAGCTCCAACCAGTCAGCGAATTCAGGAGAACGTTTGTTTGGACCCTTTCCGTCCAATAACACCCGCTCGAATCGATCAATGTACCGATCCACGACCCGATCACCGGGCCGCGCCTCCGGGTGGAGGGGTGCAAAGTCTTCTGATGACTGCCGCCCTATGCGATCAATGAACGTCATGGGGGTGATAGCCTGTTTTTTGCCACGGCACGAATTAAGCGGCCATGGCGCAGTGATATTGGTGACATTGGTCGCCCAATATGGTGGAAGGGTGGCCCTCATTGGGTGCCCTTCATGAATTCGCCGCACTCTGAGTGCAGCTTTTTCCATGTATCGGTCGACCTGGATGCGGATGGGGACCAACCCACCCAACATTTCCATCGCCCCGATCGGTGTGGTCTTGAAACAGCCGGTGATCCACCGAGCTGCTCTCGACTGAGCGGTCTGCAGTTCTTTTGCAGCCCATTTAAGGCCCTTCCACTGTGGATTCCACCACAGTTGAGCACCATATAGCATCAACGGAACAACATGCGCAATGTAGAGCCGCCGCTTGTTGATGGGATGGAATCCGCGTGCCGAATTACCGAGCATGTGGAGTGCATTGCACGTGCTGGCCGCCTTGTTGGCGTAGAACCGCACGTGCGCATGGAAGCTGAGCTTGGGGTCTAAAAAGAACCCAAGATATCGCATCGTGTCCTTTGCTCGCAAAGTGACATCATGTCCGTCGGTTCGGATGGTTAGATCCGGACCAAGGGGTCTGGAAGTCGAATATCCCTTCCGGCGCTTCCAGAAGTGCATCAATTCCAACTTGTCTCCTTCGACGCCTAAACCTAAACGGTTCAGATCGCCAACGAGATCATGGAAGATATCCGCCAAAATGGCGTTGTTCTTCAAAACAAGGGCTTGCAGGCTGTCATCAACAGCTTTCAGCGAAGCCGCCATAATGAGACCGTCGTCCACATAGAACTGAGTCCCTGTTCGGCCCGGTTGTACCAAGTGGACTGGCGCCCACTTGTGTATAACCGGTGCAATGTAAACCCCAGATAAAATCGGGGATAAGCTCGATCCTTGACCAACTCCGACATCAAAGTCAGATGGGTCGGTCAAGGTTCCATTGAACAAGAATCGGGTTTTTCGCCCGATCAAGTAATTTGCCATGAAATTACAGAGCTTGCTATTGAAGCCCTGCTTTCGCATGATTCCTACCAATGCATCATGATTGATGGATGGGTAGAACTGTGACACATCGAGCAACAGCACCGATGGGATGAGGTTGCGCGCCCATGCCTCTTTGACATTGTGCACTAATTGAATGCCAGCATCAGTGGTGCTATGCTGCATAGCCCCTCCAAACTGACATGGGTGTAGGATTCCCCACTTCTGGGCATCCCACTGCATTCATTTGACAATGATCTTTTCGAACAGTTTGCCAAAGCAATTGAGCAAGCAGATAGGCCTATAAGCCTTCGCTAGCGTATAGTCCGGTTTGTTCGGTTTGGGTAAAACCACCGTAACAGACCGTTTAAAGACGCTCGGATAAACCTCGAAATCGAGGCAAGCATTATAATACGCGCGCAGCCATTGCCGCACGTGTATACCGAGATCGGTCTCGATGCCCTCCTCAGAGCGCTCGATCCGGTCCACCATCCATTTAATCCACATCCAGTTCACGTGATCAGGACCGGGTGCAGACGTATTGCTAGTGGATTTGAGATTCTCGCGAATCTCAAACTCACTAATATCTGGTAGAGTCAACTCCTCTCGTTGAGGAATTTCGTCCACAAAGGACAGATCCACCGGCCGTGGATTGGCAGGCGTAAACTGAGCTTGGAAAGCACGACTGAGATCAGCCGCACTTTGAGCTGCCGCACCGTCAGCTTGCCGCAGCTGAATAGTGGCCTCTTGCCGTCTCGGCTTTGTCCAGGCGACAAAGTCCGAGATTAATTGGAGATTGGATTCATCCATGATCCAATCAAAGTGTGCGCGCTTCGCCCGCTTCGTGGCACAGCGGAGTGTTGCACGTTGTTTATGCCGTTCGGACCGGAGTTCGGCGGCAACATCATATGCGTCTGCAGTGGCCTGAGCACCAGGTCCCAACTGATGACGTAGGTAGCGATATTGCCCAGACGCCGCACTAAGGCGATGTTGGGTGTTCGCCAACTTAGTGGCCGCACGGGAGCATGCAGCATCCCACCACGACTTTGAACGTTTGGATGGTTGTTTTACTGCCGAAAACTCCATCCATAATCGTTGGAGGTCTCGCTCGAGGCGGTCCCCCATTCTTTCAACGCCTTGGGCGCTGCTGAAGTGTGTCGGGTAATCAGCGAACAGTTTCGCCGTTGCCGTCACAAATTGTTGGGCCGCGTCACCGGTACGAGGAATACCCCACACCGGTTCTGGCTCAACCTTAATCGGCATCTCCCACCGCAGGACCGCGTGGTCGCTGTTGTGGCGATGTGACATGAGTACATGAAGGTCTTGGCCTTCATAGTACACTGGGTCGATCCACACCAAGTCAATGACTCCAGGCGTGAGAGCGATATTGTGGGAACGCCAAGTGACTGGACCGTCCTGGGCGTTCATCAAGACCAGATCAAGTTCGGCCTGGGCCAACTCGATGAGGCGATTGGAATCAGCGTAGTGCGGAGGCCGCACCCGAGATCCCGCAGCTCGTGCATCCCATAATGGGTGGCGGATATTGAAATCCCCGCACATACACGCAATGGGTGGAAGCGCGTGGACACGTGTTTCCAGATATTGGACAGCATCAAAAGTGGTGCTGTCGTTGTAGACGTTCAGGACATTGAAGTCCCCGGACGGAAGCTTGAGCGCTACCAGAAGGCAATCCTTATGGGATACGCTATGGGTGACAACTTGCGGAGAGGCCGAAGCCCACCGCTTGTTGACATAGACTGCGACCCGGGAATCTTTCGATGCCCCGAGGCACTTGAATGAGGCATGGGCAGACGTATTCTCATACGCCTCCCCGTCTCGTGACTTAGCTGAGGCCACATCCTTGATGCAGCCCCAGAATATCTCCTGGACGCAGATAATATCGGCGTCCCTATGTCTCTCAAGTAGAATGCTCGTATTCTCTGCAGATTTCTGAACATTCGCACTTATGCATGTGAGTACGGGCCTAGTAGGCTCGTCTCTCAGATTGTCGCCCTCAGTCACAGGGCTGGGCGTACGGGAGGGGTCCGCTTCCACCACCATGGGGGAATCGGGCCGTTCATTAGGTTGTGAAACCAGCGGAGTTCCAAATGGTGGGGCCGAAGCACCATCGGAAGAGTCCAGTTCACACACTGACTCACTAAGCCCATAAGGGTTTAGTGGCGCTAAGCCCGAACTGGTGTGCCATGCACTTCCAGCATGGGCAAGGGGCATGGAGACAGCAAGGCTATCTTCAGTACCATTGTATTCGTTGCCCCCTCCCTTAGAGGGAGAGGACCTTTGCAAATTGTCTAGCACAGTGGCTGTCGATTCTAGGAGAGGACCTCCCGAGAGGGAGGAACTCGAAGTGGATCTCTCCCCATGGTAGGGTGAGATCAAAGGTGTGTCCAGAGGACGAGAGCTCGGGTGGTCCGAGTCGGCTTGAGTGCGATGAGCAGGGCAGCCGCCATGCACCGACATCGCACTCGACGAGGTGGGTGCACCATCAGTCCTAAGACCAACAGCGGCTATAGGGGCACCAGTATGGGGGGAAAAGGGAAGGGAACGATGGGATTTAGACATGCTGGGCACGGGCGCTAAATCGAGATGGTGGTGGTACTGGTTCAAGGAGCGGCGTAGCAAGTCAGTTGCCAGTACATAGTTCGCCTGTAGTCTTATCACAGACCGTTGCGCATGGCCTTCCGTTGTAAACGGAGCGTATAAAGGCCAGCTCTCACGACCGAGTGTTTTTCGAACCTGTCAACAGTCGACGATGCGGTCAGACGACAGAAATACGTTTAGGCTATTTCGCCTCATCCACGGTCAACGCAGCACACAGTCTTCCTCTCTGGTAAGGGAGTACAAGAAAGACCTCACGTCCGATGCGAAATGCATGTCTAATGCCGAACGCGGACTCGTATCAGGTGCAAGACCGTGGACGTTTAGGCCTCTCGTTGGCACCGCTCTGCGTTTAACTTTGGCAATCGTATGCTTAATTATTTTGGCTCCAACTTTCCACTACGACCTCTGGGAATACAGTATTAAGCAGTCGACATCATTAGAACGCTCAGATGTCGATGGTACAAGTGACGTCTGTCCACAGACGTCGCCTATCACTCCCCTCGCACATTCTGCATTGTTAACAAAGCTTGAGGAAGAATACACTACTGAGAAATTCCGACTGATCGCATACGAGTCCCTGGGAGGTGCTGTGCGGATTCCGTGCGTTTCATTATCCTTGTTGTTCTATAAGATATGAACAGTCTGGTTGAAGTACGGTCGCATATGATGATCTAAGACCTCCCGGGCATGATCCACGCTGGGAGATCTTTGGCGAATTGCACAAGTATCTTACGGAGAGATTTCCACTGATGTAAGTGCGCCCGGTACTTTGCTCCTGTTGAGGTGCATAACGCTTGTCATTGGTAGTCATGTAAAGTTGCGTAAGACGGAAGTCAACATTTACGCTCTGGTCTATCACTGGCAAGGGACAGACAATGCGCTCAAGCCTATACTCTTGACGGCACATCAAGGTAAACTTTTGCCAAGTCTTTGAGGTCACCTGCCTTGACAGGTTTTTCCAGATGTAGTCCCAGTGGAACCCCGTACGGTGGATGAATGGATCAATCCGCCATTCTCAGGCTACTATGATGGTAACGAAACTCAGTCTATTATCGACAGCCCGTTTTTATCGCTGACGTTTACAAGGTGAATGGATCTGGGGCAGAGGCAGTTGCGATGACAAACCCGGGCTTATTGGTAGTCTGTCGGTACACGAACCACTTATCTTGTGATTTACCGTGACGCTTGCTGGACAGTACGGCGGTAGAGAAGCTGTTAGAGCAGGGCTTCCAGCCGACGAGGACGATTGTGCTTGCCTATGGGATTGATGAAGAACGCAGCGGCATCTCCGTACGTAACTAAATACCTATGGCACCCTTAACTATCTAAATAGCCCTCAGGGTGCGACAGCTATCCGAGACTATCTCTTGGCTACATACGGCGAATATGCATTTTCCATACTCGTAGACGAAGGCGGTTAGCAACAGCATTCATCAATGGACCAAGAATCATGCCTAACTGTTTTAGTTCGTAGGTGGCTACAAAGTAGGAGACCTCGCTATAATGGCAAGTCCTGCAGTAGCCGAGAAGGGCTCTCTGAACGTCCGTATGGAGATCTCCACTCCCGGGGGACATTCTAGTGTGCCACCTCTCCACACAGTGGGTAGGCTGAAACTTGTGACACCTTAATTACTGATACTTGCGCACACAGAGCATTGGGATGCTAGCATCCATAATTCAAGAACTTGAGGCCAATCCCCATCCATATAGTCTCAAGCGGGACTCTACCTACTATCAAGCACTGCAGTGCCAAGCGGAGCATGATCCCGCGCTGCATGATGGCCTGCGGAAGCTGATCAAGAAGTCATTTAGAAGCAACAAGGCGCTGAAAGCGCTGGAGGTGCAGCTGGCACACACAGACCGTATGTTTAAGCCATCGACGGGCACGACGCAGGCGATCGACATTATCCACGGAGGCGTAAAGACGAACGCGCTTCCGGAAAACGTCTTCACCATCATTAATCACCGAATTGACGTTCATAGGTCGATTCGGCTCCCACTGTGTGCTGTGGTGTTACACTGACACGATGCCTTATGATCCGCAGCTCGGTTGCGGCTTTGCAGACGCGCATCGCAAGCATCGTTGGACCAGTTGCGCAGAGCTTCCACCTGTCAGTTGACGCGTTTGGAAAGCCGTATGGCGAAACGGAGAAGGACACTGTATTTGGCCATCTACAAATCTCCGATGCTTTCGGCACCGCCCTCGAGCCCGCCCCTGTCTCGCCGATGACTGGAAGCGGCCCTTACGAATTGCTGTCTGGCACCATTATAGGCTCGTTAGGAAGCTCCAACCGTACCGGTTACTCCCAGAAAGCATTCGTTGCCCCTGGTTTAGCGATAGGTATACTCCACTTGTCTTAATGCGCGAACGAAAACTCATTGTTTCTTTTGCGCAGGGAACACTGGTGAGATGGCCATTAAAGTGGATTGTCATTGGGTTTATTTACGACCTTCATGCAGACACCAAGCACTACTGGAAGCTGACGAAACACATCTTCCGTTACGGCCATGTAAATCAAGCTGATAGTTACAACGGTGCGCACACTGTCAATGAAGGTATGCTAAATCAGATGCAGATATTTGCGCATCATGGTAATGCTGAACCGTGCGACTCGTCTTGACAGCGATACGTGCGGAGGGATTCATTGAGGTGATCAGGTTCTTTACTCGGCTCATCTTGAATAGCGATGAGACATTACTCCTGGAATAGAGTACCCGATATATCCATCATGCAGTAGTTAGGAAATGTATTCGACATCCAAATGATATGTATGTCGCGTCATGGATTTGAGAGTCACTGAATGGATGAGCGACCACCAGCTATCTGCTTGGAAGTAAATAATTGCTATTCCGCCTC
Organism: Taiwanofungus camphoratus; assembly: GCA_003999685.1. Lineage (NCBI taxonomy): Eukaryota > Fungi > Basidiomycota > Agaricomycetes > Polyporales > Taiwanofungaceae > Taiwanofungus > Taiwanofungus camphoratus. The sequence goes on from CP021226.1 coordinate 1,331,119, forward strand.
GTGCCACGAACCGATCGCAGACTTTTTATTTTTATTTTTCAACTCCTCGTGTTTATACTCCATACGCGTAGGTACATGTAAAGTACACGATGATAGTAAGTGGGCTGCATGCCCCGGGAAGCGGATCACCTACAGCTTTCGGAGTCCTCGTTACGTGGCATGAACAAAAGCCAGTGAGCCTGCAAGGGGAGAAGACAGGTCAATCAGGCCGTGCAAGACTTCAGCCGCCAGAGAAACGACAGCCCGTACAAGTCCCCGACGGGCCTGTTAAAGAAGTGACAGCCCGAGAAGGCCATACTGTAACCTAACCCCGCCTGACCGTCGGGTTTAGCCGAAGGGACACCGATCGCATACTTACCAACTAAGTGACTGGAGGTGCTCAATCCTTGCAGTTGCATGACTGGTAGCTACACCACTAGTACACTTTGGGTCTACTCCTCTAGTAACTCTCTGAGTGACTACAGATGCCGACCATGGTAGTCGAGCAGCAGGCCGCTGGCATGCAACGTTCGAGCTCCTCCAACAACTCGAACTTGACGGGGACGACCCTTGGTTCGACTAGTAATGTGCTAGTTAACGGCCAGTCGAACAGGCACGGTCGTGGCGCATCCGATGGACTACTGGAGCTTGATGGCCAAGATCAAGTGAGTATGCGTTGTCAAGAACGAGCATCATCCCTCTCATGATCGCCGACCTCAGCTGCAAATGCTTCAAAATGAACTCAAGGTGGCGAATGCCATCAAGGAGGGGGCAGAGAACATGCTGCAGATGTCTCTGACGGTGAGTTTTGAGGCGTTATGCTAGTCATTTATTCTCATCCTTACCAAGGATGCATTGCGGATGCAAGTCGAGTCTGAGCTTGACAAAGCAAAGAGTCAGATCAATAGTATCGCGAAGGCCATCGAGATTCGTGAGTTCAACGTGCCATAGTTCAGAAGCAATACTCATTATCCGTTAGATATGTCGAAGGGTTCGCGTAAGAAGGGTAAATTTACAGGACATCCGCTCCTCCAGAGCACCAAATGGAAGGAGGATAACGATGCGCGAGGTGGGTTCCTGCCGATGCAGTTGTCATCATACTAACTTCTGCTCAGAGGACTTTCGATCTGCGATGCAACAAGCAAATTCCTGTATCAAGTCGTTACTCTCATTGTCTCGCCAAACTGCACCGCTTCAGTCGTCCGCGGCTTTATCGCCCTCAACTTCACCGTCTTCCTCTGCATTACCCAATCCTACTTCTGCTAATCTTGTTGAACTCAACCGCTCCAGGATAGATGCGATGACGCGGTTGATTGGCGTCCTACAGCGCAATCTACGCGTCAGATATGAGTTGGACATCGCAGAAGTGGTGCAAGCGTGAGCCATCACCTATCGTGCTATGGAGCCTCTAATTTATCTGTATTGCAGCGTGGTTCCTTCGCTTTCAGATCGGTCCTCCAAGCAATGTCGGGCTACTGCGTATCGATTGATTCGGCATTCTTTGGTGGATGTACTATCTGTGAAACGTCTGCAGGAGCTGAATTTGGACTGGTTCATTGTCAAGTGGATACCTCTAGACTAATATCTTAGCGCCAGCCCTCACGTCAGTTGTTGCAGGACCTTAGCTCGGGATAATAAGTATGCGGTCGAGAAAGAGCAGGTCATCAAGCTTATCCGAGCAATAGTTGAGATCGGATCCGAACGGCGTGCGCCTCGATCTGCTGTCGGGTCTGGGACTGTCCCGCTTTGCGACGCAGTTATGCGTGCATTCATAGCCGTCGCTGAGTACCCGGAGGATCCTTTCAGGTCAATATGTATGCAGACACTCATTGAGATCCGTAAGTATCAGAATATCTTCGCGCGAATTTGGCACCTCTGATTCGTCTGAAGTTCTGATCGATATCGAGCTTATGGCAAGAACTGGTGGAATCAGAGTCCTTCTTCATGCATTGGCCGAAGGGCCAATAGAAACTTCCCCGCTTCTAGCTTCTGCCTTCCTCTATGTCGTAGATTCTCCTCACACAAGGGCGTATCTGCGTCCGGGAATAGACTTAGAGGTAAGTTGTACGGTGTTGCGCGTCAGACATCTCAGCAATATTCGATTAGATTGTCCTTTCCGGTGTCACAGATGCGTACGGGAAAGGGTTAGAGTATGCTGACCAAATGAGAAGCTGCACGCGAGTGATTGCATCCATGTTGCGCAGCTGGAGTGGTCGGTCAACAGATAGCTATTTCGCGCTTTGAAACTAACCATTGGCCGTAAAAGGTCTAATGTATTTTTGCATACAAGATAAACTGGCCATGCGCTCACTCGTGGATGGTCTTCGAATACCTTCTTTGGAAACGCGAGTGAGTTTCTTGACAATCTCTCCTCAAACCTGTTTCTGTCTGATCTTCTTCAGGAAGTAATTCTTGATATGTTCTTTGACTTGCTGAATATTAGAGCACCGGATTGGCATCAAGCATTCATTGATGGTAGACGGTTGACAAGTAAGTAAACTCCCATTCCTCAGGCTTATTACTGACTAGGTATACAGTCTACCGAAGATCGAGACAAGGTTCAGACTTCACCCACAGTACTGAGACTTCCCAGAAGCCCCAGGTGACTCTCAAACTCACCGACCAATATATTGCACTGTTGATTCTGGTATTTTCTCGAGCGGGATTGCTTGACGTATGTATTGGTCCTCTGCATGACGTTGCATCGATCATTAATGAAAACTAGGCTCTCACTTGTATGCTGGAGGAAACTCCGGTCGGAAGTAATCTCTCGCGGAAAGCTACTCTGTTAATGGCTGAGCTGCTGCAGACTGCGAACAGAGTACTACCTCTGTCAATGGCCGCCAAGATTCAGGCGAGTTTTGAGGCCTAGAAAAGTCATAACTATCCGCTCAATGGCAAATCAAATTCACAGGCTCTACCCGCTGTTTTCAATCTTGCTTCGGATTATAACTTGAGCGAACATCGTATTGTCGGCACCTCGGCATTGGCGGCCATCGACAGCTTCAATCGTCATAATTCGCGGCTTCAGCCTGCAGCTGTGAAAGGCGATTCTCGTCCTCGGTATGATGCACGTTTATGGGAATTAGTTGTCGTTTTGACACCACGTTGTCTGTAAGGGCAAACTCCTTCGAAGACGTCGTACGACGCGGACAACAAAGGCATGTAGAACAGGCCAAAATCAAATTAGCCATGCAGATGGACGATAAAACATTCCAGTTCAATCTGCTGGAGACTCAGGTACATTGAAATAGAGATAGCATACGCTTCAGAAGCTCTAATGACTACCATCAAAGGTCATGCTCACCAAGGATCAGACTAAGTGGAATTTTGACGTCTTGCAGGATTTGATCGAAGGACCTCTATTGAATCCGAAAAGGATGGAAGAAGCCATCAGAGTGTCGAGGTACATGCGGAAACTCATGTCCTTCTTCCACCCTTTCAGCCACCGATTCTCCGACTTGGCGCGGTCAAAGGTGAAATAACTCTGCGAATTGCGTAACTCTTTTATAACGTTCATGACTTTTGCCCTTCGATGCGCAGATAAATTTACGCTGGGTGCGATTGGGGTGCCTATTGCTCAATGCATTCATGTCGTCTCCAGAAGGTCTGCGGTTCCTCTCTGAGGATGAATTCTTGAGTCAGCTCGTCAAAAGTTTCGCACAACTTGATCCAGTAGGTAGCCCGGCCAATGTGTATGCAAATGACCAATGATTTTTTGCAGTTCAATGGCGCTCCGATATCCGACCCAATTTTCTCAAAGAAGCGTATGCAAGAGACACTCACTTCTGGCTACTTCGAGATGCTCGGAACTATGAGCAAGCGGAAGGAAGGACTAGAGTGGGTTCCTTCACGTACTTGCTTTGCCTCTATTTAACATGGTCCTTAGGCTTCTCGAGAAGTTCAAGCTCTTCACTGCATTTTACCATCTCAGCGAACTTCGTAGTCGCGAGGACCTCATCAAAGGTATTATTGAGAATCTTGACTACAGCATGTGGGTTCTTGTATGCACTCCGTGGTCAGTTGGAGGTTGAATACATGCTACAGCGATGGCCATTCTCGTATTGTCCTATCAAAAGCTCTCACCTCCAGTTACAAGGTTCGGTTGACTTCGCTTTATGTACCACATTAGTTTTGCTTTCTTACTCCTCATGTCATGCTCCGATTTTCTTCAGCATATTCGACTTTTTGCGACGAAGCACTTGGGTTCTCTGATTCGCGGAAGCACGACGGCGAATGCTTGGACGCTCCGGCTCCTACTGACGCAACTGTATGATCCTTCCACGGAAGTGCGCGGGGTTGCGGTGCAGTTCTTAGAGGAAGTATGCGAAGACTCAGATGTTCTCCAGACTGTAGTCGAGATGCAACCTACACTAGACCATTTGGGTCAAGTCGGACACCCATTGCTGTTAAAGTTAGTGAACACCTTGTGTTTAGATACTCATTCTGATTGCCAGACAGGTTCATGTCGACACCTATGGGATTCCGCTTCTTGTATGCCGGCGACTACATCGATCGTGAGATGGATCTCTGGTTCCATGTGGGTCCGTCTCAAAAATTTGCGCGACACGTAAATGACGAGCTCGCAGGAACGTAACCTCCGCTATGTGGTGGATATCGAAGTCTTCCTGGCGAAGGTTTTCAACTCCACCTCGAACGACGATGAAGAAGATATTTTGTTCGTTATACGCTCGCGGCTTGACTTTTTGTATCACTCATGCCGTGTCAATAGGGCTTTGGAATCCATTGTACCTCTACATTTCTATGGTGTCATGGCTAAAACAGACCTTGGTTGTCAAGTACTTCAAGAAAAGGGGCATTTTGCCGAGTTCGCACATTTCATCAGACAGCATGGTCGAGAGAGTGAAGACCAAGATCTGATACTCAAACTGAAGAGCATTCTTTGGGCTGTGGTAACCGTCCAGTTTTGCCATCTTGTAGTCGCAGAAGTCACGTTCATTGCTGTATAGGGAAATATCGGGGCGACGGAAGGAGGACTACCTTTCCTCGAAGAGGAAGAGATCGTGCCGGCGATTCTGGAGATAGCTGAGCAATCCTTGGTCCTCTCTGTGCGAGGGTAAGCGATGGGATGACTATTCGTCGAGTCGCGATTTACTCGCGAGCACAGGACATGCTTCTTCGTACTCGGACTTATCTCTTCCACTCCTCAGGGTGCTGAGATTCTGGATGATTATCATTGGGAGTCAACACTATCCCCACTTGGGTTCCCGACAGGATTATGTGTACCCGACGACGTAGACAGATTCATCAATGTGAGTTATGTGCTTTTCCAGTCCTCTCACATGTCCATCAACCTTCTACTAGATACCACCATGGGAATGTCTGCCACACGAAGACGTCACCTATAGCGGTCTGGAATCTCCGAATACCGAACAGGAGATCGAGGTGATGACGGCTATATACAATCTCGCCAACACAGTCATCGCAAATGCTGCTTCGCGGTCTTTAGCAAGGTATTTCAATGGGTGTAGCAACATACTCGGATGACTGACACCTGGTATCTTAGGATGAAATCCCGTCCGGAGTATCGACAAATTTTCACGTCTCCGTCCATGCTCTATCGTGCCTTGCATACGATCTCCTCTCAGAAGTACCGGTTGCCAGTGCGAAGATACATCATCGATCTTTTCAACATTGAACTCGATGCCGATGTCGTCAAGGTGTTATCTGGATACGCTGTCTCTATGCGCATGCAGCCCGCGGCTGTGCCTGCAAAGCCATCACCGACACGAATAATCAGCATTGTGGGCCGGCCTGGTCGCCAGCATCAGATATCGGGAAGTGACGAGGAAGACATGTTGAATGACGACGAACGGAAGGATGTAGTTGAAAAGCCTCCTGTCATGAGTTTGAGGCCTATGAGTCGTATCTTTGGATTTGATTAAATGCTTTGGGACATCGTTTCTAGTCGCATCTCTTACACTGCTGTATCACCGCTGCATACCATCGAACTTTGTACCCATATATCATGCATGCTCCCTTGAACCTGATTGTACGCGCGCACGGGCTGGATACGCAAGTATGACACTGGCTGGTGCGACGTGGTCTTGATCTTTGTGCCCCTTGTCGGAACAGAAGTAGTGACCTTCACAGAGGTAAGGCGCATTGCGCTTATAGACGAACGTATGATATAAGCATGAGAAGTGAGCACCTTAGTGCATTGGCAGTAGCGACACTGCAGGTAAGGAAATGACCCTTAATACAACTCATGACCAAAATAGCGACCGTGCGTCGGACGAAAGAATTGATCATTAGCAACACATCTACTTTGTACGCAACTGGCGCAGCTTGTTCGGCTTGTAGAGGAAATTCTCTGCGTAATTCTTGGGAGGAATCTTCTTGACCTCGGGGGATTGCCTTGCAATACAAGTTAGCGAGCTGATGACATCGACAAACTAAGCACGCATACACATAGTAATCCCAGCCTACGGACTGAGTCTCAGCACTCTGTGATCAATATGACGAAGTCTGTGAGACTCACCCTGCTTCTCGGCGAAATGTATGGCATCCTCCTTGGATCTGAACGCCAGACGGGTGCCTTGCATGTAATCGGCTCTGTTACCGGGTTGAGTGAGAAGTACTATTTGGAAAAGAAGTATGCACTGACGAGCTAGCCCATCCCATAAGGGGGTTCTCCCATCGGCCGCCTCCTGGTAAAATGTCCCAATCCAATCGCCAACGATGACTCTTCGCCGACCCGCTTTGAGTCGTGCTACGAGTGTATTGGAAGATCCGTACAGCACGATGACGGAGTTCGCCTAGACGAGCCAAAAAATTTGAGTAGATAGGGATATCGATGCTGTATAGGGAGCTTACCAGGAGCGCCGCTGACAACATCTGCTGTCACGATATCTCTCTGCGGAGCAGGGGTGATTCCAGAGTCCTCTTTCTCAACAGTCTTCGTAGGCGCACCGGATTCGGTGCTCAGCCCCCTGCTGGAACTCAAAAGAGTCCTGCCAAGGGCTTGCCTCGGGAGAGACTGCCAATATACGCGGAGAACAGACATTCGTACTAGCAGGTTGAATACAGTCCAACTGTGAGTACACTGTCGGCGGTCACCGTCATGTGGTTTGAGTAACGAACCGAACGGTTCGCAACTGGCTCGCAACGAACTTGTTCTGTCGCGCGGCCAAATATGCATAAATTTCCTCCACGTCTGCAGTACATTCGACCAAGTTGAACGCCGCAATATCTCTCGAACGACCAGCGTATTCATGCTCTATTAACGGATTTGGATTCTACTCGTTGACATGGAGGGCACCGAGCCCACAATGTCACCATCTGGTTACTAGGTCATATTCGGCTTTCTGCGCTCCCGAACTTCGAAATGAAGCTACGATCCAACTTTGGCGTTTTGTTGAGCTATCTGCCCTTCCTGCCAATGCCACTGATACCATGAACTGAACATATCTTGCAAAGTCATATAATTTGGTTTGTGCCGAGTAGCCATGCGTAGGTTGAAACATCGAGAGAGGCAATATGCGCATGTGGACTGCAATACAGCATTCCGGAAATCCAGTCACTATAATACTTGGTACAAAGTCCACTTCATATGCATATGCCATGGCTAGTCAAGCCTTCGTCTCGGGCTTCTTGTGTGCGCGTCCGACATTCCCACGTCCCATGAAGCCCCACTCGATCTGGTGCGCGACGGTGATGTCCACGCCGAGCTCCTCCGCGAATTGCCACACCGAACTAGGGTTTTTCTGGAACTGCCGCGCGACGAAGACCACGTCCGCCTGGCCCTTGTCCAACGCGCCCTGCGCGGTCTTCCCGTCGGTGATCTCCCCAACGGTGCCCACGAGGATCTTGTCTCCGTGCGCCTTCTTGACCGCCTCCGCGAACGGCGCCTGGTACGCGGGCCCGCCCTTGACCTTCTGCGCAGGGTGCAGCCCGCCTGTGCTCACGTCGATCACGTCGACGCCGTGGTCGGCCAGGATGCCCGCGAGCCGCACTGTGTCTTCGCTGCGCCAGGAGGGCTCGTTTGACTCTTCCAGCCAGTCAGTGGCAGAGATCCTGTGCGCGGCACGTTCCGTGAGCAGCGGCAGGCGCGGATGAGGACACGGGTACTCACCGGAGGAACAGCGGCATGGTGGGCGGGATGACCCCGCGTACGGCGTCGACGACCTCGAGCGTTAGCCGTGTGCGGTTCTCGAAGCTCCCACCATACTCGTCCGTGCGTCTGTTGCTCGCGGGACTAATGAACGAGTTGAGGAGGTAGCCATGGGCGTTGTGTATCTCGATCACGTCGAAGCCCGCCTGCGGCGCACGCCTTGAGGCGTCCATGAACGCACGCACGATGCGCGCGATGCCGCCCTTCGTGAGGGCCTTCGGCCGCGAGTACGCGTCGCTGTACGGCACGGCGCTCGGCGCGCACACGTCGTCCGGCCAGCCGCCGACCGCCTCTGTTGCGGTCGCGCCCACGTTGAGCCAGGGCGCGACGGTCGACGCCTTGCGCCCAGCGTGCCCTAGCTGGATGCCGATCTTCTGGTTCTGCGCATGGGCGAACTGCACGATGTGCCTCAGGGGCGCGACCTGGGTGCCAATCCAGAGCCCCGAGTCTTCGGGGGTGATGCGCCCCTCGGGGGTCACGGAGGTGGACTCGACCATGGTGAGTCCAGGCCCGCGGGTGACTATGCCGCCCACTGCGGGGATCAGCGGCCGGGGTGCTGGGAAGGGAGGGGAGACGTATGGTGAGCAAAGTGTCAGTCCGTGAGTTTACCGTCGTCGGCGGAGTACTGGCACATTGGCGAGAGCTGCGTGGCCCAGGCGATTAGACCTAGCTGGGCGGCTTATTGGATCTGAATCGGAATGGAGCTTACCCAAAGGCGGTTGTGAAACTCGAGGCTGCGAATCTTGAGGGGCTTGAAGAGTGTTGGGATTGGCTTGCCACTCGGCTGGGGGTCCACGGCAGTTCCTGAAGCAGGATACTGAGATGGGGTGTGGTAGGTCACGCTAGGAGCTGGAGGGTTGAGTATGTTGGAGATGCTGGAATAGGCTCTCAGAGAAATAGATCGATTGAGTTGAAACTGCAGGGAAGAGAGGTGAAAAGTTCTCCGCCAGTGGGCCATGGCATCGAGTGGTTTGTAGGAACGCAGACAGAAGCTGGTGGTGGTTATCGTCGACGTTGGCCATACGACTCACGTCATGTCACCACACAAGCCTCGCGCACTCTGCCACCCTTCAGGCTCGCACTCTCACTGTGCGCACCATGACGGCCCAAATTGGTGCGTCCTTTTGTCCATAATACGAACTCATTCAGTCTCATCTACGGTCGAAAGCCTTGCAATCAGCAAACGGCTGTGTCGAAGGTACAGAAGTGCAGCTATAGAATGATGACTTTTGGCCGTTTTGCCTGGGTTCAGTGGTCAAAATTTGTCCAATCCATGCATCATTACTAGAACGGCTTAAAATTTGATATCCTACTCAACCATGAATCGTACGGAAGGACCATTCTACACACTGAAATTAAATTCAGCCTCTGTGGTGTGCACGGTGTCTATACAAAGCATCTATGGATGCCTGGATTCTTTTTGGTATTCTAGCTTGAAGAAAAGTGGGACAGCTGCAGTGTTGTGCCAGTCGTCGACTAGTCTCGCGACTGGCATAAAGTCACAAATCGGTGACTACATGACCGCGGAGATGATGATGATGATGATGATGAATTCAATTATTCTCCTTCAAGCAACTGTATGCTTATGGTGGAGTCTAGCCAAATCCATACAAACAACGGGATTTCAACTAATTTCAATCATGCGATACCACTTTTCGCCCCAACTCCTGACCGCATGCATCGATGAAGGACCATGTCCGATCCTCCAATCACGACTGAGAAAGTGGGAAGCCGTTCCCAGCTACCGGCCTTTCGGCATTCTCCGTCGCTTCCGTTTGTGTGCGACGCTTAGTGCTCACTGCTCATCGTAGTCCAAGCCCTCATTTGAATGAAGGTTTTTTAGGCAATTGAGGGAAAGTTAAGTGTGCAGATATACATCATACGTTATGAATCTTCGTTATACCAGCTTTTGTTGAATTTGAAAGATGTTGTGGTTTCCTCCACGGCATAACAATGCTGCACACGCCTGGCGCCTTCTGATTCTCGCGCCAAACCACGAAAACTTGGTAGGCTTACACTGCTACTAGCCATCACCAACCTCAGCTGCCTGATATGTTTTTGAATACGGTTATCTTCCTTGTGTCCGTGCTTGACTGCTACCAGCTATTTCCGCTACGGAGGTATCTCCGCCCCGATAATGATAATTGCGTTCTTCAAGTTCTCACTTGAGACACGCGATGTTCGGAGGAGCTGCGAACAGACAATCACCCAATTTTTTCTCCGTAGTACGGCTTCTTAGTTCTGCTTTAAACACCTGCCAGCAGCCCGCAGCGCCTTGAAACGTTGATATGATCATTTACCGGCACTGCACTGTGTCCGACTGCGCACTGCTCGGACATTCTGTGGGTGTGGAATCTGCATCTGTGATCTGTTGCAGATGCTCTACTTACCCGATGCACAGCGCTGGCTACAGGGGACACGGGCTCAAGATGTCATCGTGAGACACGGTCCGCACTTTACTTGTCTCCATATTCCTACATCCTTCCTTCTTGAATTTATGTATTGAGGACAGTCTGTGATTTCTTTCTGTCTTTCCATTTTACAACTTTTGTACTATCGTCAACCATGGTCGGACTGTTCTATAGGCAGTTCGTGGCACTATTTTGGAAGAATTGGATAGTGCTGTCTAAGCACTCATGGGTATGCTTACAGGTTCAATGACTCGGTGATACGAAAGCTGACCAGCCTCTAGTTGAACATTGTTCGTTGTTTGCTTCTCCCAATTGGCTACAGCATTTTCCTCGCGGCCGCTCAAACGTTCCTCGACAAGCCCAACAATGTAAGCTGCTCACTTCCTGGCTGAGGTTTATCATATTGACGATATCCTCATCCAGTATGGCATAGGCACCGCAATACCAGTACCCAGTCTCGTGAATAAATTCGACGGCACATTGACCCTCGTCTGGGCGGACGCCACAAATGGTACTGGGTCCCCTTCCGCGGACGATATCATGGCACACGTAACTAGCGGATTCTCCCCGAACCAGTTGAACGCCGTCAAGAAAGTCGACTCTCCCGACGATGTCCCTGCGACGTGCCCAGAAAACTGGAACGGCTATTCGGCCTGCTTTGGTGCCATCGTGTTCAACTCGCTTCCCACATCCAGCAACAATATCACTGCTGCCCGGTCCGTCAATTACACCATCAGAGCGGATGAAGGACTCTACTACATCAATGTGGTGAAGCACACGAGCGGATACGAGGAGAGGGTCATGCCGCTGCAGTGGGCTGTCGATAGCGCGATCACCGAGCTTATGACCGGTGCCCACCCGGCAACGCCTGAGGAGTGGCCGTTCTCGCAGGAGACAAATGCTGAACAGTCAACAGACATTCGCCTTAGTTACATCAGAGGACTTCGTAATTTACTTGTTCTTGCTCTAATTGTTTGCTTCATCGGCATAGCGTACCAGATACCGGGAACCTTCATGGGGGAGCGGGCCAGTCTGCTCACCAGCCACATGAAGGCTATGGGACTGCTGGACTCTGCACGCATCATCTCGTTGCACGCCAGCACGTCGCTTGCGTACCTCCCCGCCTGGATCGGTGTCTCGCTCATCTGGCACTATCGCATTTTTACCGGGACGAACGTGGGCCTTGTCCTCGTCATCCACCTCCTCCTTGGCCTTGCACTGGCTAGCTGGTCTTTCTTCGTCTCTGTCCCATTTAGGAAGAGCCCGCAGCTCGCTGCCATAGTGTCTGCCACCCTTTCGATTGTCTTTGCGATCCTCGCTCTGGTGAACAAGCACGCGAGCACGACCTCTGCGTTCTTTTTCTCGATCTTCTTCCCTCCCGGCTACTATATCTTCGCCATCCGCGCTGTCTGCGGGTTCGAGAATCACCAAATACCGACTAATATGATTGATCAGGACCCTGATAACCAGCTTGTCTTGTTGCCGCTCATTCTTGCTGCCATAGTGAGTGTTTTAGGACAATGGGTATAACGCCCTTCTCTAACTTGGTTCTGACTTGGGCTATGTATCCAGATTGATATCTTCTTGTGGCCATTGCTCGCCGTGTTGTTTGAGAACCTCCTATACGATGCTCAGAACCCCTCTACATCTTCTGGGCCATGGTGGAGTTGCAAGCCTATGATTGGGGGTATGACAGCTGCTGTCCCGCCCGGCATCGCGATCTCTATTCGAAACCTCGGGAAGGACTTCCAGTCATCAATCTTCCGACGCAAGCAGGGATTAGTCACTGCTGTGGCTGATCTCAGTCTTGACATTCCGAAGCATGGGATCTTCGTGTTGCTTGGAGCCAACGGGTAAGCGTTGCTCGATTTAGCTTTTTGTATAAACGCTCAACGACCCTTTCCACAATAGCGCTGGGAAATCGACGACGATGTCTATTCTTGCCGGATTGCTAGGTCGCACACGCGGGACCGTGACTTTTGAAGGTGGCGTTCAGCAACCTCCACGCGGAACAATCGGGCTTGTTCCCCAGAAGAACGTGTTGTTCCCGGAGCTGACGTGCTATCAGACGCTTCGTTTGTGGAAGGCGATCAAAACAGCCAGTAGAACTTCAGGAGATGATGAGGATATTGAGCAGTTGCTGCGCGACTGCGATTTGGGGAAGAAGATACATTTTAATGCCAATGCTCTGAGCGGCGGGCAGAAACGCAAACTGCAGTTGGCTATCGGCCTTGTTGGAGGGTCCAAGAGTACGTTCGTTCATTCACTACATTGAATGGTATCTGATTCTTCCTCATTTGGAAGTTTTGCTAGTAGATGAAGTAAGTTGCCTCTTGAACTACTGGCTCGAAAGACAATGATTGAGTCACTGCTTGCAGTGTACCTCTGGGGTAGACCCTCTATCTCGTCGTGCTCTCTGGAGAACTTTGAACTCTGTGCGTCACGAAAGGACTGTTGTTTTCACAACTCACGTATGTTCATCTGAATCTGGACACTCAACATCAAACTCATTCTGGTTGACACTATCCCTCAGTTCCTTGACGAGGCTGACCTTCTTGCGGACACAATCGCTGTGCTTGCGGCTCCCGGCAAGTTGGTTGCGCAAGGCACACCAGTTGTGTTGAAGTCAAAATTGGGCGAAGGCTATACCGTACAGGTGTCATTTGATCCCGACCAACCGCCTGACAAAGTATCCATTGAATCTTCAGAGCTCTTAGATCGTATCCTAGCATCAGCTCCGTTGACTTACGTCTCCTCTTCTGCGCCGAACGTAGTTTCCTATCATCTCAAGGCGAAGGACCCTAGCACAGTGCAAGAGGTGCTCGGATTAGTCGAAGCAGAGCATGAAGCAAGCCGCATTGCCTCTTATTCAGTGCTTAGCACTTCTATCGAGGACATCTTTTTGGGTCTCATGGACAGCAAGACTGGTATTCAATCCGAAAATTCAGAGAAAGATAGGGACTCCTCCCTTACTTTACCGCTGGCGCCTACTCTAGAGTTGACCAACGGGCGACACAAGTCCCCACTTAGCCAGGCGCTGACAATTTTCAACAAACGTGTAATGATTGCGCGACGGAGCTGGCTCACGCCTATGCTGGCCATACTTATCGCGATCACGGGGACGTGCATCCCGTTGTTCTTTTTGACTGGTCGTCCCACTCAGAGTTGCGGTATGACATCGGGTCATACACCACCCACGGTTCCTTTGTACCTCCCGTATTCTCCTATCATACTTGCTGACGCTTCAAATTCAGCTCGCGGCAAGCAGGTGCTGACATCTCCGCCAGGTGTTCTCTCAATGCTCGGTCCTGCGTTCGATAAGGTGCCTGTCCAGAATATTACCGACAACGCCACCTTTGTGAATTTGATAGCCCAAGATTATCGCAACCTTTCCGTGGGAGGGGTCTCGGTAGACTTGCAAACGGGCTCAGTACTTCTTGCATGGGAGGCCACACCGCCTGGACTGACGGGACTGGTCATGCTAAACTTGGCGTCGAATATTGTGTATAACAATGCGCTGAATGCATCTGGCACAAGTGAGTATATACCGGGAACGATTGTGGCGAACTACCAGGATTTCCCCGGCTTCGATTCTGGAACGTTGGTCGCACTCAAATGGTTGGGATTCTTTGGCACCGCCATGGTAAGTCCCATTTCCGTCGAACCATTTTGCTTGACGTCTATGGCTAGCTGACGTTGTGGCTCAGGCAGCTTTCCCAGCATTCTTCTCGCTTTATGTCTCAACCGAACGCCGCTCGCTTGTTCAGGCCATGCAGCTCTCGAACGGTCTGTCCGATCCAGCTGGTCTGTGGCTTGGCCATCTTATGTTTGATTCAATATTTGCGGTGGTTGCGGCCAGCGTTATGATGATCATATTTGCAACAGTTTCGCACCAATTTCATGGGATCGGTTACTTTGTGAGTGGACGAATCGTACTTGTAGTCTTGTATCCGGAACATTGACAATTGCCACAGTGGGTAGTAATGACGCTATACGGAGTTGTAGGGGCGCTGTTCTCATATTGTGTATCGCTGGTTGTTGCATCGCCTCTCGCAGCCTTCGCTCTGTCGGCAGGTTATCAGGCTGTTATGTTCCTCGTGAGTTCTGATAATAGTTGGGGAGACCGAACGCAGCACATTGATCATGGATTTGACTTAGTTATACCTTGCTGCATACTTGCTCACGATCACGTACGCCGAGGTACCCTTGATCAATCGTGATATATCGATCATTCGTAAGACTTCAGGAATTTTATCCTCTCATGACGTTATTGATGAGCAATTATAGATTATACCATATCGATCCTGGCCCCTGTCACCAGTGCAGTATGTCCCCTGTATGTTTTGTATAAACGGTGACGAGTCTGACTATCGCTCCTCAGGTCCGGGCCTCATTTGTGTCCATCAATTTGTTCTCGCTGCTTTGCAACGGCAACTCCGAGGCAACCACGTCTGAGCTGAGCCACATCTCAAAGTATGGCGGACCTATTCTATATTTGTTTATACAAGGGTTTCTCCTGTTCGGAATCTTGGTCTGGGTCGATTCAGGCTCGATACTTCCTTGCAGGTCGCCTCGCAAAAAGCAACTAGCTTCTCCTTCCGAAGTCTCCCTAGCACTTGGCGGCCGTCAAGACGTGGACCGTGAGGCAGCAGCTGTAGCTAATTCTGCAGCTGCATTGCGTGTGCTGAATGTCATGAAGACCTTTGGCAGCTCTGCAAATCGAGTAGTGGACGATGTGAGCTTCGGTGTCTCTCAGAATTCAATCTTTGCGCTGCTCGGCCCAAATGGCGCAGGGAAGACCACTACATTCAACATAATTCGTAAGTTCTTTTCCTAAATTTCACCCTGTATCATTCTTGACTCCTTTCACGAAGGTGGTGACGTTTTGCCAGACCAGGGCGATGTAATGATCAATGGAATTTCAGTAGTACATCATCCACGAACGGCCCGTCTATCTCTTGGCGTCTGCCCACAATTCACTGCTATTGACTCTCAACTGACTGTGAAAGAACATCTGATGGTATATGGTCGTCTCAAGGGCTTACACTGTGGCGAGGAACTGGAACGCAACGTACATGCTCTCGTGCAAGCTACATCTCTCCATATGTATGCGGACCGTCTTGCGAGTAGATTGTCAGGTGGAAATCAGCGCAAGCTAGCCCTTGCTATCGCACTTTTGGGTATGTAAACTTCAAATCTGGCCGCGGCAAGTCCTGACGAGCTCTCAGGCAATCCTTCCGTCGTACTCATTGATGAGTTCTCAACTGGAATCGATGCTAAGATAAAGCGTGATATGTGGGAGACCCTCAGAACAGTCGCGGTTGGCAAGGCTATCGTGATCACCACTCGTATGATTGCCTTTCGTTAATCATAACAGCGGCGTTCTAACGATTTGAGTCGCGTGCAGACTCGATGGAGGAGGCATCAGCGCTTGCTAGTAAGGTCGGCATACTGGCCACAAAGATGCTGGGTACGTCATAATCCTCACTGCTGCGTACGGGGTTCAGACTCTCGCTTTCTTTAGCTGTCGGGACGACTGAGTCACTGGCCGAGCGTTATGCTACATATGAAGTCCATTTCTCTTGTCGGACGCGGGAGGAACTCATTCGTGCACACGAGCTTATGGTCCAAATTCCCGGCTCACGTAAGGCAGATGATGTTGCCACACGCTACGAGGTGCCACTAGGGAATGGGATGTCACTTGCGCAGCTATTTGCTGTCCTTTCATCCCAAGATGACCCCCCCGAGTATACAGTGGAGAGGCCTTCGCTAGAAAGCGTATTTCTGAAGGTCATCAGGGAAAATGAGGTTCTAGAAGAGGACAGAAAGAGAAAAAACCAGAGGCGGAGCATTATGGGACTTGAACATTTTCACCATCACTGAGACCAGTAAATTGTACACCTTCTGCTACTTGTAGAATACATCATTATACTGGAAGCAATCCTGGTTGCGTGGTAAGTCTTAAGGTGCATGATAAAAATATATACATTATGCAAAATTCTCGTCAGAAGCCAACATCGAGGCTGGAACAATGTAAGAGTTGCCGAAGTTCTTCGGGCTGTTGCCAGTTCGCTCATCTGACTTTGACTTGCAAGTGCACCTAGTTGACCTTCCCATGTCGAGGTCCTTTCTGTTCTGTCTCTAATAGGAACTAGGGCTGTAGTCATTACATGCGACTATGTACAGTTCTGTACTTGAACATCATATGCTCAGGGCACTACTTTCATGTATCTATCGCGTTCTTCCCAGAACGGGGTGTGGCTAGATGCCTCGAAAGTAATCCATTTGACCCTCTTTATGTTGCGGAAGAACGGCTCGCACACGGAATCTTGAACAAGGTCCGCTCGTCCGTTCAGCACTAAGGTTGGGACGCGTACAAGGTGAAGTCGGTCAACGATGGTCCAGTCTTTCAACTCCCCCGTAGTCCTATAGTCTTATCAGTAAGAAACTTGGCTGATTGATAATGATACACTGACATCGCATTGAAAACCGTGAAGTCAGCAACGCCTTCCTGTTTGGAGTAGACAAGTTCCTTCGGAACAGGTTGCACAGTGCACCCGTGCAAAGAATGGAAGTGTTCCATGGCTAACGAGTATTTTTCTGGAACTACGTCTGGACCGGCTGCGATAGCCTCTTTCTCCTCATTTGGCAATTGCTCTATGAGCAGCTTGTTGGACTGGTGCCACAGACTCATAGAGGAAAGTGGATTGCTCAAGACAAGGTGTCGGAGACCAGTGGGTTGACGCCTGACCTCAAATTCGGCTCTCAATTGGCCACCCCACGAGTGACCTAGAATGTCAAAATCGCTTTCAATGCCGAGGTACCCGAGAAGATTAACGAGTTCATCAATGAAAAGGTCGATGGTCCAAAAGGACTGCGGCTTGTCATGTAAGTGTGTCGAATGACCAATCCCGAGTTGATCATAGAATATGACAGGGATGGATGCAGTGGAAGCAAGGTCGCCAACGGCAAGCATGTAGTCATGGGTGAGGCCAGGACCTCCGTGTAATACCACAAGCGGTGTGCGGGTACAATTGGCGAGGTCTCCAAAGACTCTGTACTACGTTTCATGAACCTCTCCTTGGATTGTGAAGGGAATGGTACCTTCCGTCGTTGGAATGGCCGCAGAAACCATGACGTGAAGAAGTTAGGTGTAGATATCACGGAAGTGGGTACTCTCTGGTAGAATACGGACCTGGCTCAGGGTTTAGCATACAGTGAAGAGCACGAGCACTGACAACATACTAGTATACCAATATGCGCAACTGATGTATGTTCTGTTTGACACATGAGATATACGAAGTGTCTGATAAGCATGTATTTTCGAAATTATATGGCTTCGCTAAATTTACGAACCTATCTCAGCTGTAGCTTTCGCTGGTGGAAGTCCACTGGTGTTTGAGATACCACCGCAACGAGAGCCACGGTTATAGGTAGGCAGGAAGTATCGTACCATCTGGCAACTCTGATCGAAGCCTCCTCCGCGCTACTATTGCTGCTTCCTATCATGATTTTGCACTGCCAGGAACTTCCAATAACAGATGCTTCTTTTTTCACTGGTATTTAACGCACAGATGAGAGTTATTTGAACCAGCAAATAACGTCGAGACATGCAGACGCAGAACATCGCAGTTTTCTTCCTAGTTTGTGTAAGCACGTTCAATCTTGTGTTCATCTATCAAACTCTATTAGCATCTATCCCTGCGGATGAAAACGACTTTGGTGAACATGACCACATTTTTGACTCTTTGTTCCTTTACTCAAAGTAGTAAGCATTTATAGATTATACCGCCCATAATTTCCCAATGGCATTACCACTTCCTGCCATCAACCTGGCACCAGTGCTGTTGACTGTTGAGGACAGCGTCCATTACTCGTTACATGGGCCTGAATCGGACCACAAGTGGTCGGCACTCATATCTGACTCGGGTGGCTATGTACGCATCGGCCCCCAACAACGCACCTTCGTTATCTCGATGTTCCATGAGTTGCATTGTTTGCGAGTTCTCAACTTTGCATACAGCGACTCTCCAATAACAGATACGGGCCACATTCGTCATTGTCTGGACTATCTGCGTCAGATGGCCATATGTTCTGCAGGCATAACGCTTGAGCCCGGTGACTTTGCAGCCCGTGACTTTAAGGCAGAAAGGCCAGGACCCATATTTGTAGGGATTGGAGTGTAGTTTATTCTGTGATGCAAAAAAATTGGGAACAGTGGCAAAATCTGACTTTCTAGGTAAGATTGCTACTTTACAATTATGTTGTAGCTCTAGCTTAATCACTGTCTAGATACACTTAATCAAGGCCTACTGCGATTATTCTTTGCTGAAATAAACATACACCTCGCCGGATCCCTTAGTATAGCAATGAATGGTGGATGTTTACCAGTTTCTTAGGATAGATGGTCAAAAACAGTGTTGGAGACAGTCCCAGAAGGAGTGAACAGAGATGTCACAATGCCAACAAATACAGTAGTTTTGATCAGAGTGTTTCTTATACTATCAGCATGAGAGTTCAAGTTCCTATAACCTCTATCTCATTCCAGCTATGCCTCTGAACTGTGATCATACAATAGACATACTGCTTCTGTGGTAGTGATTGAAAGCACTTACTGTATAGCTTTATCAATAGCCCCAATCTGCCCCTTTGGCATTGGGCTCTGGACTTGCCAGTGTATCATCAACTATAGCCATTTGTTAACTCCCTATTTATAATGTGAATGGGAAATGATCATACCCTCATGAAGGACATTTGCAGAGCATGCAAGGACAGCCATGCCAAGGCAAATTATGATTTGCTTCAAAACAAGCATGTTTGGAGATGAGGGGTCTGGGAGCTGCAAAATTGGTGTTGAGAAGAATTGTGGGACTCCATTTTGCATTCATTTAAATATCTATGAGACTATGACTGTGTTTGGTCATTGATCGTTTGTCGAATGCCGTGAAAACGTCCCAAGTTGATTATGTAGATTAAATTTGAGTATCAGCTTCTGATTGAAGCAGGGAAGACCCAAACATGTTGCTTTACGGACCTGTTCATGTCCTTCAAGTTTCAAGGTTGGTGTCTTGCCACATTTGAGGTTTTGATGTCTCTTGGGTGAACAAGCAATCTTTTCTGATCTGGCAAGCCGCAATTCGGACAGGCTCACAGCGTCGTGAGGTGGCCTATTAGTTCGCAGGATAGACATCAGACTCCTTACGGTGATGACGAGCGCTCTCCTAGAATATGGTCAAGCTGAACCATTGCAGCGTTTTCCTGTCATCACATGTGCGCATATGCAAGCTGATAGCGATCGTGTGCACATTATGGCCATCACGATCGTACAATTTGTTGAGCAGAAGCATGCTGCCAGTGTGTCAGTTGCATCGCGGCAGCAGTCACGATCTCGTATCTTCCTTGAATAATATAACTGCCATCGGTACTGTCTTTCTGATTCATAGTCTATACTCAACCTGAATTACTCAGCTACAGTTCACGATGGCTTCTACTGGACCGCCTTCGGTCATCTGGATGGAACAAGCTATCCAGGATGGGGTCTATGTCGGTACGATAGCTTATGGTCGGAATAACCTGCTATCAAATCCTTCCTCTTCTGATGGAGATTCTCACACAGGCCTGCATATTTCCGTATTCTTCACTTGCTCATATCACATTCTTCGAGCGAGGCAGATTTCGTGGCGGTCTCTAATTTTTATTTCCATCTTGTTTGTGATGGCGACGATCAACATTTCAATGAATATGCATGTATCTGACATGGCGTTCATTCTCAATGGTGACTCGAGAGGCCCCATCGCTTTCTCTGAAACAAATCGAGTTAGAACCCTCAACCTAGTCGCTGATAGTTCTTCTATCGTGGTGACCTTCTTCGCAGATGGGCTTCTTGTGCATATATCGCTATATTTTCTGACGCCCATTTAAGCTGACCAAGTGAAACAGTTGTATCGGTGCTTTGTTGTCTGGTCTCACAATATGTTGGTTATGATAATCCCTTGTCTTACGTACCTGGCATCAACAGGTCAGTGATGCTCACATATTACCCTATGTCTTTCACCAACAACTAAGCTTTCTAGTGCTTTCGGTGCTCTCGGTGGTAGAACTCGCCAAACCAGAGGCGAGCTTGTGGGCACGCTCCGCTTTGAATTTCAATGTGCCTTACTGGTCAATATCGATGGCCCTCAGCATATTACTTACCTTATTGCTCGTGTCCCGTCTACTCTGGATGCGCCGACAGATCACTTCCACGATGGGTATTGAGCCAGGGAAGATGTACACCAATGTTGCGGCCATGATGGTCGAACCTGCGCTGCCGTACAGTCTTGTCAGCCTAATATATATAATTCTCTATGGCATGCGAAATACTGCCCAGAGTCTCTTCTTGGCTCTGCTTGTTCAAGCGGAGGTGAGTTTTCTAATGTGTGTCCCATGCTTTAGATCGCTCATGTGAAATACCCCTAGTGTACTGCACCCGAGCTTATCGTCCTTCGCGTGGTGAGCGGCCGAGCATGGTCAACATCCACTCGTTCTCAAGAACCCATGTCAGAGATTCAATTTAATTCGGAAGCGCAGACAGAGTCCATATCGAACATGGCGCACAGGACAAACGACATCCCGACGATAACTTTCTGCCACGCAACGAATGCCGAGTCGAAGTTCAACTCTTCTCCTGCAAGCATAGTATAGAACAGATCCCGCTGTAATCCTCATAAGTTCTCGATTTTGTCCAGTCACTCAGAAATTGTTCCGAAAACAGTCCATTTTATGGGTGATCATCTCACGAAGTGAGAGCTCAGAAGGTATTATAGCTGATACCCTGCCAACATGCAGATCTCGAGTTGAATATACCAAGCATGCTTTTCCCGCAGGATTGTGATCGCACACTGCGGTGAGAGCAGGGTTATATGTGCGAATAGACAACCTTTATGTGTTTTATGGCGACCACCCTGATCCTTACGGTATATGTAGCCTTGGTAGCCAGTAACCTCATCTGAGCGGATCATCGTACATCCGTTGTCGAGTCAATTATATCTGCATGTCGGTGAATGCAAGACCACTTCAATTCCTTCATACCGGAGCCTAATACACCGCACGTTCATACACAAAGTGCATGGTAGGGATACATTCTCCTACACAATCCTCCCAATACATATTTCCTGCTTGTTTTATAGCTGTCACAATTTTTGGACGTCGAATTTTACGCCTGAGACATTTAGACATCTGATTCACGCAGAGATTCCTGTTGGAAAGCATTCGGTGAGTCCGTGTCTACTTCATTGTGAGAGATTCGGGGAGCATGGGAGTTTGTAAGGATACACGGACTCACCGATCACTCCACACGCTGACCTCGCGCCCGCGTTCCCGGTTTTGAGCGACTCCTCGTTACTGCCCTTACCAAGGTCGTCTGTTCCGGCATGAAGCACGACCGCACGTCTGCATATACAAACCAGTGCTCAATGCGAGCTCACAATACCGAATTGCAGCGACATACCCCACAATGCTCATTGGTCCATTCAGAGAAATGACCTCATCCTGGAGTGCGAGGCGGGTGACCCCTTGCGCATCGCTAGCGACGTTCCCTAGATCTCCTGCGTGTCGCACGAGATCAGTCCGCGCACCGTGATGATTGCCGAGAGGATTAAAGTGTGCACCAGCGGAAGCGCATCCGGATGAGAGGTCTCCAGAAACACTAGAAGATACTTGTGAGACACACCAATACAACGAGGAGCGACAAAACGCAAGAGAATGATCCAATGGCCGTATCATACGCACTGGACATGGAAGCCTCGCAGCGCACGCGGGTCGAGCCCATGCAGCTCGCCGGTGATTGTTACGGGCGCTGCAGGCGCCGCCTGCACGAACGTCACGGTGCCACCTGCGCCAAAGTCCCCGTTGAGTACTGCTACTGCCTGTGCCAATAGACTACGTCAACCAATCTCAACCTTCGCCGAATCTTGCACACCTTTGTGACGACAGGCGCTGTAGGCGCGGCTGTTGGTTTGAGGAATGCAGCCCAAAACAGAACCGCCACGGCGAGAGTGCCAAGGGCGGTAAGCACTAGGGGCTGTTTGCTTTGGCGCGTTTTCTGATGGATATCCATTTGACTCGCACGAGGCTTATATGCTGGAGGGGAGAGGGAAAGCCAGATGGACCAGGACCGTCATCGAGTCGGTGACCTTATAATATTGGCGCAATGCGCTGCACATGATCGTATATTATTACAATGTTAGATCACCGAATATGATCTATTGATCGCAAGTTGCTAAGCAGGCTGTGCTCGGCAGTGAGCACGGCCGTATCAACTCGCCCTGCTTTCCTGTTGCAGGTCCACTTCATTCTTTACTACTGGGTCACAGACGATACCGTACAACCCGTTTCATTTGTTTTTCCAATCTCTTGTCTGCATATATGTTGATTTGAGAGCAAGCTCTTACTGGACATGTCTTTCGGTTTGGTTCATGCCCCAACCACGTTTCCGCTTCATTTTGTCAAGTCGATAGCTTTCAAGGCTTGGGGCTTCCGTCTTCAAGGTTGTTTGAAGGTCCAATCTCACTGTTCTAGTTTGTGGTGCAGACACGCCCATTTTGGTGTCTTGTCGCTATCCCATAAAGTCTATACCACCACCTCTTACAGTTTGCATATCTCCGGGAAATCAGTCTTCAAAAGCACATTGCTATGGGTGCTAGTCTCGACTGCCAACATGAAACGCGCATGGAAAAGTTTTGAATTGAACGCTCATCGAATTCACGTACCTTGGCCTCGGTGTCTTGTTCCCTCGCGTTCAAATACACCGTCCTCAATATTACCTTTCGTTAATAAATCCTTGCAATTGCGGTTAGAATGTGATAGGTCAAGGAACCTGCTAACTTGGCTTGAATAGAGAGCGATAAAGTGAAGAGTTCCTGGCTGGTTTGGGAATTTCTCCTGCTCGATGGGCAATATGCACTGCATTCAACGTGCAATGAATATCCGACTCGAGGAAACGCACTCAATAGGCCCTCCCACCTCCAGTCAGGAAATCTGTTCATATCAGCGAAATGGCTTGTGGTAAATACAGTAGTTGTCGTGTCTCCGCAGGCAGCCTCAAGTAGCACACAAGGTGGGAAGGACAGTCATGTCCTCGCAATGGCAGGCCCCTATCCGGATCAGCGTAGAGCTGGTATCACAATGATGTGCAGGCGGTCGAATTATATCTAATGACCGTCCCTTGACTGAAATATATATGTACAGTTGAATAATAACAGGGCATAACAAGTGTCAAAGCAATGGACCAAACGGACCAAGTAAAGAATCCAGATCGACAAACTGAGCAGCCTATTCACAGCCAGGAAGAAGACAGATAAAGGAGCGGAGCGGAATTGCTGTGAGGCGGTAAGTATTCAGGCGTTCGGCGGACACCATATAATGGTCCGTCCAAAGCTCGAAGAGGGGGAATACAAAGTGGACAGAAAGAGACACTATGTCACGCATTCAGAAGAATAAATATGTGGTGATGAACACGCCGAGCGCAATGATGACGACCACCTGCAGTGGGACGCCCTCAGGCTGCACCATCGCATCCTCGATGTATGTCCCAACCTCTGTCTCCCCGTCCAGCGTACTCGTCTCGTCCGACGATAACGGCCTCCTTCGCCGAAGCTCCGTTGGACTTGTCATGACCGTGGTGGGCACCGTGCTGGGGTCAGGCATAGATGAGATAAGGTTCCGGAGGCGCTCGATTTCCGCCTGTGCATCCTCCAACTTCGCGAGGAGCTCGACGTTCGGGTCAGACGCAGACGCGAGTGGTGCAGGGGGTGGGGGGGATGGTGGCGCGTGGACCTCGACGTTCACAAGGCCGACACCGTCTTCTGGCACTTCGCGCGATAGTTGAGGCTCCTCTCGGGATGTCTCCTCGGGGTGTGCAGCGATGTCTGCTGGAGGAGTTGATGGCGCATCCACATGCGCTTCCTCCTCGTGATGAGGGGCAGAATCACCACTGAGTTCTCGGCCGTGAGCATGTCCATTGCCCATTGGATGTTGCCGGACAGTGTCGTAGCGTTGCTGAATGACCGTGAGCGGCTACTACAATGCATAGAGAGATGTCTTACGGATTCGGATACACCGAGTATGGAAATCATTTCCTGCCGAGTCTCGTCCTCTTCCGGAACTGTCTGCCCTTCCGGAGGCAGGTACACGACTCTGACCTTCTGGGAATGAACCTCTTCAGGATTCTCACTCCACTATCGTATCAAGTGATCAGCACCACTGGAATACCGGGTAAAAAGACGACGCACGATATCTTGAAGAGGCATGGTTTCCTTCTCGGTAGTGATGACAGTGCTCTGGATCAGGAATTTGTCCTTGCATTTGACAGACAGTGGTGGCTCCTCCTTCATCGCCTGCAACATGACTAGGTACGGTTACGCATGTGAATGACACTCCAGAGGATATCACACGAGTTGGCGCACCCTGCACTTCGACAGTCTCTCCTGGCTCCACTCTCCCAGAATTCGGTCGTACGCAGTACAGCTGCATTCATTCGCCGATTCGTGTCAGGCGAACGCAAGTCTGCCACAAGGAAGATAACCTAAGCACCTTGGGAGCGGTCGTCTTGACCTTGAACGCCACTGGTTGTGCATTGTGGTTACTGATGGCGAGCGAACGCTTGACGTGCTGCGTGAGGGGTCCTATAAGACGATCAACGTCATTGTTATTCGACGGACAGATATCTGATCCTGACGCACTGTTGAACCCCAAGGAGCTGCTCGGGGTCAAAGCAACGGACATTTTGGAGGAGTAGAACAAAGGCTAGAGGGAGAGGGAAATATATGTGCGTGTGCCAGTGATAGTGATGAGAGTGCTGGACGCGTCGGTCGCTGTTTTGAGCGGAGTCAACCGAGGCTCACTGACGCGGACAGCCAGGAAAGCGCGTGGGCTGCATGCAGCAGCACTTCAGGCAACTGCCTCCTGGCCGAGGAAATTAGGTATCAGGTGTATACGAGCTGCGTACAGTCGCCTCGTGTTATATGCATGTGGCTACTTGTAATCATCTAAGTATGAGAGTATGGACACAGGAAAGCGACTAAGCAGGGAGAGTATGAGAGAGGATATCGAGCTGCACAAGCTATGCCATCAAACTGAAGCTGCCATTATAGAAACACACACGAAAGTAGGAGATACCGTCATCATAAAGTTATCGTCAAGAAAGAGTCCGTCCAGCAAAGCAAACAGGGCACGCTACATTACTTCTTGCTCAGAGCCTGCAATTGGACATACTCGTAGTAATCGCCCTTCAGTGTAAGGAGCTCGTCGTGGGTACCCGCTTCGCTGACCGCTCCGTCTTTGATAAAGAAGCTGGAAGGATGGTTAGACTGAGACTGCTTCAAACCCACAACGGTACTTACATCTGATCGGCATTCTGGATTGTTGAGAGACGGTGCGCTATCGCAAGTGTCGTCCTACCTCGTGCAGCTTGGTCAAGTGCTGCCTGCACAACCTTCTCCGAGTTGGAGTCGAGCGCTGATGTGGCCTACAGATCATCAATCGTCAGTATCGGCTATCCCATTCATCCTCACTGCAACTTGTTTACCTCATCTAACAGCAGCACCTTCGGGTTGCGGAGCAGGGCACGTGCAATTGCGATACGTTCTGCGATGCCTGTCAGACAGCCTATAGAAACATGAGGTGATGACATACGTTTTTGACCGCCGGACAGCTGCGAGCCTTTACCACCAACCTCAGTATCGAAGCCCCTATACCGGCGGATCAGTCTCTTGCGATGGGATAATCTTGTGAAAATACTCACTGCGGAAGAGACTTGACAAAGTCCAAGATATTTGCATTGCGACAGGCAGTCTCAATCTCTTCTTGCGTAACTTCGTCTGCCGGTTTGGAAGCACCAAGCAAGATATTGAAGCGGATCGTGCCAGAGTAGAGTGTCTGTGAGAGAATGAGCACCATGATGGCACCAGCTGAATTAATAACTTACAGGTTCCTGCGAGACCAACGCGATGTGCTTGCGATATTCGGAGACGTTGAACTTGGTCACAGGCTCCTCATCAAGCTACGTAACACAAGGTCAGCTAAAAGCCAATATAACCAAAAACGTACGTACGTAAACAGTTCCCATTAGAGGATCATAGAACCGCTCAATTAGCTGGATGCTGTAGATCCATGGAATAAATTAGTATAACATTCTATTAGAAAGCTGAGATGCGTACGTTGTACTCTTTCCACATCCACTGGCACCAACGAGCGCAACATAGGTTCCAGGCTCTACGACGAGATTCAAGTCACGCAGGACACGCACTCCTGGACGAGTGGGATAACGGAAGTGCACATTCTCAAACCGGATCCGACCCTTGACGTCCTTCGGAATGTCTCCTTCCTTAGACTCGGCATCAATCTCCGGCATCGAGTCCAACAAGGTGATGATATCAGCGGCAGCAGTCTTAGCCGAGGAAATGTCAGGCACGAATGAGAACACGTTTCCGGCTTGAATGGCGCCGAAAGTAGTGCTCTGAAAGAGTATGAGACGAACACGAAGGACATGGGAGTTGCTACATGACATACCATGAGACCGACGAAGAACTGGAAAGTTGTGTATTCTTGCGAAGCCACCAGACGCGAGCCGTACCAGAAAATGAGGGCAATAACAAAGAAAGTGAGAGCTTGAGAGAGCGCGTAGATGAAGTTGCTGTAGATAGCCTTCCTGTTCGAGTTGCGCAGCGGTCCGTCCAGGCTCTCACTGTAGAGCCTGCAACAGTCGTTCTCACGGGTGAGCGATGCAACAGTCCTGATAGCACCTGCCGCTTCGCAAGCAAGCTGTGCAGAATGTTCATGGGCTTTCTTGTTTTGCTCGTCCTTGAGAACGACGACACGCTACAAACCGATGATGAGCAAAACCAATTTGGAACAAGGATGAAACGGCATACCAAACGAATGTAACCAGCAGAGCACAAGATCGGAGTACAAGCTGTAATAATGAATTTAGGAGCTCGTACCTAAGACACTAAGAGACTCACCGAGACCAACAAGACCAAGCTTCCAAGCAAATGCAAGACCAATGATACTTCCCGTCATCAGCGTAGCGCCGGCCTGGATAATGCTGCAGACAAAATACACACACATTAGAACATGAAGATGACGCCTTGATGCAACACTCACGCCCCGAACGTGACACCAGCGAGACCGTTGACCTTCTGTGGGTTATCACTCAAGTTGGACGTCAGTTGGCCGGTCTAGATAAACACATGTTAGCCAAGCCCGTCAACGTCACCAAGGAGGACGGTCGAGATCCCACATTATTATCATCCTTGTCAAAGAACTCGACTGCCGATGGCGTCAGACAGTATCAGAGATGAGACGAGGCATGTGACTTACTGTCCTGCCTCAAAATCGCACGGAAGCTCAGCGAGCGCACTCTGTCTGTCAACTTCGCCGAAGTGTTAGAGAAGATGAAGTTCTGGACGCCAACGGCGGTAGCGGAGAGCAGGCAAATGATGAAGAACCTGCGGAACACATCAGCTTCGATGGCGTCTGCAGTCTGGAAAGCGTCTTACCATAACGCGACGCGGTCGCCGTTGTGTCGCCGTTCCTTGTTGGACAAGTCTGAGAACGCGTTGATACCCTTGGCTGTGGGAAGGGCTTGAGAGCCAAGCTCCGAGAACGCGCGCGACATTAGACTCACCGTAGACAATACCGAATGACGGGTAAGTGCTGCCATTGCCTGCGAGCAAATACAATCAGCGATGGCACACCCGATCCCGCGCAGGAGCACCCACAGATCGCGGCGATGAAGCCAAACCCGTATAGCCTCCAGTTCGCACGGTTGATGATAAAGAAGCGGCGCAGGAGATAGAGCATGCCGTATTTCTTCTGCTTCTCCTCGCCGCGCTCCTTCTGGCGCTGCTCGAGCATCTCGCTTGCAACCGACCGGCCCGACTTCGAGCGCGACAGCGGCACCTCCTCCTTCGCCGCCTTCTCGAAGTCCTCTTTCTCGGCACCACCCTCCTCCACGTCGCTCGCGATAGTGTCGCTGTCGGATTCATCCGCTGTCCGCTTCTCGCGCAGCCGCTGCGCCTGTACGAGGCGCGAGTACGGTCCGTTCTCGTCTTGCAGCAGCTCATTGTGCGTTCCCTTCTCGAGCACGAGGCCGTCGCCCATGACGTAGATGCAGTCGGCGTCCTTGATGGTGGAGAGACGGTGGGCAATAGTAATGGTAGTTCGTCCTACACAACACAGCATGATCAATATATGCCACATTGAAAAGCACATAAGTGAGAGCCTACCCGCAGCAGCCTTGTCCAGCGCATTCTGCACGATACCCTCGCTCTGGGTGTCGAGCGCACTCGTCGCCTCGTCCAGCAGCAGAATCTTCGGGTCGGACACAATAGCTCGGGCAATCGCAATGCGCTGCTTCTGACCACCAGACAACAAGAACCCGCGCTCGCCGACCATCGTATCGTATCCCATCGGGAGCTTGCTGATGAATCCGTCCGCGTTCGCCTTCACGCACGCCTGCTTGACCAGCACGAACTGCTCCTCTTCGCTTGCGTGCTCCCAGGGCGTGTTGATCAGGCCGTGCGCGACATTCCCCTGGATCGTGGTCGCAAAGAGCGTCGGCTCCTGCGACACGAGCCCGATCTGACTGCGCAGCCACTTGAGGTTGAGCTCGCGCACGTCCACGCCGTCGAGCCGCACCACGCCGGACAAGGGGTCGTAGAAGCGCTCCACGAGCGAGATCGTCGTCGACTTGCCCGAGCCGGACGCGCCAACGAGCGCAGTGGTCTTGCCTGCGGGAAACGTGATGCTCAGGTCCTTCACGATGGGCACGTCCGGGCGTGACGGATAGTTGAACTTGACGTGCTCGAACGTGATCTCACCAGCGCACTTCTCCGGCTTGAGCCCACCTTCGTCGGCAGAGTCAATTGCGGGAACACGATCAATGGTGTCGTAAAGTTTCGCTGCAGCGCCCATACCGTGCGTGATAGCTAAAAGCAGTGTTTGGAAACAGGTCATCATGATCGAAAGTGTGATGAACGTACCTTGCATCTCGGGCGCCAACATAGCAAGAGAGAAAGAACCAATCAGAATTGCCAAAATAACATTCACGACCGTGCCGGCATTGCCTGCAAAGCCCATGAGCACCCATAATCGCACTATTAGACCAACAACCGAATGCGTACCATGGCCCTCATTAATGAGCGTAGTACCGAAGTCGAACGCTACAATCCCACCTTCATCAGTCTACACTCTTCTCACAAACGACGTAAACGGCGCACCCAATGCGTAGCCTCCATAAACAACGAAGAAAAACGCAGCCAGACACGCGCCGTGCCACACGGCTGCCTTCATGTCCGCGGCGCACGCCTTCCCGATGTGCACGTCGTACTGGTCCGCAAGGATGTGCTGTGTGCCAAACGCCTGCGCAGTCCGCACCGTCGAGAACACCTCCTCGGCGAGCGTCCCGCCGTCCGCGACGTGCGCGAGCGACAGCCTGGTCACACTATGAGTGAGGAGATGCACGGACGGGGGCAAGAGAGGGCAAATACGCACTGCATGTAGCGGGAGAGGAACCGATTCATGACACCGCCCGTGACCGCGATGCACGGGAGCATCGACGACAGCGCAAGGGCGAGGCGCCACGAGCGTGCGTACGCGAGTGCGAACCCGGTCACGAACGACGCGAAGAAGTTGACCACGATCGCGACCTTTTCGGAGATGCCCTGCTGCACGAGGTCTGCACCGCAGTCAGCATCGTGCCGCCCTGGACGGAGATACACTCACGGGTGTCAGTCTGAATACGAGTGGCGACCTCGCCAGCGCCGACGTTGTCGAAGAACGCAATGTCTTGCCGGAGCACCGCGCGGAGGTACCGCTCGCGGATGCGCTTCGCGTTCATCTCGCCCGAGTACACCCATGTGGTCATGTACGTGTACGTGCACACCAGCATGCCGCAGCCTGCGCGCCCACGTCCCGTGAGCCTGCCGCACACCACCAAAACGCAACTGCGGTACTCACCGATGGCGACAAGGTACGACGCATCGTGCGCGGCCTTGCTCCGAAAGTTGGCGGCGGCGACAGGAAGCGCAGACGCTGCGCCGGGGGTGCCTGCTTCTGCGGCCTTGACGGCCTGTCCGAATGTGACGAAGGCCTCGGTGAGGTTGCCGAAGAGTAGACTCATAAGGGGCTGTATGCATGCGCCCGGTCAGATATCAGGACCCAACGTAACGATTAGCCTGGACGCACCTGCGCTGCGCCTGCGGCGGCAGCTGCAATCAGCCCAAGGAAATCGAGCGCCAGCTCAGTCCTGGTAGAGAACCTACGGGGAGCGATAAGACGGCGATCGTGCGCGAGTGGCAGACGGCGCAACGCACCTGAACATCGACGTGAACGAGACGGGCTGGATGAGATGCGAGGTGGCAACCACGGCCGCTGCCTCGTCCTTTTCATGCTGCTTTTCATCTTGTCCGTCGGGCTTGTGTGCCTTGCGGCGGCCAAAGAGGCCACGACGAGGCGAGGTCGGAGGGGTGGGGATGGGCTGCTGTTCGGGGTGTGAGGAGGCCTTCTCGCCCTTCTCCGGCAAGGAGCCGTGGTCGGAGGCGGAGCCCATGAGCTGAGAGACTAGAGAGTGTGTGCGGCTATGCGTTGTGCTCGTGCTCGTCGTCGTGGTGGGGGGAACAGCTCAGGGGGAGACAAGCATGCGGGAAAGAAAAGCAGGCGTATGGCATTGTGGGAGGTTTATAAATGATCGCAAGCGGCTCGGCGCGACGACTCATCTCGGCTAGACACTGTTGTCTGGGGTGTCAATAGCCGTCGATCTAATGGCTGAAGAACGCTGATGGCATGCACATCTTCTTGTATTCGCATCCTCGATGGAACAAGTGTCTACTCTACTCTGCTAACAATGTCGGCATAAATGTTGTGGTTTTTTTTCCTCTGGCATAGACACAAACGAGGCATGGGGCCTTGAGGAATCAGGGGAGGAGATGTGGGTCTATCGCGGGGTAAAAAGCCGCTTACGGGCCCAGCTTACGAGCAGCCTCGGCAATCCTCCGCGAATTCGATCGCCGGCGTCTATGCACCTCCCAGGGGCAGCGACACCATGTCCATATATGGCCAGTCCCAGTTCCAGACCTGCTTTGTGACGACCACCTCACGTCCCCCGGGGCGGAATTCAAAACAAGTACAGTCAACTCCCTCTTAACCCATACCCCCTCGGTGGAAGCTACGAGCTATGGGTTATCAGGGAGTATGGGTTATGACTATTACACCCCACAAAGCAATTTGGTGGATCGGAAAAGCTATGGGTTTAGAGGGAGTTGACTGTACTGGAATACTCGATCGGGAAGGCGATCGGCCAATTGTACTCTCGCCATGAGCAACCTCAGTTCCCCGCCATGACGACGACAACGACGACAACGACGGCCACTGCCAATGGGCGACAGCCTCGGGCCCCGTGCCGAGAACGCCAGCACTCGACGGTGATAACGTTGTTTCCACTCTCGCATTCTCTTCGCTCCGCCATGCATGCCTGTCACGAGCACCTCTGGGGCCCGCACACTGCACATTCCATGCCAGGGTTCTCCGACATTGCCCGGGCCCCCTTCAGCTGACTGCCTCTTGCGAGGGGACATCTCCTTGCATCGCCGTGCCAGACAGCTGCTACGGGGCTTCAAATCTCAAATGCCAGATTCCTAACCAGGCCAATCACACAGCTCCGCACAAATCGTCGATCGCTGCGCCCCAATCGGAGCTTCGACAAATCCTCGACGCGGGATAACGATCAGGCCTATCGATGTGAACCCGCACCGGCTAATATGGACGCACTCCGATCGACCGGACAATATCATCGTGCAGTGGCTGCAGCCCATGCGTGGCAGCTGTCGACGCGCGATATGCAGCTGCCTGTCAGAGTCAGACTACGAGCCACACACTGGCGTCAATCTGACTGTTGCTCAATCCTGTGGCCCCTCCGAGACAGCGCCATCGAACGCCATCAGAGACACTGCATTGCTCCGACAAGTCGCAGAACCAGGAACAAAAATGTGTCTGTTCTCTGCGAATGATAATGATGCTCATCGCGGCGTCGCGGCGTCGTCGAGCGCCGTCAAACTCTATCAGACAGTCGTGGAAGCGCCGCCCGAGTCAACCAACTCACCGTCCTCAGGACCAACACGAAACCGAGCGGAAAATAAAAGCACCAAGTCATATACATCCCTACATGCTCGCGCAGCCTGAGCATGAACTATGAGAATCACTTTGCCCACGGGGCGCCCGCAACTGGCGAAACCGCCCACATCCCTCGTACGTACACGATCAGCGTTCGCGACTTGCTATGCATGTAATCATTAGTAAATTGGCACACAGCCTTCTCATCGAAACGACGCCGGCTGTGGATCCATCACATATTTGCGTTGGGGATTAAGATGTTCTGACCCGATGTCGAATTGGTGACACGAGTGCTAGGACAAGACAAGATCAGCGTCTCGATCCCGGTTGCAAGCAAGCCTCGATCACTGATGACGTGCGTGGACGCAGACATCTGCACAGACAAGACACAGACTAGACACAGGCGAGCGAAGCGCCCATCCCCAGGCCTCGGGCCTCAGGGTCGGGAGCAGTCCCCCTCCCACAAATTTTAAAAGATGACACTGATAACGGTGCATGCAGTCGAATTTCCAAACAAACACGCTTCTACTCAGGCGCCAGGGAACACGCAAGTCGCTGGCGCACGACCGCAGACCACTGGCCGCCCCTTCCCTGCGCCCTCGCCCTCGTTCTCGACCCGAGACGTTCCGCACGAGCCCACACAAAACGGCGCGCCCACGGGCACGACGCCGTCGCCGACATCGCAGCAGCACTGGTACCGTCCACACGCTATGCGCATGTAGGGAGGCGATCTGGGAGCGGAGCGCGGCCGGGGAGGCTTGGCAGCTCGGCCAGATAAGTATTGCCGTCATAAGTGGCAGGGACCGAGGAGTGACAATAGAGCGTATTCGCAGCCAAGTTTGAATTGGGCCCCACACCAATCAGAGACCATTATTTGCATAATTTTTTTTTCCTTTTTTGCTCGAGTTCAAATTGGGTGCGAATACGCTCTGATTAGATTAGAAATGCACGGATGACTCGTGTGGGCCCGCGTTCCGGATGTCGTTGTGACTCAGGATGAGTGAGTCGTGCACGTCGGTGCCGTGCTCGAAGGTCCACGGTGAGTCATTGTTCGACACTGCCAGGGCGGCATGGCTGGAACGATGAACCTTATACTGCATCTGACATTTTCTCCGCAGAATCAGAACGCTAGGAGCAAGCGTGCAGGAGGGCGCTCCAGGGACATTGAGTCAGAACAGGATAAAGCACAGGAATGAAAAAAAAATGGTGCTTGCCTCACTCCAGGTCTGCGCCGAAGGTGACTCCAAAGACTATGGATGACCTTGAATCAATATGACGGCGCTGTCACCGCAAAGTCACGACATACGGCGCGAAACGCCAAATCTCGAACGCATTTACGGATAAGCCGAAGTGGGCAGAATCCTCAGAGCAGGCCATTATACAGTCCCTGCCCGCAACTCATCACTTCTCACAGCGGTATAAAATGTGAGATAGCTGAGGCGAAGAACATGTGGCTAGCTTCACGGTCCGAATCGCAAGCTGAGGCCATCAAACAGCTGGCAAAATGTACGCTCGAGTGCACACTTGACTGCACAACGACAACGATGACCTGGCAATACTAGTCCGCTGTTTCTGATGCTTTTGCAAAATTCAAAACGAGCTTCCTAATATTGTGAAAGATGTCCAACAGACTTCGGCTGGACGACATGCGGATTGGACTAGATCCATGAGCGTAGAGTGAGCGCGCCTCATCGTCTAGCAGCGCATGAGAACAAGTAGTAACTTGATGTCCTGAGTGTGTTTTAATACATACGAGCAACCTTTTGAGACCACAGTTAGATGATCGTCGCACTGAGATTAGCGTGCTTACATAGATATGTACCACTTATACGTAAGTAGGTGTCTAGACGACCGCCATACAGGCGCGAACGTTTCTAAATATGGCATAAGTAATCCGTCAGCAACTTATCGCATCTTGCCATCCGTCTCAACAAGGTTCGCGTCCGCTAAGCATCAGTCTTTCTTTACGGTCTTTCTGCCACATCACTCGAGCGCGGAGTAGAGCTCTGCTGGAAACACAGCCATCTCTGCGATCCGTTAGTGCACGTTCAGCATGTCTTGGAGGGTTGGTAGACGGCAGCCCCGTCAGTCCGCCAACGCGCTGTCGGCGCAAGACGAGGCACCTCGGTCCACGACGCCCACACCTGGGAACCCCAGCGGGAAGCCCGAGCCTCGCTCTGGTCTCCTAGCAATTCGAGTTCTATGGGCTGAGGGCCTCGCTCTGCCTGGTGGTGCGGCCGTTCCGCCAGCGGTACAGGCCGCCCTGTCTTCGCAGCAAGCCAAGGTCGCTGCGTCCGTCTCACCGTCTAGCGTTACGCAGCACAGACTCGCGAACAGGAAAAGCAATCGCGACAGTGTGCAGAGGACGCAGTGCTGGTGGCTTCCCTACCTCGTCATGGAATTCGAGGTCAATCAGGTGCTCATCACACCCCTCGGCGGAGACTTGGCGAAGCCGCTATACATGTACGAGACACACTTGTAAGTATCGTTCATCGGTAGCAAAAGGACGGCTGACTGAAAGCTCGGATATACAGTGATGTGTCTCGCCATTCCGAGATATCCATTCAATGTTATCTGCGGACAGAGGAGCCCAAACGTGGCGGAGACGGGATCGCCGATGATATGGGCAATGATCTCTTTATGGGAGGCGTGAGATTCACACCAGACTTTGACGACTTGTCTACCGAAGACCAGTGGTACGACCTCATTGGCGGATCCGGCAGAATTCAGATCGGGGTAGTCTTCAAGCCGAGTAGTGTATGTTTCTTATGACATCGCTCATGAGCTATACTGACCTTACTGCTCAGGGACATTCGCTGACCATCGACGACTTCGAACTGATCACGGTTATAGGCAGGGGGAGCTTCGGAAGGGTACGCCCCTCAATAACCCTAGTCATGCCGTCCTAATGCGTATCAGGTCATGCAAGTGCGGAAACGTGATACGTCACGGATATATGCTCTGAAGACTATCAGAAAGCAGCATATCGTCGAGCGGGGCGAGATCACACACACGCTCGCGGAGCGTCTCGTTCTTGCTCGCGTGAACAACCCTTTCATCGTACCACTCAAGTTCAGTTTCCAGTCTGAGCAGAAGCTATATTTGGTATTGGCGTGAGTGTCGAACCCATTGAATGAGGAACAGGGTTCAGTGACCTGGCGTCTGCTGTAGCTTCGTGAATGGTGGAGAGCTCTTCCATCACCTGCAGCGTGAGCAGAGGTTTAATGAGGAGCGCAGCCGGTTCTACAGCGCGGAATTGCTCCTTGCTCTTGAGCATCTCCACGAGCTCGACGTAGTCTACCGGTGCGTATTTGATTGTGATGTCATAAGACCGTCAACCTCACTGTATATACAGTGATCTGAAGCCAGAGAACATCCTTCTCGACTACACGGGCCATATTGTGCTGTGCGATTTTGGACTATGCAAGCTGAACATGAAGGACTCCGACCTGACGAACACTTTTTGCGGTACACCAGAGTATCTGGCGCCGGAAATTCTCAGCGGCCAAGGATACAGTAAGTCATAAGCCTATTTGACTAAGGCTTTGACATTGACTCCTTGGCGCAGACAAGACGATCGACTGGTGGACGCTTGGTGTCCTACTGTACGAGATGTTGTCCGGCCTTCCCCCATTCTATGATGGTTCGTTCAGGCGATTGTATTGCAAAATGTATTACTCATGTCCCTGTAGAGAACACGGAGAGCATGTATCAGAAGATCTTGCACAACCCGCTTGTGTTTGGCGACGAAATCAGCGCGCAAGCGCAGAGCATCCTCACGCAGCTATTGACGCGTGACCCTGCACAGCGTCTTGGTGTGAATGGCGCGGACGAGATCAGGAAACATCCGTTCTTCGAGAAGAACATCGACTTCAAGAAGCTGCTCCAGAAGAAGATCCAGCCGCCCTTCAAGCCAAGCGTGTCCAGCCCTGTGGTATGTGCTCGCGCCGAACGTTAGTCGTGTGCGAATTCACCAACGGGCGATCATATCTTGCAGGATGTATCGAACTTCGACACGGTGTTTACAGCCGAGGCCCCAATGGATAGTGTAGTCGAAGGGTCCCAGCTTTCACAGACTGTTCAGGCACAATTTGCTGGTATGCAGTCTTCAGCTATGGATCTTGAATCCAGCTTTACTCATTCTCGTCTTTAGGGTTCTCCTATGACGGTACCAACATGCCCGTCAGCCCCGTCTAACTCAATGCGTTTACATAGTTTTCCAAGGGTATTTCACGTTTATCTAGGATCTCTACCTCTCTCATCGTTCATGTATGGTATTGGATATTGTCGTTCGTTCTTTATCTGTCTCTCATTGCTATCATTGTTCATACACTAGTCTCGCACTCGCTACTATCTCTGGATTAAACTACAATACATGCTTTATCCTGTGTATTACATGGTGTTTACCGGGCGCGACGAACTAGTGCTAGCAACGCATACCTTCTCCACGGAATCATTCGACGTTCAACAACTACGCACAAGCTACGTATGTGTAAGTGCTCTTTCGACGTGATTATCTCGGGAGATGTACCTGCCCTTAAGGTTTTACCTTGGAACAGTTACCGCAGCGTAAGTGACAAATTAGATTCGTGAAACATGTGTTCCATGCCATGCCAGTCCTTCATCGGCTGCATGAAGCTCTGCCTGTACTAGGGTGATTGATCTCAGCCCTGATTCAAGCCCGCCAGAAGCTTCCTTCTACTCTCTGCCTCTGCCCTAGCAATCCGAGCGAAACTCTTCGAGCCACGGCCAACAAGCGCCTTCATCCGGCGCATCTCTTCGTTTGCGCGTTCGTGGGCAGCGAGCGCCGCAGCGTTGTGCGTAACTCGTTTCTTCGAGGCTTTATACGGCCCGACAGTCTTCGCTTTGAGTCCGAGCCCGAGACGATCAGACTTCAGAACGGTGGGGAGCGGAGTAAGCAGGGCCCGCGGTTCGTATGAGGGGCTAGAAGCTTCGACAGCAGATGATGGTTGCTCTGGAGCAAGAGGTGACTGCACCTCATCTTCAGCTTGCTCATCTTCATCCTCCGAGTCGGATAGTGTAAGGTCGATAACGTCTATCCTCCGGACCTCATTTACTTCTCCATCTTCGTCATATTTGACTTCCCGTTCCTCCTTCTTCACTTTGACACAGTCTTCGTCCCTCTTCACCTTTCGGGATTGGGTCCTCACTGGATTTTGCCGCCGGACAACATGAGCACCTAGGGGCTCACCCTCGTTCCATCCGCTTTGTTGTAGCATTGTGAAACCCTTGTTAGAGGGACCAAGCGCAAGGAAAACGGGAGGAGTGAATGGCTTCTCTGAAGGCAAAGGTGGTGGTTCTCTGGAAAGCATATCCGCAAGGGTGGGAGCCGAGGCTGGGCGAGTTACGGGCGGCTCGGAGCGTAGGGCCCTCCTGATGAACCAGTCATTCTTTTGTGGTTCACGTCTACAGCTGCTTGGTTCCAGCTGCGAAGGTGTGCCAGAAGGACCACGACTAGCAGCAGCAGCAGATGATAAACTAGTGGGAATTGAGGCAGCTGACTGTGCTTCTTCTCCAGTTTCAAGTGCTGGAGCGCTGACACTTCGTGTTAGGGACCTATACCAGCTTCCCACATCGTTAACAGACTCCTCTATTTCCACCTCTGGTAGGGTCTGTGGTAGACCCATCATGTCATTAATTTCATCGTAGGATATTATTGCAGGAACGAATCGAGGGGCAGTTGCTAAACGACGCTGAGCACCAAAAGAAGATTCGGTCTGCCATGGATCAGCCTCTTCTACTTCCGCAAGTTGGCCGGTCTCTCGCTCAAGCGCTTCTTGTTGCTGTGGATCATAATGTGAATAAATATAGTGGGTCACAGTCGCCATAGTAGTGAATTGTGGGAGTAGCAGACTCAGTGCATTCCGAGTCGGGCGCAAGCAAGGTGAAGCATCATAACCAAATAAAAAGCAAGTAAATAAATAGGTAAATGACACGCGGATTCTTGTAACGCCTTTCAAATATCCCAAACGACTGCACTGAGAGAAGTCTGTCCAGGTATGTAACAGAGGTATCTAATAGCATTACAGTATGTAGTATAGATACACTACTATGGTAGCATGTACATCAAGTAAAGAGATAAGGAAGAGAATCTGCAATAAGAACACGAGAGCAAAGACAATGAGGATATGCAAGGGTATAGGTGGTCAATGAAGAGCAAGTATATCACCGATATCAGCACAGTACAAGGAGACAATGGCTCTTCACTCTATATTATCGTGGCTTCACCCCACACGCCCTTGATTGTCTCGCACTTGACATCTGCGACGTACATCCGCAGCCACTGCACCATCTCCTTGCTGATTTGATGGCAGCGTGACAAATTAATCGAGTGCAAACGTAATGGCCAACCTAGCGATACCAATGGAGAATTTGTTTGCGGAGTCACAGGCACTCGCGAGAGGATGTGAGCATGAGCTGCGAATTCGGATGCGGAAGATGTTATTTTGGACGACGGACGAGTAAGCGCACTCGACGAAGAAGTGATGGGGGAACTGGTCGTGATCAATTGACGAGGAAATGCGCGCGAGTGGGCTGGGAGACGCGATTCAACGAAAGACCGTAAAGACTCCCAATCAAGCGATGTGCATCCTTCCAGACCAAGATTGGTCAATTTAGGGCATATCCATGTCTGAGAGGACGGTGGAGTGGAAAGACTCTAAGTTTGAATACCCATCAGTGATCTGTTCACGTGGGTTTGAAACTCCTTTAAAACATACCTTCATCAAGTGAGACGAAGCGTCTTCCACGTCTACTAACTCGAGACTCCAGAGCGCTGGTAAACGTCGCAGCAGGCGTACAAGTTTCAATTCATTGAAAAAACTCGACTCAATTCGCATTTGGCGTAGTGGTAGGGAGGTCAGCGACTGGCGTCGAAGATGTTCCAGGACGGGCGATACGTTATCCAAGAAACATAGCTCGATCTTCTCCATGGCGGGAAAAGCCATAGAACCTAGAATCGCGCGAGTCCGCACGTTACCGCAGTAGTAGAACGACGCCTTCACGAGACGTGGCAATTGGACCGTTCTCGTGTCTCCTATGCGCGCCAGCCCATCATGCTCGGAAGAATCTAGCGCCAACATGTCAGGATCGACATCGGACATGTTACGCAGTGCTAATTCCTCTAGTTGAGGACACGCGCGCAGGATACCAAGGATGACGTCAACAGAAGGTGAGTAACCATTCCAATATCCTCCTAGCTTGAGGACTCGCAGTCGGCTAATGAGACTGGAATCCCAACCAAAATTGAACGATGTGAACGAACATGAGTGGAGCCGAGGTGTTCGTCCTCCGAAGA
Source organism: Taiwanofungus camphoratus (assembly GCA_003999685.1). Taxonomy (NCBI): domain Eukaryota; kingdom Fungi; phylum Basidiomycota; class Agaricomycetes; order Polyporales; family Taiwanofungaceae; genus Taiwanofungus; species Taiwanofungus camphoratus. The sequence continues at coordinate 1,371,110 of CP021226.1, forward strand.
GTGGAAGTGGTGGGCTCGAATAATGGTCCTCCTGCATAGAGTGGCAAATGCGCACCGAGAAAACTTCAAGCAGAGGCGCACATTCCTTACATCGCGTGAGAGCAGCGTGCGCCTGTGGTCGATTTGGGACAGTCAAATGAAATACCTTCCACCTCCATATCGACGGACGCAGCAGGTCCATCGCATACACAAGGCTTTCTGTCGTAACACTCCCATATTCTTGTCTTGGGCTGAAGTCGACGCATATGTGCAAAGGCACGGATTTGGAACGCTCAAGCTTCAATCGAGCTCTCTCTATTGAATGATGAGTACCGGTCACGATCCGCGACCACAGAAGTGGCGTGTTCACGGCCACTTCTCTCCAATATCGGCAGACGAGCATCACGGTCGAGAGCGTGAGTGAATCTTCCTCCCGGTCCAAAACGCCGATCACGAAGATCGACGCAAGTAGTTCATTAGGTAGGCGGTGTACGGGTGACTGCAGACGCACAGCCTGCTCCAGCCTAGACTCAAGCATATCCCTCTCGCTCAGCAATGACGCCATCTTTGACTCAAGACTGTGCAAAGCTTCTCGGAGATGTGGAATCGACAAGTTCTGCGGTGTCCTCCTCGAGAGGGACGCCGCATGATTTCGGGAGAAATCACCAACACCATCTTGTACTTTTGGCGACAAGAGCGTCCGTGCATCTCCTACGAACGGTGAGGCAGGATGAATTACTGGATATGCATCGTGGAATTCATACGGTGGTGGCGAGGTGGTCTGGTCAGGTACCCATGACATGGTGGTGGAGGCCCGAGAGCGCGGAGGATCGACTGCCGCGTAGGCCATAGAATTGGGGTACCCTCTGGTCTGTCTGTGAGTGGTAGAGGATTGAAGCATAGATGCACGGCGCATAATTCGTTATGTCGCGAGTCTTGTGAGGTTCACCCCTATGTATTGCACTCGTCATATACTGGTTGAGTACCGTATTGTCCGGAGCCGCGCCACCACAGTGCCGCGTTGCTAGCTTGATATGGAATGCTCTGTAGGGCACGATGGACACAAAACACTCCGGAGCGTATGGCGCGTCACTGCCTGAAACAGAGGGCAAGGCGCCGCAGCTTTGGTGTCACTAGACTGGAAGCTGAAGACCGAGGAGGGCTCACCTAAGCATTACCCTATGGGCGATGGTCTTAATGCAAGAGCAAGAAAAGCAGCGGAGGGGGGATAGTGGGGTACGTGGGTCATGAAGCCGCGAATATAAGACGGGAGGACGATCTAACATTGATAACCAGTTTTCTTTTCGACCTGAGGTGATGGGAGCACGAGGCTGGGAGCATGTCCCGTCCAAGTGTACACGCCATCCAAAGTGTTTAAAGCTGACCTGCAACGTGGGAGGTCGAACAACAGCAGGCAACACGAGGAAGGGAACGAGGCAGAGATGGCTGCAAAGTTCATGGACCATCACGCTTCGGCTCTCCAATATTTATCGCTCAGTCTCACACTGACCGGTCCACCTGGCCCATATTCATTCTATTTCCCCTTATCAAACTCTTACTCTACCCGGCTAAGGTCCATCAGAAAAAAGACACTAGTAAAGCTTTCTGACACTTCGTGTCGAATTTCGGTAGCAGCGCTCAATAAACGAGCCCAGGTGGCCGATAGCAGGGGTTCGCGGAATTTCTAACCACCCGCGAGACGCTCTATATTGTTTGTTGTATACATTGTAAAGTACAGTACATCAATGGTTTGAATTCAGACACCTTCTATGACTCCATCGCACAGGCCATGCGGCTATCGACGGTTCGATAGTAGAAAAACTGACATAACACCTGTTTGAAGGTGTATGCAGAAGTTAGCCATCTAAAGATAAACGGCGTACTCGTGGAATAATCTCTTACAAAGACATCAAGGAACACGGTCAGAGCGCTCCCTGGTCCGGACGCAAAGGCGAGACAGTAAGACTGGGCAAAGTGCCCAATTGCAAATACGCAGCTCACCGGCTATCCACGATGCATTGGCCATGAGATGCTTGATATCCATTGATGCCGCGAGTATTGCAAGTACGTAGGTTATATTCCCCGTAATCGAGTAAACGAAGAGGAACGGGGAGAGACCCTCACATCTGGTCCTAAAATTTTTGACTGCTCCCGCGACATGAGTTAATGGTCAGTGCGAATGTGGCAACTGACTGACTGATTTGTGGTACCCGCGCACCCACTTCCCCGTCGGTCATGAGTGATCGTAACTTCCGTACTGCACCTGCACTCACGAAACATCACGGCACTGATCCATCCAAGTACCTGACTTTTCCATTCCAATACCTCATCGGGCTTTGACTGGGGCTTGTCCTTGTGAATATATCCATCGACAATCCATGCTACAAGCCCAACAGCGAACACGAAAAGTAAGGCACCGGAGTATCTGGCAAACTCATGGAGTACAGATGGCTTCGGTCTTCCTTGTCTGTGTTCGTCATTGCCTGCAAGTAAGGGTCTTGCTTCTTCCGCAGGACCCGGCGGCACCAAGTTTTCTGACACGAGGAGTGGGGCGTCTGATAATGCTGGATTGGCCCAGCGATAATAGTATATTTGTGACAGGAGTATGGTATCGCATGCTGTATACTAAAGGGGGCATCGCTGAACATACGCCTCGACAGGAGAGTATGATAATGGCGTGGAATACTCACGTAGACGGATAGAATGATGATAGTGGGTAAGAGGCCTGCTATTAGAGCGCCAACTAGGCTACACAAATCTCCTGTCAACCAGATGATGACAAAAAGCACGCTTAAGCCTTCCCCAGACTTGAGCTGGTAGTTCTCGATGATCTGCGGTGTATAGACCACAAGCCTGCATTCGAGATGGCATGAGTACAGTAAAATACTCAGAGGGCAGCAGTTCCATTCATTGTGAAGGGCTTACCAACAAGCAATAGAAATCCAGCCCAGCTGTGAGCATCAGTAAGTCAAATGGGATACGTTGATCGCCTTGGACGGGGATTGCATACGATATTGCTAAGGGTCTCACTTCCACCTGTGTCCATTGTACGTACAACTGAGAACATCGCACGGCCTAAGCGCCAAGTTTGATAAGACTGCAACGAGGCCTAGCTCGAGGTGGTGAGCGTGTCGCTCAAGCCAGATGCCAGACCGAGCTGAGTGTCACTAGAGAAAATGAAGTCAAGCATAAATGTCGTTCGGCAGATGCCGATGCCGAAGCTGCCTGAATTGTCGTCAGTGCAAGCGCCCTTGCCTGTCCTCTTGACTTTCCAAGAGCAATGAACAGCCAAGAAGCGTTCAGACGGTTCGCCCAGCAAATCCAGCGAGTGAGCCAAAGAGGCGGGGGTGGCGGCTCACGTTTACCCGGAGGGAAGGGCTTTACGGCGGGGGGCGGTTTGTTACTCGCTCTCATCGGTGGCGGCTTCGCGCTCAATGCAAGTTTGTTCAACGGTGCGTTTCACCTTATTCCGCAGAGTACAGCAGGTAGGCTCAGTAATACATGGTCACATGCAGTTGACGGAGGCCACCGAGCGATCAAGTATACTCGGTGAGTGTATCATGCTGACCTGCCGAGTAATGCTCATCCCATGCTCTGTTAGGCTGGAGGGTGTGAAGAGCACTGTTTACCCTGAGGGGACACATCTTATGGTTCGCGAATGGAATCTCTCCTGCTTTATCTTCACACTGATAAGTGTGCATAGATCCCATGGTTTGAAACGCCTATTGTCTTTGATATCCGTGCGAAGCCGCGCAATATTGCTAGTCTTACTGGCACAAAAGGTACGTTGTGAAGACTTCCGTTCTACGTCCAACGAATGTCCTCGTTTATGTACATCAGATCTACAAATGGTCAACATTACCTGTCGTGTATTGTCAAGACCGGATATTGCTTCATTGCCCACAATCTATCGTGAACTTGGACAGGACTATGACGAACGGGTTCTCCCGTCAATCGTTAATGAGGTCCTGAAAAGCGTTGTGGCACAATTCAATGCCAGCCAGCTTATCACACAGCGTGAAATGGTCCGTGTCATGCTCATCAGCTCTCCATGACAATGACAAAATTTTACTTGGCGCTGATACCTAAATGTTAGGTATCACGACTTGTCCGAGAAAATCTGACACGACGTGCGCTACGGTTCAATCTCGTGCTTGACGACGTTTCCATCACACATGTCGCCTTCTCTCCGGAGTTCACGCATGCAGTGGAAGCAAAGCAGGTGCGTTTGGCCTTATCTTAATGGTTGTTATCTTACCCTTTTCCAGGTCGCACAACAAACTGCACTTCGTGCAGCCTTCCTCGTTGATCAAGCGATTCAAGAGAAACAGGTATGCCTACTTACACCTTTTCTTTCCCATGCGCTGCCTATTGAATTCCCTTCAGTCCATTATTGTTCGGGCTCAGGGCGAGGCACGGAGCGCTGAGCTTATCGGAGACGCAGTGCGGTCGAACAAGGGGTTCCTTCAGCTGCGGCGGCTGGAGGCAGCGCGTGACATTGCAAACATTCTCGCAGCATCGGGCAATCGGGTAATGCTAGATTCACAAAGCCTCCTTCTGAATGGTAAGTTTTCATCAGTGATTTTGCATGATTTTTGACCGTATGCGGACTAATCTTCGGATCACAGTTGCTGATGATGCAAGCGAGCTGCTGCAGTTTAAGAAGAAATAGGTACATGATCTGGACTGGTCCTCATCATCAGTACCACAGTCGCATTATGTATCTCACTTCTAGTCGCGCTCCTAGTCAGGGGTTTAATAATAGCTGTGCTGTGATGACTGCTAGCTTGAGCGCAGAGGCATTCGAAGCGGGCGACTACTGTTTCCGTCACGTCACGGCCGATAGCACGTGCCTCGCAATGCGCCCAATGTCTGACCAGACGCGTCCGAGTCAAGCGCTCTGTCTCAATCCCCTTTTGGCCTCAATTTGGAACGTAATGCCTCGTCGAAAGCAAGGGTTCACTTTTCGTTCTCATGAAGGCAACGTAAAGCGGAAACGCGTTCAAGAAGAGCAGCTTGAATCGGACTCCCAGGAAGGACAAGAATCATCAGTATCGAGTAAGAATCGTAAGAAGGTCCGATGGGGTAGCGGGGTTTGCACCATAGAAGACAACGAAGAGGACGACTCGGAGCAAGACGCCAGCGTGGACAAGGTATAACTCGCTAGCTTCTGATTGATTGTGTCTCATCTCCAACACTTAACAGATTTGTTTAGCGGCGTCGTGTCAGTTGTAAGTGGTTATGACGGCTGCCATTTTTGCAGACCATATGTTTAAAAGACTATAATACCACCCGTTCACGCAGTGGCCGCATTGGGTGTGCATACTACGACCCCGTCAAATGTACAATTTATGTCTTTGAAGACACTCCAGAAAACCAGCACTTCGATTTGACAAGGACTTGTACGTTGTAAATTCCTCAGGCTGACATCGATACAAGATAGCGAAAATATCTCGTAGTGCTTGAACAAGCTAACGCGGATATCGTTCTCACAAGTTCTAAAGCGGATGACAACTTCATGGATGCCCTCCGCGATCGCAGTATGTCCATGTACTGTATGCCTTCTTACTGACAGGTTTAAACCCATAGGCTCAGTGGACGCTTCCGGCGGTGTCTTCCAAATCCGACCACATAAAGACTTTTCGCCAGTCAAGGGCCGCGATCGTGTGCTTTCTTTGCGTTTGCTCTCGGAGTTGCCTCCGGAGATCACGGATGACAGAACCTCGTCTGACCCCGACGCAGGTTCGGAGCCCAGGAATGCTTACGACTTCATGCGCCATCGCAGACAGGCTGCAGGAGACCCGACGATACAGACATGGAACGCATCCATTCGTTTGTCGAACTACACTGCAGTCGACAGCGCACCGCTATGCGTGAGTCATACATGTAGTCCTATATATTCTGGTGGAACGACTGATTTCATGTTTAAGCTGGGCTCTGTGGGTGCACTGCTTGACCATCTGGCTCGTGTGCGTGCCGTTGGAGAGCTGGAAGACGAGGGTGTTGGGGGACTCGAGATCCGCAGCATTGAGGCTCTCATACCAGAGCAAGCTATGCAAATCAATGCTGATGCGCTCTTTTCCCTGCAAGTCTTCGAAGACGAGAGCCATGCATCGATCCATTCGGATAAGACGAAGGAAGGCCTGTCGCTATTCGGAATCTTGAACAATACAAAAACGACACTTGGGCGTGCGCTTCTGCGTGAGTGGCTGCTCCGGCCGTCACTATTGTTGTCTGTTATCAGTGCACGACACGATGCTGTTGCCTGCTTCTTGAGGCCGGAAAACCTGGTGACAGCTGGAGCGATGCACGCACACCTAAAGGGCATCAAAAATATCCCGAGGATATTAGGCGTCATGCGGGCCGGCAGGGCCAAGGTCTCGGATTGGCAGGGCCTTGTAAAAGTCAGTACTGTTTATCCTCTCGGATCATAGTATACGACCTGATGTTTCCATATTCTCATAGTTCACTTTCCATATCCTCATGCTACGTGACGCCTTGGCAGAACTGAGCCAAGCAATTGGTGTGGAAATTGTCAAGAAAGCAAGTCACTATTTTTGTGCCTGCACAGACACACACACACACACACACACTGAAGACGTTCACAGCTTATCGACGCTCTGGAGGTCGCGAGCTTTAGAGAAGTGGGGAGCGTTGTTAACGAGACCGTAATTGATGAGACTTCTAGTTCGGATGACTTACCTGAATTTAGATAGATTGACTGGGAAGAATCTGCAAATGCCGATCGTGTCTGTGTGAGGCCGCATATAGACGAGGAACTCGACAACCTCAAGCATATCTACCACGGTATTGATAGTGTCCTTGTATGCATGCTTACCTTTGTCTCGACATCATGGCATTGACCTCGTTACAGTCGAAGGTCGCGCAGACGATATCCGCCACGGTCCCACCTGATTATGCGTCGTCTCTGAACGTGGTTTATTTTCCGCAGCTAGGTAACCATACTGACACCGAAGGTGATATCAACGTAAGGGTAACCCTTTGGCAGGATTCCTGATCTGCGTACCGATGCTGGAAGAGTGGAAAACGGAAGCAGGAATCACTATTCTGGAGGGATGGAGTTTTCAGGTACATTACAGATGCGTTGAGGCTTCCATTTTCTCACCGCCAGCTCGTGAAGTTTTCGTCAGAGTAAGTCTGCTGTATGTTGATGGTTCTCCAGGCAGTGACGTCTGCTGTCGTCGAAAGTTCCCACGTTTACTTCAAGTCCCAGGAGATGCATGGTAGGAAGTACAGGAAAAATGCCTCATCGCATCTCATTCACACAACCTCGAGACAGATATGGACACGCATATAGGCGACTTGCATCCCTCGATAGTTGGTGCGTTCACATCACGTCATTACTCGAGAAACGCAGAATCAACACGATGTAGACCGTGAAATCGAGATCGTGCAGTCCTTGCAAGACAAGGTGCTCGTGTACGACAAGGCCATGGGCCACGCGTGTGACGTGTGCGCGGAGCTCGACTGCTTGCTCTCTTTCGCAGAAGCCGCTCGCGCGGGCGATTACCGTCGACCGCGGATGGTTGAAGAGAACATTATTGATATCAAGCAGGGAAGGTACAATGTGGCGTCCAACCTCCTTAGCATCCGCGTGTTTACGCTGAAGGGCGCATGTCCATTTTGCAGACACCCTCTGCAAGAGCTCGTCGTCGACACATTTGTGCCGAACGACGCGTTCTTAATAAGCGGTGCAGGGCTGGGCTCGAATGTGACTGTGTCGGAAGACTATTTGGAGAGCGACGTTGGCGACGGTAAGCGCGAACCGAACAGTATCGTTGTGTGTACCGGCGCGAATGCCTGCGGGAAGGTATGGTATGGTGATTTTGCCGTCCGTTCAAATTATTTAATGCAGTTGCCAGAGTGTATACTTGAAACAGGTGTGTGCTGGTTAATCCCAAAACTGATGATGCTGGCGTCTAAATCGGTCTAAATTTGCAGGTAGCATTGATCCAATATATGGCACAGGTATGTCCTCGACTTATACAACACTGAATCATTTCTGCAAAGTCGAGTGGGCGGATAGGTTGGCTGGTACGTCCTTCCGTCTATTCCATTTGCTTGTTTCTTGAATCCTATTTAGCTTCGTCCCTGCCGAGTCTGCAACTCTCGGGATTGCCGACAAGAGTGAATTGCAAGCATTTCGCTTACCTCTGGTAGCCTGCTCACGATATCACATCTCAGTCTTTACTCGAATTCAGACACGGGAATCCGTCTCTAAAGTGAAACTCCTTTGACTTCTCATTATCATGTGCTTGATTCTACCGTGGCGGTAAATAGGTGCAATCTGCCTTCATGATCGACCTCAGTCAAGTCTCTTTGGCACTGCGGAATGCGACGGAAAGGTCGCTCATACTGCTGGACGAGTTTGGCAAGGGAACTGTGTCTGCAGGCTCGTATCCCTTGCTCTAGGTTGCTCGTCTGCTTCTGCCGTGTATTAACGCCTGTCTGCCTTGTCTTGGTCTCATGCACTACCTGGATGATTCTGCTTATTCTGCTTACGTGCTCTCTGATGTTCTGCCAACCTAGACGGCGCCGGTCTCTTCTGCGGGGTCCTCAAGCACCTTGCAAATCGCGGTTCTACTTGCCCTAAGGTCCTGGTCGCAACACATTTCCACGACGTGTTCAGCGACGACCTGCTTTGTCCTCGCTCGCTACCGATCACCTTCGCCCATATGCAGGTGCTTCTTGCGACCAGCCGCGGTGATGTGCTTGCTACGAGCGACACGACTGGCGAGACAGGCTGCCTTGGGTCGGATGCGGGCGAAGACGAAGAGGGTGAGGAGGCAGGCAGGCAGATCAGCCCAGGCGAGCGGATCACGTATCTGTACAAGTGCGTTGCTTTGGAAGTGATACGAGGATCTACGTGGGGTGCTGATGCGCTCTGCTCAAGGGTGGCAAAGGGCCTCTCGCTCGACTCGCACGCGGCGACGTGCGCCGAGATATTCGGAATCCCGCGGCGCGTCGCACGGCGCGCGCGATACGTTAGGTCAGTGCTGCGTTGACTATAGTCATGATGACGCATTTGAGTGGTTAGCGCTCGGCATGCTGACTTGTGTCCAGCAAACTACTGTCGATGCACGAACTTGGGGAGCTGCTGGATGAGGAGATGAGCGAGGCGGAGCGGAAGGAACTGGAGGAGGCGGAGGAGGTGTGCAGACGGTTCCTTGCATGGAATCTCGCTGAGACAGGTTGGAAGGACGAGGGCAAGGACGTGAGGCAGATGCTGGCGGAGGTGCTTGGACGCTGAGCGTGCCATCTTCGTTGCTACTAGCAGGGTTCAGTCTGTCATGTATGTTTCGCCAGATCCGACCGCAATGCAATCCAAAATTTCCGTTGCAACTCAAGTAGAAGAGAATTCCGAGACACTTGCAGTGTTCCGAAGTCTGCCGTCGGCCTTGCACTTATCGCAGCACGTGATCGCGTTCATAGGCATGACGTCGATGGCGCAACGCGTTCGGATGGTGCTCGCTGCTCAGGCTTGCCGTCCGTGCCCGACTCGGTGCCTGTCATTTCCCTTTACCCATCTCCTTTTAACCCGTCCCGCTCTGCACGCACACCCGCCTACAATTCCCCTGGCCATCAAGCAGACTTGTCTATCGACTTTGCAGCTCTCAGACGAACATGTCCAGCCTGAAGGAAAAGACTCCCCTGTCCGGCACTCCATTCGTGGTACCACAGTTCACAGCCAAAGATTACTCGTCCTTCTTCCTGGCAGGCGCGCTATGTTGCACGTAAGTCACCCTATCCGAACGACGCCAGTTGGTGCATACTCACCGGCCGCATCAGCATCACACACGGTGGAATGACTCGTACGTCTCTTCCCGACTCTCGCAGCACAATGCCTGACACACAGCTTCCTTCCCTCAGCCATCGATGTTGTCAAGACCCGCATACAGATCGACCCCGCACTCAAGAACCGCTCCCTCCTCTCCGGCGGCCGATACATCGTAGCGAATGAAGGCCCCTCTGCGCTCCTCACGGGATTCGGCCCCACCGCCGTCGGTTACCTCGTCCAGGTGCGTGCCATGCTCAGGAGAAAACATTCCACATTAATCCTTATGCGACAACGCGATCATGACAGGGAGGAGCCAAGTTCTCCGGATATGAATACTGGAAGAAGCAGTTCGTCCAGATCGCCGGCAGCCAGGAGGCCGCAGTCAAGCACCGCACCGCGATATACCTCGGCGCGTCCAGTGTTGCAGAGTGAAGCTCCACCACTTTCATTTCTGCATGCGTACTCACGTATCGCTCTGCAGATTCTTTGCCGACATCCTCCTCACGCCACTCGAGGCAACACGTATCCGTCTCGTGTCGCAGCGACACTACGCCTCGGGGCTCGTCACCGGCTTTATGCGACTTGCGCGCGAAGAGGGCGTCGGCGGGCTGTACGCCGGCTTCCTGCCCATTCTCTGCAAGTAGGTCTTCCCACCTCCCCTTTTTCCTACAATCGCTCATCACTCACTACACCGATCTCCTTGTATCATCTTGCTCCGCCACCTGTCTCCATCTCCGTTTTTGATGTTCCGTGCGCTTGTGCGTCTTGCAGGCAGATCCCCTACGCGATCGGCCAGTTCACTGTGAACGAGTTCTGCCACGAGGTCGTGTACCGCGGCATGTCCGACGACACGCTCAAGTCGCTGAGCGGCACGACCAAATTCGGCATCAACCTCGGGAGCGGCATTATCGCTGGATTCGCCGCCGCCATCCTCAGCCAGGTGCGTGTTCAGTTCCGCTGCCCCATCTGGTTTCACCCTATCGGCACACCCTCGACCCCCGTTTCTTCATCGTTCGTCACCTGGCGCTGGAGCTGATACCTCACACCGCATAGCCCGCAGACACGCTTCTCTCGCAGATCAACAAGGGCCACGGCCCTTCCGGCTCGATGGTGTACCGTCTCGGCACCCTCGCGCGCGAGGCCGGCGTGCGCGGCCTCTTTGCGGGGCTCGGTCCCCGCATGGTCATGACCGCCGGCCTCGTCGCGGGGCAGTTCCTCCTGTATGGCGTCATCAAGGACGGTAAGTTGCGCTTGTGACTGCCACGCGTGCGCGATGCTAATGAGTTTGGTAAATAGCGCTGGGGGCGCCGCCGGGCTTGGAGATCCATAAGGAGAGTAAGAGCGCGACCGTCTGAAGGGGCATGTGGCGGGGCTTTGGGGTTATCTCCGGACTCACATATGTGCACCTTGCACAGCGTAGTGATATAGAACCGCCTCGGACTGGCTGGTGAGTGTTAGGCTAGGTAGAATACTAGTATCATGAAAGCAGTGTCAGTAAGCGGTAGTACCTCTGTGGCACGATGTTTATACCTGAACCCACGAAAATCTTGGCCTGTCCGCCTTGAGCGAGGCTGGTCTCCCGTGATCACAAGCCAGCCCAGCTTTGAGCAGAGCGATACTGCTTCCAGGCTACAGGATTACCGAGCGCGCCTCTCTCATGACGCGATGACATCTCGCGCGCAACACGGGTCAGTAGCAGCGATGCATGGCGCGACGCCGTCCGAAAAGCATCACTGTAGGCTACCATATTTGCATCCAGCGTGCAAAAGTAGTTATGCTTCTTTTCGGATATCTCGAGCCACGGAGACCGAGCGCGGTTGGCTTCGCTGCATGTCGAGCACTCCGAGTCTCGTCTCCGAGCCGGAGCGAGACTCTGTCACCTGTCGCACGGACTGCCGTCTGGCGAAGTGTGGCGGCCGCTGTCGATCGGAGTGGCGATTTCCATAGAGCGGTATGGTGTACAGACGGTTCCGGTTCGCTAACGCGTTCAAGGCAGGGCATTGTGCTCGCCTGTCGCCAGGTCGCGACTTTGAGGGTGTTGTTTGAGGGTGTGGGTCGTAGCAGCACTGGCAATGCCGGTAAGGAACATTGCGCCATCCCCGACGATGAAAAATTCCTCAGATGGAGCGGCACCTTCCCTAGGTGAGCGGTGAAGGCATTGCAGGATAGTTCTGTGCCCGATCTAATGCATTGCCTGATGAGCATATGTAATATCGCGATGAAGGCATCAGCATCCAGTGACGGAATCAAATACTGGTTAACTCATGTCGTCGAAACACGTCAGTCCCCGTTTGTTTTCCATAGCGCCACGGTCCGCGAATCGCAATACTCAGCTGACGAACCTGCGCAATGTTCCTCGTCGTAACGCGGTGTCAAGAGGCATCTGCCCACTTTAAGCTTAGCCATTCAGCCAGATGGAAGAGCTAGACATCTGTTCCAATCGTCTTGGCGAGGTGGGATATACCTACTCTCATCTAATGATACCCACAGCTTGCAAGAGACACGGGGGATTGCAGGCAGAGCAGTGTAGATCTGCCATGACTTACGCGATCACGTGTGTCGCGATCGGCGTGGTGACCTCCGTCGCTCTGAAGCTGTATGCTGTCAACTGCAATGTAAGTTGTTGCAAGTATACCCCTTTTCTACCAGCCTGAACCAAACTCGCAACCCGAGTGGAGACGACTTACTGCGTCAATGGTCAATGCCACGTCGCAAGGACAAAAACGCACACATCGATTACGCAATTAGGACGGCACATCTATTTGCATGAGACTGTCAAGGCTTGTGCGAGTGTCGATATGGAATCTTATCTGAGCAAGATATTTCAGATGAGTTCATCGAATCTTCAAGCTCACCATTGCGGCCTACCGCCCGACACTGCTAGGTGCCCAAGCGACTAATGGTACGCATGGGTGCATTCGATTCTTTCTCGAAAGTGGGTGTTTATCGTTCGGCGGATATTGCACGCAGTGTTGGGATTTTTTTATAGTATTCCTAAGACATAGCCTCGTCAAGGCTTGTATGGTTCTTCTAGAAGGAGAACAATGCTCAGGTTTTGAGCCACAGAGTCTTTAAGCTATCAGTAGACTGGAACCCTGCAGGAAACACAAATTTTACGAGGACCACCAGAATCTTCGACTGAATAATATCGTCCATTATTCTGTAAATGACTGTCCTTGATAACTTTCTAGTGTGTCCGGATCATACCTCAAAGTTCCATTTGGTCTTGCACACAGGATCCCGTGCTCCTTGCGGTCGGGAAACTGCACTACGATGCCTATGCCTCGGGGATCGGAAGACCCATGCTCATTTGCATTCCAAACATATGCGGTTGGAAGACAATACAAGAAAACGCTACAGCTAAACAGTATTGTACAGAGTGGTATGGAACAATACTATGGCTACAATCCTCATAGTCCTGATATATGGTAATTGTACAGAAGTTGAAATGGTGCTAGGAACAGACTACAAGGGTAAAAATGTCCTTTGGGCGTGTGTGAAACGCCTGGCCCTGCGACGGAAAGCTCGGTCTAACATTGGAGACGCTCTTGCAATGATATCGGTCCGCCGATAACTGATCCACATACACCCCTGCAGATGTCTTCATCTTAAAATTCCAGGGTTTTTGGATCGCCCGCCTCATGCGGCTCCTCCCAGCCATGCCACCACCATTCATTATGTCCTTCCTCCTTTATCTCTCCTTCGGGAGCCCCGCCGGCGTCCTGAGTCTCTTCTTCGTCACCTTCTCCATAGTAGGCACGCAGGAGGGCCTCGGAGGGGTACCGATATACCTTGGACCGCTCACACGGCATGAAATCCACTGATTTTTGCGCGGATGTGCATAACGTGGGCTGACGGCGGGCGCCCGATGATGCGTACCCATCGATCTCGTCCTCGTCTTCATCGTCGTCCTCGTAATCTACGCTCTCGAAATGGAAGCTCAAGCGCGTGGAGAAGGGGATGCATCTCGCATGACTATGTGCAAGCTGTTCTGCCTTTGCTCCTGTCCTCCGCCGCGAGTACTTGCGCTCCGTAGGACAGGTAGCCTTCATCCCAGCGTAAGTACCCTCGAATATACCTCAAGGAATAGCTCTCACCGCCTCGTTGAATTCCATGTTCAATCTTGCCAACCGCTCCAGTGCGCCCTCAACGTTCCACACCGGAATGAGTCCTACGGCGCCGCTGCCTTCATCCCGCACGCGCAGCGCATGGTCTCCGACCTCCTCGAGTAACACGACTCGAGCGCCCACGTCCACTTTCAGTGGTTCGCGCGAGAACGGCGGCGGTACACACGCGGCGTCAGGCGACGGGAACGCTTCACGCACGTAATGGATGCCTGCTGCAGCCTCGGAGGCGATGCTGGCCCAGCTCGCCGGTGGAGACGAGGCTCCGGAAGTGGAAGAGGAACTGGGAGATAGAGGCGGGGAGGTGGGGGGAGAGAGGCCCGGTAGGAACGATGGAGGAGAAGATGAGGAAGAGTCTGTAGGGCTGCTTTGCCAGTCGAAGAAACTTGACGACGATCCTCCCTTGGGGCACAAGGAGATGGTGATTGGCTTTGACCTCACAGACAAGGCTGAGTCCGGAGTCGAGGCTGCGTGTGATACCTCATACGCGGACATCTGTTGGGTTTGAGTTGGGTGTAAGAGGTGGAGGTGAGTGGAAGTTTACCGTTTGAATGGGATGCTGATGCAGATGGGACGGTGGAAGGTGCACGGGAGCCTTTACTTTGTGTTTATATGAGACGCTGTGGTCCGTGGCGTGTTACCGGTGCTAATGTGTTTCAAAGTGGCGGGGTCGGCAATGAACGACAAGCCGTGCTAGCCGTAGTACGTGTACTCTCGAGTCAGAATGAAGGGCTCCAAGTAGGACAGAAAGGCATCACCGAGGGGCGACAGTGCCGTCCCAGACCAATGGGTGGCCGCCAAAGACTCAAAGCAGCGGTCTTAGCACAGGATGAGAAGTCAATTGGATTTTGTTGTTCGAAAGTAATAGGTTCAGATTGCGAGAGGCGGAACCGCAGTGCAGATAACCCATCCTGTGCAGCACCGTCACAATACATATCCCTCTTCGGCGTACACCGTGCAGTTGGTAAGCAGAAGCCCAGCAGCCAACGGCACATGAACAGACTCACATGCTGCTGCTGATAAGGCGCTGTCGGTGTCAATGCCAGACCTCACTTTCCTACGTTGGCTTGGGAGGGTGGCAAGCCAAACCAAGACATTAATATATGGAGCTCAGTACGCTGGCATAACTACATAGACAGACACAGCAGATTCGTGAGGCAGTAACTGTAAAAAACTAGACCTACTGCCTTTCGTCCGAGGCGCCACGCCAAATTACCTTTAAGACCTGGGATGAATTAGGTTGGAATAGGGAAATAAAAGCGCAACGTGGACGGGACCGGGGTAATTTCTAACTTGCACACTCGCATTCGTGAGGCTTAGATGAGTGCAGACTTCAAGTTCAGGTGGACGCGAAGTAAAGGTGACAGAATTGATACATCAAAACGAATACAACCAAGTTGGATAGTCATCAACTTTGCAAGAATTCAGTGGGTACACAGGAGTCACTGCCACTACAGGAGTTGCCAGTGCGCCTATGTTGAATTCTCATTCTTCCCAATTTCACCCACAAAAAGCTACGATCGCCACTCGCTTATCAGCAAAAGTAATCGGGGTGGATGGGGTTTTATGCGTTTTTGCTGCGCCGACGCCTAAACATGATTTTTGCTTTGGGCGCCGGGATGATCGCCGGCCCAACCCAAACATTATCTGGTCGTCCGCCTGCACCTTCGAACTTCATGTCATAGCAGAGAATGATATGTGCTAGGATTGCCTTGAGCTCCGTAGACGCAAAAAATCGGCCCGGGCTATATAAGATTAGTTCAGAGTACACAATCAGTAGCAGACAATGGTGGGCACGATGTCAGTACATACCAAGCGTATTTACCATGGCCAAATGGGACGTAATCTGGTGCTGTGCTGACAAATTGACGTTTCACCCTCTCGCTCTCTTCCTTGATTTTGGAAAAGCGGAACGGATCGAATACGTTTGGGTTGTCGTAGTTTTCTTCATCACGATGGGTTGCTGCGGCAGCAGCATAGACAAAGGTTCCGGCGGGGATACGAGTCCCATCAGAAAGAGTTACGTCGGTCAATGCCTTACGCATGATTGATGCTGCCATTATGAACGGCATTCAGCGCAGAGGGGAGTAACAAGAAAGAATATAACTTACTTCCGCTAACTCCGTTGAATCGTTGTGATTCTCTCATAAAACTATCAAGCTTCCACAGCATGCTCAAAGCTTGCTTCGTCCATCCATGAGACTCGATGACACCCTCAATCTCTTCTCGCAGGGGCTGAAGATATTGGGGGCTTCCTGCTAAATGATACAAGGCATGCGTGACACTCTGATTGTATCGAAAAGATATCAAGATCTGTGTATTCCGGTGATTGAGCTCAGGGACGTACAATGGATGAAGTGTGGGTAGATCCAAAATTCGCAGACAGTATGCCTTGAACAATGAACTCCGTCGACTCTCCCATGACCATTGCTTCCTCTATGAGCCACATGAGCATATCATTCTGCAATTTGTAATGGAAGAGATTCGGCTCAAATCATAGTAGTCAATTACAACCTGATCTTGCTGACCGGCTTTTCGACCCAATTTCCCTCAAACTCTCGCAAGGCCTTCTTGCGCTCTTCTATGATAGGCTTAAGATGCCTGGCTAGCCGCCGCAATCCTCTACGTGACCACGGTAATAACGGTCCTATCAAGCTGAGCATTCGGAAACGATATTTCATATCTCAGTCACTACTGTCATATTATTCGACAGAACTCACGACTTCAAGGGCTTTGGAACCATGCTCAATATAGCCTTGCCTTTCACGACATCGGAAGGAAACTGAGAAAAGAAATCTAAGTATTCAGAGTCTCGACCTAAATGCGACCCGTGAGCACTATGTTTGCTTTCGGAAGGATGGGAACGCACAAGTTGGAAGGCCTACGAATGCGCGATTGCTTACACGAGCTATGAGGCGAGTCATCATCGGAAGGCCTGTAACGCTAACCCATTCTACGCGGTAAAGACATTGTAAGGTTTACTTGCGCGCGCTGTTCGATGAATGGACAGAGACCCACCAGCGCCATGTGTTGGGATCATGTCTTGTACGGCAGCCCTAATCTCGTCGATGAGATCGGGAAGTAAAGTTGCCATATTTCTGGTGAGGTTTTCTCGCATAGTCTTGACATGGACTGGGTGTCGTGGCGCAATAGTATACTTCAGTTGCATGAACTATGATGCCATCCATTTGAGCATCATACAACATAAACCGGTCGTCACGAATGAAGCCCACCTCGTCTGCAGCCGCCAGAAAGGACATCTGCTCCTCTGGTAGTTTACGCAGTTCTTCATTCATTCTGGAACCACTAACAACTACCGCCCACTGATTCCATAGAGGAACCCTGAATGCCGATTTTCTGTACTATGGTTGTGTTCAGATATTAGACCTGATGTCCTAAGGAGCATAAGTGTAGCAAGCACCTTCTCATATCCTTCCTGAAGCATCTCTTGAGCATGGTGAAAGTACCTATATGATCCCACGTAGGAGACAAGTGGCGCAGAAGGACCAATGGCCGGGATTCTATTTAGCTAGACGAGGGTCAGCGCCTAACGAACTGTCAAAAGTCGGCGCATATCCGTGCGACATACAGGATCATGTCTCCGTCGAACGAAGGCGACAAGGGCAATGATACTGACAAAGAAGTAGAGTAAATGTATCGGGTTATCCATGACTGAGAATAGCGCAGTAGTGTGAAGGTCAGGATAGGCACGAACACCGTCCTTTAAACACAGCTCATTATCCTCAGTTCTGCTAAGAATGTCACTCTCGACGCTTAGCCGAACGAAGCGATTATGATTGGTGCTTCGTCGTAACAACGTACGATGATGCATGCAACACATGCAACACAGACCTACGTCTATAGATCATCATGTGCACGTTGTAGGCTGAGGAAATAGCAAGACGTGCTATACTGACCTATCTGTCAAAGACCAAGCGAAATGGACCGTTGACGTACACTTTTGAGTTCTGGGGGTGGCTAAAGGAAGGGATAGACATGCTTTATTTCTCAAAACTGTGGCCTACCGTTCACCATTGTTTTCAGGAGGACGTGCCATCAGACATACTCGCATCAGATTGACACCTCCTGCTCACCTCATTTCTCAGCAGTTTAGGTATCATGACATTACGGAAGATCCCTGGCTTCAAACATCGAATCGTATATGATACGTTTTTGAGAGTGAATCTGTGATCGATTTGCAATAACTTCCAAGGACCAGTCGACAAGACAATTCAGTTCGTCCAGGGAACGCGTCGGAAGTGCCCCAACGCGAGCCCAAGCTGCCTTGATCATACTTAGTGCTACCAAGCCTGAATATATTGAGAATGAGCGCAATTCCGGCACAAGCAATGTAGTAAGCATGATGGTGCTCAGTAATCAAGTAAATCTTTGTGGGGATATGAACCACAGTGCGTACCCGAATATAGTCGTGGAGATGCAATGAATTGCATCCTATCAGCCAACAATCGTCATTAACAGTTCAAGTGAATGGATTTTAGTATGACATGCATGATAGATGCAATGGCATGCCGCCTTCAATTCATGACATCTATTGAAGAATTTACATCAGCGGATAGTGTAGATATTACAGGGGTCCTGAGTCGATCTATATGTCAGTCAACATGCAACTGTGGATTCTCGGCTGCTTTCGCACCAATGACATTTCCGTGGTCTTCTGATCGAACGTGAATATCAAGACCAGGCCACATCTCCTGGGAGCTTGTTCCATCCAAGTACCTCTCCCCAGGACCTCCACATCCTGCTTAGAACGTGTAGTTTGTCTGAGCGTCCGAGGGTTGGGTCCTCAAGGTCGGCTACGTCTTCCAGAAATCCTTCGCGCAATCGGGAGTTCGCAGGAAGGTGTTTCTCGGCATATGTGCGAAGATGATTCACGGAGAGCAACAGAAGGCCCGAGGTCAGTGGAGGCATGGAAGGAGAGAGCTGCTCAGGCGAACTGCGTATCTGCCCGTGACGGGGCTTGGGTTGTGCGATCAGCAGGCGCTCGATACGGCTGGACGTATTTGAAAGGGAATCGGCGCGGCAGATCAGGTTATGTATGAAGCTCGCTAGCGAATAACGTCATGTTGTACGCACCGCATCTTGAGCCATGCACTTGCTCTTCTGCCCTTGCCGCCATATCGTCCCTTACCGCGCCCTCCAGTCCATAAGTTTCTCAGATAACCACAGAAGGCATAGGTTATGGCGAGCGCGGGAGCCACGCCCACGAATGCGAATGTTAACTCCTGCGATTTCAATAACTTGTCGATGCCTGAGAGCGCTTGATCGATGTCCACCTATTGATCAAGACAATACCGAAGCCAGTCAAGTAACAATCTAAGAAAACGATGCAAAGGCAATTGGCGAAAAGATCGCTGCATACCTTGGCTTTTTGAACCTGTATAAAAAGTGTCCGCAAAAGCGTCCCTCCTACAGCTGACTTGAGGGGACTCTTGATGTCCTCCTCGTAGATTTGCATCACAGGAGTTAAATCTCCAAGCTGGATCTGTCGCGAGAGTGCCTCCATCTGAGGGACATCATAGTGGAGCTTCTCCTGTGCGAGGGCTAGAGTCATGCGTTCCAGAGACTAGTAGGGATTGCAAGTTAGCAATGCAATGGATCCCATAGTGGAATATGGAGTATTCACGTCTAAATCAGCTCTCACACTCTCCCTGGTGATTATAATGCCTTCGTCTCCTCCTGCTCGTACAGTCTTCGCGACTCCCTTCAGCGGCTCTAAAATCCATCCTTCCCAAAACGCTCGCACAGTCTCAAACACCTCCCTACTCATGTCCTGCAGTGACGCCCTTGATGCGTAAACCGTCCGAACCAGGTACAAGGCAAGTGGAGGCAGAAGGAAAAGACGCGGCCAGAGAAGGGTAAGACGCGAGGGGCGCAAGAGGTTACGCACTTGCATTTCCGAGGCATAGAATGAAGTATTCGATGTAGTCAATCTGGCAGAAACAGTCTGCAGGGACTCAAGGGCGCTTTCGTTTGGGTTGCTCTCGTTCCGCGAGACATTTTCACCGCTGATCACAAAATTAAATGTGCTAGTGAAACCATTTAACTTCTCCATGCCCCCTTGCTGATCATTTTCTTCAATGGCTGAGATGAGTAGACCACGCATTTCTGCCAGAGTGCCCAAGATCTCCGCCCTGTCGTCCCTGATTTTCCGGAGCTCCTTCTGCTTATACCTACATTCTCCCCTTGTCAGCTCCATCGGCAACGTGACAATCGCCACCAAATTATGTGTAATGCTCGACAAAGCCGTTGTGAACGCAGTAAACACGGATTCGATGCTCTTTCGCGGTGATGCAGCAAACACAGGCCTCGAAGGAAAGCGAGCAGCAGACAAAGCGACGCTATACGGTTCGACACGAAGATGAGGGAACAGGGCGGTGGTGAGCGAGTTTGGGCGAAGAACTCCCTTGGAAGGGAAAAGCCTGCGAAGTGAAGAGGGAGTGAGGAGAGACAGGCGGAACGGGATATTACGCTCCCGGATTGTTGTCAGGATAATGCATACGAGAGTTGCGAGACGCGAAGGAAATGCTGAAGATAATGCGTCAGTTTCAAACTTCTTAGAGTATCATAACAGTCAAGATGAGTTGCGTAGGATGTAGCATTATAAAGACGAGGTTGACCGGCGGTGTGCGTAATGATTACTGGTCCCTCGAAGAGGGAGGAAATAATGATATAATTCTAACATCATTAGCACATCGCTCCATGTATAGCGGACTACATCATGCAGTTGTAGAAGAAAGAAAGCACACCTGGGTGCATGAAAATACAACACCGAGGAAACTATTTGAAAATCAAACAGCTACACGTACTTTGGACTAGATACAGAGCAACACCACTGCTGGACCGTTCAACATCACTCCACCATTCGAGCTCGTTCTCTGCCCGGCGCGCCTCTTCTAAGAAGGTATCCAGAGCATGTCCATAGAGCCTCACCGCCAGCTTGGCCAGGATGGCCCTCCGCAAAAGTGCTACTTCATGGTCAGGTGTAGATAGTGCTGAGCAGTTGGCTTCAAGTCTAGCAGTCTCCAGACATTGCGTGGTCTCAGATATAGAAATACGGTCATTGAGGTCTAGGAAAAGTGCCCGTAATGACTGTTTCTCCAGGTTTTCTGTTCCTACCGTTGAGGGACTGGAAGGCGTCGTGGGCGGAACAACGCTGAGAGATATGTCACGAGTTAAATGAGAAACAAAAGTCGACATTCTACATACAGCGCAGCTCAATGCATAAGTCTGCAACGATACCAACAGAGACGCAAAATCCAAGTGAATGAATCGTCATACGATTACTAAGCTACTTATGCCACAACATCCATATTTAGTAAGTAGGTAAAGAACTAGTAATTCGATCCCGTTGTCTCAGAGCTCTTCTTCTCAGTACTCAATGCTTGTATATAATGAACTGGATCGATTTTCATATCTCAAATTGGGGCCTTTTAACGAAATCCAGAGCCGCACAAATTGCGCGGAGCGCTCAGCGCTGTGGAAATGGCAATCTATACCAGGAATAAGTTCCTCCTTTCCTGGATATGTCCTTGCATGAAACAACATGGACAGGACTGGCACCTGACAGTACGCTGATACGAGCTTATCCGTCACAAAAGGGAATATCTAGTGGTGCGGTTTCCTCCTCAGCGCCCAGTTTTTGCTATGAGATAGCGACTTTGTATGCCTGAATATCATGCCAATCGAGAGGCAGTTTGAGAGGCGTGGGACTCATTACCTATCTATCTCGCTTAGAACTCGGATGGGAGTCGTTTGTCTACAATTCTGCGACCTTCGATGCAACATTCATCCTGCCAGGGGTTGAATGCCGGCGCTCTCGGTGCCTTTTTCATCTGCTTTGGTATTGGACCAAATCCTTGTGTTTCCTTTTCCTGGGCCTTTCCATGTTCAGAGTAACATTGGAGCCCTTTGCGATACGAAGTACGTTGTATTCTTCTCCGACTGCGACGGCAAACAGATTGCTTAACATTCAGATCGCAGCTCATGTGAAATTTCAGTCGGTGAGAGCCGATAGAATCACGCGATCAATCAATATTTCGTCGAGTCCATGCAAAGGCTCAACGATACCAAATTTTCATGTATATCACGCGCGATTAGTATACTTAAATAGCGGACTACGAGACCATCTATCTGTCTACTTTATTCCTAGAAACCTGCAGTATCCTGCCTCCCCCAGTCACCCATGGATAACCCCACGGAAATGATTTGTTTCTGCGTCGGCGTATTGACCCTTTTGTTATTCGTCCAAAGGAGATTTGATCCTGTATATCAATCACTTCTCATTATCCGCGGGTGATCCTGACCCTCACATAGTTGCAGAAAATCCCAGCTATCGGCCCCTCTGCACCCCTGTTGTCTTACATCGGAGCTTATCGGTATTTTCGCCATGCTCAAGACATGCTCCAGAAAGGATACACAAAGGTGCGCGATGTTGTCTTGTCTGAAGAGGCTCGCTTATCAGGTACTTGCGAATACTTTCAGTATAGAGGCTCCGTGTTTAGAGTCCCGCTATTGGATCAGTGGGTAGTTGTGGTTAGCGGTGCCAAGATGAATGAAGAGCTTCGGAGAATACCCGACGACAAGATGTCATTTCTAGCAGCTGCACAAGACGTAAAGATATTATAGAATATCTAGTTTCCTCTACTCACCGAGTGACTCGATAGTTCATTCAGACAAAGTATACGATTGCACCGCTCCTCGACCAGCACCCCATCCATGTCAAGGTTATGCGGGAGCAGCTCACTCGGAACTTGGGCGTTCTACTTCCTGGGGTCCTGGATGAAATCCATGCAGCTTTCAATGAAATTATCCCAACGTTGGGTAACGGTGAGCTTTCGGTTTCCAAGGCTCAATTCCCTCAGCTGAAATGTTGACTGCGCAATCCGTAGAATGGGTCAGTATCTCTGGTCTTCCTGTGATGACTCATATTATTGCTCGTGTGAGCAATCGCGCATTCGTTGGCCTTCCGATATGTGCGTATACGTCTTGAATAGATTGATGTATTCCTTACATTTATCGTAGGTCGAGATTCAGATTATCTAGATGTCGCGATGAAGTTTCCGATGGACGTTATGAAAGGAAAGTCTATACTTAGCATCGTCCCCAAGTCCCTGAAAGCGTAAGTCCCGCAGCGAAGTGACACATTAGTCAAGGATTCCAACTTCATTATATTAGGGTGGTTGGGCCATGCTTACCTTGGTCGCGGAGGGCTTTACGGTGTTTCTCTGCACATCTCAAGCCTGTAATAGCAGAGCGCCAGAGGCTATTGCAAGAGCTCGGGGAAGACTGGACTGACAAGCCTGTTAGTGACCTCAGAGCTTCCTGTAATGCCATAATGATTAGTGCTCTCTTCCATAGATTGATATGCTGATGTGGCTCATCGAGGAGGCCCCTTCGATGGAACAATCTGTGGATCTCATCGTACAGAGTATACTTTCTTCGAATTTTGCGTCCACCCACACTTCATCCATCGTGCGTGTATTACTTCATGCCCTTATCAAGACTTGACTGTTCTCGCATCACTTGCAGAGCCTCACGCATGCGTTATATCATCTCGCAGGGAGCCCCGAATACATGCACCCGTTACGAGAAGAGATCGAGAATGTCTTAAAGGTGAAAGGATGGACAAAAGATGCTCTTAGTAATATGTGGAGGTTAGATAGTTTTCTGAGAGAGTCGCAAAGATTAAATGGGGTCAGCGGCAGTACGTTCAAACATCCTCTTGCCATTTTCTGTAAGGGAATTTCTGATTCATACCCGTCTTGCAGTGTCAGTGATGCGCAAGGCGCTCAAGGACGTAACGCTCTCCGACGGAACTTATATCCCCACCGGGACGATGGTCTACGCTGCCGCTACAGCCACCCATCGCGATCCTGACAATTACGATAACCCAGATATGTTCGACCCGTTCCGCTTTTCGGACGCAAAGGAAAGCGAGAATGATCGAATCAAGCAGCAGTATGTCAGTACATCTCCTGACTACATTCCCTTCGGTCATGGGAAACATGCATGGTTCGTCTGTATTTTGAAAATGTTCTTCCTCCCTTTACTCATCGCTACTCTCCCGAATCTGAACATAATAGTCCGGGAAGGTTCTTCGCCTCTCATGAGTTGAAGGCAATCCTTGCGCATATTGTTCTCAACTACGACCTTCAATTCGAGGGCGGCGGGGGGCGACCAGAAAACCTCTGGCTAGGTACAGGGATCCTTCCGGCACCGAATGCGAAGATCATGTTCAGAAATCGTCAAACCAGTGATGCATAAGACCGTGGTTGTCGTTTGTATACGAATTTTCTGGTAAACTACTTCAGAATCCCGCCAACCCAATTTCTCGACCTGCAGCACTATCTACGCCCTGAAGGATGTTGTACTTACCTCCACCGATCAAAACGATTCTTTCTTCCAAAGCTAGTGGTATGTTTTGTAGAGAATGCATTGACTTGCGATAGCAACAACTCCAAATCATATGATTTAGGAATTATTACATGACGGTGCTCTCGTAAGTGATGAGAACTCGGGCTTGTGTCTTACATCACTGATTAAGGTTGAAAAACTATACTGAGCTTCCAGGCCTGTCGAACGTCATCTTATGATTTGTCTCAAGTCCTGTTCATTATACTGGCTGATAACACTGCCATAACTGCCATAGCCCCTCAGTCCAGCGAAATCCATACTTCTCGTCGCATCACTACTCTTGCGAAGGAAGACGACTGACTTCCATGAAGCATTGATTGAAAATTGTTCGGGAAAAGTTCTTCCTGAGGACGCAAGTCTAAAGCTACCGAGTGCAGTTTGGGGGTGTATATGAAGAGGGGTATCATGATATCTGCATTACAGACACAGGTTGGCTTGAAAGGCAGACTGCATCCTGACAACGACAGCAAGTAGCGACACTCTACAATGGGTAGTTATCAGCCATTTATTGCCATTAACAGTATAGATATGTATCGTAAGCAAACAAATTCAGTATAACTAGTCTCACTGGGCCTTGGCGATGGTCTTTCGGCCTAGTCATCCCTCCACACGACTTGCCCAGCTGCCCACCGGTCACCCCACATGACTCGCTTATGGTACACCTTCCTCAGCTCTTTGAACTCGCGTATGAAGTCATCAACGTCCTTTCCGCTCGGGCTTGCTGTCGAGTCCACGGAAGATGCTTGCACGAATGCAGACGCTCGAGCTTCAGATAAATCATCCTGTGCAATAGTCGCGTGTCTCAGACGCATTAAAAGGAATTGAGGAGTAAAACGCTGCAGGTGCGCCGCTGACGTCAGTCAAAGTGAACCTCAGAGGGTTAAGAAATCACATACTTGGTAAACTTCCTTCTGCTCACGTTCGAGCTCTTTCCATCGTGCTTCAAGTGCCTTGGCCTCGTCAAACGCTTCTTGGGTATCACTTCTGAGCTTGTACAGGGTATCCTGCAGCGCCAGGTTGTTTTCTTACAGGCCTCAGGATACATAGCATCAGTCTACCATGGCTACGTACTCGCAATGCTTTCGTTCGCGTTGCCGACCTCAGCTTGGGCCCGATACAACGATTTGACTTGATTTAGAGAGTGAAATATTGCCTGGAAATAGACAGGATCGATTAGGGTCTCTTCCATGTCTTCTCTCCTATACATCCGAGGGCATAATGAGATGGGTTAGGCATCTCCCGATCAACCTCTTACGATAAATGTGATAGTTCCGGAAAGTCAGATAGTAAAGGAGTCGACATTGCCGGGCTGCTACCGGTGCTGTTGTGAGTTGATAGGGCCTTCAATGAACGCAAGTTCGAGCTAGCTTGGCTGCCGAGGTTATACAAAAGCCTGAACGAAGCGACACGATATACAGTGGAAAGTCAAGCTTTGTGTCGTATGCTGTGAAGTAGTGGTAAACAGTTACATAGCTGGCCACTGCAGCCTACGCAATAGAGTAGATTCGTTACAATATATATTGGTTTTTGCTGCATTAAACGGTCGTGAGAATTGCATTAAAGACGCTCCCTCACATGGACTTCAAGGCCAACTCCAACAAGCTGAGAAGGGACCAACCAGGATGCTTAAGATAGAGCCTGTCACCTTGCTCTGTGAGGTACTCTATCTCTCGTATGCCGAACCAGCAGCTCCAGCCTTTACATTAAGTGGGGCTAGGTTCTACATCAGCCACTTTCGATATATATCGTAACAAATCTACTCTAATGATGCAATCATCTCGATAAGTGTTACTATAGCGTCACAGTCACACCCAGGCCATATTTTAATAAATACCGTGACCCGATTCTTTTCAGTACTTATCACTCGGTATGTACTTTCAAGCTTCGAACACGTTCCAGGTCCATATGGATCGCCTTGAATGTAAGATCATGGATATAGAATTCACTTACAGGGACGACTCTGATGCAACCTGGACTCGATGAAGCAATGTATTAGACCAAGTAGAATCCCATGAACTACAGGAGGGCGCAAGTGCGTGAAAGTTATCATATTATGTTCCCATCATCGCCAAAATTTTCGACCCGGACTAGTTGCTCTGAGGCGACCTCGAAATGTAGATGTCTAACGGAAACAAACCAGCCAACCGGGTCTTCTTCCCGAATCTTCGCCACCTCTCCTTTCTGATTTCCGTACAAAATCAACGCATTCTGCCCAGGTTGATCTGGTCCTACGGGCCAAAGGTACATGGTAGGAATAGTGAAGACCGCTTGGGCTGGGTCGATTGGATCGAACAATCTGACACGGGCGGTGGATGCGAATGACGAGTTTCCTGTCTCGAAAACAGACAAGACTACCCCTTGCGCACCCTCGTATTGCCCACTGTGCCAGCCCCCATCATATGCACCTCCAAAGGAGCCCTTAATCACTACTACCATACCTGTCTTCGAGGAGATAGCAGGATCTAACAACCATTCTGCGTCTGGTACTTGGAAAATTGTCACGAATCCTGCACTGTACATAACGCACTGGGACACACCAGGATCTTGCACTGACTCGCTTGCTTCTTGCAGGTTATGATTAGTATTAGAATGCATATTGTAAGTAGTGCCGCTTTCAAAACGCTCGCCCCCTACGTCCACAGGATTTGATGGATGTGCAATCTGTGAATCAAATCAAACATTCTTGAATTCATAAACGCATGGACCGGGGTTACCAGAGAACTCCCAGGTGCCAACCCTTCTTGTGTCCAATTTTGTGTGCGTTTGGCGCGTACGCCGCCCTGCTTGTTGCGAGGGATGAACAGCGATGAACCATTCAATTGCCGTGTTCTACGGTCGCCAGTGTTGAATTTACGATTCTGCGAAGAAGTCTTGCTTTGCCGTATCATGGGCTGACTGATGCCAACAACATTCTCTGCATAATCACTCGAGTCAACTTTAAGCTTCTTGTAACGAACATCTTCCTCCTCTTTGGTGACAGGCTCCACAATAGTTTCCTGTTTGACAGCCTTCCAATTGTCTGGTACCGAACTAGACGTTGACGAGCGCTTCAGCGTATGAAGCTCTGACAAAACCGCTGTAGCAGGCTCTACACACATCAAAATAAGTGCAGCTTTGATGCGCGAGACAGACGTTACCTCCTTGTTTCGGTAGACGGGATTCACGACGTGCCTTCTCAGCTTCCCATTTGGCTATCAAGTCGAGAGTACAATCGCTTTTGGACACCCAACTGGGCTTCCACGGTTCGCCATTCTCCGGATTAATTCCGGTCCACTGGACAAGATATCCTTCCTCAAGAATACCAACTGCCTCGTGGAATTTCTTGTCGTGCTCGCCTTCCCTAGCAAGGGGAGCTACCAAGACACCGCGCTGGAAAGCCGATGCCATTAGGCGACTCGCTGATGACAAGTTTCGTCACAAGAGGATTCAATATAACCTGAATGATTTGTAAGAACTTGAAGTTGCTGAGACTGAGTGAACGGTCTGTAAGTAGGAGAGACATTTTGATCACCACCACGAAGCCATAAGGCAACGGGATTCGCGGTCAGGTGACATGCACGAAGTCGCGTAATCGGAATTGCGTTCACGAGCCGGCGTTGAGGCTCTGTAAAAAACGAGAGTCGGCCTTAGTCACCTTTCTGGTGCCAAAATTGTATAACTTGACTAACTAGTCGGATTTCTTGCCTTTCGGTGGCTGAACATGAGGCAGTCAGTCACAGGACAGTCGCACACCAGTCAAGTGCGACTAGTGTATGACTACCCTGCAAATTTTGCACAAACGTCGACTACGCTTTTTTACAGAGGTTGACGCGTGAAAGTCACATACATTCGAATGCCCGGTTGTCTTCGAATTAAACGAACATCGAAGGACAAATATTGGTCATGTTTTACAGTACATACATTACCGAAGGCATCGGCACTGCGGCAGTTCCTCTGCTCTTAATTGTCCTTGCCTACGAACTTGTCGAACCAACGGAACACTTCATAATGCCACTTCAAACTATTGAAGTTGGAAATGAGAAGTAAAATATTTTCAGAGACATAGGTATTTACCTGTTCTTCTGATTCAAGACCCAGTGGTTTTCGTCTGGAAATATGACCAGGCGGCTCGGAACGCCTCGCCTACGTATTAATTTGCAGTAAATCAACGTAAATTGGTCATGCGAATAATGTGGATAAGCAACGCACTCTTGCAACGCATGGAAGGCACCGATGCCATCTGTCTCTGGGAGACGATAATCTTTGCTACCGTGGATGACAAGCATCGGCGTAGACCATTTGTGGACGAAGTTAACAGGATCATATCTGTCGAACAAATCCAGCCATCAATACAATCAAAGCGCATCAATTGCAGGCATTCACTTCTCCAGAATAGCTTTCGCTTTAGGTTCCCACGGGCGTCCTCCCCATTCGTTATTGAACTTAGACATACCGAATGAGTTATCTTTCATGAAAGTCGTGCATGTTTAAGGCTTACGAAGAACAACTCATCAGTGGCGAAGCCACTATAGGTCGCGGAGAAGACCTCAAGAATGACCTTAGCACGTTGGTGTCATATTTGTCACAATCCATGAACTCACCCCATCGTGACACACTAGGGCCTTGAAACCAAACCCGAATTCTGGATGGCCTTGTATCCAACTGTGCGGTTAGAAAAGTCAACAGGGATACGCGGCATCAACTAGAAAGCTATAAGTGATACTTTATGGCGTATCCTCCCCAACTAGCACCAGCAGCAACTGCCCTGTCGGCATCAATCTATTTCATTCATAAGATTGTGAAAATTTAAGCAATCGCCGATAACTGAGCTAACAGTACGACAAACCTCAGGATATTTGTTGAGTATGTATGCCCAGCCTTTTTGCAAGTCCTCGAAGGGTCTGCCTCCCCAGTTCTCCGATATGGCATCAGTGAAATCTATAGTCGGCATAAAATCAGTGCGACTGAGTAGCTAAGTATGCCACACACTGACCTTGACCAAAAGTTGTCGAACCAGTTGGATTGATGGCAATAGTGACATAACCCTGCTGAGCAAAAACTATGCAGAGGTCAGGCAAACTATTTTGACATACTGCGAGGTGTATTTACTATTGGGGTTCCATCTTGTCGACCATTGATCCTCCCAGGCACCCTGGGGTCCTTTACATCATTAATGAAGGTAAGCAAACTGTGATAAGACAGAATTCTGTACACCAACCCCCATGAATCATGAGCATGACAGGCCACTTCTTCTTTTCACCTTCCTTGAACCCAGGTGGCTTGATGATCCAACCTTGAACCTCTTGACCTTCAGCGCCTTCGAACCAGAAATCCTCTCCAGCATCCAGATTCTTGCCCTTGAGCGCATCCTCGGAGAAACGAGTGAGCTGCTCCACCTGGGCTCTGAATGACTCACGGGAAGCAGTTGAGTGAAGATCCAAGTCCTCAAGCCCACGCATCACGTAGACATCGTTAGGAGAGGTGAGCGAGGAGCGCGTGAAGATCAAGCGACCGTTGGAAAGTAGTTGAATCCCAGAAGCTGCACCACTCGAGGTCAATGCAAGGGGAGTCCGGTATTCACGAGGAAGATCTGGGTCAGTAGTGGATGAAGATGGAGTAGGAGGTACAGGTAAAACGAAGATCTTGATGCGCGCCAGGTCGCCCGCTGTTAAGTAGAGCGACTTGCCATCTTGCGAGAACTGGTGTTGTCAGAAAGTGTGTATTCACGAGTTAGCCAATACTTACGGCAAGAGCATCTGGCGAACGGTCCCAATGTTGAGTGAGAGTATACTGGATGTCCTGCGCCAAATCATGAACCACTATCTTCGCCCTTGCGGAGCAGTTGCGTCAGAGTAATTTTTCTCAGAAATATGCTGTGCCATACCTGTCAGCCTCAGCGCCATCTTTATCCAGTTGCAGCCAAGCAGCCTTGTCACCCTGCACGTTGAAAACAGGGTTGTGGATAGCGCCATGCTTTCCATATGTCAGTTCTCGTGGCTTATGTTCACCATTGATGTCAACGATGTACACCTGAACAAAGTGGATGTTAGCATTATGTTGAGCATCGAAAGTCAAGGAACATGCATTTTGCTTCGTATGCCATGCTGGGGGTAGCTCAGGATCTTTCGCGGTGTAAATAACTTGGGTGTTTGAGACGTCAAAGTCATCCGTGCTGCCAAAGGGCTCTACAGGACAGTACTGACGAGCGCTGTGAGTAATACTCTCGCATTTGAGTACGAACTATATCACGACTTACGTGACCTGTGCCATTGAGCAGGTTAACGAAGTCGGCTCCGAAGACCCACTTTTTATCTGGTGTCTGTGAGAGTTTCACCGAAAACAATGAAGCCCTCTTCGGTCCGACCCACGCATCCCAGTGCCTTTCGTAGGTCTCATCATAGACAAAGGCAGAATCACCCCTGTTCTCCCAAGCCTCATCGTTTTTCTTCACAGCAGTCAGATCTCCATCAGAATGCACGTAATCGGAGAATATAAGTATCCCAGATCTGCCAGAGTACTTAAAGTTAGAGGCGCTTGCAGTAGGGAACTTGCCGATCAGAACTGGAGATTCGGGAACGCTGAGTGCGCCCGCAGGAGATTCGGTCTCAAACTTGACAGAAAGAGCATAGAGCGATGTGGCCTGATCCTTATCATCACCTTCCACGACGGCATGGCCAATTGTACGTGCATCAAGCCAGAAAGCTTCGCCCCCATCAGCGAGAGGAATCTCGAGAGGCTGGATTGTGGTTTCGACAGGGGCAATGAAGATCGACTTGTCATTTCTGCAGAAGTGTGTTCGATGTCACATTCGCCAAAGGGGAGTCCAATGAAGGGGTTACGGACTTTTTCTCCCCCAACAAGTACTTGCTTACAGAGACAACGACTAGATCGCCCGCAGGGTTAGCAAGCCCAGTGCCAGGTCGAACTAGTTCCACCAGATCCTTGGGGGTGAATATACCTGCGTTCTCCTTGAACGCGAAGTCAGAGCTAGTAGGCATGATAACTCCAGGAGGCTTTTTCTGTTCCAGCGGGACTTGCGCTGCCAGCCCGAGTAGAGAAATCGGGAATTCCAGAGGGAACCGCATGGTGCCCGCCTGACTCTGAGAAAGCTTCCGGCGGACCTCGAGTTTCAGTAATCCCTCAGGCCTCTGAGCAGCCGGTACTTGGGCGTCGCCTTATGAGTGCTGATCGACGTCAGCCGACGGGGCGGCTTAATTATCAATTTTGTCTATCACTGCCCTCAGCTCTGCGAGTCAGTGGATGATAACCTTCTCCGCATAACTCCTTCTCAAGGAAATGAATTCCATGATTGGCAATTCTCTTAAATATTTTGTAGCATAATCAATAAGTCCCACTTTTGGAAGATTTTGTGCCACCAACCATAATTATGTCATTAATACGCGTACGCGTCCTTCAAGCTCCCGTTCACCACTTTACCAGCTTCCTTGCAGGTCACAAAGCCATTGTATCCAATCCTCGTCAATTACAATGTCTTCTACCACACCTCCTAATCCTCCTCCAAGGGACAACAGCGAGAAGAAGCCCAAGTCTTCCCAATCAGCCTCGACAGCACCGAGCACAGCCCAAGAGACAGCCATGGACACAACGCCGGACCAGCCAGCAGAAGAGACTTGGGCTGATATCCCCGAGGAGATTATGACATTGAGCACTGATGAAATTCTTACCAGGATACGACTGATTGACAACGACTTGAAAGTATGGGTCCCTGGAATTTGCAGGGGGCCAAGAGCTTACGTTGTATCAGGTTATATCGTCCGAGACACTGCGTCTGCGGCATGAGCAGAATGTCATGAAGGAGAAGATCCGTGACAACAAGGAGAAGATCAAGCAGAATAAAGTGCTGCCGTATCTGGTTGGGAATGTTGTAGAAGTGAGTCCTGTGTTACGTGTATTCAGACATGCTTGCTAAGGATTGCAGATTCTCAACGTCGACCCGGAAGGCGAGGAAGATGGAGCCAACCGAGATTTAGACTCTATGCGCAAGGGCAAGTGTGCTGTCATCAAGACTTCAACACGACAGACCGTCTTCCTCCCCCTCATCGGTCTCGTCCCTGCAGAGAAGCTGAAACCACAAGACCTAGTTGGCGTTAATAAGGATTCGTACCTCATTTTGGATACATTACCTGCCGAATTCGACTCGCGAGTGAAGGCAATGGAAGTTGATGAGCGGCCGACGGAGACGTACACCGACATCGGTGGACTCGAGAAGCAAATCGAGGAGCTCGTCGAGGCCATTGTGTTACCTATGGAGCAGGCTGATAAGTTCAAGACGCTTGGCATCAAGCCACCCAAAGGTTGTCTTATGTATGGTCCTCCAGGTAAGCAGTTGGCCTGTTCTCAAAATGAACTTGTGCTCATACGTATACAGGTACTGGAAAGACGTTACTGGCTCGTGCGTGTGCAGCACAGACAAAAGCCTGCTATCTCAAGCTTGCAGGTCCCTCATTGGTGCAAATGTTCATCGGTGATGGTGCCAAACTTGTGCGCGATGCGTTCGAGCTTGCGAAGGAGAAAGCACCAGCTATCATCTTCATTGACGAGCTCGACGCTATCGGCACTAAGCGGTTTGACTCGGAGAAGAGCGGCGACCGCGAAGTCCAGAGAACCATGTTGGAGCTCCTCAACCAACTCGACGGCTTCAGCAGCGACGAACGAATCAAGGTTCGCACGTTTCTTTTTCTGTTGCTACTTGTTCCCGAAAGCTTACGCATGGAAAAGGTCATCGCTGCCACAAATCGCATCGATATTCTAGATCCTGCTTTGCTCCGATCAGGACGGTTGGACAGGAAGATCGAGTTCCCGTTGCCAAATGAGACGGCCCGCGCCCGCATCCTTGAAATACACGCACGAAAGATGTCTGTCTCCCCGGACGTTAACTACGAGGAGCTTGCTCGAAGTACGGACGAATTTAACGGCGCGCAACTCAAGGCGGTGTGTGTCGAGGCTGGCATGATCGCGCTGAGGGAGGGCGCTCAGAAGTTGAATCATGAGCATTTCCTCAGCGGGATAGCAGAAGGTGCGCTACACTCTTGCCTCGTGCGCTGCCTCGTTTTGATCATAAACTAATGCCCTCTGCCCTGGTCAGTACAAAGCAAGAAGAAGAATGACCTTGTCTACTTCATGTAATTTTTTGTGGTATCTTCTCACGCGTTCGCAGATATATGCATTCTCTCTGATCTCTCGCGCTGTCATTTGGGTTCGCAAAAGCGTTCACCGAAACCATAATATGGCCACCACGAGTGTAGGGTGGTCACTTTGGGGTTCCATTCTTCGAGTGGGCGGAAGAATCCGGAGCCTTTGTGGGACTTGAGCAGCATCGCGGATCCTCTTGCAGTGTAAGTCTCGCTGAGACCAAGAATAAGGTTAAGGCAAGATGCGCTCTAGTGTGAGAGTCAGGGCTTGCAGTCGCGATCGAGTCTAGTCTCACGGCATGGGTATGGAGGTGGAGCGGCTTTGGGCCGCCAACAGTCCAATGCCTCGCCAACGTCTGCTATGACAGTCGGCTACTCCTCCCTCGCGAGGTCGTCTTGAGGAAGTTGTCTCGGAATGAGATGGCCGTTCAGCTCAGGGTCGGAGCCAAGCGCTTTTTGCGGGGATTGCCATATACTCCAGACAAGGCGACCTCGGATGTTTCGTGGTTTCGGCTAAAAGCGATCTCCTTGGACTCGGGCGCTGTTCATTCTTAGGCCAAGCACGGTCGTCCTCATAAACATGACAGCTAAGACTACGTACTTGATATGTAAGTCACGGTGCTGCACCGACATAATAATTGTTACAACGGGCCGAAACCCATGTTGTCCCGGGTCGATGACGGGTGGCAGGGCTAAAATGATCATTCTACTCCACCCGGCGGTGTAGAGCAGTCTTGTCTGCGGGTCCGGTCAAGACTGACCGGATCTCTTGACATGCTTCCGCAACGCTTCCCTCAAACGGCAAACTTTTTATAGTCTAGAGCTGGTTACCTCAGAAGACCGCCCATATGTACGATGGGGTGGGAAGGTATAAAGCCGCAGTGCTTCACACGTACGTTCCCTTCATAAATTTTGATTCCCTTCCTGACTCCCTAGCGCGCGTCTGTCGCCATAATATCACCATTCATGTTGCCCTTCTCTGTTATGACCATCCTATTGCCTCTGTTGGCCCTGTTCTCTGCCACCATCGCCCAGGTTGCATCCCCACCGGGCACAATCAGCGAACCCGCACCATACACGGCAATCAATCCTAATGGCGTGTTCAACTTTTCCTACTCTGTACATGCAGACTACTGCATATCGAGCTACGCCTATTCTGTGTACCTTGTTACAAAGCCACCCGCAAACATGACACCATCGGACACCTTCATGGCCGGCTACTTCTTTGGAAGGTTTGATGCAGAGAACTACCCAGGTAGGAATCACCTTCACGTTTCGAAGGCAGTACTAGTTCACACCTAAATCGACAGCAGTACCCTACCCTTCGAACCCTGCGCCTCCTAATTTAACGATGCCCGACTTCTCGGCAGGACAAGGTGGCTTTGGCGCAGGACGGTCAGCTAGTAATGCGACATTTTATCTTACCGTGGTCGAAGAGTGGGATGATTGCCAAGTAAGTCTCGTTGTTTCTCCTGTCGATTAGTACTTGACGATTCTGTGATCTTGCAGGGCTCTCTGGGGAGGAAGATGGGCATGTCGACCAATCCCATAATCTACAATGCTACGACTTCGTCATGAACGGTGGACCCTTGATCTCCTTTCACGTATCTTACGGACTCATTGTGCTGGCTTAAGAGGTATTCGGACCCTCACGGACACTGCCACGGACCTTTCATTGGTACTACTGGGTGTATGATCCCTTTCACTGCAAGTATTGTAGTAGCATTTGGACGGCGGTCCCTTACGATGTATGCTTCACTTGTTTGTATCACCCACCAAATTGCACATGTTGGACTGCTATCCCCAATGCGCAATTGCAGTCCGATACTAAGTAATGCCACTGCTATCCCTGCGCCACCGGCATGCGCGCATTGTCAAGGAGAGAATTAAGTTATCGTGAGGATATGTACGTGAATAAGATGACGCGGTACAGTCCATAAGGAGCTACGACGAACGTGGGGCGCGCGACATCGCAAGGGCGGTCGGCTCGAGACGCTGCAATGCGCTGTAGTAGCAGTCGCGGTCAGATACGGATATCCTGAGGCACAAAGAAGTATGTGGGAGGTCGCTTACGGCGTCACGTGGGAGAACGCTTGGGATCTCGGATTCGACCGACATTGCGATGATCATTGTCGTCCCGTCAGTGGCCATTGCTCGCTATTGCTAATGTCCCAAGATGTTGTCACCCCCGAGGATAAGGCGAGGTTTGACGCCGCGCGAAAGGAGCTCATGCAGGCGTTGACCAAGAGGCGCGCGGTGGACAAGCAACTAGTCTGTCAGATCATATGTTACGTCTTTGCGTTTTAATGACCTTCGTAACCGAATGTCAGGCACAGCTCGAGGTCCAAATCTATGGTCTCGAAGGTTCGTATCTCACAGAGACCGCTGCTCATAGCGGGGGCAATATCATACACGGGTTTGATGGGTACTTGAAGAATCCGCCTGGAGGTAGGAGAAAGTACGAAGTCAGTGATGCAGATAGGATGTTCTCGAACAGTAGCCTGACGTACAAGAAGGTGCCGTCGTTCTGCTGCATGTTTTCTGTCCTGCGCTGAACTACACGTGGCAGTCTCTCGAGCTGTCTGGCGAGGGCGAAGAATCGGGTGCCACAGCAGAAGACCACTCTCGAATGTCTACCCCAGGCCTCACCACCGTCATTGTACCTCCTGCCACCAGAACACAGGAGTTAACCGCCGCACAGCAGAAGAAAAACCGGGATAGAGAATATCAAAGAAAGAAGCGAGCCAATGCACGAAACGCTGTCACGCCAATAAGTGAGGACGACAGTGTTGCGTCAGGAAGAAGACCTACCAAGAGAGCTCGTTTAGCTGATGATGACTGAGATTGTGTCCATGACCTAACACCCCGCGAGAAAACTGGGTGCGCCTTCTTAACTACATTTTAATGAGCTTGACTGGTGATACCTCCCAGTCGCGTTGTATTACTAGCGGAGTATGTGACGCTTCGAATTGTGTACTGTAGACTATAATGCGAACAATGCTACAAATTTATATGTCCAACGTGCCCAAGAATTTCTTGATGTTCGTCTCGTCCATACCACCTCCATCAGGGTCGACCGCGTCTATACAACGCGAGACGGTAATGATATGCCTAGCTTCTTTGGCATTAATCCACACTCGACCATTCAGGCCGGTTGCCGTCTCAAAGGGAAAACGTGCGCCCAGAATTGGAAGCAGAAAATGACTAGGGTCAAGCAGCCTAATCATGCAGATATGAGTCTTTTGAATCATGCGAGGTAAGCGCTACGCACAGCCGACACATCTTGAGGCTGCAATGTACCACAAATCCTCCCTTAAGCTCCCCAAAGCCCTCCGCCTTTCGCGTTTGCGCGTCGAAACACTCCAGCTCGGGCTCCATGTCTTTGTGTGCCAATGATACCCGAGCGTACAGTAACGACCCGACCTTGTAATGACTTCAGCGAAGCTGACACAAGGCCACGCTGAAGCTCACCTTCAGATTGGGTCTATTCCGTTTAGTAGCACCCTCGAACGCCAGTCCATCCAGAGAAGCAATGTGTGCTGATCCGATGTCCACTCGCCATCCTTCACCACTCCGCGCGATAACAACGCCAATCACAGACTCCTGGGGAGCAGGCACATACTGCCTTCCCTTATGTGAGCAACAAAATATTTCAAAAAAAAACGCGAGCGGTGCTCACCCGCCGCGAATTGCCTTCTATCCACCATTTGCTGCGGTTTGCTGAATGACTGAGGGCGCCGGCGCGAGTGGATAAGATGGCAGATGCCCCAATCGCATTAGACAGTTGCAAAAGACCCGGGCCAAGTTTGAGATTTACATGCTGAGCAGGGATGTGCTCTCCGGGAAGAACAAGCGACATGGCCGTGACGCCAAAAGTTGCATGTGTCCTGATATCGTTTACATAACAAGTATGAGCGACCGTGCTGCCAAGGACATGTCTTTGACTCAATTTTTGCCTCCTTGCATTCTTCAAGATATTCAATTGCAGTACGAAAACGGTCCCAGAAAAGCCTAATCTTTTTACAACGGTACACACGCTTCACTATGATTACAGAAAATTGCTGTTGCAGATGAAGTCGTATCAATGAATGCTATATTTCCATTGTGAATTCTTTCATAAGTAGCTGTCTGCTAGTAAGTACAACGAGCTTGGAGGACCCAGGTAGAAAACTTCTGTCACTTATAGCTTCCTGGCATTTCTGAAGCTTCGACTCATCCTCAGGCTCGGAAGATTGAGGTATACATTCGAAATCCTGGAAGGACACGCAGTTTACTCGTATCAGCACTTACTTTAGGGAGTTTAAACACTGCGGTCTTCAGACAGTTTGGCATCTACATTATCCGACCACGGTTACAATTTATTTCAATTTGCCTGTCATAATCGTCTGCATATGAGACGTACATCCCAAGGTGAAGTACAACATATACGGATGACTGCATAGGAAGTGCGGTCCCTTCTCTGCTCCTCAGCAGTCTCCCATGAAGCTGTTGCCCGGGACTGGCTGGCCATAATCATGCTGCCAAGTAGTCAGATTAGGATTGGTGTATGCTTCAATATACCTGCATGTATAAGGAGCGGGCACAAGATGGAAGCCATGATCATCATGCACAAAGACTGGACACGGATGGACGCACTCATTGATATACGCCGCCGTTGGGAAATCTGGCGGGTCACATCCTATGTTAATGTTACTCGGATCCTGATATACCCGTACATAATCCACACGCATCGTTGTTGGGAATGTAAGATGTGCAAGATCCGGTGTGCCGAAGTTGGTTGACATGCCCACGTTCATGATAATGTACTGCATGTATACACATAGGTCCTCGGTTCAGCTTATGTTTGGACAGTGAGATAGAATACACACCATGGGCTCCTGCGGCACGGGCCTGGGGCCGATCTCTACTACATTGTCAGCTCCCATGCCAGCTTGTTTGAGAGTCCATGCGACCTGGTCGTTAGCTATCCAGGTAATGTACTGTCCGCGCAGCATTAGTCTTAATCAGCCCATAGACTGGGAATTGGTCATTAGACATAAATCTTACCGCACCATCAAAGCCAGGCTGATATTGAAACCCATATGTAGCGAATTGCCCACCAGCTCCATCATAAGCATCTGGGTCTGCGAAAGTCAATTATGCGTATTCATAGTGGGAAGAGCTAGCTGGAGCTTCACTTGTGTCAGTGAGACATGATGCGGCTTGCTGGTATACACCGCCCCTGTAACCGTTTATAATCGTGACAGTGGGATCCGTTATAAGTAAAGTCTCCGATGTGTTGTGCCATAGGTATTGTTCGTTATATGGCTAGGAAACCAGTTTGTCATCATTAAGGCAGAGCTGACACAATCAGTGGCTCACCGCCCATTGCGAAGACTGCGAGACTTGACCACCAGTCGAGGCTATCTGCAAAAGACATATCGTTTAAAATTTGATGACAGAATACGCTTGAGACGATAATGGCGTACTGTGGCCTCGAAGATGTCGATTTCTGGGGCAGAGCGTCCAACAAAGGTCCCATCGTCGTGCATGGGTCCCGGGTGAGACGAACCCGGACATGAACATCGTGAGAGCCGCTGGCCCGGTTGGTAGGATAACACGCCACCATTATACTGATCACCGTTTTCAGTAGCAGCTATCGGAAGCCCGTTCTTGGTTTGATTGGGGGCCGTGCCAACATCACAGGAGTCATAAGAGAAAGGCCACTAGGGAGCCAAAGATCAGTCAAAAAGTCAAGTGAATCGACATCGAACGTCATCAAAGGGGGGCGCTTGGTGAGTGTTAATTACCATTCCCTCAAGACTGGCACCATAGCCTGTACGGCCAAGGTTGCCCATTGTCCATACAGCGGGCCACAAACCAGCAACGTTGTTCACTCCAGGAAGTACAACAGACACTTCGATTATGCCGCCTGTGAAGCAAAACTTATTCCAGGTGGTCATCATCCCGCTCGTGTAGTTCAGATTATGGTTCTCCTTCTGAGTCATCGTGATCTCAAGCGAGCCATTACGCGTGGTGATTGCAGTCGGGTCAAGCCACTCCATGTTGTTCGTTGACCAGTAGTGCAAATCAAGCGCTTCCCAATACGGGTCGTCCCCAGGCCAAAACGTACGCCCGTCTGTATTGAACTCGTCGCTGAATACGAGCTGCCAGTTCTGGTTGTTGATATAGTCCGCTTTCGTGTGGGCCTCTTCGGGCGTATCGAGGTCGATTAGACCAAAGTTTCCAGACATAGCCGGAATTTGGCCGGAAGAATTGATCCCGCCAAGGTTGAATCCGCCAAGATTAGTAGGCTTGTGTTTCGTGAAATGTGATACTAGTGGATATGCGACACTAAAGTATTGCTGTACGAGTAAGTACTGAAAGAGATATATTTGTCAGACGGGACATACAAGAGAGCAACAATCCCGAGAGCTAGAAGTGTAAGACAGCCGAGGTTGATCAAGCCCCTGTAAGTGAAGATACTTCCGCCCCCGTCACCTTCATGGCCCCTCCTTAGTTCGGGATTATGGAGAGAATCATCGTTTTCCGGACGGCCAGGCGAAGCATAGTCACCCCAAGTAGATGGATCTGCGGAGAGAGAGAACTAGAGAATATAAACCACCCGTGAACATTGACGGCAGGAAGATGATCAAGCCCAACAGTGTGCACCTTCTCCGATATCGATTGCGGAACTGGGGCCGACACGTTTGAAGCATAGCGAGACCCGCTCTGAAAACAGATACCGATTTTACGAATAGATCACATAGATATTTGTATCGAAACCAACCACGGACGCATCACTCGAAACGCTACGCGGAGAACCAGGGGGTTGAGCGAGCGCTGCCCGCACGCTCAGTGGCGATCTAGTAGACAAAAGATTGGTGGTAGAAGGAGAGTCAGGTTGGATATAACGCCTCTGGAAGTTGGGACCAGAAGGTGCCATGGTTGCTCGAAATGGTACAAGCAAAGATTCAGATAGTTCCGCTAAATGCGCATAAGTTCGGCTGCCTGTGATATAGCACGGACAAGATGAGCCGTCCTGTGAGCAAACAACTTCAGATCTGTTGAGAATCTAAGGGATACACTTCGGCAGCTGCCAAGGAAGGATGGAAATAAAACGCTTGCATTACCTAAGGGATGGCGCTTCACAGCAGCATATGGTACAAGTTCCATGGCCGGGGACACAAGTTGGACTCCGAAGCACTGCCCCATCGTCATGGAACCAACCGTTGAAGCGCTCAGGTATGACATTTCGAATTCATCAGCCGCCCTTGCCATTTGTATTGATCTTTGATCTAAAAACCGGCGACTTTACGTTCGTGGTCTTTCCCCTTCGGCACATGGCAAAAAGGGAATCGTAAGGATCGCGGTATTGGATGCAGCTTCAGTAACCCTGTGCTGACCATTCAGTCACTTCTCGAGCTTCATTGAAGCGTGCAGTCTGTCGAAGATGTCGTGGCCGCTTAGAGGAAAGCTTAATTCGCATGTCCCACATGTGATTACCTGTTGAATGACTGTATTGCACCGAAATCCATCTTAACAACTTGGCGTCTTCACACGAAGACGACAACGAGCATACCTTTGGGCGCATTCGGATTGTAGGTGTGGCCACAGTTATCGCGCCACTGCTCATACACCTCGCCAGACCTTAAAAACTGAAAGGACCAGCTTTACAGTAATGTGACCGTGATTATCACTTGCATTCTGCGACCATCCTGGTTGGCAATGAAATTCTTTATCCTGTGGATTTCTTCAAACGGACACTATCCTTTGGCAGAACCATCATGACACTATCAGAGCGGAGCAGACACCCTGGGCCGTGATGCAGCTTAGTAGGCACATAGCAACTGTCATCTAGAATCAATGAGATGGATACGGCAAGCGCAGTGAGAATCACAAAGGGACATACAGACTTAGAGTTGATCAAGTGCAGATTGACTCACCAAATAAACAACGCTGTCGAGATCTCTGCAGTAAGACGTACCAGACAGTATGTGGTTCAAAGCAGGCATTGCTTTGCTCGACTATGTTCACTAAACAATATATAACAATGCTTGGCAGTTTATCACTGGGCTGCACCTCCTGGACGGGCAAACCATCTATTCACTATGACTATCGTCTTTCTGAGTGAGTCAAAGTGTACAAGATAAAAGTACCTTTGGGATTTCTTCAATGAGGGTGACCATGAATTGTATCAGTTCGAATAGTTTCACACAGCAGACCTGCTAGCCCGATGATGACAAGGTGGGTCATGCGAAAGAAGTCATGCTGCCTCATGAACGATAGGTTTATTTTCGAGAGCAAGTGACCAAGAAGCAAAGAACTCGAGGAGTCCAGCAGCATAGAAAATGTAAGGAAATAGCCAATTTGAGAGCGAATCGGTCTGATCGTCTGCAAGTCATGCTGTACCATCACAGCTTTGAGAAGAGTTATTTGAAGAAGCTATCAGTATTCGATGCTGTTCGGCAAACAAGACGGGTGATATGTGTGCATTGTGTTTTGACGCGGCTAGGGTCGAATCCGCGTGTTTTTGGGCTGTCATGCATGCAGTATCATATCCATGGAAATAGGCGGTCCATATATGTAACTTACATACATCAGCAAAACTCAAATTTGACTTAGATTGTCTTAATTAAGTAAAATAAGTGCAAATAAGAGTGTTTACTTAAAATGAAAGCGGACATGCCGCCGCCAGCATGATTACATTTCTGGCGGACCCTACAAAGTCCAGCGATGTCTGATGCATATGCAAGCTTACAAGATATCGTGATGCATTTTACTGTCCGCCCCTTCGTAAGTAGCCAATGTGAGTCTTAGATGATATGGGTGGAAAGCTGTACAATCCCGTTAGCGTCTGAATATTTCACTCTGCCTTCCTGTTCTCAGCCGAGGACGTGTATCTAGATCTGTTGTGCAGGCTTGCGACTCGGCGTCGAGAATGCGGAACCAACTGCTTCGACCGGATTCGCAGCGACTCAGTTTCTCTCAAACGGTTTGTCGAGAGAGTACCTCAAAAGGCCACCGTTCCCAAGTAGAGGCTTTCTATATCGAGAACTGAGTACTGAAGGGCCGGTTCAAGTCCTCTAGGACACTCTGTAAAAAACGCGCAGTCAACGTCTGTGCAAATTTTGCAGGGCAGTCGTGCATTAGTCGCACAAGCTGACTACGGGTTGACTGATGTGCGATTGTCCTGTGACTAACTGCTTCATATTCAGCCACCAAAAGGCAAGAAATTTGACTAGTTATCAACTTACGCAATTTTGGTACCAAAAAGGCGACTAAGGCCGACTTTCATTTCTTACAGAGTAGGACATGAGACAGATCCCACCATATTTGATATCAGGGAGTGATTGCAGAAGATCACGAACGCGTAAGTACCTGCCACCTGGGATACAATGATCATGAGCAATTGCATGTCAGTTCTCACTCTCGCTCCCCTGCCACAGACAATCTCTTGATATTCGTGGACGCTTGCGTTCTAATGTCTATTCGGGTATAATACAAACACAGTACATGAATTACAACTTCAAGCTTGAGTGACAATATTTATTGATAAGGATATTACCAGCCGAAGTGATCCTATTGTTCAGCATTGGCCCAGGAAGCTGTTGGATGGAAACGGCTGGCCATAATCTGTGCGCCATGTGGTCAAATTCGGATCCGTATATGCTTCGATATACCTGCACAGTTGACGCGCATGAGGCGGAGACAGCATCATTCAGACAGAGAATTGTTAACTGGCTAGAAAGGACTCACTCATTGATATAAGCCGCGGTGGGAAAATTCGGAGGGTTGCATCCTATGTTGATGTTCTTCGGGTCCTGATATACGCGCACATAATCTACGCGCATCGTTGTTGGGAACGTAAGGTGAGCGATGTCGGGTGTCCCAAAGTTGGTTGAGATGCCCAGGTTCACGATGATATACTAGGTGCGTCCACACGTGGGTCAAACACATATTCAATGTGAGTACGCCGCGAGTGAAACAGAATATAGACTCACCATGGGCTCTTGTGGAATAGGCCTTGGACCGATTTCGACGACAGTGTCAGCTGCCATGCCGGCTTGCTTGAGAGTCCATGCAACTTGGCCGTTAGCGACCCAAGCAATATACTAGTAAGGTGAACATCATAATTTAGCTTAACACGATCCTATGAGGTATATTCCAGTCTCACTCCGCCATCAAACCCGGGCTGATACTGAAATCCATATGTTGAGGACTGTCCGCCAGTTCCTTCATAGGCTTCTTGATCTAGGACAACCTGTCAGTTTCGCATACAACCCGAACATGTAGATGGAGTTCTACTTGTGTCAGTCAAACATGATGTAGCCTGCTGGTATACACCGCCCCTATAAGTGTTTATGGTGGTGATGGAGGTATCTCTGATGATCAAAGTCTCCGACGTGTTGTACCATTGATATTCTTTGTTATACGGCTAGAAAATCTAGT
Source organism: Taiwanofungus camphoratus (assembly GCA_003999685.1). NCBI lineage: Eukaryota > Fungi > Basidiomycota > Agaricomycetes > Polyporales > Taiwanofungaceae > Taiwanofungus > Taiwanofungus camphoratus. Next base: position 1,415,008 of record CP021226.1, read on the forward strand.
AGGTTCGGCAGGCGACAAGGACAGGATCACCATTGCTTACCGCCCATTGTCCTGACTGTGAAACCTGACCAACGCCAGTTGATGACACCTAACGGACATACACAGCTGATCAGACACAACATGTTGTGGCAATTGGAACTCTGGGTGGCGTACTGTGGCCTCGAAAAGGTCGATTTCCGGAGCAGCGCGTCCGACAAACGTCCCGTCTTCGTGCATAGGGCCAGGGTGCGAGGAACCCGGACACGAGCACCGCGAGAGCCGCTGGCCAGGCTGATAGGAAAGTACATTGCCGTTCGCCGGGTCGCCGTTCTCTGTCGCAGCTAACGGGAGCCCATCTTTGGTCTGATTGGGAGCGGTGCCCACATCGCAAGAATCGTAGGTGTAAGGCCACTAGGGAGTTAAATGTTAGTAGAGGAACACCCGAGCACTGGCCATAGAATCCCAAGTGAACAACAGGAAGATGTGGTAGAAAGTTATAATCACCATTCCTTCGAGACTCGCACCATAGCCCGCACGGCCGAGGTTGCCCATCGTCCATACAGCAGGCCAAAGACCCACAACATTGTTCACACCGGGAAGTACAACAGACACCTCGATCAAGCCGCCTGTGAAGCAAAACTTATTCCAGGTGGTCATCATCCCGCTCGTGTAGTTCAGATTATGGTTCTCCTTCTGAGTCATCGTGATCTCAAGCGAGCCATTACGCGTGGTGATTGCGGTCGGGTCAAGCCATTCCATGTTGTTCGTTTGCCAGTAGTGCAAATCAAGCGCTTCCCAATACGGGTCGTCCCCAGGCCAAAACGTACGCCCGTCTGTATTGAACTCGTCGCTGAATACGAGCTGCCAGTTCTGGTTGTTAACATAGTCCGCTTTCGTGTGGACCTCTTGGGGCGTGTCGAGGTCGATGAGACCAAAATACCCAGTCATGGCCGGAATTTGGCCGGAGGCATTGATCCCGCCAACGTTGAATCCGCCGAGGTTGGAGAGATCATGTTTTGTGAAGTGGGTTACCAGTGGATACCCTGCACTATTAGTATAAAGTTCAGGAGGAGAAATTAAGCATGTGGACGAGTGATGAGTGCGGGAGGAGTCGGATTCCTGGGGTTCATACGAGAGACGTACAAAAGAGCCATGATCCCCAGTCCAAGGAAGATCAAACAGCCAAGGTTCGTAACCCCCCTGGGAGTGAAGATGCTTCCGCCTTTGTCACTTCTGTAGTCCCTCCTCGGATCAGGGTTATGAAAAATATCGTCATGCTCTGGACGATAGAGGTCGGTGCCCCAGGCCTCCGGATTAGCATCAAGGGAGTACTGCGCAGACAAGTCAGTAATGAAGCTGTGATGGCGGAATCCAGAGGAGTGAGGTTTGATTCCGCGTACCATATCGGATATTGATTGCAAGGTGGGTATTGACTTGTCCGAAACATAGCGAGACTCCTTCTGAAGTGAAAGTCAACCACGGAAACAGAAGAGCACATACATAAATGATTGACACAAACCGCTGAAGAGTCACTAGAAACACTGCGCAGAGGATGAGGGGGTTGCGCGAACACTGCTCGAATGCCCCGCGGCGAAGGTCTTGATTGGGGAGACAGAAGACTGGTCGTAGAAGGAGTGTGTGGTTGGATGTAGCGCCTCTGCGAGTTGGGACCCAGGTAGGCCATGTTTACGAGGGGAAACAATACCGACAAAACGCAAGAGAGATCAATTGGGAGTGAATAATGGAGAGCTGGTTCAAGAAACAAAGCAGACGAGATCCGGGGACGCAAGGGCCACATACCTGTCAAGGATTTAAGAAGCGCATGCTTCTTCTGTCAAGAGACGCTACCAACGCCTGGTCATAATATGGATAATGTACCCAAGACGTCTGTGCTGGTTCCCCTAGTACATCGCAGCTGAGAAGTGAACAGCCTTTCTGGCTTCGCGCACTGCAACCACCCGACAGGTTATGGTCATTGGTAGGAACTATGATAGCATGCAGTAGTCCATCTCCGGACCACATTCTTGCGGTGATCGCCATCAACTCGCCTTGCAATGGAAGACGCGAGTGAGTACCGTTGTCCTCATCGTGTAACCTGTCTATTGAGTGCTCACCATCCGTACATTCACTCATGCCACATGAACCTGTGATTTAATCACCAGGCGTTTTCCAAATCAGCAGTCATTCGTCCCCGAGTTTTGTTCCCAGCCCAGATGTGATTAAGTATCCTCATATTCTCCGTCCACCTCCGTGACACTTCGACGGTAATTTCAGCGCACATTTATAGCCATGCGTCGTGTGAAGACCTTGTCCTGCTTGTAATACAGTATAGACTGTTTAGTTAACCGCGCGTCCTAGGTCCCGTGACAAGCGCGTGTGTCACGTCCTGCGATTTGCCTATATTACAGGTGAATGATTGGTTGTATTCAATATCTGAAACATGATTATAGTACATGTAGTTGATGCTGGTGGTAGAAGAAAAAACCAAGGTCCATGCGCCGCCAATACTCTTAAGTGATTCCATTATCGTGCTTCCAAGACCCGGAAAATCTGCATACGGAGAATTCAAGGCTTGAGTGCAATGGTTCGACGTAATAGAACAAATCTACCTTGATAGAACCGCTCTTCAAATCTTCAAGTCTGTAGCTCGCTGACTCCACCGTCTACAGAAATGACGCACATTGTCAAAACGGAAAAGACACATGATGTGAAGAGACATACCTGCTGTCCAACGTGCTGATTGGCTTGGAAGACTTTCACTTTTGCCTTCTTCATTTCATAGTCGCTCACAATAGCGAACAACGGCTCCCCAACACCCACCGTCTGATGGTAGATCTGTAAGCCCTTGTGCCCCTTGAACTTCGCGTCCTGCAGCACGATCACGTCTCCCGGCATCACGTCGCTGGCGCGCTTCTGCACCGCCGAGCCTGTCTGCGCGTACGTGAGATACCCGAATGTTTCGAATGGCGGCGCAGGCTGCGCTGCGTTAGGGACTTGGCTGAGAACGGCAGTAACGAACCCAAGATATGACCCGTCTCCGACCAGCGATTTCCTCGACTTCTCGAACAACACCGATGCGGTCTCGTGGATTTGCACCCCAACACGGCCCCAGATCGCCATGAGATCGTCCGCGGACAGGTTGACATCTAAGTGAGACGGTCCGCCGCGCTCTGGTGGCGCTTGGCTGGAAGGTCGGGGAGGCCAGGACTTGGCTGGCGGAGGCGGAGGATAGACAGCTGAGTCCTCAGACCACTGGCCTGACAGCGATAGGTCAGTCTCCCCACCGAAGTCAACACTTGGGATTCCCGGGGTGTTCAACTGCGCAGCATGCGTCTCGGTAGGTGGCGGAGGCGGAGGCGGAGGAGGGGCCGAGGGCGGGGGAAGATGTGTCCGCTTAATGCTCACACTGCGAGGTGGCGGCGGCGGCGGCTTGTCCGCTTCCTCCACTATGACGTAGTCTCCGTGCGTATCGTGCGATACAGGCGGAGGACGGGTAGCAGGGGGCGGAGGAGGATAACTGAACTCGGTATGAGTAGATGACCCTCCTTCGGAAGATTCCGGTCTGCTTGACTTTGGAGATACAACAGATACCGGGACAGTGAGGACAGGCGGGCGCGTAATTTGAGGCACAGGCGGACGTGTAGTTTTGGGCACAGGAGGACGTGGCGGCTCGATTGCTGACACGCGCCTGCCTTCCCGGGACGGTACAGGAGGAGGAGCTTCTTCGGTAAGTTGGTGAGTTGACTCCTCAGCCTTATCTTCCTCAGGACCGGACTGTTCTTCGTTATGGATAGGTTCAGCGGGAGCCGAAGGGACTGGTGCTGATCGTTGTGGAGGCGGAGATCTGGCCTTGTCCGGTTCGTCAGTCTGCTCACGAGCGGCCTGCATCTGTGGTTGCAGTGATGGTGCAGCAGTCGATGGTAACATGCCAAAACGCATGCCACCCATGCCTGCTATCCTTGCGGCGATGCGCTGCTTGCGTGCAAACTCATCTTCCTCCTCTTCCGGCGCTTGCTGGGCTTCAGACAGTTGCGCGGGCGAGGTAGGCTCTTCAACGCGATCTTTGTCTGTGTCTGGATGCGAATGGGTGGGATTCTGAGTACGACGGAGAGGTGGGGGAGGAGGGGCCCCGAATCTGATTCCACCCAGTTTGGCCATTCGTTCAGCAATCGTGTGTCTGCGTACTTGCTCCAGATCATCCTCAGCACGGGCACCGGTAGTGTAATCAGGTTCTGATTCTGATTCGCCTGGTGGAGTAAGTGGCGCAGGGGACGTAGAAGGAGGTGTCGTAGGCATAGATGTAAACTCAGGTATAACACCTGCAGGCTTTTGCGGACTGTAGAATGCGGGGTCAATTGGATCTATCAAGCGTGTCAAAGGCGTCGAATGCATCAAAGTAGGACTTTTTCTCACCAACATCGGAGTCATTCAAGATCTCGCTCTCTCTCGGACTTAGTTTAGATAGAGGAGGAGGAATATGTCCACCCCGAGAAGTAGACACTATAGCTGTGGGTGCTGAGTGCAAGGGACCCTCATTACCTTGCTCGCCAGACTTCGACCTGGGCCTGTGCTCATGAAGGCGCGGGGGAGAATGTGAACGTGAAGTTACAGGGGAAGGTTCTACCTGCGCGGCCTCGTCATCGTCACTGTAATCAGAATATGGCGGCACAGAGACCGATCCTCGCCAAGGAGGTGGAGGCGGCTTCTCATCCCCTATTTCCAGCTCTTTGCTTGCTTTCGAATCCTGGGGAATCGCTTCTGACCGGGAAGCGTTGGTCACCCTAACGTCTTCCACCTGCTGTTCAAAATCCCATTTCTCATTACGTTCTTCGTACTCAGACCCTTGGTATTCGCGTGGTTCACAGTCCGCTGCAGATTCATGAGAGGCTTCAAGTAAGTGGTCATTGCCGACTTCGAGGTATGTGACTGGCCGCTCAGGACGAACCTCTCCTCGAGTACTTCCAAATTGTATATCCTCCGCCACTATCTTAGGATGAGAAAGTGGCCGAGTGTATCGGCGAACAGGAGGAGGCGGCAACGGCAGCACCGCCTCGTGTCTCTCTTCGCCAGGTTCATCCTGGGGGACTGAAGGAAGTGTTGTAGGGGAAGGCAGTGATTCCTTTGCCGAATGGAGAGGCGGCAAGGCGGATGAAGTGTCTGGTTCGGGTACTAGACCTTGCTGCAGACGCGTCCCAGGCACATCCTGATGATACCCTAAGTAAGAGGGAGACACAGACGCCTCCGTTGCCATTGCTTCTTGCGATAAGACTGTATCAGAAACTTGACCACCTGCAAGAGCCTCACCCGGAACACTTGGTCCATCCGGGATCAGCTGTCCGTCATTCTCATTCTCAGTTTCATAAGGCCGTTCTTCAACGACACTTCGCAGTTCATTAATTGCCCCGTGGCGAACATGCTGCTCAGCTTCCCTGCCTCTATTAGTTATCTCAGTTGCACTTTCCTCATTGGGCTCCTCGTTGAAGCTGAGAGCATGTCGGGAATGTACTTGCCCTCTTCTGTGATCTACAGAGAAACGATTCGATCAATCACTACTATACAAAGCATACCCCTGCAACAAGCAGGAGATTGAGTCAATTAAGATTTACCATCCTGAGACATCTTCCTTGCGGGAGGTTCCACCCGCGTAAACTCGATACTGCTCTTTCGTCCCAGCTCCTCTAACTTCGGCAAAACTGGAAGCAACGGCGGGGATTGCGAGGCCTCCGGTACTTCGGGGCTCGTAAGCTGGAACTGCGAGTCGACGGAACCAATACTCCCCCGTTGTACGGGTGGCGGCCGCTCAAGTGTAGTTGACTTTGGCGAGGCGTCCGAATGCTGCTCATCCTTCGGCAGGCTGTGGCGTCGCTCTACAGTCATGGATTTCGGCGGAGACGACGGGGGAGGGGAGGGAGGTGGTGGGCCGCTAAGGGGATTCATGCCACCCGTCTTCGCGAGTCGCTCAGCAATGCGCTTACGACGAATGGTGTCATCCTCATCCTCTTCTTCTTCCTCACCAATGGGCTGCCCAGAAGGAGGAGGGAGACCTGTCTCGTCAGTCGGGGTGACTGTGGGTATGCTAGGTTCTGTAGCCGAGGGCTCGTCCACGTCACCCGTAGATCTGTGCGGGGTAGGGTCTGCGTGCTCCATCTTGAGATCGCCTACGTCTACTTCAGGGGTTGACTGCGGTACTTCAACTACCTTGTCAGCTTCTCCCGGCGCTCTCATCGGTTGAGCTACATTAGGGATCAGCTGTTGGTCGAGTAGTTCTTGTACCTCCCCCTTCCTGGTCGGGGTAATGTCAGTAACATCTACGTTCTCCAGGAGGGCTTCAACCTGCGACCCTCGCAGCTCTGGCTCCCGATCTCCGTGAGGCTCATGTACTTCATTGGTAGAAGCAACAAACGCAGCCTCAGAGTCCAACGTAGGCGTCTCTGTACTGAGGCCTGGTACCGAAGACGGGCTCTCGTTTACTGTTCCCTCGGCGGCGAGAACCGTCGTGGAAGCAGGAGAAGGAGACTTAGCAGCGCGCTTCCGGGGAGGAGCGGCCCGACGAGGACCGACAGGTACAGGCATTGCAGCAGAGCGGACCGCGGTGGATGCGCCGGAATCAGAAGAAAGCAGGGAAGGCGAAGAGACGTCCTTGTCCACAAAGTCGTCTGAAAGTTATATGAGCACAGTACTAATGAATTCAATTACGATGTCAACATTACCTGTCTCCTCTACATTTGACCTTTCAGAAGTGACTGACTCGGAAGTTGCGGCAATGGGAGATACAATTGCTGGCACTGGAGATATGGTCTACATCAGTATAGACTCTAACAATCAGTATGATGATATAATCACCTGTAGCAACAATCTCAGGAGACCCCCTAGACTTCTCATCGTCCTTAGTTACCTCTGCCTTCTTTACTTCAGGTTTCCTGCCAAAGACAGGTGGGGCCATTCCAACCCTAGCGCCTCCAAGCCGCGCCATGCGTGCAGCAATGGCGGCACGGCGCTGTCTCTCTTCTTCCTCTGGGCCAGGGTCAGCGTGACCTTCTTGCCCTTCTGGAGCATGCTGGTCATCTGTGGCCACTTGGTGCTGCGCCCCAGTACTAGCTTCCTGTGGTGTATCTATCTCCCTTGTTTCATCCTTCTCATCTGTGCCTGGAGTAGCGATCGTCGGAGGAGGCTTCCATTTAGGCTTCTCTATCACAGGCTTCGGCGGGGATGGACCACCACCAAAGGCGCCCAAGCCCTGAAGCGCAGCCATCCGTTCCCTTAGACTTCCGCCCTGGCCGATGCTCGCCTTCGCGTCCGCCGCCGACATGACTCCTGGTCCTTTATCGGAACCATGAGCGTCATCGATGGACTTTGGAGAAGATGGGGGAGAGCGTGGTCGAGGCTTCCAGGATGCACCACCAGTGGGCTTGGGTCGAGGAACAGGTGCTGGCGCTGGCGCGGATGCTCCCCCCTTGTTCTCGAAAGCTGCAATTCTATCGCGTAATGACCCTGGCTTCTTTGGAGGATCGGACATACTACACAACCTACTGATTAAGTATGGGTCGCCGTTAGGCTGTTTAATGAGGGAAACACGTCGCTAAGGCACAGCAGCTTACGCGTGAAGATTGTTTCCAATAACAATTAGGTGCAGAGAAGGGTTTTGATGTCGACCTGTGGTAGGGACGATATGACTAGGACTGCACCGTAGTCGTTGTTGTCATTAATGTCTTGCGTAAGAATGGTAAGTAGGAGATTGATAGCCTTAAATAAGGAGGAAGAAGCTACACGACCACTTGTTTGTATTTATTTCACCTGCTGCTATGGTGCGAAACACTTAGTCGCCGCTACTTTTGCACAACTGCGAAATTGGTGGTTGAAAAAAATATTCATCTACTTTTAGTATAGATCATGTAGTCACACTCTGAAGTGTTTCAGAGAAATTTGAGCAATTTTACTGAGAGTGAATAGACGAGATACATGTGTCATTAGTACAAATAGAGAAATATTATTTCCTAAAATTTCCAAATATAAAATAATTATGTCATACGAAATTGAAAAGTATTACTCCGCTTTGGTGGAAATGATCCTCACGGAGCATTTTGGCTGGAGGGATAAGGGATTATAAAAAATTCAATGTCGTATTTTCTTTGTTACAAAAGTAGCAGTGACTAAGTGTTTCGCACCATACGTACATAAGTGTGTCTATGTTCCATCGAGTGATTCCTGAATTCTGATCATCAACTTTAGCGGGACCTGGCGTGCTTGTGTATAGTGCTTGTGTATAATCCTTGGGGCACTGGCAGATAACAGAAATTCAAGTCTTATATAATCAATCTGTCAGGGGCACTTTGCGTAACCAGAGAGGACCTAAAGCGCAGCTACCATCAAGAACGGAATAGGCTGCTTGCCAGTTGCAATTAAGAGACATACCGACAGGATCATGTCTGTCATGGTGGACTGTAGTCCAAGCGCCTAATACTCCGAAAGTAGAGCGGATGCCTCCAACTTGAACTCCCTCCGAACTAATATTGAACAGATAAGCGTCTTGAATTACTGTGAGCATTGATAGGGGACGAACCTCCACATGGCATTGCCTTGTTCACCAGATTTCTGCGAAATGAGTGATGACATGATCTCCTCAGCATCAGCTGTTTATCTACTCACAAACTTCCAACGGATCTGGTCATCAGGAGTCAACATGACTGACCCCACTATGATTGCATAGTCGTCAATATAGCCTGCGAAATTGATCTTGGGTCGAGTGGGATGCGCAAAGTCCGGCTCCATAGACAAGACACGGAAATCAACGTTTACTTGTCGGAAGGCTTCCAAAAACCCAGGATCACTGAGGACATCGCTCCGCAACGGATCTGTGTCTGACATCTATACAAATGCGTCAATCTACGTTCTTTCGGAACGTTTACTCAGCATACGTTGTAATTGTTATAAACTGTGTGCGGATAATCAGAATAGTGGTATTCGCCATTTGCCACAACTTACCGAGAAGTTCACGATGGTCGCAGAAACAGAACGAACACTGCCATTGACCCGCTACACCCGCCCAATCTCGCTCTTGATCGAGGTCCATTCCTGGGGGAATAACACTCTGGCAAAATGGTAGGCTCATCGGAAAAATTCTGAAGACCGATTGCTCTGCAAGTTCCTCCTCTGGCGACGGTACTACTTGCATTGACATGACATGATGTATTGTCTGTACATGCTCCCAGTTCACTCTTCCGGACCCGTCCATCATGTACGGGCCGAAATCGTTATCCCGCTTGTAATGACGCATCGCGTATACGTACCCGCGTGAGCGGGTGAGATTCTCGCGTCTAAAGTCGAGCGTTGTGAGACCAAAACATGTGTGCAGGCGCGCCCGTAGCTGGCATTCCTCCTTCGAAGGGTACCGAGGTTCATGGTCCAAGAAGCTACCACCTCGAAGTCGTGCAGCAAGCCAGACAAGGTTCAAAGACAGCTGCTCTCCCATTAAACTTGAAGCGTGTGGTATATTGCTTGCAAGGTCGATCAACGTCTGCAGGACTGTACAGCGCTCCTCTGCACGACACTTTGTCGGGTCGGCAATGACAGTCCGTGCTCGAATGATTCGCTGTAGTTGCATCATCCATTCTGGCTCAGGTAACGGGTTTCCAAGGGAATTCCTGCATATCCTAGGGTCATCAAGTGGTTGTGCAAGGTACAGACTGCGCCAGAGATGTTGGTCCGGTGGTTTGTACACGAACGACCGAAACGTATTGGCAGTTTGCGCGATAGATGCAACATCTATGGGATCAAGTTCGAGAAGGATGTGTTCTATAATCTCTGAAGGGAGATCGATAATTGCTGTCATGGATAGTCGAGGTTAGTGAAAACGCCGATGAGCTCGATCAAGTTCCGTAGTCTTGCGATGGGGCAGGTTTGGTCGGACGTCAGTCAGCCAGGTCGAAGAACAGGGATGCTCACCGGACCGCTCGTGCTACTTGTGTTGTCCGCTCTGGGGTGCCGCTGTCATGAGCACGAGGTAATAATAGTACGATCTGGACTGTAGTAGCATACTCAACAGCTGATGAAGGGGAGATCGTCACGACCTCACAATTGGTGAGGACAACTGCCATTTCAGGTAAGTCTAGTCGTTCAAGGTGTTTCTCGCACATACATTTTTCAACCAGAGAGGTCAGGTTCAGAACGTCGGTAAGCCTGCTTGCGTAGCGCTTGTTCATTGTATAGTGCAACTTGATTTCAGGCTGTCATCTGCATACGCCTCTGCCTCACGGCCGAGCATATCGTAGTAGAGGGATTGCAGACAGAATGGAACCTCAAGGTTCTCATTGATACGGGAATCCGTCTATTCGATAAGCAATTAAAGTCGAACACACAAAGGGGAACTCGACATTATCTCCTTGAATATAAACTTACTCATACAGCATCAGCAAGGACAATCAAGAATACAAGAATGGTGCTACAGATTTCACTGACAAGAAAGAATCCAGGAAGTAACGACATCAACTCTCCTTTTCACCGGCCAATATGCCTCTTGCCCAGACAGCATCACTCAAGAGTCTCTCTGTAAAGAACTCGCCCAACACATCCTGCATCTGCTTGATCACATTCGCATCTTGATCGTTCTTAGAATCTAGAGACACGGGTGCTGTACTTGGCGGATGTAAGACCTTGAATGCATCCTATATGTGCACAACGATCGACATGAATGTTTTGGAAAGATGGAAAGGGGATCATACCATGACAGTATCAGAAATAGAGCTAGGCCCGGTTTCTCCAGGCAGACACTCGCTCCCAACAACCTTCGCGCCGCCACCGTCCACAAGTCCCTTGCGTACGGCTTCCTTTCCAACACCAACAAGCCCCCGTATCGCTCCTTCTCTTGTCCCTCTGCTCTTGCCCGGCTGAATTAACGCTAATAGTAAAGTCTTCATGATCCGGGGAGGAAGCGAGGGATATGTCGTTGAATAGTGCGTAAGAAGGTGGGAGAGAATCTGCGATGCAGATATTCTGAGGTAGGTGGCATGCGACGAAGGCAGGGATGAGTGAAGGAGGATGGAGAGAATGGGTGGAAGGAGCTGATGTAACTGCAAATTCGCGATGATTACCAGAACTGATGGATATGATGCGTACAGGATGAGAGGTGGCTTACATATGGCTCTACGAACAATGTCGTGTTATCGAGCAGTGCACCAATAACGTCCAGCAGTACCTCCAACACTTTACCCTCCTCCTCGCTCTGCACGCCGCCTTTCAGTGCGCCAACAACACCTTCTCCAACCCATCGCACCAGATATGGAAGTAACGCTTGTAGCCCTGCGTCGTGCCGCAGGCTCGCAAGAGCTGCTGTCCTCTTTGCAGGGTCCGAGGCGGAGGGAGGCAGGAGTGCGGACGTGAGGCGTGTGTAGTACAGCTGCAGTTCGCGCGACAGTACTTGTTTTGCAAGTTGTTGCTGCTGTTGCTGTTGCTTTTTGGCCGTCTGCACAGGAGATGGCCGATCCGAGGAGGGTGGTGTTGGCGGAAACACCGTACTCGGCCGCGATGGTGATGCTAATTTGGCAGCAAGCTCCGGATCCGTGTCTTTCGGGATAGCGGGAGGGTTTTCGGGAATCAAGGGCTGCACGCCCTCAACGGCAAGCCAGTGTGCGGTCCAATTCACGCCCTTAGGCATGGTTATTTTCTCTTCTCGGAGAACTCGGTCAAAGTCAATCTCCTCGTCTTCAACAAAATAAACGGATCCTGCAGAGGGTAGCTGGGGGAAAGGAAGGGCACGCCGGAAGGTGGGAGGATTGTGTGGAAAGTGACCATAGAGAGGCTCTATGTTCAACACACGAAGAGCTTGGTCGATATCCGAGGTTGTCATCGTTGTACGCCCAGCATGGCGCATAAAACGCGCGGCTTCCTTGGGAAGGAACAGATGGAAGATATGAACACCTGAATATATAAAAGGGACTCACCTCGACGACTTGATGTATCCTGTACTCAACATCACTCGCCAGTGCTGAGGCAACCGTGTCCGACAAGCTTGTTATGTTCAAGGATTCGGCCACATCCTGAAGCGATGCATAAAGGCCGTGATTTCGAATGGGAGAATCGACCAGTGCGTACTCGAATAGTGTCAGGCTTATAAACCCCAGTTAGTTGCGCAGAAGGTACACGGGTCTTTTGTTTGTTCATCAGATTCAGATTCTCTTCTGGTGAATGCACTGTATTGACTGGGAGCAAGAGACGAACAACATTCAGAATGGTAGACTACGGTTGACTATCCTTTTTGGCTTTTCGGAGTTAGCCGAAGCAGTGCGTACCGTTATGGCTTTTACAAGTATTAGCATTATAAATTTATGTAACAAGAATTTGAAGAGTGTTGAATTATCCCTAACTTTCGCCTCAGCAGTCCATGTCTATGCATAGACATGGATTTGATAGCACAAGATAGCAGAGGCGGTGTTTGTCTTCAGCACACAACTGATCTCTGAAGTTGAGTCTGAACCGTACTCAAGGTCACAGAAATGCATGCTATTGACGGACGAACCAATGAGATTAGTCATAGCGACAAGTCAAAACAATGGATAACGATGCATAGGATTGCACTGATTACGAAAAAAGGGAGATCACAGACCTCTACACGACATCCAGCGCAAAGACGAACGAAGCAATGGCCGACTCCAATCAACAAATACAGAAGTCAGCACCGGGAAGCTAGACAAGTAACAAACGAAAAGATGAAGGAGAGACAGCCCGCGCCCGACTAACCAGAGTACGCGACGAAGGCATTGAAGTTGTACATCGACGGGTTCGTCTCGAACGTGTACCCGCCGGGCTGTAGGTCGATCACGTTCGCGCCGTTGCGCGATATCGTGCCATGCATGTAGCCGCCGGGCGTAAGCGGCACGGTGAGCTTGGTCACGCCCGCAGGCACGGCAAACGTCTGCGACGTGGAGTCGGACGTCGCGAGCGTCACAGTGGCAGGCTCAGTGGCGAAGACGACGGCCCAAAGGTTGTCTTCGGTCTGCAAGCGGGACGGTATCAGGATGGTATTGGGAGATCATAAGCAGCAATGGGACTAACCAGCTGGAAGTTTGTTGGCTGAGGAACCGGGTCAGGGGCGTTGGCGTCCTTGGGATGGGGACGTGCCCACATGTAGAGTTTATCTTCGGTGATGGCCGGGTATGAGCCTGTCTTGAACGCGGTTGCATAGTAGTTGGTCATGTCGAGCCAACCTACGCAGAAAGTATTCAGGAGGCGAGCTGCACAGTAAGGTGAACAAACCTGACCAGTGTGGTTGAAACCATCAACCCATCCTTGGGAGTTTGGCTGAGCACCCTCGATAGGTCCAATGTAGTGGCTTTCGCCGTAGTCATTCCAGGTGACAATTTCGGCGATATCAACACTATTCCGGTTGTCAACCAGGGTCTCCCATCGCGTGGGGTAAAGATGGTAATCCGCAAGATAGATCCACTGCATCAAAAAATCACACAAAATTGACATGAGATAGGTTGTATAATATATTTTATGAGTGAGAATGGCACGCACGTTCTTATTGTAGCTCTGCGGGCCGTAATGGGTGAAGAACCACGGGGAAACAGCTGCCATGTACGTCGGCTGGCTGGCGGAGAGCGCATTGAGGCCGCTCAGCCACTGTTGGTCGGTGTCAAAGGCGCCAATCGTTGCATTCAGTGCCTGGATCACTTGGTTGCCGAAGTTAGCAACTCCGAGGTCCGAGTTCAGCCCACCAAGACTTGATGTCGTCGTACTCGTGGGCCAGCCGCCGTTCCACTGCATCAGACAAATTCGTCAGACGCCGTCCCTGGATAAAATACGCGTCGGGAACTTACGTTGAACATTCCGTTGATGATGCCATCATATTGACCGAACGTGCTAGTGTCCACGAAGAACGAGGGGACGAAGTTGACCGCATTTGCACCCGTCAGCTGGGAGACGAACTGCGACTGCCAGCCCTGCTGGACGGAACCTTGGCCGAAGGTGCAGGTCTCGCCGGAGAAGGTCGAGGCAAAGACTCGGCCGTTTACGATGAGCTGGTTAGAATGAGATGCATATGTACTGATATAATTGCGCAGAGTTTGCGCGTCAGAGGGCGAACTGCAAGGAAGAGCACTAAGGTGTGTCGAAATGGCATCAAGATTACAGATTTTATACATGAGTAAAGAAGCTTGCCTCATATCGAATGAGAGGAACAGTTTGAAACCAGTGCCGGAACTAGCAGCAGCCTGGTAACTGGTTGAGACGATCATTACCCCTCAGGACCGAATCAGAGAGACTACAAATACTCACGCATCGGCAACTCGATCAGGCTGCCACGAATCACTTCCGACGTTGAGCGCAAAGCCATCAATACCGGAAGCATGTGCTAGGGCAATGTCGGAGGCCCAGTTGTCGACTGTGTATGGGTAGGTGTTGCCGACCATCATATGAGCTACAACAAGCTTGGCTGAGCCATTATCTCGCTTGGCAATGGATCTGTGGCGGAACGGAGAATGAGGGAGAGCATTGACGATAGCGGCAGCAACAAGTCCTGTAAGTTGAATAAGGGTGGAGGCACGCATTATGTATCGTGTTCAGAGCGAGAGTGGGCCAAACGAGCGACAAAGGAGAAGGACAGGGTAGGGAAAAGAGAGGAAGGGAGAGGGGGGAAGAGGACAGAGCGCAGAGCGCGTACCACCCAGGGAACAGGGAACAAGGACGGTGAATTCAACATTGAAGCTTATAAGGAACCATCGGATCGTTAACAATTGAGTGGGATCTCACCGGCGCCCTGAATTCGAACAATCCTGCGTGATGGACATGTCATCAAGTTGCGGCTCCGTTGCCATCATCCAGCTGAGCTGCCATGGGCACAATGCGATCGCACAAGAATATAGAACCAATTATGGCGCTTGAAAAAAAATCTTCGTATTGAAGGCCATATGTTTGTGTTCGGTTGGTTGACTGCACATCTCTTGTGCGCGCAACTTAATCGATGTTGCCATGGACACACAACCTCGGGCGCCCCTTCCTCGAAGGCAATTGGGGACCCTGATCGATCGAATAAGTATGTATGTATGTTCTGAGACGACGAGTGTGTCCTCGACGCGGGATACAGAGTCTCAGATGGCATGGAAACCACCGACGAGTTTATTTGTCTCTACAGGACGAGTGCGAGAAGATTTGTTGCCGTTCGACAATAGCTGTTACCGAACAATGAGCAATCAACCAACGTCCGTCGTTGACACCTATTTGTATTACCATAATACCTCCAGGAATGCATAGTGTATTGATATCCCAGGTCTGGGTATCAACCGCGACAGCATGGTGTTCATGTACGCAATCTGAGACGTTGAGAACAGTTGTGTGCTGATTACCAGACGAAGGTCGCGTTGGAACGCGATGGCGGCATGTTGCACGTGCGTACCGGATCCGACCACGGGCATCTCGAGCCGTAGAGATACACTGCCTTGAAGGGACTATCTCCCAGGTCGTGTCCCGGTGGTCTGCCGCCCTGCAACTAAGTTCTAACCATACGTATCCATCTGACGACAGCCTGCTACGAAGTCGTTCTACGATCCACACGCACATCTGAGGCCCTAGTGATCACGTCTCTCCGACTATAGCTCACACGCAACGTCGCAAGCCATACTGATCTGTCTCACGTCAAGCCCGAGGTCACCATGTCGAACCGTCCGCGCAGCCAGAGCATGTCTGATTTTTTCCGCGCGAGAATGGGCAGCACAGTGGACTTCACAGCGCGCAACATGCTGCGTCAACTCCGGAGTGCTGTGGCGGAGGAGCAGTACGCACGCGCCGTCCTTGTCTGACATACTCTTCTCACCGCACTGGCACTGGCATTATGTCCGCAGAAGAATGAAGGCCTTCACGAAGGAGCTGCCCAAGCTCACGGAGGCCGACCTCGTCGAGCTCGGACAGCACGGTACGTATATTAGGATGCCAAGCTCATGATTCTATAATGTCTGTCTGCTCATGTCATCTCTCACAGACGCGCCGTGTCCAATATGCCTCACGTCGCTTTTGGCACTTCTCGCAGAAGAGGAAATGGCCCTGGCGATGGACTCGCCTGCGCACCCCACGGAGCAGCTTGGCGTGACGCGGCTCACGCAGACATGCGGGCATGTATTCTGTCGCAAAGAGTTCAGTGCCTCCTCACAGCCTAGCATTTCACTTGTCTGATTTGTTGACGGTTGATAGCATACTGAATTGGATGCGCGAAGGGGTGATTAATCTTTCTCGCGTCTTGTCTACCGTAGGCAGGCATTGACGATTGCCGTGTTTAGCGCAAGACTTGCCCGACGTGCCGGCGTCCTTTCGTCACTTCTGCGCCGGGAGAGCAGCCGGAGGACAGGAACGAATCGATGTTCGAAAGCCAAATGCTGAACCCCGAGCAGTTCTTTGACCTGAGCGCCGCAGACTTAGCCTGGATAGCGCGGGAGGGCTTTGGCATACGCGAACCCCTGCTAGACGAGCAGCCCACATCGCATCCGAGTACAGACCATGCACAAGACATACATACAGAACGTCAACAAGGCAGAGTCGACGATGGGAGTGGTTTTGCAGGGATGTACTCTTAAGACTGCTTGTATGGCTGGATGTGAACTTGTACGATAAGGATTCATCTTTTCTTGTGTATGGGCTCGATAAGCATGCACTGTTGTATTTCTAGGCAAATCAATATACGTATTTTCTTGACAGCTTATGTTTGGAAACGAGTTGTCTGCCATGACAAATGATTGAGATAACCGGACTAGGACCACGCGTTCCCCAATTTTGTGTAATGAGTGGATACTAACTCTTGACAGCCTTCCTCTGAATCAGCTATCCAAGGGCCATGTTGCATATGAGGGTGGCGACAACAATACGAATTGGCTATGTTCAGACCAGAACAAGTAAACGTACGGCTATTAGCTAACCAGTCTAGGTAAAGTAACAAGGGCGCTTACCAGAGAACCACTGCTTAAGCGATTTGTCGAACAGCCGGCCTTTCAGTACGTACGCCTCCTAGCAGTGTGCGATCGTTTGGCAGCTCCAGTTCAGCTTTACCTCCGAACGTCTATGAGCTTACCTCCCAGTATTCATGGCTGGCCTGCTTGGTCTTTCCTTCCGCTGTCTCGTCTGCGCCCCATTCCTGTCCACGAGGGTGCGTGAGCACGAACGTCCTGTCGCCTGTCTCCTTGTCGTGCGAGAGAACCTGGATCTTTGCGCCATCCTTGATGCCTGGGGTGAGGAGCTCGGCGGAAAAGGAGCCGAGAGGCGTGAATTCAAGTGTTGCTTTAGGCATATTGTGAGAGGAGAGAACACTGTAGTTTGCCGCCAATTTTGCGAGATGTACAGGTGATGTATAGGCTGCGGTCATTCATGGGGATACCGCTATACTTCATCCCTTGATGTATGGAAGCACGGAGGCGCAAAGATTACGTGCGAATGGCGTGGGCGAAAGCCATCATCGCCTTGCCCATCCTACAGCCCCTAATGGCCAATGAAACTGAATCAGCTTACCTACGCCGGACATGCTTATATCACTCGGGTATTATAAATCTAGCCAATTCAAGCAGGCCACCCCCTTCACGTGTTCCGTCAATAAACAGGTCCACATCCGCCTTGATTGCCTCCATGTCCTCGTCTGGATCCTCTGTAGAGCGTTGTATATATACGGTTTTCATGTCCCTGTCCGTGGTTCCTAGGTCAACATCTGGTCGCAGATGGTGTTAGACTCACAGCTTAGCAGCCGCACGGAGATCGTAGGCGTGCGCCGCGACCATCGCAGTCTCCTCAGGTCGAACAGCCAGTAGATCAAGGGCTTTATGGTAGATTGCAGGGTCAGGCTGGGCGAGTCAACACGTCAGGGACCGTCAGGAACGAGAGCATAATGCGGGTGCACCTTGGTGGCATGCAGCAACTGAGAGGAAAATAGAGTGTCAAATGGCAGACGAGAGGAACGGACGATGTCGAGCTGCAGTCGAGTCGTCCCATTGGCCAAGACGACCCTGTACGGTAGGTCAGTCAGTACATAAAATATAGGACGGGCCTCAAGAGCCTGACACCACGAAATGCTCTTTAAGTCTCAAGATTCCTTCAATGCTATCAGGCCAAGCTAGTCAAGAAATGGTAGCTCGTTCCGTTGCCAACTTGACAAGGATCGACTATACGGACCTCGCTGAGCATGCCAAGCCTTGACCAGTTGTGCTCTGACTTGGGCATCCCAGACGTCAGTTCCAACTCCTCTGAGCGCCAATATTTCATCCAACACATTCGCGTGGACAATGTCAATATTGGGAGATTGTTCACCGGCTTCGAACGACGCAAGTATAGCACGGAAGAATCCCGCACGCCAATCCGCAGCTAGAGCTGGCATGTCCGATCCCACCAAAGGCGCAGGCACTGGGTACTGGCGCATTTCAGATAGTATAGAGGTGTGCCAGTCGGTGCAGGTCCCCATGAGGTCAAATACGAGGGCTTTCACGTCGTGTAGAGGGTGTCGCGATGCCATGGCGAGTTGTCAGACAATCAGGCCGGAACGAGAGCGTGCTCAATTCGAAGAGACGTCGTTCCACGATCTGATACCCTGTGTCACGTGGCTTAGCGTCATTGGAATCCTCTTCAAGTTTAGACTTACTGCTACATCGCGTCTTTGGCAGACTAGCAGTTGTATATCATTTGTATTTCTAATCATTCACTATTCAGGCAACTCACATGGCGACATTCAAACCAAACCGCTGTCTTCTCAACCCAAAATTCGAGGGTTACAAGCTTGCCCCGCTTGAGCAAGAGCAAGTTGTATCTCATCATGCCCTGCAGTACAAACCTTCACAGGCCAATGTCTCTGGCCGTTCCCATGTATCTTTTCAAGAGGTTCAGAGTCGGATCTCACACAACCATCTTACTATCTCGCCAACGAACGGAACAGCTGTGTATGTCGATAGGGAACTGAAGGTCATTTCCATCCACGTGGACGATGTAAGTACTATCGATTCGTTGCAGACATACTCAATTGATTGTTACTTGTTTTTTCTCTCATGAAAGTAGACCACACTAGTGCCCTCATTTAGATTGCTTTATGAGCTGCCGAGACCGATATACTCCCCCAAAGCAGACTCACCTCAGCGTGAATATCCCTCCGTCACCTTTTTGAACGCGTCATCCTTGTTTACAGCTGATGGTTACGGAAATTTACATGCTTTGCATATCCCGGATTCCGGAAAAGCTGAACTTCTGGGAACATTCGAGCTTTCCACCGGACCCACTTATGGCTCGGCAAACGGTGTGGTGCCCTTCCGGATATACCAAGCGGTCCAGATAACGCCCCAGACAGCTGTTGTTATCCTGTCCTCCAAAAAGTACCCAAGCGATTCATCGCGGCCTAATTCATTATCTGATATTCGCTCGAAAGTCCCCTCCGCAGAGTTTGACATCTGGGCCGTACGCTTCGCACTACCTTTGTTACAAACGGACCAGCGGCCTCGCGCATTAGACATCCTTTGGCACAGGCGAGGAGAAGACGTCCCAGTGTATACGGCTTATGATGAAGCCCGAGATGCGTTTGTGCTTGTGGGCAACTCGTCCTACCGTTCGGTCGACGTCGCACCTAAACCGACGTACGAACCTTCTGCAGACGAGCTAGCGCCAATACCTCGCGCAGGTGAAAATCTCGATGCAGCCAGCACAGTATCACAGCCCCAGAAACCACCCCCGTACTCGTGGACCCAAACTGAGGACTCAGTCACTGTCGCCATTCCTCTCCCGTCTTCCACCCGTGTCGACTCCATCAAGGTCACCTTCTCCCCACGCACACTCACCGTCTTCATCCGCAGTGACCTCACACTCCCAGACACTACAGACAGCAGTGCACATGTGAAACCGCCGCACTACGACATGAAGGCACTCTGGGATACTATTCAACCGAGCACGAGCTTCTGGACATGGGACCGCGCGGCCGAGCACACGTTCGGCGTGCTCACGCTGCACCTTGACAAGGCGCACGAGGGAACGCGCTGGTCACAGGTCTTCGCCGCCGCAGGCGCCTCCGCGTCCGCGGATATGCGCGAGGAGGACTTGGAGGTGCCCGAGACGCTCGATCCTTCGGAGCTGTACGCGATTCGCGAGGCGCTTGAAAAGTATACCGCAGCATTGCGTGATGGGCACGACGGAAGGGGGCTGGGCCTCGGACATGGAGTGCCGAGCCTTGCTGAGGGCGAGATAGACGACGAGGTTGACCTCGGTATGGGCCGCGTGGTGTGCATAACGTGGATCCGTGCGGATGGCGCACAACCTCTGTACACCCATGGCAGTGATAGCCCTGTCAGTCTGCTCTCGACACCATTTCCCGGTGTTGAACCTTCGGGGCGACCGTCATTGGTAGTGAAGAACGGCCTCGACGGCGTGGTATATGAGCTGAACGCCGCCACCAGTCCCGAGGACCCGCCCAAGTGGATACACTCTGCGACCTTCTCTGCTCTCTCGTTCGTGCTGGCGTCAAAGCGGGATACGCGGTTCACTTACCATATGTCTCCCAAGGCTGTGTTCGCCTTCGAAAGCGGCTCGCGCGAATTAGGCGGCAATGTTTACATTTACCGAGGCGGCTCTTCGCGCGAGAAGTGGGCGAAACAAGCTGTGCTAAAAATTGGTGGTTATGCAGGACCACTGTTAGGAGTGGGAATGATCAAAACGAAGGGAAACAAGCTTATCGTGCTGTGTCTCTGTGAAGAAGAGTTGATTGTGCTGCATGACGTATTATGATGTACATTACCGTCTGCATAATGTGTATGTAACATCAAGGACACAGACAACGCTACTTGCTCAGTAAATGAATTACACTGGTATGAAGAACAAGAGTTAATGATGAGAGGAACACATGGTGGAGACAAATAGATAAAGCTGATCCCACAGAACAGAACGGAAAACACACCAGTCGCGATAGTGCTACATCGCTTCACAGAATTATGCTACACTTTGAGGGGGCTCTCGCTCGAATCCAAAAGACCTTCTGCCTTTACCGCAGGACTCGGAGTGTCCGGCCCTGGTGTAGATTCTAATTGCTCGACCTCAGCGTCACCGTTGACCAACGGCTTTGGTGGTGGTGGTGCCTCCCCTTGCAACACACGACGTGGACTTGCTGACAAGTCTTTCTTCGGCAAACCCGTTGATTCCCCATCCTCGTCTTCGATATTGCCCATATGCACATCGCCATCTCCGTCCACATTGCTCGATTCATCATCGCCATCCCTCTCGAGTTCATCCAGCTGTTCCCTGAGGCTCTTTGTGATGTCAGACCGTCCTCCTTGATGAAAGTCAAACGCGTCACTGAAGCCCGAATTCCCATTCAAGCCCTCGTGCTGCAAATCATCATCATCGCTATCATCATCGCTATCATCGTGGCTGTCGTCGTTGTCAAACATGAGGCGCCCCCCGCCAAGGATGCTATGGCCGGGTTGAACTGAAATACCGCCATTACTCCCTAGCACCAGCGCAAAACCACCGCCGCTTCCATTGTCACCTTCACCATTAGGACTGACGCGCTGTACATCTCGATCACGCTGCCTTGCCTCCCAGGCATCCCGTCTGGCCCTGTACGACATCAATCTACTCGCAGAGTAGAGCTGTGGTAGCTGATCAGGTGTTTCATGTCCGTATTTGTTCTCGACTCGGTCGGTGATCCAGCTAGACCATTCCTCCAAGGTGCGGCCATTTAGAATCGCTACGATGAGTATTGTCATGTTATCGCAACCGATACCAGCCCCCGAATTAGTATCCGGCGCTAGACACAATTCGCAAATTTCTTCGCAAATCTCCGAAATTTGCTTCCCTTGTGATATGAGAAGTCGAATGACATTAACCACCTGTTGTGACGACAGGCAGTCCCAGATACCTTATAAGGCCAAAATCAGTGAGGATCGAACGAAACACACGATATTCACACGAACCATCACATGCAATAACGAGAAATTCATCCTCTTCTGTGATCTGATGTTCAGTTATTTCAGGATCACAGGTAATGATTTGAGCCTCAGGGGACAAAGAAGTGTTTTTCTTATAATCAAAATCACCCAAGGCTCTTGCAAGTGCCAGATTACCTGTTAAGATTGCTTGATGAGACAAAGGTGATGCGAGCTAATAACCACACCCCACCATTAACCCGTCCGAATTCTATATATCCACCTGCTGCCTGGATACGAGACTTTTCGGCTACGAGGAACGAAGTATGAAATGAGTAGCCATGTTTAGTCTAAAATTGACATACACTGATTTTGAGGCTTGTGATCGAAACTGAGTGGCTTCGCTTCACCCTTGACGCTGATCACTGACCTTGAGTCTCCAGCATTAGCCTACCAAATGATCATCGAATGAGCGAAAACCAAACATGATACGACTACACCAAACATACGACATATATTTTGCCCTCCTTCGTAACCAGAGCAGCCACTGCTGTGCAGCCTGAGGAGTCCCGAGCAAAATTTGGACCTAGGAGAACAATACGGAGGTGAGCTAGATATGCAAAGTGAGTGTGCTCATTGACTATAGCATACTTGCTCGCATGTCCGCATCCGTACCCAAAAAAGCGTTTTTCAGCGCCGCCCGGTATTCTTTGCTGCGGTAGGCCTCATCCGTTACCAATCTTTTGTGAACGTTCTCACCAGCGTATTTTGCGACAGTACCGCCTAGGATTCGATACTTGTTCGCACGATATATTCACTAATTCGGACATCAAGACCCACCACCATGACCGTCATAAACAGCGAAAAAGGTGTTTGAGTCTTCCTCCTCATCAAGTTTCAGTGCGATGGCATGCGCATCTTCCATGGCTTGAAGATGAGATTTTGTCAGGGTCGTACAAATCATCCCGGTGAATAATGATAGGATGAGGATGAAAGATAGCGGCTCTAGCCCGCTCGAGGCGGCGCGAGGTAAAAAAATCTCCAAGTATAAAAGCAAAGAAACCGGAGCAAAAGAGTTGTGAGACACTCACTGACTCTCCACCCCTGCATCTCTGAGACTCCATAAATAAACTTGCCATTTCCCCCTTGCGCTGTCGTCTTGTCTGTGGCTGTGGAGGTGATCGACGATGAACGAGAATTACAGAAGACATTAACATTTGTGCTTTACAAACCGGGTGTGGAGAGTGTTTGTCCCTAGGCCATACATCGTGAGCATGTTGCAGGATTAATATGAATGACTAGAGCAGCTCACCATAACTGGTTCTCGATGCAGTACAATGCAAGGGAAATTGACGGACTGTGGGGAATATTCCGCAAGAGTCACCGGCAGATGCGATCACGCTGAAGGGTGGCACAATACGCGTAGAAGGGAACGCTTCCTCCGAAAGGAAGGATACCGGATGTGCGTTTGGTCGTGTGGTCGTACGTCGAGTCAAAGCCTTGTTGACAATTATTTGCGGTGGAAAATCGAAGTGGGGTGTAAGGTGGTGAGTTCCCATTTAGGAAACCCTAGGGCCTGAAGGTCTGATCTCAAGGGGCAAATGCGTTTCTCCGGGAGTGATTAATGATTCTCGATACACATCTGGGAACAGATAAGACAGAATACATTTACATGTACACTGCTCGCACATCGGAATACATGGAATCCAGAGTCAATAAAGTTACTAGCAGACATCTCTTCATGAAAACATGCAGCATCACTTCTCAGTCCCGATCGAAGCCCTGCTGTGCACTTTATGTCTCCCATGTGCAAGCATACTCCTCTCTCGCTGCGAAGGAGGTCCAGGTGTACGGCCTCGCTCGAATCTTTTCCCTCGGCCGTCATGCCTGTCCTCCGCCCCGGTGCTTTCTGCACTGTCGTCACCGGCAAAGTCAGCTCGGGCCTTGCCCTTCGAAGCTGCCGCATGCACCGACTTAGTTGCCGTCCTGCAAATGGCATCGCCGCTTTTGCTCCTACCTCTCAAACGTGAGGTGGAAGGCTCTGATCGTCCAGCATGACCTCCCTGCTTTACATGCGAGCCCTCACTATCCTCAGCACGGCTCAGATCAGCATCTTCGTGATGCTTATGCGGTGTAGGAGGCAGGGGTCTGTCGTTGTCGTCTAGCTTGAAAGATACTCTGCGGCCCCTCGATTTGCTACGACCCCTCGTAATGGACCGTTGACGTTGCACAGGAGATGAGGGCTCCGAGGATCCTGCAGGTGAGGAAGGAGGTAGTGTTGCTCCGGAGAACGACGGATCAAAAGAGTAGGGATATGGATGGGGGTGTGTAGGGGTGGCGTACACGGAAGAAGACCTCGAGGGGCCAGCCTCGGATGACGGCGCATCAAACTGTTGGTGTCGCCCAGAACGTTGGTGCTTGTGAGTCGGAGTGAAAGGTGGCCAATTTGGTGAATAGTGCGGAAACGGCGGCGGGTACGCAGGTGGAAACCCCTGATTTAAAGGTAGACCTGCACTATTCAAGAGATATGCGAGGTGATGTATCGTTTGAGCTATCTGGAGTTGTGCTTGAGGATCTTGAACAGCAGCATTAGGGTGAGGATATTCAGCCTGATGATCATGGTGGCGCGGGGTGTAAGGTACGTAGGGTGAGTACATAGAGGCATGTTGATTTGATGCGTATGTATAGGGGGTGCGGGACCGGCGAGGCGAACGACTCCGATTGTCGTGTTTCGAAAACTCATCTGCACGGCGACAATCGTCATAAGAAGTATGATGACAGGGCTACGTGGTAGCGTACCACTTTTGTCACCTGGCGAAGGCGGAGATTGTTCGCCATCCTCATCGCATCTACGAGGTAAGACCGGAGGCGTGTTCCGTTTCACTTCGTTATTTATTGATTGATCCGAGAGGGGAGACGATGAAATGACCCGTTTGCGTTTGCGATTTCGTGCCAGAGGAGGTACTGAATCTTGAGAGTGCCTCTCTGGTTTCTGTGTTTTGACCTTCGATGTTACCTTCGAAACAACACTGTCACTCTGAGGATCATCCTCCGCAGTTGCATGAGAACTCAAATGAACAGTAGGCCGGATCACTTCTTTGCCTTTGCCTTTGCCTTTGCCCTTTCTTTTGCCTGTGACTTTTGGAGCATTACTCGATGGTAAATCCTCAAGGTTCTGGTCATCAGATTCCTTTGCTTGCGTGTCCGAGCTGAAAGGAAAGCCGCCCTTGGAACCTCTTGCCGATGATGCTGCCTTCGCCTCGCGCGTTATCACAACCTCCGCAATCATGGAGGGTTTACTATCTTTCTTAATAGGCTTAGATTTTGGTGCAGCTGTGAATTGTACAACATCCAAATGTGGGACCGGAGATGCAGTCTCTGCATAAGAACCTGCAGCCTCACCCAGCCTCGCCGATCGTTCGGCACCTTTGTACCTTGGTATAGGTCTTGGCCTAGGGCGGGGCGGGGGGGATGGAGAAGGCGATGAAACATCGTCAAGGACTTGCGTTATATCTGGTATGTCTTCCACGATCGACGAAGACGACTGCGGTGGAGTACAGAGTTGCAGAATGAGGGGTGACAAATGGGGCGAGACAGGGACAGATGGCACAATAGTATTCTTGCGAGCAGGTGTCTTCGACCTAGCTCGTAATTCATGCTTGAACTGAGGTTGAGACGGTCGTCCGATAGGCTCGCGAGGGGGGCCCATGGATCTACCACGCCTCAAGGCAGTAGCTGAAGAGGGCGGTGACTCCGTGAGGTCTATAATATCATCTGCTGGGTCAGAACGAGGCACCCTCGAGTGGACAGGCGCATCATCGTCTATATCCCATGTGGCCAGTTCATCTTCCGATTCATCGTCAAGAGGAACGTGAGTAGATTTCGTCTGGAATGTCATCACATCGATGATGTCATTGTCATCCTTCTCGTCTTCATCGTGCTCGTCTTCATGTGTAATTGGTGTCTCCGCATCGCCTTCGTCTGAGTCTTCGTCAAACTCTCCGGACCGACCAAATTTCCCCCGCAAGGTACGAAGATCATCAGTATGATCCAATGATCTCAAACCGACTGCCTCGTCATCGTCCTCCTCTTCTCCGTATAACTCCTTTCTCCGTTGTTCGGCCTCCAGAAATTCCCGCAAATCCTCGGCGTCGGCTGGATTCATCTCTTGCACCGGAGGGATATGCAGCTTCTCCTTTTCCATCTCCAATTCATCCGAGATATTAGCCTCCGGGGCAAACGCGTCTAGCTCGTCCACATCATCGTCCGTGATAGCATCACCAGCGTCGCTGCCAACATCGTTTACATCTGACAATGGTTCGTCGCCAGCGAAACAGCCCATGTCAAACTTTTTAAGTGAGCCACGGAGAACGCCACGGTCTTTGACAAGAGAGCCGTCCCGAAGATTTATGATATCATCTTCGTGTAGTGGACGATTATATCGCTCACCCAGCTGGGACCATAAATTGATGAGTCGCGAAGAAGCGGCACGTCTGTCCTCATCAATGTCGTTTGGCGGTTCAAATGTCCCAGAAGTTGGGGTAGATATGGAGAGGGAACTGGGAGTGGACGCGAGTCGTGATCGCTTCGCAGACGGTGCCCTGTCCGGCAGACGAAGAGGTGGGAAGAATGAGCGAGATGCAGGAGGCGACGCTGACGGCGTAACCAGAGCAAACCGAGCAGGCGGGTCCTTGCGAGTGGTTTCGCGCTCATCCATGGCCGTTGGCAGCTTTCAGAGCTCGAGTCGCGACTGAATATTGGCGCCCAAACCGTTTGAATCCCCGAAAGGCACGTGCAGTCAAAGCTCGATAATAATTTCGGGAAGAGCTGTCTATGCCAGTAGCCTTGATTGACATGTTCATATATTTTCATTGCAATACTCGCCCTTACGTACGGCACTGGAAAACAATGTAGAACATGTTCTAATATGATTTATTATATACTTGGTTTTGCGGAGCCACAAGACAAATAGCTTCAAGCTTCGGCAGGTATCAGTAAGTCGAAAGATAGCCTAGCGCCTGACTCGTCGGGAAAACTTGTCAAGCAAGGCAATATATCGTAACGAGTGCGCTCTAATAGCTGAAGAGAAAGCCTTGTTTGTCACGGTGTAAAACCTACACCACAGTCAGCACCACATACTAAGGTCTAGGGCATGGAAGGCAAGGTGGCCCATGGATTCTCGAGCGCATGTCGAGGTGCTTCCGAGTGCGTACGCTGTTTCCATGAGGCAAAGCTGCGCTGCACAATCGGAAAGCGACTATACCACGAATGCAACGACGAACATCACACCGGAACGTGAAATGATGATATCTGGGCAAGGGGTCACAGTAGGTCACGTCACTGCATCATATGCACCACTTCGAACGGAGGTTGAGGTGCTATAATATCCACCCAGACCGGAGGTCTCGAATGGCCTCGACGTCCTCTGCAGACAAAGCTACTCACATTTGTGCGATAACAGACTTCGCTGTGACGTCTGTCAGGGTGGTATCCTTGGAAATGAATAGTAAATTTAGCAATACACAGTTCTCGCGCAGCATAGCGCCTCCTCAAGGGTGCAAAGCTTCCATGAGAAGAAACGGGGACTCGGGTTTTGTATTAACGTGGGAAGGGCGTGCCAGAAGGTTATAGGGAGACCTAGGTAAGTGGAGCTTGAAGCGCAGAACGGCATTGTTGTCCACGACGATCAGCGTGATGCTTCCAAAGTAAAGGTACAGACAACATCAGAAAACCAGTACATGCAACTGGTGTGAGGTGAAGAAAGTCATCACACGCTGATAACAGCCCGTCTGCAGTGCGAAAGTCGTTCAACGGAGAGATCTTCTAAGCCGATGACGATGATCTTATCCGCATTTCAATGTCTTGCATTTTCTTCAGATTATAGCCGTTGTCGAAGCTTACGCTTTTTCATTGGAGAAGATGGCTTGCACAGTGGCAGCAGCACATAGTCAATTTAGACGCGTGACAGCGAGGTCCAAGCGACGAAGTCGAAGAGAACAAGACATTTTGACGCAAATGCCAATCTACCAAAGCTTAAGCAGCGGTAAGTGATGATTATCTTAGATGGGTTAGCAATACCGACTCAGAAACCAGCAGGTACATATGGGTCTGCAGGAGGACGCCTATTGCATACGGCGACGATCAGAACAGGCTCGTGACATATGATCAACAGTTCAACGCCGTTATTCCGTCGTTCCGTCCAGTCCCTGGTACTGGACTTGGCCTTCCCACAAGCCCTCAAAAAGTATGAGCATGGAGACATGATGGCCATCAGATATCAGCGTCGGTGTGTATGTAAAGTTGCATGTTTGGGGCGAATTCGTTTTCATCTGCTAAGGTAGCAGATCGGTAGGTGGGATGTGGAGACTCGTACTGTTGCGATGAAGTCATATGCCCAGGTCAGACCAGCATTGAAATGCAACGATTGATGCTGTTTGTGGAGCTTTATCTGAGTGAAGAGACTACGATGGATAGCGAATGCGGACGCAAAGCGGTCACACGAGCACTTGATCAAACGAAACTTAGGGTGATCTGCAACCGAGCGAGGAGGTGGCATTTCTCTAACTAAGCTAGACCACGGTGATAACAGGCACCTCCGGATTCTACAAACCGAAAGTTTGCGTTCAACCTGACCGGAATGTGCTGATGACCTCGCCTGCAGTAGCCGCCACCACTTCCACACCTTCTCGTGCCACCCGCGCGTGACTGGTGCCGCACTACTTCACCCTTGCATTACCTTTTTTGTCTGTTTCAACTTCAGAAACCAGGAAGAATCTCAACATGGTATACCTGCCCATTCTCATCCACTCAAGTGAAATATGGCTTCACCCGCACTGCATGTTGCGGCCTGCAATGTGTTCTCTGGCGGGGTCGCGACATTCCGAAGCCATCCTGCTTTCTGTCAGACGCGGCTTCTTTGAGATCTATCCCATCTACTGACCTCACTAGGTATTTCCGCAGTTCAGCCGAATGCCACCGAACTTCTTAGACTTCCATGATGACAAGGGACCGTCCGTTCAAAACAACTCGTGTGACCACAGATGTTTCAATAGCTGAGCTTGTCCGGACGTATAATTAGGAAGCAGTGTTGTTGCATCGCAGCTTGGACTACCTCTACAATGTTCCAGATCGCTTCCTCTTCAAAGTCTTTGACTTCCTCCCCTGATCAATACTCGTCTGCTAAGGTGTGTATCATAATGCTTCTGCAGATCTACCCTCTCTCAGTCTTCTATAGCGTCCACACCCTACATGGCCCACAAATATGACAACTCGAACCCACTTTGAGGATTTCTTGCAGGAGATTGGCGTGAGCGCTGAGGCACAGCATCTGTGTTGCGTCCCTCGCCAAGGTAGTGAATACAGTCTAGAGGAGGGCTCATTATTGATGAGTCCTGTTCCCCACTTAGGTCATATATCAGAGCATCACGCACCGGGACATAAGGCGTCCACGCCTCCTTCAGCTACCAAGGTCAGCTCCGGGCATCCAAGACAGGTAAGACGTCATCTCCAATAGTCAGGTGGTGTCTGATCTCAGAGGCAGTGTCATCGCCGACGTCCTGAAGTTCAAGGCGCAAGTCATTCTGACCGATCAAGCCGCCGAGAGAAGGAGTCTTCCATGTCCTCTGCACTGCTTTCTGAGGGTGGGATATCGCGCATGTCTATTGTGCATCCAATCAAAATAGATGGCTATCCTAGGTCACTCAAAACTAAGCCTCTC
Source organism: Taiwanofungus camphoratus (assembly GCA_003999685.1). Taxonomy (NCBI): domain Eukaryota; kingdom Fungi; phylum Basidiomycota; class Agaricomycetes; order Polyporales; family Taiwanofungaceae; genus Taiwanofungus; species Taiwanofungus camphoratus. Next base: position 1,444,561 of record CP021226.1, read on the forward strand.
TGGGCACTAGACATGCAAAATCACGCCGGGTCCAAGTCATACGACTCCTCCATTTCTGCTCAAGAGTCGCTGCGATCGTTGCTTGAACAGAGTCATGACGAACAGCGGTCGCCGCACGCCACTGCGACGATTCATCGCATGGAAAACCATATACACGTCTCTTCGCCCTCTGTACTGGAGCTCAGCCGAGATGCACCCTCTATGCGCTCTACACGATCTCGAAGCCGTTCGCCATCTTCCGATTCGCTGGCCACTGCTTCGTCTTCGGAAGCACCGGAAACCCCGAGGGCTCATTCCATTCTGCATGAGGTGAGACCTACTTTGGTAGATCTCGAATATGCCTCAAGGTTTAGGGTCCATGCCGTTTGTGTGACCTGTAGCAAAACTGGCGCCAACTTTCCGAGCTGCGCCAGGTGTGGCGAGATGTGGTGTTCACGAGATTGCAGATTGAAGGGAAATTCAGGGAGCAGACATGCATGCCAGGGAAGGGTAGCGGATTCCCAAAGGCGCCCTCCACGATGTCTCACGGCTCACACACATCCTTCATTCTCGTAAATGAATGATTCCAAGCCGCCGTGTTTTTCTTCTTGTACACATTTCTCGATCGCCACATGTATCGTTATGTATCTATAGAAATTCTATATAGTTGTAGCGAAATATCGTACCGTCCAGGCACCAGGGACAATCTTTGACTGGGATGATCAGTTTCCCATGTTATCTGATAATTCCGGATCGGCAAGATTAGATGAGCGATTTTCGAATCTGCAGGAAATATCTGACCACGTACGTGAAAATCATTTCATGCTCGCAGTACTTACTGATCCGATCACTTTTCAATAAATCTGCACACGCACTGTTTTCGAAGAGGGGATTTCCAACCAGGCTACGGCTCTTTGACGCTAGCATTATCTTTAGGAGTGAGAGAAGTTCTAAACTGGCGTAGGGCTTTCATATATTCATCGCGCCGACGGAAGTTTCTGATCCTACCTACCTGCCTGCCTGCCTGCCTGCCCGTGATCTTATGTGACAAACTCGATTGTTTGCGGTTCTTTGGGCGCTATCCGTAGTCTAGCCTTTGGATCGAAGTCGAATCAGGGGTCCACGCACGCAACGATGCGCAAGGTTGACGCCGGTCCATGCGCATGAGGTCGTGTGACACCAAAATTCTCTGAACAGTTGACGGGATTCTGATAAAATGTGTGTCTGGACTCTGCAGACGGCCCTTGTTGTCTTCCTGCAACCCATCCTTCTGCAATGTCGACTATTCTCTGCCAAGCAGTAGACACTTGCGCAGACGAGCCTCAGTACCATCAGGTACGTGCTGCGATTCTCCGCATCATTTACAGGACCCTCATTTTGGAGAACAGGAAAAGAAATGTTTACACAAATATCGCCCTGCTCTTACTGCGGGCTTGCCAAAGTGTACCGGTGCCAGTCGTATAGCATCCATTGGCGACCCAGCTACGGGGCCAAGATGTAACCCTCAAAGTGTCACTCCTTTTTCTCTCGAACCTTCCGACGGAGTCATTTGTCCTCGGTCCGCAAACCACCGGAGTGCTGTCGAGTCGGCCAGTCAGGAAGAGGCTGAAGGAAGATCTCTTGAGTGTGTGCGTCCCGCTCATGTACGAGCGAGAACAGGATCAGTTTCTTGCGTACGTCGGACGCATCAGAGAGCGAAGTCGTCGTCCAACGTGGAGTATGCCCATGCGTTGTTGCGTGGTGCATACCTCCCGTTGGACCTTCCCGATCTTTCACCTGTCGTCTCTCGTCGTCCTACCACGGCTTCAGCCGTACTGCATGCGACAACGGACGTTTCGACAATGTTCGGTTCTTTCTCACCCACAGCTTCTCCTCGTCATTCCTTGCAGGCTCTCCTTGTTGCCAATACCCTCGTAGCTGATAGCTGCTTTCCTTCATCGCGCGTTTCTCATCCGCTCAGCTCTGCAGGGCCTTCAGATTCGAATTCATCCAAGGACCTACCACAAGACTTGTCATCGCTTCCGAATTCGCCCACTCTACCCTCGATATGCCGCACCCCGTCATCGTATACAGACTCCGAGTACTTTCCCACTGCACCCTCCTCCGCCGGTCCGGCGACTCCTGCACGTGAAGTCTCTCCATCACCAAAGGGCAAACAAAGGTCGCTTCATCCTGCCCTCGAGTCTCTTGAAGGGTCATCAAAACTCTCTGTGAAAATGTGCTGCGCTACGTGCCAAGTGGCCGGGACCAACTTCCCGTCTTGTCCAAGATGCGGGGAAATGTGGTGCTCGAGACAATGTAGACTGCAGGGCACCGGCGGAAAGAGGCATGCCTGTGCGAAAGGTGGACATTGGATAGGGGCATGAGGTTCCGTAGCGTATACCATTCACTTCAGTAGCTGTAGGGCCTCCGCGCTTGCACATATAACTGATCTTTTCATGTAGTTATACAAGCCTCTTCACCTGTATTATAGTGTTGTCAAATTCTCCCTGATTCCCGTTTTTGTGGTGATGCCATTGGATTGAAGTGAGAATCTAGTAACTGTCAAGCTGGGAGGCACTCCGGTCCGACGTTGGCATTCAATCACGAAAGGTCAAGGCGAACTGCATGACAATATCCCGAAAATTATACATACCCAAGACACCATTACCGAATCACTCTTAAAATGTATTGAAGAACCTGAACGCCTCCGATGTTTCTGCTGTAAGTGCAATCTACGTATGGACCACGAACGAAATGAGAGGAACACCTATTCATCTCACTGATACATAATTCGCGATTCATAATCTTCGTCATGTCTTCAACACACCCGGCGAGTGGATTGGTAGGCAATTGGTAGCTAGATGCTGAGGCAGCCTCCAGTATACGTATGCCGACGTAGCGGCAATTCTGACCTTCACCTGTTCCATAAAACTGATGCGACGAAGTAATGAATAGCAATGTGGTGAGGACCACTGTTGAGACCCCGTATTCGACTGATAGCCGAAAGCTTGAAAATGAATAGTGGTATCGTACAAGTGATCGTTTGCTCACCCTGATACTGGCATTTGCATGGAAAATCAGAACGTGATTTTTTTACCCTGTGCTGGTAAAATGGAAGGATTGAGCTTCTCCTTTAACCGTCTTTTCGCCTCCCAAGATGGGTGTAGCGGCTTGTCTTCCCTCTGCCTATTCACCGAGCGAGGCCGCTGCTCCGCTACAGGTTGACTGTGCACCGACCAACCGTTGTCGCCAGGAGGATGATCGAATTGTTGACGGCCGTTAGAAGACGTGCCTTCACGAGGGCCACCTCCAACACGAAATCGCGAACCCCCACCTCGCCTGGTATTACTCTTGGAAGGGAACTGCATAGTGGCTTCGCGTTGTTTCTTTACATGATTCGCATTTTTGCCATATTTTTTCTCCCATATACTGAACATTCAGGGAGATTAGAATGTGAGTCAACAGAGGCAAAGACACTCATAAGAAAACAGAGTAACGTACGCTCGCCGAGCTCTCTGACCACGTCTATTTTTCTTGGGCATGTCATTTGCAAGGTCCGCGTCACCATCACTCCAGTCAGACGCATCAGAATCGCCACGAGTAAATCCAACCGACAGTGAGGGAAGGAAGGTGGATTCAGCGCTATTTAGCTCCGACTTGCCCTTCAGACTGTTCGGGGCGACAAAACCCTTTGGTGATTTCTTGTTCAAGGGCACGGAGGGCTTATCTAACTCTAAGCTTACTTCCGCATCTTCTTCGTCGCTCGTTAGAGTCGAATCATTCCCAGATGGGCCTCCAGTGTCACCAGGAAGACATGCTGTATCGTCAAGTGATCCGGATTCCCATTCATCGCCACTTTCTTGGTCACCTCGTCGAATTGGTTCGGAGCCTGCTCGCCCATGCTCTTCTCCATCGTCGCTACCAACGTCATCGCCACTACTCTGAGACTCTTCCAGATCAGCGAGTCGAATTTTCTTGGCCTTCCGTGCCTCTTCAGCAAGTTCACTATCGTTGATCCCATCCTCATCTTCAGCTGCATCCGATATGGGCTTGATGACTTCCCGCAAACCGTCGATTACAGAGCGTACTTCGACAGCAACAGTTTTGGAACTGAGTAGACGGCTCTTTACTCTGGAGGTTGGAGTACCAGCAGGCGTAGGCGAGATCGATTTGTTAGTTAGTTCGGTCTTGATGGCAGCTTGGACTTCAGGAATCTCTGAAAGAAGAAGGTCCTTATTCAGCTTGGTCTTCAAGGCGAGATTGGCTATCGGTTCGTGGTCGACATGCTTTGAAGTGATACCAATCAACCACAGTGCCTATGAAGATAGCGGTGACATACCTTCAATGCCTCCAGTTGTGCTTCTAGATCGGCAATATCCTTAGCGCCAGGATTCTGTGTTCTGGGAGAAATGATACGTGATTGTATAATGAGTACATCTGAAAAGCCCATTACAATTCCAACAACAGCATACACACCTGAGGCTTTTCAACCTTTTTACCAACTTCTGTGTCTCGAAAGTCTTAACTTTCTTGACTGCTTTCCGCACTTCTCGTGTACCATGGTGCTTTAGAACTAAGGCGGTGACCTCCAGTCTCCAAGACATGTTAGTGAGACTGACTCACCAATTTTCCACTTATCCGCGTTGCTAGGCTATCCTATGGAAACGACAAAAGCTTAGTGTATACCATATAGATCTCCCATGTTGGCTCCATACCTCCTTAAGGACCGTCCTCTTCCTTTTGATACCGCGCAGTTTTGTCATCCCGAGCAGTATACCTCTGACCAAATGGTCAGCTTGCAATATGATAATCGCCCTGGGGATACAACACTATGTAACACCACGGATTAGAGTGAGCCACCAGGTGTACATAAGCGTTGCAGGCAAGCACTACATGTGCCAAAAAGGATAAACCACGTGCATCTCATTAACCGCTCAGTGCCAGGCAACAGTGCGTTTCTCTTCACAATACGATTGTTGGGCCGCTGCTCTATTCTGAGCGCTTTCATGCCCACCTGATAGAAATAATGTTATATATATATATACTACTGTAATATTATTTGCTGCCCGAAGCGCCCAGGTGCTTCACTGGCACTAGCTGCTATACCGGCGAACTGGAAACAAGTTGGAGGTGGTTTCTCAGCTCGAGTCCGGCCGATATATATCGGCTTTCATTGCGCTCACTAGTGGCACCTAACACGCAGGTTCCGTGACCATATATTCCATCAGCTCCAAGGGCGGCAGAACTCAAAATTTTAACCACACAAAATGTGAGTATTGAACGGGGTAGTTCTCCTGCAGATACTCTGGCATATTGTATGATCAGAACACATGTTGCTCCTCGATGTTGGCCCTCATTTGACATTGGCAGCTCTCACTCAAGACAATGTCCATGAAAGGCAATTGGTGCACCAGACCTGAGAAACTTAGAAAATCCTATGGTCAAGTACATTTTCTAGGTCACCCGAACTGTCCAGGAGTTTTGAAACCCACCGTAGACACACTACTCTGTACCTCTCCGACTCGATATCAGACATGTGTCATTTCAAGAATGAGAACGCGGCGCTACGTTCACCCTAGACTTTCCTCAGCTTTTCATATTGTAGAGTCGCGTGGGCGAGAGCGCCGGGTACAAAACCCAGATAAACTGACCTAAATACAAGATCATTAAGAACGAATAAACCCATACTTATGCTGTTCAGACGGTCATGCAATCATGATATGGCTACGGAATCAATACCGGATTTCTGCTAATGCCATGCCTGAGGTAAATGATTCCGGCTCACTTGAATGTCTAACTCGACGTGTATCTGTGCAGCACCAATCTAAATATCACCTATTTGATATTGATGCTGGTCAAGTGACTGTTGCAAAGAATGTCGACACAACATATGGGATAAATATCATAAGACTGTATGAGATTCGACGGTAGGGACCTTTGACAAGTCCGACTTTCTTGGACAAACGCTCGACCTTACGTTCCAATTCGCACCTCCTAGTACTTTATAAAATTCATCAATAGTTGGCGTTTAATCGCTGCGTTATGTATTGGCCGGCCTGTAATTCAAGCAAGGTCAGGCAAGACCAGTTGCTAGATATGATGACACTTACCGAGATTGGTTCGTATTTCTTCGGTCGTTCAGCCGAATAGGTTCCGGGTAGACAGTCGACAACTGCAGAATAGTCCTAACGTGCCAGCATTAAATGCTAATTAGATTGAGACATAGAGATGGCGCTTACTGCGGAGCAGAACTAGAACAACAATCATGGAGCTGTCAACATGTTCACGAGTAGCGGTAGGAAGAACCTACATATGGTATCGAATACCGTTCCGGCGTCATCCCGTCCTTCGTGATGAGGTTAGGAGGCGCGCGCACACGGTGAATCGTGCTTCTGATCGTGTCGTTGGACCCTTCAAAATGGAGCAGGACCATGCTCAGAATTCGCATACTGTTATGTAGGCATGGACACCTACAACGCATGAGGAAGTCGCCTGCGTTCACGACGATGGCGCCCTCGATAGGTGGCGCGCCCTACATGAGATTAAGTCAGACCGTGACCAGCACCACATGAAGTTGGAGGGTTCTTCACACCTTGAATTCGCCGGGCTTCTTTGGATTTTCTACTTCTAGTCCACCAACGCTGTCTTGCATCAACAAGGTAACAGTGATATAGTCGGAATGTGCGCCGATCCTAGCAACCTCTTCATTGTCCAGCTTCGTTATTGGAACGCTTGAGCAATAACACATTCTTCGACTCAGTATCAAGCTCCGGACATGAAAAAAGAACCAGGTACCTAGGATAGTGCAGCAAACGTAATTGGTTATCAGCTGCCGTGTGATATTTCTCGAGATAATCTTCCGATAGTTGGAGGCCCAAGGCGAGAGCCCTCAGAATGGTAATCTCAACTTTATGGCATGCCTATTTCCTGTGACACGGGTTCTAAGAAGAGGAACGGATCATTCTCTGCTTACCCAGAAGAAATCGAGACAAGCTTCCTTGAAGCCTGGCAAAGTTCCGTCGGGTAGCCAGATGTTAGACATGTTTGAGTCTCCCTCACGACCACATTCGAAGCTCTCCTTCACGTCGGGAGCCTTGGCACGGGCCTTAGCCAATTGCTCTGCGTCAAAGACTTCATGCGAGACTTTCTCCATGCCAGGAGCGGAGTAGCCTGTCGAGAACATCATGAGGTGTGCGTGCGTCGCAATACGAAATCCCAATACAAACCTCGGTGGTGTGCCCCGGACGGCGGATGCGGGGCGAGCATCTTGGTCGCATAAGGTTGAGCAAAGAATCGCTTGGACTTTGGACCGATAGTACTGGTGAGGGCGGGCTAAACAAGGACACTGCGACAAAAGCATACCCAGTCAAACATCGTGTCGATCTTCTCCTTTGGCAACCCATGATTGACGAGATATACGAAACCGATGTCCCTGAAAGACTCAAACATGGCATCTGCTACCTCCTGCTTGGCCGACCCATCCAAGAAAGGGCCGAAGTTGAGGATTGGGATACCCTGCGCGTCTCCGAGCTTAATGCCAGGCATGATGCGCTTTCAGAATCACGACAGGGAGAAGCTTGAAGGTTCCTGTAATGAGTTTATATCGGTGAGCGATAGCTTGGCTGCAGCGATAACATTGTTTGGTGCCTAGGCCAGAAGCTGGAGATAAGTCGCTGAGGCCGTCGATGGCGGAGATTTGGTCACAGGGTGAGCATCCAGAACAGGGATCGCGTTCGCAAAAGCCATGTACCGCTACAAGAATTTCAAAACTAGTCCTTCCGGCATTCCAGCGCGTGAAGGCGCATCACGATGAAAGACGGGACGAGGACCTGTAGGCTGCGACAAATGCACTTATATGGTGAATACCTTGGTAGCCAGTTGGGCCGCGTGACGTCAATGATTTGTAATTTACATAAGCAATTATCGATCTACTATTAGGCCCGGAGATAGCATTACATATGGTACTGGACCGTTTATCTGAAATTTACCGAGATATTGCTAACTGCTGCATTACCGTCCGACACTGATATCCGTTCCTGTCTCAAGTTTGCTAGCACCAGAAAACGATTCAGGGGGATATCCGACGATCATGAACGATGAATTGGCGGAGGGGAGAATATACGCAACTTTCGAGAAGTATGGAGAACTTCTGGATATTCAGAAGATCCTGTTATCTCTTGATCCAAGCGAAGAACCCAGTGCTGAGGAAGATAGAGGGGAGGATGTGTTACTGAGGAAATTATCAGAGATCGTAAGGCTTTCTCCAGCCTATTCTCGACGGGCATTGCTAACAGGTTCATCGCAAAGCTGAATGAATATCAAGAGCAGGCATATCTCCTCGATCCGTTCATAGAGGAACTGGTCACCCCTGTGGTGGAAAAATTGAAGAACCATGCCAAAGCTTCGGTCACCAGTCCAGACGGCGCAATCTCTGGGACCAGAGTCGGTCGCATTGCGTTGCTTCTGTACAATTACATCAAGTTCCGTGGATACAAGACGATCAGTCAGTACTTTAAAGCAATATCCAGCACACGGTAACTCACCGTAGTCCTTTCAGCCAGATTCTTTCCTCACGAGATTGCAGACCTTTCAATAGCGTTGGATTACGTCTTGTTACTTAACGGCAATACTAGGGGATCTTCACAAGATCCGTCACAGTGGTCATTACGATATGTCGTCTTGCTGTGGCTTTCACTCATCTGCATGATCCCTTTTGATCTCGAGCAATTTGATGATCGTGACAATATCGGAGACACCTCTGCCAAGCTCGAGTCTTTGGGAAAGTCGTTCCTAAGCAATGCTGGGCTGGAACGAGATGGCGCCTCCATCCTTCTGTCTAGACTGTACATGAGGTAGGCCACTCGCAACCTTACATCAGGACCCACACTGATTCTCGCAGAAAAGACACAAGTGCAAAGTTACTTGCCTTCTTAAAATGGTCTATTCATACCGCACAATGCCAAAGTGACCCATTCTCCGTATGCCCACTTCATTATGTTGATAAGGCCAATGCTGATCTGTCTACTTACACAGTCCATAGGGATGTTACAAGTGCTGTGTGAACTAACTAAATCTGGATCTGCTGAAAAAATTCAGGCCCATGTGATTCTCCTTCTTGACGTTGCAGTCGCTATCAAAGACAACGCCACTCTTATGGCAAATACGGTAGTTAGAAAATTACGGACAAAGCTCGTCTCTCGTGTAGTCTTGCGGCGTCTTCCTGCTGTCATTAGTGCAGCCCGCATCAAAGGTGCTGCGAATTTTGTGACACTTAAAATTAGGACCTTCATTATTGAGATGCCTACAGGCCGTGCACTATCGTCCCGTGTGGATCCTACAACGGAGTCGCTCAGCAGGCCCGAAGACGACGATTTTGATGTACCTGAGGAGACTGAGTCAGTACTGGAAGAGCTGTTTGAGGCACTGCAGGATAAAGTTGGTAATTCTTCTTCTACATCTCACTGTTTCTGACCTCATATCTGCAGGATACGATTGTCCGATGGTCCGCTGCCAAGGGCATTGCGCGCATATCAGAGCGTTTACCTGCTGAGTTCGCGCAGCAGGTGCTCGATACTATCATTGGCCTGTTCTCAATTCACTCTATTGCAGCTGCGACGATATATGATATGCCGTCCATTGCAGAGAGCACGTGGCATGGTACATGCCTTGCGTGCGCGGAGATGGCACGTAGAGGTCTTGTTGCCGATGAAAAGCTCCCGGAACTTGTTGATTGGCTATGCAAGGTAATCTACAGCCGAGATGTCTCAGGAGAGCTCTGAGTCTGACACACCGATGTGGCAGGCTCTCTACTTCGACATACGCAAAGGCGCGCATTCTGTTGGATCGAATGTCCGAGATGCCGCGTCGTACGTTTTGTGGTCATTAGCTAGAGCCCAAAGCCCTTCTGCGCTGGCTCCGCATGCACAAAATCTTGCCCAGAGACTGGTGGCGGTTTCCCTGTTTGATCGGGAGATACATATACGACGGGCCGCAAGTGCCACCTTCCAAGAGTACGTTGGTCGAACGGTAAGGTTACATTAATATGGGGACGCAACTATCCTTGGACGAATTGTGACCCTCGCAGAGCTTGTTCCCCCACGGAATCGATGTCCTGCGCAAGACTGATTTCTACGCTGTCGGCGTGCGGCGGAATGCTTTCCTGGTCGCTGCCCCAGAGGTCGCAGAGTGTGTGCGTTCATATTGTAGATGTTGTGTTGTTCTGACCAACTGCCGCCTAGACATGACGATTACCAGTCGTCTTTAATTGACCATCTTCTGACAATAACGCTACGACACTGGGATCCCACCATGAGACAGCTTGGTGCACAATCTCTTCGTGCAATCTGTGAGCTCGATCTGCCCCATTTAGGTCCGAGCTCTGCAGAGAGAGCGGTTAGTGAACTCTACAGGGAGTTTTCTCAAGAGATCTCAGTTGACTCGTGACCAGGCGCAGTTGTTGAAGGGCTCGGATACGGGGGACATACACGGAGCGTTGTTGACTTTGACAGAGCTAGCTACTGCTTACCGTGATTCCGGCCCTGGCCAAGACCTACACGCGGAACGTCGTAAGGTGGGCGTCCCAAGTTTCCAAGCTTAGTTGCATACTATTATTGATAGAGCACAGATATTTGCTCATTGGTCAGACGTACCACTCAACATAGTGCAGTCTCCACGCCACGAGCTGGTCACTGCAGCGGCATGCTGTTTGATCGCCAATAGCATTTCTCCAGAAGAGATACAGCTGACTGAAGGTCCTACACCAAACTGGCGCAGAATCGTTGACTTCGGCCTCAAGAGCAAGAGCGCCGTTGTGCAGGAGGCAGCAGCTACGGCTATGGCCTCCGTAAGTAAGCTCGTTGACTGTTCGGCAGTTGTTCAAAGATAAGTATCAAGTCTTGTGTGACGCCTTGTCAATACCTGATTCGATCTCTTCACGCTAATCCGAGAGTTCAGCTCTGGGTCATCCTTAATGCAGCAGAGTTTGAGTAGAGTGTTGGGTGTCCTCGATTATAACGCTCATCCGCATGGTATCCAGAGTGCTGTTCGATGCTTGCTGGCTTGCGTTGATCGTTCTGTATGGATCAGTTTTGCACTTCTTCCTGCCATTTCTGATCCATGCGTGCAGGTACTCGCGGAGAGCATAAGTATCGAAGCGCGACGTAATGCATTCGTGTCAATGCCTCAAATAATAGCCAATGTCGCATCGAGGCTGCCTGAAAGTATGCGTGCACCTGTCGCAAAACTGCCACGTGCTGATCACTATGGTAGATTTGGCTCCTCTGACGGTCTGTCAAATCGTGGATGCCTTGTACGAAGGACTCAGCGATTATACCACGGACCAGCGAGGAGACGTTGGTTCTTGGGTCCGAATGACATGCGTTCAAGGCATCACTTCGATAGCGGAAATCCTCTTCAAATATTCTCAGCAACTGCCAACTTTCTCAGAATATTTCCCTGCCTCAAAATATCACGACTGTGTGGGTGGGATTCTGAAGCAAGGTGTCGAGAGACTTGATAACGTCCGGCAACTTGCTGGTGAATGCTTCCTTCGCCTGCTCTTATTGCCACTACCAGTGGCCCCCGGTGCAGAGGCGTGGCGTATTCATGGCGATGTTTTCATGAAAGGTCTGTTCCTAAGGTAAGGAGGTAGCTGATTTCGTCAACGGTTTCATTCACTGGGATTCATTTAGTGATAGCGAGACCATCGGATGGAACGAGAGTGAAAGGCTATTTCGCAAGGCCGTAAGGTTGCTGGAGATAGAACGGTACCGAGCACCTATTCTGGCAGGTCTCGTGTTGAGTGTAAGCAGCAAGACGGACAGCACGGTAAGCACTCACGAGATACAGATTCTTGGGTATGACATTATTTCGTCAGTAGCAACGTCCTGTATCAGCAAGTCTCGCAGCCTACGCGCGCAGCCTACCTATTGCCACTACTGGGACGGATACTTACGCACTGCGTGACCTGGCCCAAGACTTACTTTCACAAGCCAAGCGCAACCTAGGCTCTAACAATATCGTCGTACCAGTGCTTCAGACATTCAATGTACTTCTAGAAGCAGATGCATTCGAACGTCTTCCGGATGATGCATTAGGGTTGCGGAGGTAAGTAATTCATGTTAGACTATAGTGAACTATCACAAAGTATACATCAGTTTGGAAAATTTACTCTCTATCGCCTCAAAGGACGTAGCACGTCTGAAGAGTCCACAACGAATTTCGGTGTCCATGCGGATGTGGGTCTCCGTGATATTGGCGAGTTCCGATACTGAAAATCGAAGTCAGTGTTGTCAACTTGCTACCTGTTGGCCGACTACGAAGGGAATGTATTGCGCAACTTCTCAAATTCCTTGCGCACCAGTATCCCAAGGTGTGTTCCACAAACAACAAATAATAATAACTGATGATATATCCGGACCAGATTCGGGCAGATACCGCTGAGCACTTGTACCTTGTCCTTCAAAGTAAAGACCTTGGATATGATACCGACGAGGTGGAAAATATTCTTCTCGAGACTGAATGGTCTGTACTTTCAAGCTGTCATGGATCTACTGTGCTGAGTGCTGGGCTGCAGGTCATCAAACAATATGCCTTCCATTCGTGATGCAGCACAACGTTGTCTCACATCGCTCTTGCCAGAGACACAACAGATTTAAGTCATTTATAAATAGGGGTAGACGGAGATGTGTAGCGAACAGGTGTCGTTGAAATTCTGTACTCACCGGGCCAGCCTGATTTTGGAAGTGGAAGACCCTCTCTAAGTGACGCGCATAAGTATGCGTGGGAATGTTGGCCTATTAGCATCAATACTCTGTCAGTCAGACTAGCCCAGTAGGGGCACACGCTACCATTGAGACATTTGCCTCGCCACTTTCACCCATAATCTACAGTCTTGAGGATGGTCGCGGATCCACGTTTGAGTGATAGGGAACTGGCTGCCATCAATGCTGCAGCAGTGACGCGGGAGTACACAGTACAGCCGCACCTGGGTGAGAACAGTATCTGTATTCTCGGGAGCCTTAAGTAAACGTGCACCTCCAGACTATCGGACAGTATCAGCAATCAATGGGTTGGTTCTAATTGATGGCAATTATGCTACGTCATTGACCTGTTTACAGTCCACTGGTTGTACTTGACAATGTTAAAGTAAGTATGCCATGTCTTCCCCGTCGCGCCTAAACGTACACACACCGCTCACGCTTATGGCCAGTTTCCCTCGTACAATGAGATCGTGCAACTTACCCTACCTGATGGAACTAAACGCGGAGGCCAGGTTCTTGAAGTACAGGGGAAGAAGGCTATTGTCCAGGTGTTTGAGGGCACGTCAGGGGTGGACGTGAAGGCAACACACGTCGAGTTCACGGGCAGCAGCATGAAGTTACCGGTTGCGGAGGACATGTTGGGCCGAATATTTAATGGTTCTGGTCTGCCGATCGACCAAGGTCCGAAAGTGTTTGCAGAAGATTACCTGGACATCAATGGTGAGACTCTTGCTGTGTTCTTTTAGCCGTGCATCTCACCAGTGACGGCAGGTTCCCCCATCAATCCATACTCTCGAATATACCCGGAAGAAATGATACAGACTGGCATTTCGACAATTGATACAATGAACTCTATCGCTCGTGGCCAGAAGATCCCAATCTTCTCCGCCGCCGGCCTGCCTCACAACGAAGTAAGGCTCCTATTATATGATCCGCGTCCTGTTACATGATTAGTTCTGTTCTCTACAGATTGCAGCACAAATTGTCCGACAAGCTGGCTTGGTGAAACGACCAACAAAAGATGTACACGACGGGCACGAGGATAATTTCTCCGTAGTGTTTGCTGCTATGGGTGTAAACATGGAGACAGCTCGATTCTTCAAACAAGACTTCGAGGAGAACGGCAGTCTAGATAGGGTAACACTCTTCCTGAATTTGGCAAATGACCCCACTATCGAGCGTATTATCACCCCTCGCTTGGCCCTCACCACTGCGGAATACTATGCATACCAGCTCGAGAAGCACGTCTTGGTGATTCTGACGGACATGTCGTCATACGCGGATGCATTGCGGGAGGCAAGTTCTCCGTATCTCTCGTTACTGGTTAGTTGTTTAATTATGCTTGCCTTGAGAATAGGTCTCCGCTGCTCGAGAAGAAGTTCCTGGTCGCCGTGGATACCCTGGTTACATGTACACAGACTTGTCCACGATTTATGAGCGTGCTGGTCGCGTGGAGGGTCGGAACGGGTCAATTACCCAAATTCCAATTCTAACCATGCCAAATGATGGTGTGTTATCTACGCACTGCATGATCGAGGAGAATGTTCAGTCGCTTCTTTCCAAGACATCACACATCCGATTCCTGACTTGACAGGCTATATTACCGAAGGCCAAATCTTTGTCGATCGTCAATTACACAACAGGCAAATCTACCCACCCATCAACGTGCTCCCATCATTATCCCGTCTCATGAAGAGTGCTATCGGCGAAAAGCTGACAAGAAAGGATCATGGGGATGTCTCAAATCAGCTCGTCAGTAGTTCCAGCGATATCCATGAATGTCCTCGTTATAATGAGCTTGTAATTTTCCAGTACGCCAAATACGCTATTGGACGTGATGCTGCGGCAATGAAGGCTGTCGTTGGCGAAGAAGCTCTGTCACCCGAGGACAAGCTCGCCTTGGAATTCTTGGACAAATTTGAACACCAATTCGTTGGCCAAGGTATGCGTCACCACGAGAACCTGATTTCTTCCCATGACCGCTCGTACTCATTGTTCCGCTAGGTCCCTACGAGTCGCGAACCATTTTCGAATCTCTAGACCTCGCCTGGAGCTTGCTGCGTATTTTCCCGAAGGAGCAACTCAACCGTATTAGTCCCAAGATCATCGCGGAATTCTACGGCCGCAAAGCAAAGAAGCCAGCGGAGGACGTGCAGGCGAATGGCAAGCATGAGAAGTTAATTGACGATGAGTGAAGGGCACTTTGCGTAACTTATATGTACATGTCACGATTGTCGTGAAGCAGTCTCGTGAGTTTTTGCATGGTCATGGCAGCGTGCTCTCGTGCGACACTGTACGTACAAGACCCCGATATCGACTCGAGTCTCGAATCACACGAGCTCGTGACGTCAAACTCACCATTACCCAGAAGTTCGAGGAAGTCGACTGAGATTGGCCCGCGTGCGCAAAGTCAGGTCGGAAAGCATGCTGCTAGTTGTAAAAGAATGTAGATACTCGCACACCGCGGAATATCCGGCGAGTTCTGTCCTTCCATATGAGGAAGTCTCAACCGACTCTCAACTTCCTGTGTAACAACAGCAGAGGAAGGTCAGGAGACATTCAGGAATGTACGATAAAGAGAAACCCTATGACGCATTAGGATGCCGGTGACACGGCTAGATTTCATAGCGTCTGTACGTGAGAGTCGGCCAGTGCACACCGCTGGCACGCAGCGGTCCAGTCATAGTAAGAGCGTTCCGGGAAGTCTGACAACGTTGAACTAGCACATTGAATGCCGAGCCAAAACATCCACGGACAAGGACATGGGGAAACAGTTACCTCAGGAGGATTCCCTTGCCCAGTATACGAATTGGTACCGGCCTAACAAATGGGGACTGTGTGGCGCTGCAAGGGTCGCTAACAATAAGTGAACGTGGCAGTTCGTCGTGCACCTTCGAGGAAATGATAGAACAGTGTGAGACTGGTCTGCTAGAAGCAGAGCGGAAGAAGGAGAAGAACCGATTAAATAATGGCAAGACCAAAGCTGAGAGAACCCGGGCAATGGTGCATTCGTGATCACGTTGCAGTCAAAGTTGAAGCACTCCTACCTGTCAGTGGACTGATAAGGTCCGGACAGGAATGTTTCTTGCTTACCAGCATGAATAACTGTCAAGACGTAGGAGGATAGTTAATTGCTATGAAGGGACTGTGCAGTCTTGCCCCTCTATGGTAAAATAAACGACAAGACATTTGTTTGCCCAATGCCGAAGCTCAGGACCGAAGCCGACCATTTTCGCTTCGAGACGTACACAGAAGGTCCGTGGGAGATACGCAACCAACCGAAGAAGACTGGCAGAAGATAGGAGGGCTGATAGTATCATGATGTGGACCATTTTAAGACGACCCCACACGGGAACATTACAATCAGCGAAATGTTGAAATGTGGATATCGCTTTGGCCACAAGATTTGGCCTAATGTGGCGGAAAGAATGATGATACTTCAAACTTGTCAAAAAAGAGAAGATAAAATGGACCGACGCGCGGACTCCACGACCAAGCGGTAGGAGGTAGCTATCAATCAGCAAATACTATATCAAAATAGCCACCAACCATTCTCCAAACGCGTTTCAATGTCCCTTGTCCCTATGCGTTAACATGAGTGCGCAGTATTGAACGCATAATGGGCACTGAAGGTATACGCCGCGCATGCCTGAACGTCGCGCAAAAGTTCCGCTTTGCAGATGTAGAGTGGACGACAACATTCTGCGAGAGCCTCATGTCAGCTTGACTGAAGCTCGATTATGCGGATAAATGTTGTGTCGATCGCGCAACAATTTGCGTACACGGCTGATCCGCACAAAATTCGGTAGCGCACGAATACACCAGAGCTCAAGGGGAGGATATTTGAGCGCCATGCGGTTTCGGACACAAAGTCGACGTATTTCTCATTCAACATAACTTGCGGGAACACCTGATAAACATTTACGTACTGGCGGACGGAGGGAGGATGGACCAGCCAAAACGCCCGCAGAAGTGAACGTGGCGATGGTGCTGCCTTAGCGTGCGAACAGTCTTGACGGAGATTGTTGGAAGCTGATCCGACTGGCTTCAACTTGCCAATTTTTCTTTCCTGGCATCAACCAACTCAGGAATTGTGTCTGCAAATAGATATGAGGATTCAGGCGCGGACTCAAAGCCAATCGAGACGCGGACGCAGGAAATATGAGAGACAGACACAGATGTGACCGGTTGTGTTGTTGGGAACACATGTTCACCACGATGGCCATGCGGCAGACGACAATGTACAAGACAAGGTGGAAAGAATAAGAGAAAATGCGACCAGCGTCTGTTACCGGGGCGAGGGCTGCACTGAAAGGCTCCTAGAGAGCCTTATGGCAGCGTGTGGAGGTCAAGCGGGCTGCCACCATGTGTTCGCCTTCGCTCCCTAAATATGGCCCGCCATAATCTTCTTCCTTTCTATCATCTCTCCCTGTGTCCACCCCCCCATGGACGACCTTGCCCATGAATCTCTCCCTATTCAGTCCCTAAGCCGTAAGCGCAAGGCCGACGGCGACGACTGTCAGGTCCAAGATACCTCTTCATCCTCGGACCCGTCCTCGTCTTGCGAGTCTATGCTCATTGATTCTTCGGCAACGCCAAGATGTCCGTCCAAGGGCTCAGACCATCCCTCGTCTACCTCCTGGCTGCTGGTGGATGCTGATAAAGGTATGGTCCCCCCATGGCCGCAACCCTCGCCCCCCTCTTCCTCTTCGTCGATGTCGCTCGTCGCTGAAGCTCGGAAGGAGGGGCCTTCAAGACCAAAACGCCCACGCATTGAGATACCCCAGTCCATTTCATCGTCCCCCAGGCGTCTACGTAGAGTGCGTGTGTATAGTCATTTGGCGCTATCTCCTCACAGGTGTAGCCGCCGTCCCCGCGCGGGGGAAACCCGCGACACTGGGATCGTCTCTGCAACAGAGCCAGGGCCAAGCAGAGGATCTTTATTGCGTGGTAGCAGTCTTCCTTCCACTCCCCGACATTCATATTCTGTGCCCGTTTCACCCATTGAACCCATCTCGCCCCATATACCCCCTCATCTCCCACCTATCAACAGAGAAAGTTTGAAAGAATTAGACCTTGAAGCCATCCTCCGGAATCCCCAACTCCGTTCGTCCCTTCATTGATACAGTTTGATTACGAGATCTGTTTCTCATGTCCTCGATACTTTGTAGGGCATGACTTGCTTTTTGATTCTGGGCTTCAGTTCCGCCCTACTTCTAGTCGTCGCAAGCGCGATCTGGCTGACAACTACTGGCTCGCGATTGTACGAGAACTTGAGTGCGGATGTACTTGTATCACAGTGGACGCCAGTGGAAGACCATGTGACCGTATATGCGTCTGTAGCTCTCTTCCCCTACCGACGGGAAAGCCTATCCTGTTTGCCTCAGACAACGCCATTACGGTGCGAGTCGCGTCGCGCATCAGGCCGCTGCTTTTGGAGCTTCTTGAGGTACTTGTATCGATCATTCAGCCTGTCATGTCGAAGACCACTGGGTTGTACATGCAGCCCACATCGCTACATCCTCAGTTCCAGCAGAACGTGGCGCATGTAGCACTGCTGCGGTCTATCCTGGATGCGGATCTCATACAGCAAGAGCTCGATCATGGCTTGTTCGATCCTTCGGGAGTATTTCAGTCCATCGGTGATATTATACGGTGTCACTGCGCACCAATGCGTGACCATGCCGTTGACCAGATGGTTGCGCTGGCGAAATCATGCGCGCTAGGTGGGAGCGGCAGTAAGGTTGATGCTGTCCGTGCCATCCGGTTGTGCTTCGAGATCATGGAGTTGATGAAGCTGGTCAGTGGTGATCATGGAGCTACTGTAGGGCGAGCAAGCTGACGAGGTCTGACAGGACGTTGCCAATCATCAGCTTCAAACACTCCGGCCATATCTTGTCCATTCTGCGTCTCAGTATGAACTTAGAACGTTCCAAGAGAGCCGGCAGAATGGGCATCTGTCACTCGATGTTACGCGCGAGTGGCTGCAGTCTGCTTACAGAGAACTCGCAAGCTCTTCAAAACCAAACTCTATTTTGGCCCCTTGCAATCTTATAAAATACTCGCGGCGAACACAAATTCAAATAATAGTCACAAGGGCCATTATAGAGCTGGTCTTCAATCCCCCGCCACCATCGTCCACGGCATCCTCGCCCGTATCTTCAACACTGCGTACGCCGCCCTCTGTCACCTCTTTCCCGGGTTACCCCGAGACCTTATACCTCGACCACTCCCGCTTAATGACTCTCAGCACAGATGCCGCCGATTTCACTGCCTTGTACATGCTCCTCATGCTTTATCGCCAGCTAGTCCACTCCGTATCGACCACGCACACAGATGGCTCAAGGCCAAATGTTCAGCTGGACGAGCTCATGAAACTGAAGAAGGAGATCTGGGAGATCGGGCCATCACATTTGGGCTACTGCTTCATGCGCAGATGTGAAGAACGAGCCGAGGAAACAGATAACCCTGAATTCAAGAAATGGCGCGATGAAGTGAACGACGTTATCTTGCAGGTCGCGATGCGTGCCAACGAGGCGCAAGTGCGGTCAAACAGCTTTTCCAAGTCTCCTAATCCATTCGCG
The DNA here is from genome assembly GCA_003999685.1 of Taiwanofungus camphoratus. Lineage (NCBI taxonomy): Eukaryota > Fungi > Basidiomycota > Agaricomycetes > Polyporales > Taiwanofungaceae > Taiwanofungus > Taiwanofungus camphoratus. Next base: position 1,463,867 of record CP021226.1, read on the forward strand.
TCCCATTCCTCACCTTCCTCGTCTTCCCGCCTCGAGGTGCATGCGCGCATACCGGACGAGCACATGATCAAGCTAGCGTCGAGTTGGGCGGAGTCGAATCTCCGGCAAGACTCGCCGCTGAGCTCCCTCATGTACAGGCGGATACGGGACCAGGTGCTGGAGGCTGCTGTGCAAATGGCTGTACCTTCGCTGAAGCAGAGTGACGCCCAGTTGGAAGCAGGTGCGCAGCAGGCTCCGGGAACCACGAACGGGCTTGAACCCCTCATGCCCGAGATCAACCACCTAGCAGAGAGGCTAGCAAAGCTTGCTTCCATTCATCTGGACGTTTACGGTGCGCTCTATGCGCAGCCTGGCTTCTTAGTGGACTGGTCTGCATAACGTTTGGCGCATCGTTCAACAGTTCTATTGCCTCGCGTTTGACTTATCTCGTGCTCCACCGTCTTTAATTCGCCCTGTCGGATTAGCTTCGATTTGCTCTCGCTTGCCTGCGTACCCTTATGAATTGCTGACGATCGCATGTAATTACCCTTACAACCACATAATGGAGAAGAAGAAGTTTAACAACGTTATCTAGACATGAGGACACCACGTTGAGCTGAGACCTCGACTGCCCGCGCCTCACCGGAGCGCTCGGGCCAATATGAATGATACCGCAGTGCACACACGGGGGTAAGAGGAGCATGAACTCGTTGCAACTGGCTGCCCTAAACCTCCCCCTTCCCGAGCGTTTGACACGGAATGGAGGTAACTGTGAGATTGGATTTGTGTGAATTTATAATACCATGGCACTTGTATAATTATTGCTGGAATTGCAGCGAGCAAGGCGCTGCGGCCAACTGTATACAAGCTGTGGCTTTTTTGTCTCCGACTGAGAACGCTCAGTCAATTCTACCTGTATTTACTTGTTGTATAGATGAAAGTTGCTCTATTGTTCAGTCTGTCAACCCATTAAGCCATTCAGATTTTGAGTATTCGCTGCTCAACAAACCTAAAAATAGCTCTCAGTACGCAAAAATACCATAGATGGTCTACGGTTGAGCATCATGCAGTTCTTCTATACCTCCTCGAGTGCCAGACGTGAGTGAAGTGAAGGGATGTACGATATAAGCCACTAATGTTATTAATATTGGAGATGCTTGCTCAACTTGTTTGCAAACCCAATATGCTAATTCTAACTCTTGTTGCTCGTTTTCTTATAATATTGAGTCTGTCTGTGGAAAACAAAAAAAGAATAGATAAGAAAGAGGCAAATTCAATGCTATTATCCCCCTAGGTGGCTCAATATTGTGATAGAGCCAACCATCAACATAACCTGAAGCTACAACCAGGACTAAAACAGGCATATATTAAAGGTGTTTGGGAGTAGCAGAACATACAATAAGATAGACACCACACTTGTAACTCATCATTACCCTTCATCTCTGATACTCTCTGCCACTTCTCTCTCCACACCCCTAGTCATCCTGTGAGCCTGAGAGACTCGCTGTACAGTACAGCCTTCAGCCCATTTTGCACCTCAGACTGATTGACCATGTAATGCTTTTTGAGTAGTGTCCAGTACAGATCCTCAGAGGATAGTTTCAAACATGATATGGTTGAGAACCTTCAACATTATTTGAGAGGGTATACACAAACCACTTGATACTAAAAGGCAGACAATCCAATGTATTATTGGATAGCAAGAGCAGTATTGCATTCAGCAGGCAGCAAGAACTCAATATCAGAATGGGGGGTCAAATCAACAAGGGGATTTCACAGTGTACTGCAGACTGAAAAATAGAGCATGTCTTGTTTATATGACAAGCGGACGCACGCAGAATTGACTGAGCTGGAGACATTCTCCGTCGGAGATACTCGAGAGACAAAAAAACCAAAACTTGCACACATTTGGCCGCCGCGCCGTGATTGCCTCACCCGGTCATGATTATGTAATGGTCTCCTGACAATAGATTCTGGACTTGTAGTATCGGTTTGCCTCCACCTTGCCACCACACACATATTGCTGATCGTTCACGATGTCGAGCTCACCGTCTCCGACGGTTGCAACACAGAGTGGCACAGCTTCAATATCGTCTAGCTCATCGAGCTCGACAGCCACCAGTGGCCGGGGCGGCTCTGGACCCACCTCATCTTCGCTGTATTTGTGCGTCAGTTTTGCTATTCTTGTACCTTATCGCACCGTTATGGACAGTGTGATGGCGCACTGAGTTACTCATGCCTTCATCCTCGTCCCCTAGGTTCACGTTTCTGGCGACACTGTTCCTCCTTCTATTCGTCTCCAGTGCTATCGTTCTGCGGTCGTTCATTGTCCGCAGACGCTTCCGCCGTCAAATAGAGGAGGCCATTGCCGCAGGCGTGCTTTTACCCTCACAAGGTGGTCCGGGATCGCGGAGGAAGCTTGGGGAGAAGCCTAGACTATGGGACGCTGTGCTTGTACCTTCTGTAGATGAGAAGTGGGAAAACATTATGGTCTGTACTCTTCATTTTGCACCTCAAGGCTGCTCGATCAAGATCCAGATTGATTGATTTCTGCTCGTTGCTAATTAGCCTGTGGCAGCAAAATTCACAACATCCTCTCAAGAGAAGGACAGTACGCCGTCTCCTGGAACGCCGCAGGAGTTTTCTTCACAGAGCTCAACATCCTTCTTTCGAAATCCTTTCGCACGCAGGCGTGCGTACCTAGGTCCTCTTCTCACGCCTTCAGCTTCTTCCACTTTACAAACGTCCAACACAACCCCCTCGGTACCTTCGGAGGCTGGTCAGCACGACCATCGCACCCTGGCATCAGAAATCCAGGTCTCGTTTCTAATCAGCATGCCCAATCCCCATCGGAACGTGCATGTGCAAGATGGGGCTGGACAGGTGGTGTCCTCAAAAGGCAAGGCAAGGAGCCTGAGTGGCTATTGGGATGAGGAAGAGGAGGGCGTCCCCGATGTCGTTCTTGGTGTCGCTCAAGTTCCATATCAGAAGGACGAGCAAGGGCCTGAGCAGTGAATGGACGGACTTAGGCCTTGGCCTTGGTGTAACACATAGTATCCCCACGGACTTCTTGTATCGAGGAAATGTACGATTTGGTGTATGATAATAGTATATGCAGTAATTTGTTAATTCAGAGCCTTCGTAGCAGGCTTGGAGTCAGCTATTTCTTCTGTATCGCAACGATGCCTACTACGATGATGATGATGAAGTCAATTTACGTGCTGCGGGCGCTTAAGCGCCTATGATGCACGATCTACTGTACTAGCTATGTGTATATGTGCTACGGCCACCTCTACTAATTATCTATGTATGTATGAACGTTATATAATGTAAAGTAAAAGTTTGATGTATGAATGTATGTTCGTCGCATTCCTGGCGATTGAACGCAACGCAAGGGATCCCGGTTCTAAACCTGCCGTCCTTTGACAGTATGATGATACTGTGGATCGTGTCTCCTGCGACGGTAGGAAGCCAGTCGGTGGTCCCTCATCTCCCGTCAAAACTCCCCAGGTCTCTGGACGTGACGAGCATACAAGCATACATCGTGAAGTGGGAGTTGTGAGAACGTGCGAAAACTATGTAGAGGTGGTGGTTGGTTGGAATTGAGCTAGAGAGACTGGATGGCAAGCCCGAGCATGCGAGCGGCGACGACGTGTGTACGTCGTCTGAGTTGCGGTAACTGTACCGTATCAGGAGTCAGTGGATATGTGGATGATATGTACGTTACCTGCGTTTCACGTTGTAATGGACGAAGCGACCTGTTGCCTGGACGTATTTCGTTATTGCTTTGAAATGTTTGGGGTTACCTAGGACCCGCTTTGATGGAGTTGGCTCTTCTTCCCACCGCTATTCGGAGTGCACGTCGTTGTTCTCGGAAGCGTCTGCAAAGAAGTAAGTAGTGGTTAACGGTCTCTGGGGTGCGGCACGATGCCTACTAGAAACTCGCTGACACACATACACGTACGCACTGTATCAAGATGGCAGTAAACCTATGCTCCTGAATTTTGTCTTCTATTGTAGAAGATCTGCTAAGATACAACATGGAGTCTACTGCAGCGTAATTTCCCTATCCACTCGTCCTCAATTTGATGCTCGAAGTCGTGTCAGAATTCGACGCCGAAAGTTACCTATAGGTTTAGAAGGATCGTTTGTCAGACAGCAGTCCCTTATTGGACGTCTTTCGACGTCTCTGTATGAGGCGAGATTGGGCAACCGAGGCGACTCCTCGCGGCCACCTTTGGACTTGACCCTTTTGGTGATCCGATTGTACCAGTCCTCGCTCGAGCGGCGGTGCAACAGCGCCACGATGATTATTGTCATATTATCGTTTCCGGAATCCTGGCCCGGCCGCTGCGGGGTGATAGGCATATTTCACAAAATTATTCATAGATATCTGACAGTTCCGATCCCTTGGAGACGAGAACGTAGATGATATCAGTAACGTCTTGCAATGTCAGACAATCCCAAATACTTACTGAAAATCAGCGACAGATTATGTTGAACAAGTCCGGGCTGGTTTATGGGCCATAACTAGAAGTTCGTCTGCATCTGCGACTTCGTTCAATGATTTCTGGATTGCTCGTGATCACCTGCTCTTCGGGAGACAACAGGAGGTTCTATAGAAGGCGGGAGAGTGAACAGTGGACATACGCTGCACATCCAACTGTCCTTTCTAAAATATCAGCTTTTCAGGCGGTCTGACGAGAGCTCATTGATTTCAAGTACAAAAGAATGTCTTTGCCTCTATACGAGCCTTCTCAACTATATCTGATGGATATAAGATCTTATTGGTCAATAATATACAGAGACGTACCTCCAAGATCTGGCTTGTACTCGCTGCTCAAGGGCGTTCACGCTAATCACTGACTTGGAATCTCCGGCATTAGCCTGAACCAAAATGAAGAGAAGTATGTCTAAAGGAACCACGTACACCTTGGACATACGTACAACGTAGAGTATTCGACCAGTCGTAGCTAGGCAGCAATTGCAGTGCAACCACAACGACGACTTGAGATGTCGTGATCCGTGCCGGATTATGCTAGTCGTCTAAACAAGAGTTTCACTTCTTGACTCACTTTCTCGCATGTCAGTATCAGTCCTTATAAATGCGTTCCTCGGCGCCGCAGGACACCCTGTATTGCGATAGTTTTCCTCGGTCACTAATCGTTTATGTAAGTTCTGACTTGCATAATCCGCAACGGCTCTCTTGCACCAGCTGAAATGTGGGCGAGGGTGGCACCTGGAGTTGACGAGTTCAGATATGTTTTCGAAATCATTGGCAAAGTGAACACACTAGAATGATCATTGTAAACAGTGAAGAAGGCATTGAGTCACCATTCTCCTCATCTATTTACAGAGCCACGGCGAGGGCATCTTCATTACCTTCATTTGTGTTACGTTATACGTTAGCTGCACCTGAAGAACTCGTGCATAAAATGAGATACAAAAGCAGACCCTCGACCTTGGGTAAAACGGGCGGTAGACTCGTGGAGACCGGATGAAAGAAAGCCAAAAATGGGATAGCACAAATTGTCTGTTCTCCAGCCTGTGAGACGGCATACAGACAATCCTCATTCTCTCCGGTTTCTGTCTAGTTTTCATGAGCTGGAAAAAGTCACCAGCCACATGAGGGTCTTTCAGGGGACAGCTGTAATCGCGTGAATACGACTTACCGGGTATTGACAGGTGGTTATTCTTCAATACGAGCTGTCAATGTTTTCGAATACGGCAGACGAAATGTGCCCACCATGCGGACGAGTACGCCTTGAAAGTGTATATATAACACTTCATATACACGAACGCGCTGCTCGTTAAAACAAAGAATACAACTCGAAGGGAGTGAATGAATCGCGATTCGTGAGTCCTCGCTTGGCTGATTTTCAATTTCCGCGGTACGCGTCGACCGCGATCACGTGCCCGCGTTCTATCCAGCGCTCAGCTCGAGGAAATTGTAGACGCGGTCTTTGGTATTTATGTCGTCGTCAGTTTGCGGCCGGATCGTGCTGCAGACAAGACAAGAAACGACATGATTTAATGTATGTGCGTGAAAGCCGACATCGATTACAGTACACGGACACACACTGGAGCGATTCGAACGCAGAGCGTGAGGTCGAGAGAGTACGGGCAAGAACATACGAGGGGTCGGACACGCTACAACATCGCAGACAGCCAATGCAAAGTAAGGACAGGAAGACGACGGGAGCTATGATGGCAAGTATTACAGAGTGAGCACGAGCGGCGAAGGACGACGACAGCGGGAATGGGACTAGGCTACGGACAGACAGCAAGCGTCAACGGAAACGAGCGACAAGACCAGCGCACAGCGGCTCGGCTCACGCTGCGGACAAGGCGCGCCCGAGACGGCTTTCGGTGATTCAGTGCGGATGGGTCACCGGCACCCCAAGCAAGCCGCCGACGAGCGCCGCGCACACCAGCGCGGAGACGACCATGCTCCGCACGACGATCTCCCACTGCGCACGCGTCACGACCGGGCTCAGCACCGGCGTCAGCGGCGCCGCGAACGCGGGCACCTGCGTCACACGCCGGAAGCGCGCGTGCCACGACGTCTTCTCCGCGCACGCGCTCTTGAGGCCGTCGGCCAGCGGAGACGCCGCGCGCGCCGGCGGCGCGGGAGGGGCGGCGCTCGCGGCACGGGGCGGGGGCGCGGGCGCGCGCGCAGGCACAGGCGCGGGGAACGCGAACGTCGGCATCAGTGGCGAGCCCGCAAGCGTGACTGTTGGCGACGGCGCGAGCGGGCTCACGGGCCCCCACCGGTGCGCCCACGCGTCCTTCTCCTTCTCGCTCTCCCCCTCCTCGCCCTCGCCCTCGCCCTCGCCCCTTCCATCCTTCTCGGCCGCCCGCCCCCGCCCCCTCGCGAGGTGCGCGCGCACGACGTTCCCGGGGCTGCACTTGCTCTGCACGAAGCTCAGCAGCGCGCGGGGGTTCCGCAGCGCACCCGCGCCCGCGTGCCCGGGAGCCGCGACGCGCACGGCGAGCCCGCGCTGCTTCTCCGCGCGCCCCGCCGCGGCGGCGAAGCGCGGGCGGCGGCGCGGGAGCGCGTCAAAGTCGAACGGGTCGACGGGCTGCCGCGCGGCGGGGCGCGCAGCCTCGAGGTCCGCGGCGCCCCCCGCGTACGTGTGCGCGCACGGCTCGTCCGCGGCGTCGGCGCGCGCGTAGACGAACGGGTGGATGAACGTCGCGGTCGCGGTGAGCTCGTCGTCGTCGTGCGCGACGTAGTCCGGCCAGAGCGGCGCGGGCCCGGGGAACGGCGCGGTCGCGGGGCCCTCGGGCGGGGGGTGCTCGTCGTAGAACGCGTCCGAGATCTCGATGCGCGGCGCGTCCGCGTCCGCGTCCGTGTCCGAGCCGCAGCCGAGGCCGTACCCCGAGTCGCAGTCCGAGGCGCCGCAACCATCGCAGTCGTCGGCGCAGGAGGAGACGGACGCGAGGGAGGACACGCGTGAGAGGCGCCGCCCGCCCTCCGCACACGCGCCTGAACGAGACGAGTGTGTGATCGCCTTTGGGGGCTCGCGTAGCGCTGTCTCGTCGGACCAGCGCGAGCCCAGCCCGTCGGGGGTAACGATCCTAAGCTTTGGTGGGGCCGCCCTGTCGCTGCCCGCAGGAGGCGCGGTGCGCAGCGGGCGCGTGATGGGTACGACGACGGGCGCAACAGGGAAGGGTGAGCTGATTTCGGGGACGGCGCGCCGGCGCGCACGACGGAAGGGGAGGAGCTGTCCGAGCGGGGACGTTGGTGTAGGGTTCGAGATTGTGGAGGGAGACGCATTAGCAGTTGGTGAAGACAGAAAGGAGGGAGTGGAAGGGGAAGCGCGGAGCGGCTTGGGGAGCGAAATGGGCGGGCGCACGAGCTCGAAGGAGCGCAGCTGACGGAGGTCGCCAAAGACGTAGATCATCATGCAGACCTACAGCACGACGAGGTGAGCGTGGGCGCATCGCGGAGACGAACGGAAGGCACGCACCCCGTACATTGCGGAGATGAAGATTGTCAAGCCGAGCCACATCACCGGCAGCGCGAGGACGCGCCACCAGCGCGCGCCGCCCGTCGCGAAGTTGACGATAAGCGGGACACTAGAAAACGAACGCGTCAGCGCACCGGTCCCCCCTCCGCCCTCCCCACCGCTGTCCCGGCGCACAACGCCGCGCACCGACGCAGGGACGGCCCGAGCAGCCAGAAACACGGGCGCACACTCACCTGCCAGCAAGGCTGATCACCGCGCCGCCCGCGCTGCCGCACACCGCGCGCGGCGTGCCGACGTTGTTGTACGTCGCGAGGACGAAGCGGGCGAGGCTCGCGCGGAGCATCGCGCGCACGCGCTCCGCGAGCTCGTTGAACACCGCGGGGTCCGGCGGAGGCGGCGGCGGCGTGTTGCTCGGCGCTGCGGGGAGAGGCAGGGACGGGGTCAGGGTCAGTCGGGAGTAAGGGAGCGGCAGACGCACTTCCGTCCAGGCCGTATGCGTGCGCGTACGCAGCGAAGCCCTCCCACGCGGAGCCCCACGCAGACGGGTGCGCGTGCGCGTGCGAGCTCATGCTCTCCTCGCCGGCGCTGAGCCGGTAGTCGTACTTGTACCCGCCGCTTGCGCCGCTGCCCGCGCCGGGGCCGACGTGGAAGGGCGCGAGGACGTCGCTGGGGACGTCGAGCTCGTAGGGGGCGTTTGGGGTGAGGAAGGTCTGCTTGGCGCGGAGGTAGAAGAGCGCGAGGGCGGGGCTGGGGGGCGGGGGTACGGCGGGGGTGCGGTACTCGCGCGCGGTGCGTGCGCCGGCGGAGGTGCTGCGGGAGAGCCGCGAGCGGCGGGACTGCTGCACCCAGGCGGAGTAGCGTGTGGTGTATTCGCGCAGCCAGAGGATGAAGTAGCTGTGGGCCAGGGGGGAGAAGGGGGAGGGGTTAGCGCGCGGGGGAGGGGAAGGCGCGGGAGACGCACAGATTCTCTGCGGCCTGCTCGACGAAGAGGAGCCACTCCTCAAAGTCCTTGAGGCCGAGGGGCGGGAAGTGCTTGCGGTCGAGGATGTCGTCGAGGCTGATGTCGAAGCGGGGGACGACGCCCCAGGAGGCGAGACGGCCGCGCACACTCGGGGGGTGGGTCAGGCGGTACTGCGGTGGGGGTCAGTGGGATCGAGCAGGGGGATGGGGGCGATGGGGGCGGGTACGCACGGGGAGGGCACGGAGCCAGCTGGATCTGAGCTTGACGGTCTTGGGCTGGGCCTGCTGCTGCGGGGGCTGGGGGAGGGGGAGCCCGGGGGTGGGCGGGCAGGAGACGAGGACGGGGCGTGGGTAGGCGGGGGGAGGGCAGTCCATGGAGGGCGGGCGGCCTCGGCGCTGTGGGCACGAAAGCCGCGATAGGGGCTAGGGGAAGGGGAGGGGAGGGGAGGGGAGGGGAGGTGGGGAAACAGGAGGAGGGGGCGGAAGCAGGGCGCACGACGGCAGAAGGGGAGGGGTGGAATTTAAAATTAAGTTGGACGATAGGAGGGAGCGCCGGGGAGAGCATGGCAGGGCAGAGTTCAAAGTCTGGAGGGCCGGGAAGGCATCGTCCCCTGGCAGCGAAATGAAAAGAGATGACAGCATCTCGAAGAGGGCAGGACGATAATCCCACTCGGAAGAACGTCACACGCCCGCGCATCTCGTCTGCCTCGTTTTGCAGGGAAGCCGACTGCCATGACGGCGGCCCTCCTCCGCCCACGCAGAGAGCACTCTCCACGCACGCCCGCCATGAGCAGCCATCCACGCCTGCCAGTCACCGACTCTGTGCCCCGTCCCGGTGACCTTCTGCGAGCGCTCTGCACACGCGTGTCTCTGGTGTGTCTTTGACAGCGGGCACGCTCCGGCCCATATACACGCTAGCCCACCCCCGGCACGCCCGTCTCGCATCTGCCGCGACGTCTTCTCGCTGGGAACGGGCCTCGGCAGCAGCAACAATACAGCACGGATACAGAGCGGATGCTTCCTCTTCCAGATGTGCTTGCCCCGGCGATACTCTCCGCAGATACTTGGACGCCCTGATAGCTTGTCGCCCTCGCGTGACCCGGCGCGTGACCAACGCGTCCCCCGCACCGCCCATCCTCGCACTAGGTAGCACTCGAAACCCTGCGCTCGCCCTCCCGTAGCACTCCCCTCTGCATCCGATAGATGAAACCCATAATGACACCCGCGCTCGTCTTCGCGCAGACAGACAGCGGATCCCGCTCGCCTTCGCCCTCGCAGCGCGGATCCGCAAAGGGCAGACGCTGCTCCCATTCCTGCTTAATTGCTAATCTATCGCCGTACACGCCACAGATCCTGCCCGCCGGCGCGCGCAATCAACCCATCTGCGTCTGCGTCTGCGGCTGCTGCCACGCCGTCCCCGCCTCTTCTCCCGCGGATGCCCAAATGCACGCCGCGCTCGCCGAGCTGGGCAATCGCGAGTGCGTATCCGCGCGCGCGCATCTAACTTGTCTGGAAGCGACGCGCGGCGGTGTCCGACAGCACAGCGCACTGGCAGCATCAAGAACCAAGAAGCACGAATCAGGATTCAACGTTCAATTATCATACATCATATACCATGGATCAAGCTTCAACGTTCAACGTTCAACGCCACAGCGATCACGAAGCCGAGCGACGCGTGTCGTGCGCCGGTGTTTACGCCCCGTCACCGGCCCTTCGAATCCCCTCCGCGCGCCACCTGCGCGTTGGTTGGCTGTGCCCCTCGCGAACATCTACGTGCACCAAGGGCTCTTCGGCGGATCCGCCCCCGCTCGCTTCGGGCAACTGCAGAGTGCCCGAGGGAGCACCGTCCGCCGTCCACCGCTCGCCGCCTGTTGTCCTGCTGCCTGCGCTCCCGAGCGGCACGCGCAGTTCACGTATGTATCAACCACGCACGCATCTGTCCGTGGAGAAGACCCGGACGCGGCCCGCGGGAGTGGCAAGCGAGGCGACGCGCCCGAGCACTCAAGCGCCCACCGGCGCCCCGCGCTGGCGTTCCCACGCCCTCCGACAGCTGCAGCGGCGTGCCGATCGTCAGACAGCGGAGTCTCCCGAGCGCGACGGACGAGCGTGGCTGCGCACCGGGATCGCTAGCACACACACCATCGTGCATCATGCATCGGGGGAGCCATGTTCCTAGATGGGAATCTGGCTGCCGTGTCGAGGACCAGACGTCTGGCATCGATTCCGGGCTGCCGTACTAGATTAATGCGTCGGTCCATGCAGACGCCTCGTGAAGCACCTTGAACGTTCCTGAGGCCTGAGCGACAGCGACCTTGGATTGAAGCAGCGGCAGCGAATCGACGAGCGTGACTGCACCCGGTCTCTCAAGTCTGATCGACGATCGCTGGCTCTGTGCTGCTCTGCGATTTATCTGCCAACGGATGGCGGCAAACTGTTCTAGACGACTCTCCTGGATCTGTCTAGCTGGCCGATCGCCTCTTGCATCTAATTTGAACCCTACATTGGGACAAGACCGGCCCTCCTACTAGCGCGCTTGGTATAGCACTACCAGACAAAAGGAAACGGCACATCAAGATGACAAAAGGCGCTCTGACGAGGCTTTGCTTGGATTTCCATAAAAACAATGTTGTTGAAACCATATCATCCCACCCTACATCGATTTGATTACGGGCTAGCATCGACACCCAAGTCTGATCCACCACCCGCTCACAGACAAAACCTACGACGTGACAGGCTCTCCCGCTGCTCAGGCCTTCCGATCGTTGGCGTGCACGTCCGCGGCATCCTGCAAAAAATGATCAGCCGCCGCGTCTGCGCCCTGCTGCGACTGCACACCACTCACCGCAGACGGCTCCCAGTATTCAGTCCTCAGGAATCGAGCCTCGGTGCGCTGCGGCGGGTTTACGGGTGCAGCGGCGGCCAGGCTGGCGAAGAGCAGGGGGGTGTGCCACTGTGCGTTCGTTCAAGTGGGCTGGTTGTCTGATGGTGCTGCAGATGTGTTGAGAGAACGTGGGGCCTGCCCTGCTGCGATGCCTGCTTTTATGCTGGCGGGGTGCATCCTCTGGGCAGCGTCTCCGGGCGTCCTGCTCACACGGGCGACGGGTGCGACGGCTGCCCACTTGACCTCCCCGGGCCCCGTCCGCGCGCCGGAGCGCTAGTTGGCGCGGGAGCTAGCCAGCATGCGCCTCGCGAGTGTCGCCCTCCAAGCTTAGGGTCCCGAGCGTCGCACGGCCGCAAACGCTGATGCACGACTGGCCGGTCACAGCGCGCTTCTGGGCTCTTGTCTGTGACGCGGACGTTTTCTGGCCAACGGCTCCCACGACGCAGCGTGCTATGGGCACGCCCCGACCACACTCGGGCTGGGAGGTTGAGTGCCGCGATCCAGTGGCCGATCGAAGCTATCCCGACCTTCGGGGGGATATATACGTTGAACGTGCCGGCAACGGGTGCTTTTTGTCCCGCTGCCAGGGCCCAAGCTGGAACGTGCGTCGGATGCTGATGCTCACCCAGACTCGGGCTGGGACATAGCTCATAGAAGCGTTGTCCTCCAACAGATGCGAATCGAAGCTCTTCCCGCATTCATCTCATATCCTCCAGCCCAAATTGCCATTGTCTCCACGCAAGTGCAGGAATTCCGTCTGCAGGCGCGATTCTCCGCGCGCAACAGAGCCGCTCTGAGCTGTTGCAACAATTTGTTCTATAGAAAGATACAGACGCATCACGATGCAGCGCTCCTGGGCGATGTTGACCTTCACAGCAAATGGGATGATCATGGCACGTGACATGTTCGCTGCAGATGCGCCCGATGTAAGTCCGATCGACGATCACCGGCAAAGTGAATATTCGCTGCTGTGCGACTGCAAGCACTGGTGAATCGCCTGCCACCCTAGCATATGCATGTTGCTTTCCGAGACTGCCACTGAACTCTCGCTCCGATCAGCGTCCTTTACCAGGGCCCTTATCGCAGTCGTGCCACACACCATGACCCATAGTCGATGGGGTGCCAAAATTACAGGGCAGTCATGCAGCCATGCACTAGCCGCACTGGCTGACCACAGGCTGCCTGAATTCTGTATGCACGTCGTGTTACTTGGCCTCCCATGCGCTACTGGAAGGTGCCCTCGCGTGCGCATGTGCGGATCCGAGCACGCGCCTAGTCCACAATTCAAACTGGTCTTGTCATTCATCCCAGGCGAGTCTGTGCGATTTTGCCTGGTGGTACCTCGGATGAAGACTTGACAAGTCAAGAGCTGCCTTTAAGTAGTGGGGATTAGATCCGATTCGGCGATGTCGAGGTCGTCCCGGATGCACCTTAACATCCATTCAGTCAAGACCAGACCACGCCCGCTAATAAAGTATTCTCTTAACGCGCGCCGTGCTCGTTATTCACAGTATCTCTTCGTATACGGTATAACAAGTCTAAAACGCGGTATCCCAGTTCATCTGGGCGCTCCTATAACAGTTTACTCAGATATTTGTGCATAATCGATGGCAGGCATGGAGCAGTTCACTCCGCATAAAGTCTCATTCACCATATATATATATTCCACCTCCTACCCTTCCATCCGTGTAATTCTCTTCTTCAGCCCACAGACGGAAACTACGGCACGACGAGCTCTCCCACTGCTCAGGCCCTCCGATTCTAGGCATGCACGTCCGGGACATCCTGCAAATCGTGATTGGCATCAGTATGCGCGTGGCCGTAGATGCACGCCACGCACCGTAGACACCGCCTCCTCGGGGCATCCGAAGCGGCAGCTGTGCGACGTCTCCGTCGCCTGCGAGGCCAGAGGCTCTCAGTCCTCAAGCCTCAGGAACCGAGTCGCAGTATATCGCGACGGGATTTACCGGTGCAGCGGCAGCCACGCAAGCGAAGAGCAGGAACAGGGGGGTGTGCCGCTGTGCGCGCGCATCGTTCCTCGTTCAAACTGTCTGTTGGTGTGGTGGTGCTGCAGATGTGTCGAGAGAACTGGGGACCTGTCGTACCCAAGGGCCCGAGGCCTGCTTTTGTGCTCGCTGCACCCCCTTGGCAGAACTGTGGTCGCTGGCGCTCTGCACGCGTAGCGGCGGGTGCGATCGACGGCCCTAGGTGATCTGCGTGTGCTGGCCGGTTTTTACAAGGCCCCGAGTCGCCCAACTCCGACCTTTGAACTCGCCGGACAACGGTCATTCGCAACTCGCCCTTGGGCATTCTGGCATTTGGCTATTTGGCTTGGATTGTTACCCAGTGATCCATCATCCCGACCCTCACAGACGTTAGTCGTGCCAGCAATGATGCCATCACCGCCTGAATCTTGGTCGGATTCAAGCTGGAACGGGCATCTGATGCTAGTGTTTCCGCCAACGCGGTTGTTGTCTTGGATTTGTTCAAGTCGATACCGGTCACTGATCCGTTATCCTGTTCGGCGAGCACCTGCATTATGATGGATGCGCATACGACATGCTTCTGGTACTGTACAATGTTGCGCTACGCTAGATGGGGATGCATGATCAACCTCGTTGCCTGTTCGTACACCGAACGCAGAGCGCACACAACGTACCACATGTGCGAGTAAATCCGGGGCTGACTTCATACGGTGAATGTCATCATCGTTCTCTGCGATCTTATTCCGACGCGACCCCCTCGAGCCATCCGTTACGCTATGCAATTCTGGCAACCCTCCTTCACATCCCCTTTCATCTACGAAACGAATCATCCTAGGGACATTCAGCGAATAACTAAATGATGTTATATGTGCTATTCATTTGAATGTGCTACTACATTCTGCCGACTATACCGAGTGATCGCGAGAGTTTACTGGGCTATGGCCAACAGACATACCAATCCGCCAGGGTATACTTCATATGACGATTTGCTTGGCCATCGTATCACGGGAAGGTGAGAGGTCAATATCTAACGGCATAGCTGACTTTTAATACACCCAGGATCAGTTATCGAAGGACAACCAAGGATCGCAGTCCTTCGGCCTTCTGGGAAGCCAGGACAGGCCCACGTTCGGTGCCTTGTGTCGGTTTTCTGCCAGTTCAGCAGCACGTATGTCCCTACGGTGTTTATGGAACCTTTGCTCCTGTGTAGATCAGTTCGCATCTTTGAAATACGACCTGTGCAACATGCTTGCGAGAGCGAATGGGTCAAAGCGCGCAGAGCAAGGTGAGTCGCGGAATGGGAGAGTCAGTCGGCTCTAATAAGATTTTGTTTAGGCGGATGAATCGGGGCTCCAGTGGACCCCTCGGAGTCAGCGTCCAAATATCCTATTGGTGCAGTCATCTCATTTAGAAAAATGATAATTTGAATCATAACTGAGGGCAGGTTTCGTCTGTCAATACAACCTATCGTTCTGAACATACATCTACAATTTTATGACATGTTCCGTGTGTCAATCGCCCACGAACGTGCTAATAGGATGTATTTTGAGCGAGATCCTGACGAGGGTGGGCTAGCATCGCCGAGTTGTACCTTAAAAAGGGTGCTGGCTAGACAGCTCTGGAGGTGAGTGCGACTGGAAAATGATGCAAATCTGAATCTTAGAAGGGTACTGGTGAGGCTACACCCTGCCACATTTACTGTTCAAGAGTTACTCAATCAGCTGTGCGAGGGCACGCCGTGGGTCGTGCAGCATCGCATCGCGGCGTACGTCCCGATGCCGAGCAACCTTGCGGCTTTCAGTTTATGGATGGACATGGTGCGTCTCACGGCTCTTTGGATTGGATCTTATGGCTGATGCCGTGAAGACGGGTGTTTTGCTGCTTCTGATCGACGAGCACGAGAAGGTGAAGCTCCGCCCGATCTGCTCGCCCCGCCTCTGGCTGCAGAGCAATTGGTGAGTCGTGCGGCTCCCCCTTTCCTATCCTATCTTCCATCGGAGGAATAAGTCTTTTTCTTACTCATACATATGTCTTGATTGGCTTCCACCCTGATGTTCTCGTGTCTCCTGCATTCTCTCGATATTGGTGCTCCCTATGCTGTTGTCTACTTTCTTGACGCTCCTGTACATTTCTTGTGCACTGTGGTCAAGACAGTGCATTGCATTAGGACTAGTAAGTAATAATACATGTTACATGGTGACCATAGCGTGGGGATGAGGTTATCATTGAGAATTGGAACTGCATCAGCCAGCGTGTGCCACGGACTTCAACTGTCGGTGTAGTATATTGTCCGAAACAGCTAATACCATACCTGAGATGACACTGTGTTGTACGGCATTGGCCATATGTTGTCTGAGCCGGTGCACTCTGACCCATACCTTGCGCTATATGACACTTATTGTAGTTAAGCTTAGATACGCTATCTCGACTTTTGCTGATGTCGCAGAACAGCCGTTCTAACGGACATCACCGGCCGGCACCATGCTCGCGCGAACCTAGATGCCGAACGAAAGCTCGGCTAGACAGACAATCGCTGTTTTCATATAAAACCACTGATTTACCCATAAAATACATATACGTAACAGCAAGATAATGAAAGGCAAGAGGCCAGAAGCAATGGGCCTGCAGGCCTTCACACGGGTCCTCCATTGATCCGATATTCGTACGCTTACTGCGGCATTCTCGTTCAACATGGTTTGGGTGCGTTCATTCATACGTTATCAAAATTTGGAGCAAGGGTTTCCCATTTCTACATGACATGTTGGTAGGTTCACACCGTACCCCCATCAGGCTGGACGAAGACGATCCACGTATGGGTATACTTCGGGGTTCAGCTTGCTTGTTCATATCCCTCCCACGCTACTGTAGCAACCTTCTCGAAGCAGTTCTTCCGAGCTCAAAATAGTTATGGATGGGCCTCTCGAACAACTCTCGAATCAGTTTGAGTTGCTCCGTCACAGGAAGAGACTAGCCATATGAGCAACACTTCACACAGGGCAGTAGTAGCCTGACGGGACTGCAGTGATAATGAAGTACATACGAGCTTGTACGTCTCGCGGACGAACTTGATTTCCTTTTTGGTCTGACTCCATACCCGGCTTCCCGGCAGAGGGCTTCAATGTGTAGCCCGGCCGAGCCGGCATGGCCTCGGCACAGAGCGGCATGAGCTCGGCAAGAGGGTTCTGCAATCCGTGATGGTCGGTTCTAGCCGTGATTGGCTGACACAACCGTGTATACCGCTATGCAGGCGGCAATGGGTTGGAGAGTGCTGGAAAATGTTCGCCGCTCGGTACCTTCGGCCGCTTCAACCTTGTGGTTCGTTGTCAGTGGGTACAATCACGGCTGGCTCTGCCGTAGACAAACTGCAGCTGACTACCCCAATATAACAGTCATTCAATGCCTCCTTGCTGGTCTTGCGACTTACTCTGCTTTGTTTGGACTTCAAAGCTGCTGGTATGAGTGCCCGTCTGAGTGATTCCCAAGTGATGTCTTTTAGACGAGAGTCAGGTCTCTTGTCGGAAACTCCGACGCTTCGAGGGGAGGAGACGGAAGTTCCACCACCCAAAGCACCACCAAAGGCAGAGGGTCAACAAGATACTAGTCCAGACACAGGGCCTGAAGCAGAATCTGTCGACGTGGGAGCCAGCACCCCTTCCCAACCAGAGGGCAATCGCGACGTATATATTGTCGATTGGGATGGACCCGACGACCCGCAGAATCCGAAGAAGTGAGCAGTTCAGCTTTGAAACACAACTCTAGGTCAGAGTTGACGATTTCACAGCTGGAGTTTCAAGAAGAAATGGGCAGCAACCGCCATCGTATCTGCATTCACATTTATCAGTCCCGTTTCATCCTCTATGATTGCGCCAGCGAGTGACCAGTTGGCGCGAGAATTCAGTATCACAAATAGTGCTGTGATAGCGCTAGTTACCTCTGTGTTCGTCCTAGCTTACGGTAATTACATTGCCCTGTTCGAACTGAGATAAGCTCGCTGATGAGGGATTTCTGCATGTTCAGCCTTGGGTCCGTTGTTTCTTGGACCGCTAAGTGAAATATACGGGCGATCGCGAGTAATTCAGTTGGCCAACTTATGGTATCTAGGTGAAGAGTCTCGCTATTTAGCGAGACCCCGGACTAATGAGACCTGTGATTTAGCGTGGAATCTAGGTTGTGGGTTTGCTCAGAACAAGGGCCAACTAATTGCTTTCCGTTTTCTGGCCGGTCTAGGTGGCAGTGCACCGCTCTCCGTACGCCTCCTTCTCACTTACATCATACGCCAGTTCATTCCATTGTCGCATGGCTCGCAATAGATCGGCGGAGGCGTACTGGGCGACTGCTGGAAGACAGAGGAAAGAGGACAAGCGATCGCTTTGTACTCGCTTGCTCCCTTACTTGGCCCAGTCATCGGGCCAGTTTGTGGAGCATGGGTCGCGGAGAAGTCTACTTGGCGATGGGTTGTAAGAAACTTTTTGTCTTGTTTTTTCACACCGATCACCTGCATCTCTGACTTGTCAGCGTAGTTCTGGTCAAGTAGCATCGTGGACGGTGGGATCCAGTGTCTTGGGGTGTTCTTCCTGCAAGAGAGTAGGTGCATAAGCTACGCAGCATTTCTTTTATTGACCTTTTTGTGTATCGTTTCCCCAGCTTTTGCGCCTCTCCTCCTAGAGCGAAAGGCCCAGCAACTGCGGAAGAGCATGGACCCTGAGAAGGCCCAGATGCGTGAAATACGTACAGTATATGACAGCACCGACCGGCAGTAAGTATCATAGTGCGGCCTCACAAAGACCCTTCGGTCTCATTCATCGTCTACGCCAGTTGGAAGCAGATAGTCTCGAAGGCACTTGTCCGACCATTCAAATTGTTCGCTCACGAACCAATCATCCAGCTGCTCGGTGTCTACATGGCTTTCGTGTATGGACTGCTCTACCGTGCGATATATCCGAATCTCTAGTAGCATCTCAGAGCTGATCTTATACGATTTTAGTGTTCCTGACAACTATTCCTTCAATATTCGAGAAAACGTACGGCGAGCGCGTTGGAATCGCCGGGCTGAACTACTTTGCTTTGGGCGTCGGACTCACAGGTGCCTCACAAGTCAACGCGCGGCTGCTGGATAGGATATACAAGCACTTCCAACGCAAGAACGGTGGCCAGGGCAGGCCTGAATTCCGTCTGCGTATGTCATGTCGTCGCTCCGCAGTTTTCCTGGCCCAAGTTAAGTTTGATTTTACGGACAGCTTCAATGGTACCTGGGACTATCTTCTTACCGGTGGGCTTGTTTATTACCGGTTGGACTGCCACAGCAAAAACACATTGGATCGGCCCCGACATCGTGAGTGTATTGTCACGTGTGGCCCGCCGCTCGTCTCTCAAGCCTTTGTTTTCTACAAGGGCATCGCGCTTGTAGGCGCCGGGACGATATTGAACTTTCAGTGTATTCAGACATACGTCATTGACGCGTTTACCTTGCATGCCGCGTCAGGTGTGTTGTCTTCCTACGTGCTGCGACCGCTGATACATGAACTCTCGATACAGCCCTTGCGGCGGTCACATTTTTGCGATCACTAGCAGGATTCGGGTTTCCGCTGTTTGCACCGGCAATGTATAACGCACTTGGATATGGAAAAGGAGATTCCATCCTTGCGGCAATTGCAATTGTGATAGGGTGCCCTGCGTATGTTCATCATCTTCCTCGTTGGTTTAGTCGACGTACTTATGCCTTCCGCCAGTCCGTGGCTATTTTGGACGTACGGTGAACGAATAAGAAGCGCGAGTAGGTATGCACGGAAGTGATGATGAGGGGATGACTTCTATTTTCTATCACGGTATTGGATGATGTTACGTTCACCTTATGATTAGACTCTCGACAGTGTCACCCATAGTTAGACCAAAGCAGAGCAGGCTTTTCACCTGTTGTACGTTTACCATAGATGTTACGAGCATAAATACGACTGGCTCATCGAGCCCAAATTCCGCAGTTCAAAGAACATATCACTTGTCTTGCAATACGGTCACGTGGTCGTTCAGGACGTGTGCCACTCTTGTATTCGAATCCGTCTAATGGTCCTACATTGTCTTTTGTTTCATTAGCCTTGGCATTGCACATCCGAAGACGCGAGCTCAGTCCAGAAAGTGCGAAACGCTGGTTGGCGCAGGTGCAGGCTTGTAATCTGCCAGGCAATTAGTTGGTCTAGGTGATCGCATATCCGGCCAGGCGACAATAAGTGGTGCGATGCAGTCAATAGAGCATGCAGAGTTTCTCAAGACCTGACGTCTGGAAGTATCATGGTGGCGCCCAGTTTACCTCTTTCGCGCAGAACTAACCGATCCACTTACTTCTGTCTCTGCCACACATGCCGATTTAATCCAAAGCAGCCGGGATCCTATGTTTTCACAAAATCCTTGTGCCAATCGCAACGCGGGCATGCAGAATTGCTGTGCATGAATATTTTGACTAGACTCTTGAAGCTACGAAGGCACTTCCTGGAGGACTAGCGTAGTAGTTGTTCCTCTCTTGCTTCAACATACAGAGACAAATTAGCAGAGACCGAAGGCGGTAGTGGTCAGTATACGGTCGCCAGACAACGGCGGCAACAATCGAGTGTATCAGGGCCTCTAGTCACTAGTGGATCAACGGACGCAATTCAGAGGTTGTACATGCAGATAACTGGATATTTTGACAAGGTAATAAGCCAAATCTAATCGTCGACTATTCCATATGTCTCGAAGAAGTCCATGAATACTGCCCATTTTCCCTCATCCCATGTCTTAACAGCTGTCCACTCTGGTCCACCAGAGCCCAACACTCGCTTCATCCACATCAACCAGCCAGCAATGGAAAGATCGGCGTGGCATATGGTGTCGCCCATGAAGAAGGGTTTATCCTTTCCATCCATCGACATCCATTCAGCGACTTTAGTAAACCCTGCTCGTAATTCTTCCCATTGGCCGTCACGAACTGGTCCGGCGGGCGATAGCTCCTCCATCTTCCCATATATGGCTTCTCTTGTTCTCCGGAAGTATGCTGCACTAGGTGAATTTAACTGGTCGGTTGTTGCTAACAACATGATTGGAAGCATCTTGCGCTGAATCGTCAAGAGGAATGCCTCCTGAAATGCCGCGTGAAATGCATCCGATCCTTCAGGAATGAGGACAGGAGTGTGGGGATAGGTTTTATCAAGGTATCGCGCGATTATGCCTGATTCTGCAACACCCATCTTAGTAGATGGATCGTAAATCGCTGGAAGAGTATAAGCGGGCGATCCGTCCTCGTATGTATCGGTAGGAGCAGCGCCGATCTCTTTGCAGAGTCCTGCGATGTCGGGGTATTCCACCCACACGGTCTTATATGGCAGGCCCTTATAGTTCAATGCAAATCTAAGGTATGACATGTTCATTCTGTCGTGTCAGAGCCAGGATATTAGTGACTTGCCGTGTCTTCCAAGTGTTTGGTGACCAAGCTTTGTTCTTGACAGAATTGCTAGGTATGTCATAGAATATAATGTCTTGCGCCGTCGACATTTTGTTATGGAGTGGTTGAAGGAGGAAATGTGTATGTCATGGCCGCCGCGGTCTCTTTGTACCAGTGGCTGCTGTTCTCAGGCCCCCTGCCTTAACGTGTGACATCGTTGCTACAATTGTCATAATCCTCTGCAAGTCCTGACTTCCCACTCGGACATATAGAAGTGCCAGTGCTAAAAAAAGCAGTACTGATACTGTCATGTCAGTGCCAATCAGACACTACATTATGTATCAACGATATCATAGTGAATGTGTTTTGAGGGATTGAGAGCACTTGAAACAATGTGGGGAATGTTTAGAAAAAATCTGGCAGTTCCAGATGTAAATTCAATGCCTTGTGACTAAAAATAGATGATATCCTAATTGATTTCTATTATATAATTTGGAAGAAAAACCTACAGGATATTGAGATAGGAGACAAAGTCAAGTTCAGTGCGAATATCACATTGTCGGGTAAATCACGAAAAACACTCCTAGAGACTAGTTGTAGGCTGTTCAGTGTAGTCACGAATGTCAATCAATTGTTTTAGAAATCAGTTGTGAGTCCCATGTGTCGGCAACTGGTGTCCGACCGTATGGACTTTCCTAGGTGTTGTTCAGTATCAAGCTTCTTGAGATACTCCAAAACTTCCACAGGATGTGATTTTGCTGTGCATTGCCAGAGAGGTGAGTCAATCTAAGCAAGCTCATCCCAAGATGGTCACAGGCAATGAACCACGGCGTGATGCTCGAATCTCCAGTGCATCAGGGATCAGAGGACAGCGAGAGAAAAGAATGGCATCTGGTGCCAATGCAACAGATGGGCAAGCAATTACCGTACAGAGTTCCAGTCAAACAGCACCCAGCCTTTGAGCGATAAGCAATGAGTTTGCACGCCTTGACTTGTCGAGAACTGGCCAATCAGAGAACTATCGGACATTGCGGGAGTTGCGAGTATGACGACGACAAGAAGCCCCATAGGGTGAGGTGCGAAACAAGAATGGTAGAAGCCAAGACAAATTCTCTCCTTGGTTGATCTCTCCTCAGTCGAGCTGCAGGGAAAGACCGATGGACTCACTCCATCGAGTCATGCCATCGAGAAGATTGATTATCGTCCCATTGTCATTCTCTCATCGCCCTCCGGTCAATTACCAAACGGCGGTCTGGATATGTTGAGGCACCTATAAGCTCAAGCAAATCAAAAGCTGCACAAAGGTTGAAATACGACTCTATTCCTCCGCGAAGCAGAATACCTGGAAAAACTCAGTACGGCAGCACCGTTGAACCGTATATGCACACTTGAACCGCGTCGTAATACAAACACGACTTGGGGGAAACCCACCACTGATCAGAGATTTAGCTGGAAAGAACCTACAGTGTCTCAATGCTAGCGCTTACGAGAGGATCTGTTGCAATGTATGGACGAAATGCGCCGAATCTCAGAAAAATTGAGGCCTGCTGGACTTACTATGTTTGTTGATCTGTCACTCCACGGCTTGTTCCGGAACAGGTCAGCCTGCCCAAGACACTCCATTCTGATGCTTATCCAATCCTAGAAGTAAGGGGGTCAGTCTTAGCAAACGATAAGATCGAGTATGGGCTTCCCCAAGGACTCCGAATACCCGTTCCTACGACTAAGTTTGCAGTACTTGGGTGCGGTCACATGGGAACTCCAGACAACGCGGTTGGAGCCATCTGTCCATGCAGCTGATGCCATTGCGCTCTCAGATGGGTCACATCCTTCGGTTCTCGTAACCAGCGTCTGCATCACGGACCCTGGTGGATATATAGCAAGACAGGCTGACCAGGAGTAAGTTCGTTTCCGAACATGAGGGATGACAAACTCGAGAAGCTAAGTATATCTAAGAAGTCAGAAGAAAGGGGAGCCGACTCACCGAACTGCATATAAGGTGTTGGTGTTCCCTTCTGTAAGTAAAGTGAGCCTGTCCAACAACAGCTCTTCCTAGCACAGGAAAGATGAGAGTTCTTATCATAGGGTAACTTGTCTGTTTACATATACAAACTTGATTTGTTGATCAGACCCCCTCTTTTTCGTATAGCGGTTCCGGATTCATTGGGCTACCGGTCGCCCAGGCATTTGTCCGCGCAGGACATATTGTATATGTTGTTACACGTTCGGCACAGAAAGCGAAGTTGCTTGCTGCCGAAGAAAGTCCGTACGAGTATTGCATCGCACGCCGCTTCTGAGGTTTACTTACTCTTTTACAGTTATTCCTATCGTCGCTGAGACAACCGAGGCGTCCACATGGCTCCCACTAGTGGCGATTCTGGATGCAGTCGTCGAGATAATTGGTGGTGTCGCAGAGTTGAAAGTTCTGTCCAGAATGCTGTTCAACGTTACCGTGGAAGCCGCCAAGCAATACCGTCCTCCACATGCGCCGAAACTTACCTATATATGTACAACTGGCATCTGGGTACATGGTGACAACCGGGAGGACATTGTCACCGATACAACACCCCTCGTAAACCCCATCTCATTCACGTCATGGAGGCCGGAACATGAGCAGAGGGTGGTGCACAATGCAGTCGTCAATGGGATCGTCATTCGTCCAGCTTTGCTTTATGGCCGCTCAGGATCAATACTGGCGACGATGTTCAAGAAGGCATACGAGGGCAGGGTCGAGTGGTACGGAACGCCTGGCGGGCGATATTCCTTGATCCACTGTGATGACCTCGCCGACATGTACGTGTTGGCCACTGAGAAGGCGGCAGTGGTAGGCGGAACAATCTTTGATGCCGCAAACGACTTCACGGAGAGTGTGGATGACATCCTGCACAAGCTTGTACAAGTGTCTGGCGCCCAAGGGCCGTATCAATACATCGCACCCAGCAATCGTGAGTCAATACTAGTTCCGAAAGGTATGAACACTGACCTATTCAATTTCCGGCTGCAGCCTTCGAGACCGCCATTACTACCACGAGCCTCCTCCGTCCTTATCTCGCACGCAGCTTGCTCGGCTGGCAGCCCCGTAAAGCGGGTCTGGTTGACCACCTCGAAATCTATTACAATGCATGGAAAGCCAGTCAGGGTCTATAGTCTTATTTCGAGAACCGTTCATCATGTAATTGTACACCAACCATCGAGGAAATCGAGCTTTTGAAGGTATTACTGTGACAATGAGAGTGTCTATGCGTACATATGGAGTTGTGTTGAGCACTGTCAATGAGACCGTACTGCGAACACATCAGCAATCTGAAGGTAGCCAACGAAGTGAGGCATTGTATAAGGGCGTGAGTGACTTGGCATTTGTTGACATCGGTGTTTGCTAAGACCAGAAACCAGTCTCAGGCGAATGAAGGAAGCAAGGCTGTGCTTGCTGAGGCCAAGTTGAGGCACGTAGCATCTGAAGACAAGTTTCGAGTTATATTCGTAGAAGTGAAATGTATCACAACTGCAGAAACAAGAGTTAGGTATACTTGGTAGCTAGGAATGTTCAAGATTTCTTCAGGAGCCTGGTCATGTCTGCGACAGTTTCTCGTTGAGCGTGCAAGCACAGACAACCTCCCAGATCTGAGATCCATGTGATAAGTGCCAGGGCTCCCCTCCGAGTCTGCTGTTCGCCCCTTCATATCCAAGTCATGAGCCTATCGTCGTTTCTTTTGGGTGCTCACGGAAAAGGTTCGTCTGATAAGAGGAAGGACGTGGTCATTGACAAAGGCTTGGATGACTTGTTCCATTCCACTGCTGGCACGGTGCGTCTCATTTCGTACTCGGCATGCTTTTTCGGTGTCTGAAGCTCCCGTAACATCAGAGTCGACAAGCTGGACCATCCACATCTGCTCAACTCTCTGGGAGAAATCAATCGTCCAAAGGAAATGTCTCTACCACACCTACTCGAGAAAACAAACGAAAGTTACCAGATGTATCGTATCGTGGTAACATGAAGAAGTCTAAGTTAGGCAAGGCAAAGGAGACAGGTATGTTCATAGATTTCTATGTTTGATATCCTCCTTTCTTTTCTGATCTCCCTGAAAGCATCACCATCAAATGTGAGAAGGAACGAAGCGACGGAAGTGAAAAGACATATCAAGCCCGCCGCTGAGAGTCTGGTGAACTCGTCGGACGACCAATCAGAAGACATGGACACTGACACGAAAGAAGCAGATTTGTTCCGTCATCAGCAAAAAACCTCACAAAAGGGCATCGAGAACGCCCAGACCGGAAGTGAGGACGGTTCGGATGCATCCAACGACGAGGGTGATCCCTCTCGCCTGATCCACGAGTCACTTTCTCGAAGAAACACATCTAGAAGCAACGGACAGAGCACGAAAACAAAGTACATTCCTCAAGACGAGACTCCTGAGCGCCGAAATGCGCGGACAATTTTTATTGGGAATGTCCCTGTAGAGGTGGTTAAAGGTCGAGTACGTATGCGAGCATCGCTATTCATTGCTCTTCGGTATACATGCAGCGTAATACTGAATACATCATAGCCGTTGCAGAAGCAGTTCAAAAGACACATCCTATCTTTCGTACCGACAGCCAAAATTGAATCTGTGCGCTTTCGTTCCGTCGCCTTCCAGAAACCAACCGCCGAGCTCCCCACGCTTGATGAGCCCGGAAAGGCCAAAAGCGATCTCAAGTCTGTGGCTAAAGAAAGGGAGAAGGAGGGGAGAGAACATGATCGTGAGCGTGCTGCGTCCTGGCGGGCCACAAAAGGCCAGGAAGAGGAGGAACCTGGAAAGACATTCCTCACGCCAAAAGAGAAGAAGCGTATAGCATTCATCAAACACGAAATACACGAGGCTGTCGACGCGGTGAATGCGTATGTAGTATTCGCACATGCGCCGCCTACCACTGGGACACGCTCGGCGAATGTCCCGCCTCCTGCACCCATCATGGATCCGTACGAGGCCGCAAAGCTTGCAGCGGAGCTGTGTGATGGGAGTGTCTTCATGGAGCGGACAATTCGTGCGGATCGTCTTGGAAAGAGTGATGAAGGCGATACGGCTGGAATGGAAATGACAGATCCGAAGGCGACGGTATTTGTGGGCAATTTAGATTTTGCCAGCAAAGAAGAGGACCTGAGAGTGTTCTTTGAGGGCTTGGTCAGTGCGGAAAGGGGCCCTCCCGGAGAAAATGCAAGTGATGCTAAAGACGCAGATTCCAGCGATGATGAGGATGGCCCGCAACATAATCCGAGGACGATGAAGCCACGGACGTGGGTGAAACGAGTACGAATAATCAGAGATAAGGACACACAAGTCGGGAAGGGGTTCGCATATATCCAGTTCGTGGTACGTTCGATCTCGACTCTCTCCGTCGTCTGTTTCCAGGACGGGCTGGATGAGTTATTACTGCTCGGTATCATTCAATGTCATGGAGCTCATCATTTTCTGGCAGGACCGAGTATGTGTGGATGAGATTCTCGCCCTTGAACAAGATCAGCTCAAATTCGCGAAGCGGAAGCTTCGTGTTCAGCGTTGCAAGACGGTCCCCGGAAGCTCCAAAGTCGTCAGCAAATTTTCCAAGCCGCCCCGTTCATCATCTTTGCCCAAGACAGCCGCAAATACGCGCCCGAGCTCAGCTTCAAGAGCAACATTACCGAAGGGCAACCCTTTGCTTGGTACAAAGATTTCACACTTGCCGAAAGAGGATCGCAAGCGGGTTAAGGCTACGGACCCGGATCGTGTGGCCCGTCGGCTTGCCAAAAAGAAGGCGAAACTTCTGGCGGAGAAAGGGGTCAAGTCGAGGGTAGAGAGGGAGCGAGTGAGAAAGCGGCCGGAAGACAAGAAGGGTTCGGGCAGTGTGCTGAAGGAAAGGGGGAAGAAGAGAGTAAGGAGCGGGAAAGCGTTGGAAAAGATGAATACAAAAAAGTAGACACCAGAATGTATACTTTGTGGCAAATTATATGGATTCTATCAGCAAGAAAATATGGTATTCGTTGTGGCCGAATGCTATTGGTCGCAAATGTGAATCTGGAGTCCTGAGTGTCCTTGCAAATACAACATTATATAGTACACAGCACGATAAGAACACCGAACGCAATGCTAAAAATGAAACGCGTCGAGACACAGATGGCTCTTCCCCGACCCATTGTCACTTCTTCGTCTTCGCCTTCTTGCTGCTCCCTGCTTCCTTCTTGTCTTTTTCATCGCTCTGCCGTCAAAGAAGGTTTCAGCCTCAAAAAGTTGATAATAGGTCATTGTAGTCACCTTCCGCTTTGTCCCTTTTGCCTTTACCTTGCCTTTATCATGATCCTTGTCCTTGTCCTTGTCTTTCTTAGTTGGTGATGTCTTCGGCTTGACAGAAAAGAAACCGTCAAGCCGCCCTTGTTGTTTCGCATTGAGGAATTTGCCCAATTTTTCAGACCCTTTTCGCACACGTTCCTCGCTATTTGTAGTGATCGTACAATAAGCAAATAACGCATGGAATGGTATCACAAAACGAAGTGACTAACTTGAAACCTTTCTCTGTGACCAAGAACTGAACCAATCCCTCGACATCTGGGGTTTTCCACTCGACCTATGCAGAAGAAGAGCCATCAACTGAATGTCACTGACAGGGGAGACAAGAGCTAGACCTCGATTTGATCAGCGGGTGTCACGTCTGGCTTTTCGAACACCTGTTTCGCCTCCTCCCATGGCCACTCTTCCGGAATGATGACCCCACCCTTCTTCTTCTTGCCATCTTCCGCAGTCTCCTCTTTGGCAGCGGATCTGCACCAGACAATCCCAAATCCAGCATCAAGTATGATTTGAGAGCAAGTCATAGAGACGTGAGCTCTAGTGTACGACGCGCCGAGTAGCTAACCGACGCACTTTTCACGTAAATGCTCAATAACGGCTGCAAGACTTCCGTGCTCTCTGACAAGCTTAAGGGCCGATTTCGGACCGATGCCTTTAATGGGCTCTAGGTAATCGCATCCCAGAAGAATGCACAAATCAATAAACTGTTGTATGGGTCAGTGGGCCTATTATCGAAAGTTGAGCGATGTTTCAAGTCACCTGTGACATGGTCATCTCAAGGCCCTCGAGCGCTTTGTCTAGATGGATCTCACTAATTGGTTGTTTTCGAGCTTCAGAGAAGGTTAGATGCCGATATAACACGGGTGCAGCGAAGGTGAGCGTGTCCATATCCTCTGACCCAGCAGCGTACACCTATGTCAATAAGGGCACAATGGATTCAACTATTGTTCAGTGATAAAAGCATCGTATTCGTACCTTGCCACCTCGCGCAAGCTCAGCGCATTGTGCCTCAGCTTCTGATGGCGCCTACAAGATCAAGAGATGAGTCATACTCCAACGCAAAGCTGGAATGGTGGAATTACTTGCCACTACGAAAGGGATCCCCATTAAATTTAATAGCCTCCTGCATTCCTCATTGTGCTCTCGCGTGACTTTGACTGTCCGCCTGGAGAACCGGTCCACATCCTCGGCGGTCCCCGTTTCTTTTGCCTCCTCGCCGTCTGCCTTCGCTTCCTCTCGTCGCGCTAGCCGTTTCGAGAGCTATACCAAACTGTAAGGAAGCATGATACCATACGAAGATGATCACGACGACAACTGACCACGCCAGCTTTCAGTTCCGGAGGTTTTCCATCAAATACATATAGAGGCTTGATTCCATTCTCGACCATGCGTATTGTCCGATAAAAGAAGCCCATAAGATGACTGTCAATTCGATCATTAGACAGTAGGACAGAGTCGCTGTGAGTACACACCTTGTGGTCTCTCCAGCATCATTGGTCAGCAGCTCCCCATCTTTCTGACGTACAGCAATCAAGAATTGGTAGATAGACATGGACGCGTCAATGGCGACCTTGCGGCCGAAGAGGGTCTTAATGTCATGCTCCTGTTTCTCGGTGGTTAACCTCGTTTCCTAGACTAAGCAAAGATCATACCTGTATTGCCCTTGGTGCATGCTCAACAAGAAGACTTGTAAGGCCTTTAATACCCATGTTGCAAGGATCCGCCGGTCAGTGGGCACGCTGTACAACAGCAGCCGCGCCCCCCACGCGTAGTACGATGTAATTAGTGACCGTGACGTGATGCGACGCGCACGTCACGTCGCACCTCCAGTTTTTGAAATTGGATTTTTTTTCCGATTTTGATGAATGTGACATTTACAATTGGAGTATGAGCTGTCGTGGGCCTTGTGTGATCACTGGGAAGTAAGGAACAAATCTACCCTCGGCAGCATGGATTCTCAGCATACCTCTGCTGCATTATCCTCCAATGTCTTGTCTGACGAGGACAGACCGAGAAAACGATCGAGGTTTTCAGCTGAACATGATAATTGTAAGTCTCGACATTCCATGAAATACAAAAGCCTTCTAAACAATTCAATATATATGTAGACAGCACCCCGAGTCATAAACAAATAGTGCTCGAAGAACTTGATCTGGAGATAGCCTTGAGACAGCGTTTGTCTCATACGATCCAATCTCGTCTCACTTGGGCATTGCTCCTGCAGGAGACGTTGGAAAAGGACTTCCGAGGTCGGTAAGCAGTTCCTTTGCGATGCACCCACGCGATTGATCCAAGTCTCAGTTCATGGAGGCGAAGAACTTGACTTTCAAATTGCTGCACTGGATGCTCTCAGAGCGGCAGAGGCGCCATGCGAAGTCCTGTTTGACAGGGGGGTATTTGCACGCAAGCCAAAGGCACCTCCCCTACAGCAGCCGTTATCCTCGCCAGCTCTTGCACCTGAAAACACTACCCTGCCTCAGTCTACATCTCGCAGTTCATCCACCCGTGTAAGGGGTCTTCCACGTGCCCCCCCTCCACCTGCACGAAAGCTGCTCTTCCTTCGTGACAGCAACACTGACCCTCCGACGATTGCGAAGCTAGCTTGTCCTGACTGCAAGCGGTCTGACTTCTCAAACCTACAAGGCCTCTTGAACCATTGTCGCATCCGACATCACCGCGAGTATGGTAGCCATGACGAATGCGTGCAGAGCTGCGCGGTGCTTGTTCCGCAAGAGGAACGCGACTGGGTTGTGGCCAACGGTACGGAGCTCGGAGGAATCAGTTTGCCGAGCTTGCGTAGATTGTTTGAGATCGCAGTTGGGGCGAGTGAGCGTGTTGCATTCCTAGGTCTGCAAAAAGGCTTGGATGCCGAGAAGCATGCTGTGGACAGCGAGGATATTTCGGAACAAATTTTTGACTCTCAGCCTCCCGCTACGCACGTCACACGTACACTAGGCTACCACAAGGACACTCCTGCACTCGCTCCATTTCTTGGCAGAGCTCTCAAGAGGCGTGTCATTAATGTGTACGGAGACGAAGATGAAGTAGTGGACATTGTGGGCAACTCTAGCGGGTCCGACGCTGGATTTCAACGTGGAAGACACAAATGGAGAATGCCATACAATCACCGTAACATTGATCGACCCGAACTTGACGGGGTTGTGCATCCAACTCTAGTATCAGAGAATGTGGATGACCCCCCTCACCGAGGATCCGCGAATGCTAACCCGCAACCAATGACACCGGCCCCACAAGGAGTCATTACTAGCCGGTTTCATATAGTTGCTCGTGTCAAGGTCGCAGATCACAGTCTCTGGCTATCTCCTGGTATGTGCATTATCGTAGATCTCTTCTTTTCGATACGCTTGAGACTGAATACGTCATAAATGGTAGAACGTCGTCCGAAGCACAGAGAAGGCGAGACACATCGTTGGCGACTTTCCGTGTCCTCTCCGTCCTATGTCAGCGGTTCACATTCATTCACTTAATTGTGCCCAGCCCGCTAATACATATTGGATGCAGAGTATCCACATCACGTCTTTCTTGGAAAAACTGACCGTCACCTGCCTCACCGATCCCCCGCCCTCAACCCTGATCGAGCCTATCGTTGTCATTGAACCTCCCTTTGTTGCCACTAGCACGACAGACAGGCCATTCCTAGCACGACTCACGTTTACGTGGGTTGGAAGCAAGAATGCCCCAATGGAGATCGAGCACTGGGTAGAGGTGAGTTCTGCCATGCCTCTGCCTGAACGAACGCCACTCAAGAACATCGATCGCAATCCCATCACAAACAGCTGGATCCTATCCATGTTGCACACCCTGTCATTGGAGACGAACAGGTATTCGATGTTGAGCTGGACCGGAATACCGAGCTTCTGCCTGTCCGTGAAGACCGCAGAAAGATCACATGGGATGATGGACAATTGGCTGATAAGGCGCACACCAATGTAGCAGGTCAGAAGCATGACGTTGTCGCCGATCCCGGTACGGTTCATTTCACTGGTGATTAAAATTTCTGATGATAATTTCTCTACTTGTGTACCCTTGTTGCCATGCAGACTATGTTGTGAAATTGAAGGCGCTTCTCTCACAGGTGCCAATGACTCTGAAAGGTGAGAATTTTGCTCCGTGGGAGCGGGTCTGTTATTCTCATCGACGAAGACATGAAAGGGCGCATACCAACAAAATTACCCTATACTTTGGTTTCGAGTCCGGCTCATTTCCGCAAGCTTGTTCCAGGACGTCGCAAGGCGATCGAGGTCAGTTTTGCCTTCCTCGCTTTATTTTGATCGAACTGGAGAGAATGTCACACAGATGGGTCGTGCGAGAGCATTACGAGATGCATACCAACGAGAGATAACATCTCTGCCGTTGTCAACAGATTCTACAGCTCTCACGACGGCGGATGTCTATCGGTGGATGGAGGACGAGAACCTCTTCCCTCATGCTGTAGCTAACAAACAGAGACACGAAGTCAAAGACGGCGGAACCCAACAGGGGAGTGCTGCAGCTGCCCCACCAACTACAGACATCTACTGTCGCTATTGTGGTCTGCACCAACTCCTACATCCGCTAGGCGTCAAGAGTGAGCTAACGGACTCTGCGGATCCGAGCACCGTGCAAGCAACTTCTACAATAGCTGTCGGTCCCGGTCTGGATGCGTGTGTGGCATTCAACGTGGAAAGTGTCCGGATACCTCGACTGGACGTTAATCGCTTGCTAAACCAACCTCAGTCTGCTTCGTTGATGCCTGACCTACCTTATAGCTTGTCCCCTGCCATTTTCGCAATTCCTACTCCGTCTCAGGCACTTCCTCGAGCGTGTGTGCCTTCACCTGCGGACCTGGTGACTATGGCGGACCCAAAACTTCTGCTCGCGATCCGCGCGCAGGTTGCGCGATGGAATTTGGCGTGTTTTGACCCAGTGGACCAGAAAAGGACGGATGACAACGCTGTATCGCTTTCCCACTCATTGCTTGCTTTATCGCGCCAGGAGATTGTCAATCGCTATGCACCACATGCATTGCTTGCATTGCTCACGACGTCTATGATCAAATTACTTATCCACCGTGGGATCGACGCGTTTCGCCGTGACGAGGCGGCGTTGCGAATGCTGGGACGAGCTGAGCGGTCAAGGCGCAGACAAGGGGCCACACCGACGCCAGCACACAGACGTTTACTGACACGGTCGCATGTTCTGCGTGGTCTGATAGACGGTGCCCCGGGTGGATTAACGAACAGTGCGGCGTTGCTGTGTGTCGCGCGGCTGGGGCAGGCCTCGCAACGATCCACGATGGTGATCGAATCAGGTACGCGGATGCTGCTTATATCGACGGTTCCCGATCATATGACCGAGTAGACCACGCGTGCAGGATCGATGCGCGATTTTGATTCCGTCAAGGTTGAAGAGTAGGATGGTGGATGAGTTCAGGGCTTTGAGCGCATAGCCTGCTTGTCTGTTACATGTCATGTACAACATATGCATGTCGCGAACATTGTCCATGTGCTGCACGGGAATATGTCGGTAGCAGTTCAGATCTGCACGAGATCCCATTACCAACGCGTTCTGGATTTAACATAAAGAGTGCCAAATTGGGATATCTAGGCATGCCGCTGAAAGCAAAGCGGATGCAATCCAGCAAGTGTTCTCGATTGGTTCTCGAAGAAAACTTATGCACGTCTTCTGGGGTAGTCGCCCTGGTCGGCGCTCGTTACTCTTTCGCTCCCTTTACGACTAGGACCCAGCAACCATTCAGAGAAAGGCGTTGCGGGCCCCATACATTCACGCTCCTTGCTACTGTCGCTGCTACATTTCGTCAACTGCCAACATGTCGCCCTTCAGCTTCGACAAGGACGCGACCATGGGTGCAGTCTTCATAGGCTTTGGAATTTCCAGCGCGTCAGCCCACAATGAATGATGTCCAGGGTGTTATTCCATCTAAACAATCTTTTGCAGATGTTTCGGCGTCCTCAGCACGCAAATGTACACCTATTTCCATAGATATCCTCTCGATAGACCATTCTACAAGGGTTTGGTACGTATAGTATCCTGCAAACGTCTCATCAGCGGCTAAAGGCCAGGCGCTCATAGGTAGCCGCATTGTGGTATGTGGCTCATCATATCTTGCAAGCCCGCATTCACATAGCTCCAGGTTGCTCGAACTTGTCGACCAAGCATTTATCGGTCACGCTGTATACTTCTATCTTGTTACGTACGTACAAACGACCTCTGAGACGAACATAATTGAGGTTGAGGTATATCCAGCAATTGGGGGAATCCTCTCATATTATTGCATAAAGCAGTGTGGTGAGCATTTGAACATGTCTTGTATAAAAGTAGAAATGGAAGTATGGTCCCCTAGGTCGCTCATCGTGAGCCCTCGTCCGATCCAACCTTATTAATCGGACTGACTCAGCTTCAACGAACGTAACTAGCTCCAAGTGACATTGGGGGTTGGGCTTAATTCTTATTTCGTTCATTGAAGGCTTCTGACGCACTTCGGCTACACAGGCTACGGCAGGTGCTATAGTAAAAGCGTGAGCATTATACTCTCCCTCTCCAAAATTATCCAGGATCCATCTGCTCCTTGCTTAGATGTTTTGCCATGCGTGTATGGAGATGTAAGCCATGGTGCCCACAACAGCACACGGTCATAGCTGACCTTTCTCAGTTAGCAATGGTAACATTTACGTGACGGGAGTCATCGTGAGCAGTCTGTTACCCAGTCCAGATCAATTGATCAACATTTACCGTCGTATCAGCTGTTCTTGACACTCGCTCAGCTCAGTGAGTCGTAGCAATATTTGGCAGGTTTCTAGAAATTCACCCTATCCTGTGGCATTTCACTGTAGCTTTCGCGTGCAGTACGTACCTCTGCTCTTCGTGAATGTAGCTACAATCATGTTGCTATCTCTCGCTGTTCAGTATATACCTACAAAGGGTAAGCAACCTTGTACGATTGTATGTAACTTCAAATACTGATCGTAGATGCAGCTTTCATACTCCAAACCTCACGGAGCTTGCTGAGCTGAAGGTATGTCCTGATCGAATGATCTTTGG
The DNA here is from genome assembly GCA_003999685.1 of Taiwanofungus camphoratus. NCBI lineage: Eukaryota > Fungi > Basidiomycota > Agaricomycetes > Polyporales > Taiwanofungaceae > Taiwanofungus > Taiwanofungus camphoratus. Next base: position 1,498,417 of record CP021226.1, read on the forward strand.
GTCAATTCTCACCCGAAATGGCAGCTCGTCGCAACTTTTTCGCTCGGACTGGGTGTGGCGACTGATGTATTCACCGCTTCTGCACTCTGCTATTTCCTGCGCAAATTGCGCACAGGATATTCAAAGTGAGTGGCCTTCTTCCGTTCCCGCTTCACAATGTGTATTCAGAGACTTTTCACGCTTCATAATCTAGGGATGACTCCTTGGTGAATCGCTTGATGCTATACGCCGTCAACACTGGCATACTCACTAGGTAATGACGCTGATACCGTCATTTGTGATAGAAGCTTATACAGTCTATGATCAGCGCGATAAGCTTGTGCACCTTGATCTTAGTGAGTATCGTGTGCAAATGAAGAAGTTCATTTCGAGTTCATATGCGGCGTAGTATGACACAATGCCCGAGAACTTCATCTTCATGTGTTTTTACTTCATAGTTAGCAAATGTACGTCCGAGAGCCCTCACGGTCGTCGTCACTTTTCCCTGACTTACCTATACAGTGTACGCGAATTCCTTCCTTGCGACGTGCGTTGTTCGGTTCGATCGAGATATATCTACGCGCATCAACTGATCAACGACGTATGACAGACTGAACACGCGCAAGGTTCTCCGAGGCCGCGGAACAGATGGCGAGCACAGCACAATGCCAACATTCTTGATGGTTGGGAAGGTCACAGGAAATGAATTCATGGAGCACGACCCAGAGGCTACTACGGTGCGTGCGTCCGGGGTCCTTTGTTGACTTCGTTGTGTCCTATATCCAGGATATGGTACTTATTAATGCCACAGGGCTCTGCGCTGGAGGTCGGCATTTCACGGGAGGTGTCGATCAAGAAAGATCCGGTGAGTGCCTTCAGTTTCAGTCGGCCCTGCGAGCACGAAGACTTACTCGAGCTCGACAAGGTACCCCAATACGCCGTTGCATGGTAGACGAACTCGCGTCGAGCAACCTCCAAATGTGGAAGTTTTTCACGTTCTTTTCACAAAGCTTGCATCAATTTCGTTGTTTTCGTTCAGCTATCGGACACCCTCCGCTTATTGCTCAACAGTCTTCTTGACACCTGTGCTTCCAGAGGGTCACGTCTCTTTCAAGCAATCGCACTCACACTTCATCGCTCCCTTAACTACTACTGTAGGTTTCTCATTGTTCTGTATTAGTTCTGATTGAGCACTTTGGTACCATTTGTATTGCTGTCATTATTAGGTTACGGCTGATTCCACTACGAGAAATACATAGCCGCTGGTCATTCACACATACACGCGTTTGTCCGCTGGTTCCATACTCTTAGAAAACCAAATGTTTTCCGTGTATCATGTGGAGATAAGAGCAGACGGGCTGCTGGGAACTGGCGGTCACCAGTATGAAATGAAAAACAATCTGTACTTACAGTGATCGAGATTCCGACGGTAACACACAAGTAAATCTGGCTCACGTGCAAATATCCCGCTAGCGCTGCGCAGTGGTGGTCCTGCCAAGCACTGCCACTGCGGCCCCTCGAGCTCATATTTTTACGCTCGCTGAGCGTCAACCGAGAGCTTTCGGAGAATGCCTGACAGGGACATGAGCGGCTCCTGCACCGCCCTACCCCGCTAGAGTGAGCAGGCTCACTTCCACGGTCGGACCACAACGTCTCTGCGGGTCCTCCTCCATGATTGACGAGAATGCTATAGAGCCCCAGGTGACGGGCCCCCCGTCCTATTCTCTCGAGCCCCCTGAAGAGCTACCACAGGGATATGTAGGCTACCCACCCCCGGCGATCCCAGCTCCCGGCGCAGCCACCTCCTGCAATGCTATCGCCATATAGCATGCAATCACCCATGCAAGGCTCTGTGCCCATGAATTCTTACCAGCCTCATGGGTCGCCCGTTTCATCACAACATGCGGCATCCCCTCAACAGCAGCCATTATCTCCAGAAATGCAGGAGTTGGCTTTAGCGGCACAGTTCCAACTAGAGCGTAAGGAATCCCCAATTCTTGTGCCGGAGATGGTGCAGACACAGCTGAGATGAAAATTTGTGTCTATTCAATCATGCAGCTCACTTCCAGGAAATAGAAATATGTTCTGAAAATTTGATATAGCAGTCTGGTACACAAAAATGCAAGATGTATGAGGAAGAAGAGCAGAAAAGGTAGATATAACTATTGTCCAAGTGGCATGCATCATACCTCACACTTCGAGCCACTTCTCCTCCTCAAAATCTGGATGGTGCCCTGCCCACCATCTACCTAACACCTCTCCATCAGTTTGTAAGACCATCCGAGCCGTTTGTCGAGTGTAAATTCAATTCGAAGCTCGGGAGTGCACACAGATAGCCAACCATGGCCTAGCAGCCAGATAAAGACATAGTGGGCACCAGGCCCTCTGTGTCGACGAGTAGAATCCAAATCCGTTGACATAATGTGAAAAACGCTAAGCCGTTCGAGAGATATCCTCATTTGAAGTCGAAGGTGCTGCAGACGCAATATCGTCAGCGGACATTATTTTGCAAGTCTCACATTTTGCTATGACTATCGCTCGCTATCACTATCAGTATCTGTACTGTAGATGTTTCCAAGCTCTTTGTCTCATCGATACCGTGCCATTCATTCTATCATCTGAACTACCTAATATGTATCGTTTTCCAACGCTTGTTATAGTCCCTCGTTTTCTACGCTTCTGGGCAGCATCAGTCAGACTACCTTATAAGCGGGAGACTGATCTTGTACCGCTCTTCGATGCACATATTGCCTACCATGCCCGCCAACATCATTGTCCAAGGCCTCGGCGTGACCCGGAAATTTCAGTGAATCACAGTCCATGCTATGTGGAAGTTATATGTTATTGAAGGTCAGTAAATGCGATATGTCTCTATTATCGGTGAGAGATGGACATCGCAGGGAGTTCGAGTATGTACATGATGGACGCGCGATGTCGCTGCAGCCTGCTTCTCCTGTAGGACTATGGCGATTAGATGAGCTAGGAATTATGCATACGTATGCTCTGGTCAGTGATCAAGGCTACATATGGATGCGATCAGGAAAGAATGAGACATGCAGGCCTTAGTGCAATGATGTCGGGAGACACGAATATAACGAGGAGGATTGCCTTTTCTGGTATCAAGTAAAAGTCACAAATATCTCGCTCTCTTCCGAACCTCATACCACCACAGCTTGAAGGCCGCGAGGCTCACACCCACATAGGATGCCCTAGCGCATCCGTTCTCGTGAGCGGGCTAAGGTCTAAGTGTACCAGCCTCCACAATCGACTCTAGCGGGGTCAAGCCCTCACGGGCTCAGTGACATACAAGAAAAACTGCGAGCGGGTAATGTATGGTCTACCGCCCGGTGAAGCATGTGCGGATAGGGCTGGGATGGCCGGGTCTGTGCCCGCGTTACCTGCAGAGCATTGGGATTGTCACGGAGGCGGGGTGGACAGTGGTGCGCTCTCTATCGTCTCGAGGTTGCCATCGCGCCTGGGATGTGGGGAGGCTGCAGCTATGACTCATCCTTGAGCGCACTTCGCGGCTCGCAGGGGACTAGGGTCCTGCGAAACTCGATTCAGACTACTCTCAGGCTGTGGTGATGTAGCCAAATTTTTCCTCTTGGTGCTCTTCGAGAGTACACGTTAGTTGTGCTTCTGTCACCTGAATTGAGCACGGTGCGTCTTATGCACTTCGATGGCACGCATGTTTGTAATGACCATCTACTAGATTTCGAGCTGGCGTTTAAGGCTCCACATGAAGCCAGTATTGAATGTTATCACGATCGTTTTCTGAGTCGCACACGGTAACAAGGTGTCGTAACATAGCATATAGCGTCGGGAATGGAGCATCATCGGGCTTACTATTTGAAGTTCAGTCATACGCACTACACATCTACGTTTCTGTGAGCAAAGAATTTCAGTTCATACAATGCATGTCGTGGCGCATGGTCCACATTCAGCGCATGGGCAAGCACCTTTTGTATGTCTCACTGCCGTCGAGACGTCTTACTGTTCTTAACTCGGAAGCGCCGTGTGCGTAAGTAGCGGAGCCGAATTATTCAGAGAATGCTACCACGCTTGAACGCAAACGAGTTTACCTCGTTCTTTCCTGTTGTTTGTCTGTTCTCATGACCCTCCGGATCTCTCATCTGCCATCGATGTCATCTCTCGGGCTCCACCGACGCAACTTGGTGTCTCGTTTGATGCTCCTACGACATGCTGTCCCAGATGTCATTTTGGCCCGATTACCGTCGACGAGAACCTTTTGAGGCCTTGAGCCGTTTTCTGCTTGGCTTTACGCGACTTTCGAAGGATAGGCCTTACGGCGTCCTGGTCGCACAGTCGAGGACAGCAAAAGCACCACAATTCGCGTGCTAAATCAGGTGAGTGGGTGTATTGAATCTTAGCGGGCGCGATTCCCCATGGGGTGCGAGGTATCCACCCTTTCTAGACTCGTTAGTCGTACCTCTGCGCTCACACGCTTAAGCGTCGAGAAATAAGACATTCAGTTACCTGCAGCACCTGATCGCGTTCAGTTGTACCCCCAAAACGTAGTCGCTACTATTGGTGGTGAAGCAAATGACCACCTGCGTATCACTCTTCATTTTTCTAGACAGGACTTGGATGAGTTTCCTGCACTCACTCACATGCCTGAGAAGCATCCAGGTTACTTGCGGACCACTAGCATGTTCCGGATAATCTGGCATCTGGAGAGCTTAAACTGCTTTCCGAATTCACCGTTATTGACTGGTGGGAGAAGAGGTGATGTGAACGTAGGACCTGTCCACATACCGCTTGCTGTTTCTAAACATGCCGCTCGTGCTCCTCTCACGCTTAGAACATTCTAGACTCTGGAAGAAGGACATGGGCTTTCTGTCCTCAGCGGCACCCGGCCGCCCCCGGACTGCACTAACTGCATTGTTGTGGGCCAGTCCGGATCATATCGAAAAAAAAAGTTAGAACCGCTGGGCGTGCGCGTGATGTTGGCTGCTCCTTCAGTGGCAGATTAGTAAGTGCGAGTCATTGCAGTCCTCATGGTGAACATTCAGACGCGTCAGTGTCACGACTTTGCAGGCGCACGATCACGCGACAGACGCATTACGGCATAGGTACTTGTGTCCAGCAGCAGTCCGCTGGCTGTTATCATCCTAGTCCTGGTGGCATTTCTGGGTGTCGGCCGCCATCGAGCGACCATCACGGTGACAGTCGAGGTACAGTTTGGTTCAGAGGTCGCAGACGGTGCCCTGAACCATACGTCTACCAAGTGAATGGTTTCTCCTGTTTGCCAGCCGCCTATGCACATGAGGTGAAACACATTGCACCTCACCAATGTCTGTCAATTTGTGACTTGTAATGATCCGTTTACGGAAGGGTGCACGCGTAAAAGAGTTGAATTGTTCCGCACGGTGCCCCGGGCGCTGAGATAACCACGCTCGATTTCTTCATTGGGGCAGCCAAAGGTGCATTTCCGAGGCGGTAGTTGCATAAGCGCTGCACTGTGCACCATGCTCGGACAGGAGGGAGTCGAAGGTTGAAGTCTGCATGTTCACCACTGATCAGCGTTGGCGCGGGAGGGTCGATGTGCAGACAGAACTGGTGGACCTGCGATTAAGTCATGTCCATCCGCGTCTCAGCCTGTCGGATGTCTTGGGATATGAATGCATATCAGATTTATAGTCGTCGACAGTCGAAAGAGAGGAGTTCGCCGTTGCCACGAGGGATGCACGTGCCTCTTAGGAGGAAGGCCGCGATCCAGCAACAGATGCCGAATGGATGCCGGTGCCGCGGATGTGGGTCCTCCGGGGGCGCGTGCCGGTCTGTTTACTCAGGTCGCAATTCTTGATTTATTGGTTTCCACAGGCTGACGGTCCGCGCACAACATAAGTACCGCGTCCTGCAGGCGGCGTCTTTCTATGTCTTCGCATTACCATTCTCTTTGTCGTCGCCGTCGCCGTCCTAGACAGCGTCGACCGCACCGCCAACGGGAGGCATAGACTCGCCGGTGGTCGTTGTGGAGCAACGGTGATCGGTTAGATATTCAAGAGTTGTAGAATCTCGGCATCCCCGCCCAGCCTTCAGTTCAGCCAAAAGAGGGTCGTTATCTTCTCCCCATTTCGACCCCATTCCGCCGACGACCGCACAACAACTAACGACCGTAACGGACTGTTCACGTCTACTCACGACTGAGTATCCCCGCCTGGGTCCTTCTAGAATCACTATTACACCGAATACAAACTATAGGGGCTGACTTGGATACCATGACCAGTTTCCATCCTGTAAGACATATTTTTATCTTTGGACGGTGAATGATCCGTCGATAACATGTCCATAGTTCCAAGTATCGATCCCTCACATCATATACGCAGCCCTGGGGGGCTTCGTAGTCATAGTATGTGCCGGTCTATTCGATTGGAGACATCCAAGCTAATTTCGCGCGTACAGTTTGGCATGTTCTCGCTATTCCTACGCGAAAGGGTAGGCTTCACGACTATGTCTCCGTGCACAGGATTAACACAGCTGCGCATAGTTATATATCGGTGAGGCATGCTGGGCATTCCTTTTTGGTGTCATCATCGGTACGTGCAACACCGTCTCCTACCTTGCAAGGCTAATCTTACTGATCGGATCAGGTCCCTACTGTGCGAACATATTCAATCCGCGCGACTGGGGAGGCGGGAGCGACACAATCACGAACACAATTACCTTAGAATTTACCCGTGTAGTCCTAGCTATCGGTGTCTTTGCCATAGGTGTCGAGCTTCCCAAAGCGTATATGGCGCGACACTGGAAGTCACTCTTCTTCCTTCTTTTCCCTGTCATGACATGGGTGCGTGTCTCTACATCTTCCGCGATTCCGGTGCAGACGTCTCACGCTATTTGTTTGCATCTTGAATTGTCACAGGGCTGGTTTGTGTCAGCTGGCCTCATTTACGCACTCATACCCGGACTCAATTTCCTCTCCTCTCTGGCAGTAGCGGCCTGTCTCACGCCTACTGATCCTATCCTTGCGGCGGCCGTGGTTGGAGGCAAGTATGCGGACAAGCATGTCCCCGCGCATTTGCGACACCTGCTTGCCGCAGAGAGTGCCTGCAACGATGGCGCCGCGTTTCCTTTTCTGTTCCTTGCGCTGTATCTTATCACTGCTCCGTCAGTCGGCCGGGCCATATATGAGTGGTTTGTATATCTCTGGCTATGTATGTGTTCTCCGCCCGTCCTTGTCCTCTAGCAGAACTAAACACAATGTCTGTTGTGTACCTTGTTTACACTCCTTTATAGACCAAGTGATTCTTGGGATCGTGTTAGGAGCCGTACTCGGCTTTGCCTTTCGGCACCTCATGAAATTCTGCGAGCGCAAGGACCTGATCGATCGGCAGTCATACGTCGCACAGTATGTTTCACTCGCGTTGCTTACTATCGGCGCAAACACGCTTCTCGGCTCGGACGACCTCCTCGCGGCCTTTTCCTGCGGCACGGCTTTCGCATGGGATGGCTTCTTCAACAAGCAGACAGAGGAAAGTGTGTTCTCGAGCGTGATCGATCTGCTCTTCAACGTCGCGGCGTTCGTGTACGTCGGCGCATGGATGCCGTTTGACGCCTTTACCGATGCGAGCCTGACGCTGAATGTATGGCGGCTCATCGTCATCGCGATCTTGGTGCTCTTGTTGAGAAGGCTGCCGATTATGATCGCGCTATACAGGTGGATACCCGATATCAAGACTCTTCGCGAGGCTGTCTTCAGCGGCCACTTTGGCCCCATGGGCATTGGTTCGTGCATCTTAGGTCGATCGTGTATGTCCGGTGTGAAATCTTACCGATCAATTCGTCACAGGTGCTGTTTTCATTTCTACTCTCGCTGCCCAGCAGCTTCCTCAGCCGTCTTCACCGCCCCAGGGCCAGCAGGAGATGCTGGCAGCATCAATCCAGCCGATTGTTGCTTTTATGGTGCTCTGCTCCATCACGATCCACGGGCTGTCCATACCGTTCTTCTCACTCGGGCGGCGTGTGCACTCCGTCTCGCGCACCTGGTCGCGCCACGACACCTTTGGGACATTCAATGGGCGCGGGCTCCCCGAGTGGACGACGCACACGCGCCACGTCAGGGCCGGCGAGGACATCGTGATCAACCGTGACAGCGAGATGGAACGCGGCACGCTATCCCCACAGGAGAAGGAGCGCAGGCGCGGGAGCCCGTCTGAAATGCTGGCGGGAGAGGGGAGCACGACGCTAGAGGAGAAAGACGAGCGCGAGTCAGAGCAGACACAGGACGAGGAGGCGACTAGGGCAGATGGATCCGATATGAGGCAACAGAATAAACCAGACGGTGATGAGATCATCTCCGAATGGAAGGAGGGGACGCACCGAATCGTCGAAAAGCGTGCTGGTCCGGGCGAGGAAGTACGTCTACTTTCCATGTTACCGTCGTAGATTGCTGATGTATCTCTTGGCGTCAGGTCGAGGTTGAAGTCCACGAGAATGCATATGGTCCACAAGAGACCGCAACTAATACCATTCGCGTGGCACAGGACTCTGCATCAGAGGTCGTCAGAGACATTGCAGAAAGGATAAGGCGCGCACCACAGGATTTAGGATCAGTATTGGAGAGGGCCCAAGAGGCTGTCCAGGAAGAGGCAGAAGATGTGCCGTCCAAAGCTAAAGGAATACAACACAGGGCGCAACATAAGGCACAGCACAAGACGAAGCAAGCCAAACACGCCATGAATATTCGCGATGACGATATGGAAGAGGAAGAGGAGGAAGGTTGGATGTCTGATGCAAGCAACGGCGCAGAGCATGCATCGACATCAACAGACGGCAAGAGGAGGCCTAGGTCGCCAAAGCAAAGAGGGACAAAACCGCCTCCATCTAGGCCGGGAGGAAGTGGCCGTAGGCGAATATCTATTCGCAGGGGTTTGTTGGGTCCGCGTTCTCTGCTGCGCTCCCAGAGTGAAGACGTTGTTGCTGTGCGTCGAGATAGCGACGAGGAGCGCGGTTCTGATACCGCATCAGAGATAGCAGATGAACATCGAGGACGACGTGTGCCGCATGCCAACAGTGTGTCACACGGCCCTTCGAGTCTGCGTTCGCCGCGACATGCGCGTATAGATTCTCTCCGCACGCTTGACTCACATTCCCGTGGCTCTCGCGAGCTATCGCCAGCGCGGTCCGTCCGCTTCGCCGACACGACAGAGCGCAGCAGCGGCTATACCACCCCACGCATCTTTTCACCATCGTCTCCAGCGACTCCGTTGTCAGCGATGACTCCTTTGCCTGGCAGTGAAGCACCGTCTGGCGACGAGCAGCAGGCTGATAACGACTCGCCGCGCAATCAAGTCAGGTTCTCTCTGCCTAGTCCTGCTGACAAGCGGGCGTAATTGCTGTCTATTCACCTTCTTAGCTAGTCGCTGTGTGTCGTTCCCTTGACTATTGCATGCGTTGCTTAGAGTAGATGTACGGGCTCGTCACCTGTTGCGCGCTAGATCTGTGACACAATATGGACTAAAGCAAGATTTGATTTACTTGTATCACATACAAAGCAATCCTCCTCATCGATTTTTCCTTTCTTCTCGTGTCGTCTGCTTGCATCACATGTATTGACTGTATTGTATAGCATTCGTCGCATCTCTCCTCAATTACATGCATTCATCTTAACACCGGCCATCTTGCATATACACTTTACAATGGATCTGCTCGTTGTCTTCATGCCTTTTTTTGGTCCGGAAAGAACCAAAGTGATGTTAATTTATTCTCGCTTTCGTGCCTGAGCATCCCAGTCCTTGTCTAAATAACACAGTCCACGCCGGACAGACGTAAGGCGGTGCTTACTGCGACCAAACATAAGCATAGGCAAGCACCGATCGCAGCTCTCAGGCCTGTCCACTCCAGCACGTCGAACAAGCCCGCAAGCGACGTCGTGGCTCCCGGGGTACGATCGGCATCGTCAATCTTGAATGGCAAGCGTGCAAGGTCGCCGTCCGCCTCCGAGAGAAGGGCAGCCGCGGCACGAAGGCCAGAGGTGAAGCCATCCTCATGAAAGCCATACTTGAGCCATGCCCCCGCGAAGGAGATGCCGCGTTTATGCTGTATGGTGTGCATCTCGCGCTGTGCACGAATGGCCTGGAAAGACGAGCATTGATGCGGTTTACGGTGTATGTGAGGTGTATAATTAAGAAGCATACGTGAGTGCCTAATACTGGATGATCGTACTGGTACCTCCCAACCACCAGCGCGGGTCGCGGTTCGGAGGGGGGATTGAGCGTCACAAATATGGGGCCGTGTTTCTCCAAGGGCAGATGTTGCAATGCATTCATCCAATCTGATAATCATCATGTAAGGAGCGTAATTTCAGACTCTGCATGCAACAGTGAGTCAAATCGAGTACGAACACGTCCTGGGGAAAAGCGGAACAGTCAGAACACAATCTGGATGGAAAGCGTGGAAGTCATGGCAGACTACTACGTACAATGACACCTGGTTGACGTTCGCCTTGCGTCGTCCGAATCTGTCTACCTGCGAACGGGTAAGGTAGTTCCAGCAGGACCACGCTACGCGACGTTTCGGCATTAGCTACGGACTACAAGTCAATATCCAGCGACCGATCAAGCGGCCAGCCGCGAAGGTGAACACCACGCGCACCCTTTCATCGCAATGTAACACTGCCGAATTCGAGCTCCACTCGAACGCGCCCAGAACGCGCTCTTCCGCGGGCGTCACGCCTCCGCCCGCTCGCAATATTGCCAAGGCGGTGTCAGCGTGGCACGCAAGAATGACGTGGTCGAATGAAGCGCTTTCTCCCGAGGCCGTTGTGATCTCGATGGCGCGGCTCGGCTCTGCACTAGGAGGGACAGCATGAGAAGGAGCGGAGGTAGGGCGGGAGAAAAGCGACTGTATGCGCGTGGAAAGATGCAGCTGGGCTGCAGGCAATGCCGAGAGTATCTGATCGACGTATGTCCGACTAGATGTATGCGTCGTGAGTTATATGTATGATGTTCCAACAAAGATAAAATCAAAAAGGACAGATGATAGAGTAAGACAAATGCATGCAAACGGTCAGGCTGATTGACACACCCGCCTCCTCTCAGTGTGAGCCAGGAAGGCTTTCCGAAAAGCTGGAGAAGATGATGATTGTGCATGAACTGGATCTGCAGCATCATGACGAGAATATCAATTGTCCAATATTTATAAAAACCAATGAGACCGAACGCACAAGCGTACGTGCAGGGAAGTCAAGTGAGCACTTGTCCGGTGGGGTGCTCCAAATTGCCGCCGTCATTGGCTGCGAGTATATGAGTGCGTTATGAGCCCCAAAAACACCGCAACATCGGGTCACCGTCGTGAGGGAGTTGCTCACAATAAGGCAATTATCCCTGAACGACTCTGAATACCCCTCCCTGCACAGGTAATCCCCGATCGAGATTTCCTCTCCTCCGAGTGATCCACGTTTGGGCCCTCCGAGCAGCTTCCGCGCACATACATTGAAGCGCACGACGTCATAGAGCAATCGCCACATGCACGGATCGAGCAGACGCGACGGCTGGCAGAATACAGCGCGGAGGTTGCTACCGGCCCACTCAAAAGCGCCCGCGTCGCGCGAGACAGAGAAGGCCATGTCTGTGGACAGGATACGCTCGCGAAGGGGAGGATAGAGGCGGAGGAATCGGAGGAAATTTGGGTACGTCGTAGGGTTGAAGACGATCTGGGGGGTGCGAAGCGTAAGTTTTAGTATACTAATTCCTCCAGATGGTCCGCAAAGATGCAGAAGCTCACGAATCCGCTATATCCAGGGTAAGGAGGGAAATTTCAAGGCATTAGTACAAGACATACGTATCGACATCGACGGACTCTTTCCCGGGCTGAACGAAAAGAACCGTGTTGACATGTCCTCCGGGTCTCGAGTCGGCCTCGTAAAGATGGACTTCATGGCTGCTATATTCATTGAGCAACTTTCGGTGGTGATTATCAGATTTTACATGACGAAAATGAATGAGTGCATCTTCCCCACTAGCGCTAGGAATCAACTCACCCAGGTCGCAGCGAGACCAGACACCCCGGAACCTACCACGGCTACTTTCATGGCCACTACACTGGTGAACAAGAGACAAATGGTAGATACTCATGATGAAGAAACGCGTTTATAGATGAATAAAGAGATTGATACGATAGGACATATGGTTCCCTTATCCGTCCCGTTTGTTGGAGTCGCTGTCAAATCTTCGGTATAAGTAAGGCTCGGAGGGGAAGCCAGCTTTACGAATGAAGCTGTAAACTCTCGTCCATGCGGGGCAGCCGCAAGGTTACCGGCGGCACTGGTGACACCAAAATAGCCAAGATATGCAAGCCTCGTGAACAGCGTCTGCGTCTTAGCCTGCAGAGTTTCGGGGCTGTTTCGTATTACATTAACATTCGACCAACGCATAACAGGCATACAAGGAGGAAGTGTATCATGTTACAAGAGAAAGACGGTTGCAAATGCAGTTACAGGTTTGTCGGATTGCTAGACTTGCGATAGGGACCCGTAATCTGTCCAACTTGGATGACCACTACTATGTCTGAGAGCAACAGCAGAAGCATATCAGTACGCTAACAGGCAGTAGATACAGTGTCCAAGAACGCACCTAAGCCATGCCATCAGTTGATTAGGCCAGCTGCCAATGACTAAACACCCGCGAGGGATGTATCGGGAGGGAAAAAATTTGGACAAAGAATGCAATGCGAGAGTAGTCTGAATCGAGTTTGGCGGGTCGCATGCTATCAGGATCCCCAATCCTTCAAGATGGCGCCACCAGCCGCGAAGTGCGCTCAAGGATAGCGTCGGCGTGTGTTTCATATGATCCCCTCATACGCTCCCACCCGAAGACGGACCAACTCCCTGTTTCCACATGTCTCGACCCAGACTCCACCGCATACATCAATGATCACCCGTTGAGGCCTCTGCTGGCCCTCGCGATTGTGTCAATGCATGGTTGATGAAGTTCAATTGGAAGGAACATGAAGTCGGCAAGTTTCCCAGTCCTTCGAGCGCGCCACGAATGCGTGACACCAGAACGCGATAGAGATGCAAATGAAGCGCGCACAGCGCCATCCGGTCACCGCGACGTTTTCCATAGCCGACATACGTCCGCCCCTCTGCGTGGACGCTGCCAACAGACATCGAGGTTAGATAGCAGACGGAATCAGCCTCCTTTCTGGTGCGTCGCTCGCCCTTCATCAGCGGACCCTGCTAGGGTCGATCGGGAGCGACAAGTATGCTCAGACCTTAGCCCACTCACCAAGATGGACACACGAAGCGTCCTGGGCGGGGTGAGTGTCACGGCCTTCGCACTGCATTCATAGCAGTCGATGGTACCCATCCCGAAGATGAATACACTGCAGACGATCATCGTCTCACAGATTGGAAGGGGGGCAAGGCGCCTGTTTAAACCCTAACCTCAGTAATATCTCAGCTTACACAGGCATGAACAAGCCCAAATAACGCGGTCATCAAACGCGTCTCTGCACGCAACGCGTAAATATGTACAAATACTGTTATTGGGCGGCGTGGCTGAAGCATAAATCGGCCACATCTTCCACTCGTTCTACGACTTTCAACATGAGTCTTCCCACTCCCCCCAGCACTTCTCACCGCGACAAAGAGAACCGCTTCTCGGCTGGCACACACGTAGTCTGGTCAGAGGAGCATGTATATCACCAAGTACCCGCTAGCCCTCCTTGCCTGTCCATTGAAGCCAGTGCCTCGAAAGGCGCACCCACGAAGTCGATACTCAAGAAAACATCCTACCCACTCCTCCCCCTCGTCGACGAAAACCAGAAGGAAACAACACCCGAGCCTTCAGATCCACTCGCGGACCTGCGCTACCTGGAAGGGCCGGTATCGCGAATCATCGCAGTGAACGCGACCCTAAGCGATTGTATCGAGGCGTATTCCATACTTGCAGCGCGGCTTCGGGCGTGCATCACTGGACGCACAGTTGCGGACGCGTCATGGCCTCTGTTCCAGCCATTCAGGCAACATCGTGACGCGGTTGTCGACGCTCTGGTCAGGGATCTCGGACGAGCGTTGGTCGACCCCAACACTTCCGCCTCGGGTGCTGTAGAGCCTGCGGAAGAGCCAGAAGGAGAACGCACAATGGCATTACCGTCTCCGAGACAAAGCCCGAGGAAGAAGAAGGGGATGTCAGGGGAGCAGGTTAAGTATGCTCGGGACCTGTGTACCACTAGTCACGCTGTGATGAAATTGCTGAACGTTGTGTTCACGCTGCCCGCGGTGTATCGAGTATTCTCTAGTGCGTGCCGCGATCTCTTTTAGCTGGTGGGTAATTGACTGGATCACAGATGAACAGCTGGGCTTTATTTTGACGCATGTGCTGGCGATTCCCCTCGCAAATGAACTGCCCACGCCCAATGCACGCAAGACATATGCGCTGTCAATATGGCTTCTACAGACACAGCGTCTGCCTGTGGATGTGCTGGCTCCTGCCAAGGACCGCATCACATACGCAATTCGGAGGGCGATTGAGGGCGAGCTTGGTAAGGAAGGGAAGAAGGGCTCGGCCGCCGATGGCTTCAAGGTGCGGCTATCTCTTGGACTATGTCCATCGAGTATCTTGTTGATATCGCTTCTAGGCCATCCATGACCTGTCAACGCAGCACCCGGCAGTTTTCGTGCCTGCGTTCACCGAGCTGCTCCCATCCATGCTCTCGAATCTGCTTGCACCCACGCTGGGACTGCGCACACAGGCGTGCCACGCGCTTAGTGGCTTCGCGCTCGCATTAGCCAAACTTCCGCTGTCGTCTCTGCACACTTCCATCTCAAACACGGTCGCCTCTCACCTGTCGCGGTCCCCCGAGACACCGTCCAACCAGCCTTGCAGCCCATCAAAAGACCCGCTGATCATCCGTACCCTACGCACTACACTATCTGCGACCGATCCGAAGCACGCCGCACAGGGTCCCGTCTGGGCGTGGAGTGTGCTCGCCAACTTTGTTGTACTACTTGGGCCCGCGATCTTCATGCGGGACAAGCTGACGCGCTCGCTGACGGCACTGTTCTCGCTCGGCATGCGGCATCCCAAAAGCTCCGTGCGCGCGTTAGGCTGCGTTGTTTGGCGGTGCATAATATGGGCGTACTTCCACCCGCCCCTCATGGATCTACGGATCACTGCCAAAGACGACGACAGCTTCGCGGAAGAAGATGGCCGAGACGAGGCCTCCGAGGAGGATCCCGAGGAGGCGCAGAAGAAATATACCCGGCGGTACAATAGGCGCCTTGACAGTGTCTGGAAGATTGTACAGTCGGTCGTCGATATAGGCGCAGGTAGCGCACTTATCGGAGCGCTACTGTCCAGAGAGTCGACGGATGAGAGCAATCTCAAACGAGCACTGGCTTTACTCCGTGCGATGAGCAAGAAGGGCGGACAGACATGCAAAGAAGCGGTCCAGGTTGCCTGCCAACTGATGACTTCTTGGTCATGCTATCAACGGCGGTGGCAGCTACTCCATCTTCTCCCTCGTCCCCTTTTTTGTGCAAACCCGGACCTGCTAACTGCGGACTTCAAGTTGCTTCCTCAAACTATCAAGCCATTGCTTACAGAGTGTGCGGACATATCCAATATCAGGATGCTGACAAAGGATGAGGTCACATTAGAGTGGGTATTTGATAGCCTGCTGGACGTCTTGAAAGAAGGACTATCTTCTCTGCAACTATCATGGGGCTGTGAAATTCCGGTAGGTTTATTTTCATATGACTGTTTGATTTTGCGCTCATGACCGCTGTGATCAACAGCTTGAGATTCTCGATCTGTGGTTCAGGCTTCTCAAAGGGAACGCGATAGTGTTTGAAGGTCAGACTTTGAACGCTTTAAACATTCTGAAAACTCACGTAGCGACACATAGGTGACGAGAATCGGACTATGCATCTTGCAGATCGTGCCATAAGCATTCTCATAGATATACTCGACGATGACACGCTAGAGTTAAGCACCCAGGCCGATGACGCAGTTAGCACCGAAATTATTGGCAGCCCAGTCAAGCCGTTCAAACGTAGAGCGGCGCCGCCTCTATCGGCCGATCGCTTGAATCTGGGTCTGAAGTTGTTCCTCGTTTGTGAATTTTGGAATCTCGCCAAGGCCGTATTCCCTGCCAATGTCCTCAGCAGGCCCGCAGAGCAGCTGCTCTTATACCTTGACCGGAATGATGCAACTCTTGTCGAGGACATGGATTTCGCAGATGAAATTCGGGCACAATGGTCTTATTTGTGCGCGGAAGTAGCCTTTGTGTGTGATGTTAGCGAGCTCGACAAGTTCTGGCGAGGAAGACTCTGTCTGCAGAGCAGACGAAGGGAGCGGAGTTGGTCCGATGCTGTCCGCAGTGCCGTTTGGCACAAGTTCGTCGAGAAGTGGCGAAAGCTCGAAGGTGGCTGGGAAGCCGCAGTTGTACTGCTCGGTGTGCCATTCGTGTAAGTGCGCAGCTTCCCTGATGAACGCCTGAACTTATATACAGAGACCTGTAGTGATGTTAATGCCTGGGACATGACCAACAATGATGTCGAGGATTGGGATGCATTCTTACGCATCGCAATGGACAAGGCACTCGATCACGGTATTGATTCGGTTTCCGTTATCGATCACGTTGCCTCAGCAATTTCCTTGAACGATACACCTACACTCTCCTCCTCAACTCGAATTGCCGATCTACTTCTTTCCCATTTGGAGATCTGTGAGGCTCGTCAAATCCCTTCCGATGTTTTGGAGTTCGTCAACAATACACTTGTCTCAACATACCCCCCCGAGCCGCGTAACAAGGTCACATCAATGTGGTTGATGAGATCACTCACCAGAATCATCGACGCGTGCCCGCAAGAGCTGTACTTGAACCTATTCGAGTTAATTCAAGAAGGTCTACGCATTTGGATCGCAGATGAATATGAAGTTTTCACGGCAGAAGAGTACTCGATGGACGTGAGTATTGCTCATTTTAGCTGCTCTGCTATTGACGAACTGCTTTTTAGATCTTACCCGTCTATCAAACTGTCCTACTGGGGATTCAGTCTCTGCCTTGCTCGGTCCCGACGCTTGAAGCGGTGTGTCCTCTAGTAGAATCTGCTTTCTGTGGACGACAAGACAAGCCAATAGCTGCTCTACAAGCGTTCGAAGATTTCTGGCAAGCATCATATGCAGATATGCCAGAACCATGTTGGGGTTGGCCCGAGAGGATCATGAACTGTCTCCAAGCCTTCACCTGCCAAAAGAGCCGGGAAGCCAAGATGACAGACGTAGTCTCCGAGGATAAGGCAGGTCGTGAGGCCAATAACACTTCAACAATCGAAAGTTGTGATTCACCAGAAGTCAAAACGGAGATGGCGCCATATTATCCTGAGCAGGAAGAATCTGAGGAAGAGGAGGTCATAAGGGAGCTGCAGCCTGTCCTGCTACGTCCTGTTTTAGCATCTCCCTCACAGTCATCCATTAGCATTCCAGAGATGCCTCAGCCACCCATGACCCCTCAATCTTCTCCAACAGGGCGCTTGATGTCTACACCAGCACGACCGCACAAAGTTTCCTCGCAGGCCCTATTCACATCGCTCCTGGAATCACCATCTTCTCCCGTTACAACTCCGCCTCCACGAGGGCTGATCACGCCGAAGCGGTCTCCTCCATCCACTTCCAGCCATGCATTGTCTTCGTCTGCACGGCGCCGTGGTATTGGTAACAAAGAGAATGTGTCTCCACTTCCCACCTTCGCGTCTGTGACCGAGCGCATCGAAATGAAGTCCCTGGGTCCTCCACTTTCTGTGCTAGGCAAGCGACGATCCATGGAGGAAATCGACGAGAAACTGTCGAAGAAGAATAAGACAGACTTGTCTCCGTCATTCTCTGCTCTAACAGACGACATGGCCAACCTACCATCAGATACCAGTGAGGGAGAAGTGGAGCAGTCGGTACGAGTCAGCGTTTTCTTCCAGGGTGCTCCCCGACTAGAAAAAGGGAAGAGTCCCAGCAACAAGGGTATTCCATCTTCCATTCGGCATTCTGAAGATCCCTTCCTTTCCACACCCGGGGCTTCTTCGAGCAAGACCGCAACTTCCTCTGTTCCAGTCTCGCGACCAAACAAACGCAAGGCAGAGTTCCTCGACGCTGTTGAGGTGCCCACTTTCCGCGAAGTCCTCCGCCTCGAGAGACAGGCGAGACTGCGGTCTTCTTCAACTAGACATCCTCAGTCTCCCCCATCCGGCCAATGCACACCGAAGGGTGATCAGACAAAAACGCCATTCCGGCGGACACGATCTGCAAGCAGATTGCTTGGGAATTTGCCTTTCGAAAGGCTTGAGGATACGCCTACGAAGCGTCGGAAGAGCCGTGTCAGTGAACTCGAGGAGGATGCATCTAGCCCGTCTCTGTCATCACCATTACGGGCATTACAGGAGGCGAGGGTCGCTGGTAGTGGTAAGTGTGACGTCGAATGGGCATAATTGACTGAAGCTCACGAGTGCCTTGTCCTACAGACGACTCGATAATGCTCGCATCGCCCTCGAAGCATACTCCAAGCCAGCCCTCATCAGACGATGATCCCCACATTGGCCAAGTCACGCCTCTTGGCGTCGTGTCACCGGGCCTGCGGCGCGTAAAGCGCACAGACTTTGATCCTCCGAGTAGCGACGACTCAGGCGTGTCTGCAAGCCCGACGCGCCAGCACGTTGAGCGCCGCATTGCGAGGCTGCCGAGCTCCAGAACGTGCATGACGCCATCGCCACTGAACTTTCGCTCACGCTCGTTGAGCGACTTCACGTCTCATGGTAGCGATGCGTAAGATGTGTATATTCCGAATCAGTAGTGTCAGCATTGTTGTGTGATGTTGGATCTAGCATTTGTGTATCTGTATCTTTGTCAATGCTTCCTCGTTTCTTGTTGTAAATCTTGTAACCTGTGATCTTAGTTTCAATGCAACAGACAGATGATGGCTTTGGCTATGTTATGAAACATGCAAGAAAGGTCGAAATGATATATCGTGGACCATCGACTCGTAGGTGATGCACTGTAGCAAACTAGGTGATGAAAATGCTATTCAGTTTACTCTTGATAAGGCGCTGTTAGCACGGATGTTGGGTGTGGCACGCTTTCCTCTCGTGGTCTATGGCGCACACGTCTTTATCGGTTTCGATTTCTTCACTGAACGGAATGACCGCTCTATATTGTTGGTGCATGACCAAATAAGGCATCTATATGGCCCGAATGGGTGGTGGGCCTGTTCTGCTACTCCTTGTTGTCTAAGATTTGCGGTCCGTGTGCAATGAAGTTCTGGAGAGCCAAGAAAGCGACAAAAAATCAAAGATGTACGCTGCGATGCAGTCAAGTAGGACTAAGTTCTAAACCTTTCGTCTATGCTCCCTGGTGCTCTTGTCTTCCCCTTTGTTCATGTTCTGTTACTGGCCTTGGCAAGAGCTGTTATTCAGATGAACAGAATGGATTGCGACCATCGCTGATCGATCTCATTTTGTGAACATGTTGAAACGCCTTCTATGTAAAAGAAGCTCCACTCTGCGGCTGTACGCGAGCCTGTTCACGTTTTTTAACCTGCCAAGGTGACCTTGCCGCTACGGCACTCTATTTGCGAAGGCCATAACGACGAGGGAGAACCTATACCACGGCTTTATAAAAACCATCGTGCCATCCACTACATAGTTTCCTGTTCCCGTACCCTCCCCTTTTCCAGGTACCTCTTGCACTTACGAAACTTATACACGCATACCCGTGCAAAACCAGTCGCTCTCTTATACACCAATCACTACTGCCACATAATCTCAACGATGTTCTTCAAATTCACCTTTGTCGCCGCCGCCGCCGCCCTCCTCGCCGCCGTGCACGCTTCCCCCCTCAAAATAAGCCCGGTAGAGGATGATGTCTACAGCCCACCTATCACATCCCCTAGCGTGTTCTCGGTATGGACCGTTGGGTCCAATCAGACCGTGACCTGGAACACAGCGAGCATCCCGTCTGAAAACCAGAACTCAACCGGTCTCCTTTTGCTCGGGTACCAGGAAGACAACAACGAGCACCTCGACATCAGTGAGTTCCGCAACATGTCGTTTCGAGTCTGAAGCTCTTAACTCCTTTGGGTCGGTTCCATAGGGAGCCCGCTCGCAACTGGCTTCCCAATTGCTTCCGGTTCAGTAAATGTCGTCGTGCCTAACGTGACCACGCGTTCGGACTATATCGTCGTGTGTAAGTAATGTTTATTCGCCCATATTGGTACGTGTAGACAGGGTTCTCATGCCATCGTGTTACAGTATTTGGCGACTCTGGGAACGCATCTCCTCAGTTCACCATCAATGCTTGATAGACTACTTGTTGACGGTATATCAGCGGGCTCTCGAGCTCGTATTCGGACCTTCCTCTGAACATCGAACACTAGTTACGGACTGCTAGCACTGCTATACTTCGCACGCATCGCCTTGTATTGCGTTTGCGTTGGCTATTCTCGCATACTAGCGCACTATTCATCATGGACTATCAATTCGAATCATGGATATTCGTATGTGTCTCTAATATCCCGTGGATCGTGTGTGTTAGTAAGTTACACGCCTGTACGTTCCAATGTTGGCGGGCCGCCACTACTTGTGTCCGAGGCTTGGTTGCAGTTGCAGTTGGTGCCAAGCTAACTCAGTCTGATCTTGTATCGAACATGTATCTCGTATACTTGTTCTATCGGAAGGAACATGACGCGCGACAAAAGACCACTTGTGTTCCACACTATCCGAGTAACTGTCCTCGTATGAACTTAGTTGTCCAATATCACCTGAGCCCCATACAAGTATGCACGTGCTGTAGGTTTCGCAGTGAGCTGCAGTACTTATTACTATAAATGCGCGCTTACTGCGGAGGTTGCCCATGGTCACTGGCACACCTTGATTCTACACTCCTAGTACTTTACAACATACCAGGGGAAGACCCAACGGCCTGTTTAAAATCGACTCAATTGCCTTATGATGCAACGGGACTGTACCTTATTCACACCCTAACTTCTACTAGATCCATTTAACTCTTATCATTGGTGAGTCTTCCGCGTTCCGGCTCTCACCCCGTGCTTGGCTGACTGCCCAATCAGTTATAACTTTATGACCGAGGAGGACGCAAATGTTCATCGGTACTACAGGTAAGGTCAGTGACTCCTTGCGGCAAGCCATTCTCAGATCCATCTCCTAAAAAGGGGGAAACGTGCCAAGTCATTCTATCCGCAAGATGTCAATGAGCTGAGTAAGGATATATCTGCACTCCTATTTTGACCGGGTTGAAAACGCTCACCAACCCCTAGTGGAGATCAGGGCGATGCAAAGAACATTTGATGGAGCGTATAGCAGGAGTGCATTGGGCAGTCTCGGGTACGCGTTAACCGTCTTGCGACTATTTGACAAGCGGTTCCGACGAAGTGTGTGCATCCCGAATTTTGATTTACGGCGACGCTGATCCGATGTTCTCACAGTCGGCATCATCTACACGGTTCTCGCAGCCGTGTTCTATGTGCTCGCCTTCGTCCGTCAGCGGCATGCGATGCACGGGTTTGCAGATCGCTATAGAGAAGAGAACTCTGAACGTATTGTTCGTACAGTGGGCCAGACGGGGAAGCAGGTCTACGGGCGTCCATTTGTGACTGCCGGATGGATTGTCATAGCAGTGACAATTGTCGTTGCTTCCGTAGAAATTAGCTTCCTAGTGCTTGTATTCCAGGTTTAATATCCGGCTCGAAAGAGATGAGGTAGTGGATAGTAACCAAGTAATAGTAAGTCAATCGACACTTGCTTGAATTCTCGGCGATGATTGATTGACCTCTTTTCTCTAAGGATTTCTCACAATGATGTCCATAGTAGCTCTGCACGGAATGTAACGATGTCAAACTGCATGCGTCACAGCTTCCGACTACTTAACTTTAGATTACATTGCGCAAATACGGCGTACTAGTACATCGGAGACCAAGACATAACCTGTACAGTCGAGTCAGAACAATTCTTAAGGGCCATTACACGAGGGAATCAAGTTCTGCCTTCAGAACGTTATTGATGTCGTATTTCGAGTGAGCGGCCTCTGGTTTCTGTAGAAAGACAACGTCTCAGCTACTCGGCAGTTGACACCCTCAGGTACGTGTAACAGACCTGGAGTCTTTCTGCGGGACCGCTAAGCTCGTGGGCTACGTGATGGAAATCACGAGAAAATGGCACATGTGCATAGAGGTCAGAGCCTTCTGGGACTTCCTGACTTGCTACATCTGGTGCAAAGTTAAGATGACTGATCGCAATGGTCTCAGAAATGGGTTTGTTATTTCTCATATAGGCACGGCTGTTGACGTTGGTGAGGAACATGTTTGCATACCTATCAAGTGCGAATCAGTATATGAAAACCACACCGAACTTAGCAAACTCAGAACATTTTGGTGAGGATGAGGGAGCTATGTATGTATCAGTGATTTACCACTACCTGTGTGCAACTACACGACTCACAGGCATTGGTAATCAAGGGTTGCATTCATCTACATTGATGTCAACTGTCGATGACCTTGTGTGAGCGAATATGACTCAACTGGGGCTACACTGGACAGTATGAGGTCAACGGTAGCAAAGCTCGCTAAAAGCACCGAATCTCAATGTTGAATGTCGCTCGAGCAACAATATAAGCAAAATATACCAGTCAGGGTGCCTGTCTCAGCCGTAAGCCAGATAATGCGTCGGATTATGGTATCAGTGCGCCGAATCCCAGTCCTGGCTTTGCATAACTAGAAGGGGTGCCATACATTAGCCGCCCGGAGCTAAGAAGTAGGCCACTCCCGAAAGTGGCTCACCAGAATAGACATGGTGATCGCGATCAATATGTCGACCAGAGCACTGCCTATGAGCCAGATAAGAAGTGGGGGTATAACCGCGCCTGCAATTTGTGCGGCATCAGGTAAGCGCCTCAGCTGGTGATCTTCTGTTACCAAAAGGAAACTTGTAGAATGCATGATCATACCATAACACCACCTGTGATCCCGGCCGCCGCCTGAGTCACAGCTAACTATGTACACAACGAATAACTCGGCCATGAGACAAATTCCAGTAAACCACTGGGTGGCAGAACTTACTACGACGATGCCTCCTGGAAGTATAGGCGACTTCGCCAGTAAGAGAATACGCCATGCGAAAAATATCTGCACTACGGCAGAGACGATACTGCACATGATAGGCACAGAGATCCAGAAGTTATGGAAGGCTGTTATGGAGGTGACATCACCATAGTGATAGACGTAGATATCAAATGCGTCGACAGTGACTAACGCGGTTTGCGCCCATTCAAAGCCTAACAAGCCATACACTATTTGGACTTCATAGGACACAAGATTCAGATGGTAGCTGCTAATTAGAAATTCTTACCCAGATATTTGATAATCAATCTATCCACGGGAAAGTGGGTGACATATATACCTGGTGTGTATTGTCTGAGTCAATCGATAAGTAGTGATATCTCTGACACTTACACACTTGAACATTAAGAACTCCTAGCAATGCCCAATTGAGAAAACAGCCTAGCAACTGAAATTAACTTCAATATATGTTCCAATGCTGAGTCCCAAGGGTGTTGTGCATATTTGGGGCCCAGCTCTGTGAACAAGGGTAGTCAGTTAGTGGTCAGGCCAGATGGAGGTACATACAATGCAGCCACAGAAGGGGACATGAGTGGTAAAGATACACTAAGAAGCAACGGATGAATAAGGCTAAGGATCCAAAGCACTTGAGAGACTGGGTCTTATTCGCTGATACGTCGTCGAGTGATTGGCCTTAGTAAGTTGAATCAGCAATCTTATGTAGCTTCGGGGTGATTTATGACCGATTGTGGTCGTTGCAGTGCCAACTTTATCACTTTATGATGGGTACTGGGTACAGAGGGATGCTTGGTATGAGAACTCTGAAGCGCCGCAGTGGCAGTGGCACCGCCTGCAATGACGCTCGTTGAACCCTTGAATTCGCCACTATGCCAGTGCCTGAACAAGCGAACGTAAGCGGGAACAACTGACAGGTAGATCTGTCCGTGCCCCTGGTGACACCGAAAGAAAACGGCAAACCTTTCAGTCGCGCGCTGTAACTGAACCGAAACAATAACAAGTTTCAGTGGTACTCAGATGCTTACAGCAGCACTCTGGCGCAAAAATTGTGTCTCCCAGGACCACACAGCAGTACTTTCCCCCAACCACACACACACTGATCAGCGAGTCTAACCTATCCTGGCCAAAAGGTGATGGTCAAAAGAAGCCTCTAGAGCCTCAGTCGCTTTGAGGACCAAATACCCTCTGTATGAGTAACAGATACATCAGTAAAACGTCACACGCCTGACAAGGTCTGAAACCGTCTGACTTCCCTGAAGGGAATCTAGTCCAAAAGTGGACCTCATGGATCCAGATGGTCATTATCTGGAAATTTTAACTAGCACACTTACAGAAAATCTAGTGAGATATGAAATTAGACCTCAACTTATGCATACTGGCCAAACGAGAGCAAGCAAAAAGCACAGAATGTGTATGAGTCAGCCGTGCAGGCTTGCTGATAAAATGTGTTCAGACACATCAGATAGCCAGACGGTAACGGTTTCCTGATGTAGTCCTCGATGGTCGTAAAGTCACTGTTCAAACCTATACATACATTTAGATGGCAGCTGCTTGCGAGGATGAAGAATGAATGAGGTTGCATGGCCTCTTTCTGCCACCGACACACGATGATAGGAGCATCAGACGGTCGGTCTTTCTGCGCCTCGCCAGTGGCTGAGATGCATGCATGATCCAATCGCCTCGTCGCGTGGTGGAGACTCCACTCCAAACACAGGTACCGTGGCAAAAGATGCATACCATTTAACACCATTGAGAGTGGGCATCCATATGATGGAAAGAGCAGCAGTCAAACATAGCGAGAAGCCATCTTTGCAGATTTCTAGGTTCATCGTTTTCCCGACCACCGGCGCAATATGTTCTGGACAAGATTCAGGTCAAATAATGTTCTAGCTGGATGGATACAACCTAAAAAACAGCCTACGCTCGCGGAATGGACTCACCGGTCAGAAGCGCACAACAAGTTTGATTAACGCCAATGGACAGCCAACAAACATGTCTGCATCCAACAAGAAAGTGGAAACAACACCCGTCCACCAACCCTATAAAACATTACCTTCGCACGTAGTGCATGTGCAGCATCCGCTACTATATGTACGAGCGTCTGCAGCTCGGAAAAGATACATGTACCTGCAGATTGTACAGCAATTGGCATGATCGAGTACGGCTAGAGCCGCAAGGCTTATCATTGAGAAATATAGTCTCAGTACAGCCTGTCCTCCGATAACCTTTCCGATAGAGGTTTTCTCGTCATCTAAGAACAATACTCATAAAAATGTCGGTTATGAAAGATTGAAGAAAACACTTACGATACGAACAGTCACAGGAGGCTGCTTCCATGTAGGGTTGTTTCCGCCCAAAACGAACTCGTTAGTTGTAGAAAATCCACAACGTTCATAAAAACTAGTGTTGTTCGAATTGGAAGAGCACAGCCATACTGAACGACCTTGAGCATCAGCCTCGGATACAGAGTAAGTTCTCGAGTATAAAAAAATAGCAGTAATGGGCGACACACTTCCGCGGTAAGAGAACCGACCAGTCTCGCACCATAACCCCGTCCTTGCTTTGAAGGTGCCGTAGCTAAGCTGCCTAAGTAGAGCATGTCGTCGGCTTCATTGCCGATCGCTTCCTTGATCGCTGTTTCGCGTTTGTTCAACCATTCCAACCTGCGCTAGCAATATCATTTTCAATGTTGGTACACGTCAAGGCCTGCTCTTAGCAACTCACTCTTCTTTGCTCGTTAGAATCAAGCTTCGTGGTCGCCCATCTCAGGCAAGCCAGAATGAGGTTCTTTGCGATGCCGGCGATGCGACCAAGGCCTGCGGGCGGTCGCGACTCCGTCTTTGGATCGCTGGTAAATGAGCTATTTAGCAGCGGACAGTGCAGCAGCTCGTCTTCGAATGCTACTGACTTCGAAATAATGATGGCGTCCCCGCGATCTATCGTGAATGCTCTGCGCCGGCTGATTGTCTCGGCCAGATCAAGGGCCCACACCATCCTGTTCTTGAGCTCGTAGAACAAGGACCTCCCGGGATCCTGCACAGATGCCAAATCACAACCATGCTGACCATACCATAAAAGCCGACTAACTGCAGCGTCTACTATGTAGCGAATAATCGGATCTGCTCGGTTCGCCTGCATTGCGGTCGTGACCGCCCTCGGGATGTCAGCTATCAAAACGGAGACATCGAGCTTATCCAGCAGCGGCGTTGAGAAATCTCAATGACATAGCGCACCATATCTCAATAGTTCGACTTGGACTGCTTTCCAGTGTCCCTCCGTACGATCAGAACCGTTCATCTTGAGACGTGATGTCCAACAGATGAACAGATGGCATCAGGGCGACCGGCCTCCGCAGATTCCGCCACAATGATCTTGACAAGCGCTTTCGGCTGTTGACAAATGATCTGATGATGGCTGGAAAGACATGACGAGAATGTTGCCCTCAGGACTCAGGTAGTGTGGTGAAACATGTCGTAAGAGTTCCTGCCGAACGAGCATGAAATATACAGTTGCTGGCGCATTCCTAGTCTCAGATAGCCATCCGAAACGACTTGCACTTGTGTATGGGATTCAGAGTAGCAAGCACTCATAATATAAGCGTTCAGGAGGTGTTAGGCGTCTACGAAGCGTCAATTTTGACTAGATATCTTCCAGAGACCTTCGCAAAAATGCTCAGCTCCTTTCGAGGACTTTGTCCTAGTCTGGGAGGGCATGAGCAGGTATTACCGCGGTTGCTTTGACTCATACTATCTTGGTCATAGACTGAGCGCCTGGAGCTCATTGATATCAACATGTTCGCGCACGCGGTCCGGGCAATTGCTGCCCAGCTCATCCTGCGGCGCTGCGCATGCGTGTCGTAGAGTGGCCCGTAGATATGCTGGTTCAGGTTAGGACAGAAACGACATTGCAACGTTCACCTCTCTGAAACGGAGTGGACGAACGTGCACAAACACCGAATGCGTCCTCCAGTTCAAAATCATCAAACCTTGTACTGTTTCCTTGCGTTGCCTTTCTGGGGCAAGACACATTCTTCGGCATGGACTGCTACAAAAAATTGGCGTTTCTGCGTTGCGAAATCTTTGCCCTCTTCAGTATCCGAGGTTAAGACAGCCCTTCATAATACAAAACGCAATGGTAATGACCTTAGGAAATTAACAAACAACAATCCGTAACCACATATTATCGAACGATACTCCTGGTATTGCGTACAAAATTAAAAGAACATTTCACAAGGGCAGCCTGAAAAAAGTCAATATTAATTAAGGCTCGTGTACGTGAGACAGAGGAAAAGTACGTACAGACGATGTCAGCGAAACACTCGCAGCAGTCCTGTGAAAGGAAAATTCAGTCAACAATGAAGGCCAGAAATCTAGCAAGTTCGTCAACAGACCTTGCATCCCTCTGTACATACCGGTGAAAATTCTCAGTACCAACAAGACCACAATTCAGAAGACTGAACGCACCGAAGCAGATGAAACATTCAAAAGCTCCCAGGAAGCAGTCCTGTTTGTTGGAGCACATTCGTGCATTGAGCGAAACGACCAAAGGACAAGGGCGAAAATAGACGAATGCTCACCTTGGCGGCTCCTCCTCCCCTGAGACGGCTAGCCTTGCCTTGTTGGTGCTGGTGTTCAGCACGAGCAGGCGGGTTCGTCAAGCCTGCAACACAACGTTATGAGCCGTATTCCCCCCTAGCAACGCGTGGTAGAGTTGTCTAACTCATTTGTACAGCCTGGGGCTGGGTAGTCATGGCGGGCTTGGGAGCTTCCATTGTGTCGAGCGTAGCAGCGGGAAATGGATTTGGTTATGGGCTGGTGAACGGAGGGTGGAGGTTAAAAGGCGGATTAGGGGGCTGTGGTGTACAAGACCCTCGTTTATAAGGCCGTGCTAGGCGACGCCCCATGGTTGATATCATTACCGGTAAAAATACACTTGCGCAGTTAACGTGTAAAATGTACCGCTCGAACTAGACGGTAAGTAATTGCCAGCGCTGCTACCTCACATTCTCATACTTGTATCCTCACGCCTCGCAGGTCCACATTCGATATTCGTATGGCTGGAGCAACGGTGGGGCCTGGTCAGTAAGGCTTGTCACTGTGCCTCCAGCCGTTGCCACTCCTCTCCGCATTATGTCTACTTCGCAGGGAGCAGAAGTTAGGACCAACCACTGCAGGCAACATGATGCACCCCACAAGATCGAGATGAGCGGAATCAGGTGACCACTACGTACTCCTATTAATGGCCTGGACGAGTCCGAAGGTCGGCACAACGCCACAATCAAGGCATATGCGGAAGAAACAGCTAATTGGTTTCTTAGCCATAGCCCTCTTACATTCAGCAGCATACCCGTCTACCAAGGGGAAGTCTAATGCTATGTAGAGATGAGCGACGGGACGCCCGAAAACGAGGCGCAGGCGAGTGCAATCCGTACGCATCAAATTTCCGGAATCGATGCACCCTTGTGCTTCGCGGTGACCGACCTGCGAGGCTCTGCAATACAGAGTAACCAGGACCGCAAATGAAGCGAATGGCTTTCGCGAAGTCGACGCACATGCCTCAAGGTCTAGTGCGAGCGGAGAGGTCGTGTATGCCAAGGGATACAAGGAACGTTTTTATGACCGTGACACAAGTCAGGCTGCACGCCCGTATTTTACATGAAGTAAATGGTCTGACAGCCCCAGGCGCGGTTGAGATAAAAGTGAGGCAACACGTGTCCGAGGCGCCGAGTGGAACCGAGCAATCTATCATAGATAACAGCTCTTCGTAGCAGATTGTATCGGGATACGCACTTACTGATACTTCACGATGACCGGTCCCACGGGGACAATGGAGCGACTTAAGGTAAAGAGGATTCTCCTAAGACAGCTTGGATTACATTGCGACGAAAAGCGTCCTCGCAGCCCAAGCAGATCAACATAATATGGACGAGTATTTCGGGCTACATGTTGACTGGGGACACATAAATGCTCGGTGAGGACGACAATCGTGGTAAAGTTTATCACGTATACTGACTTTACTCATCCTGTGTGACTTCGGAAATTGCCGTGCGTGCTTCAAGTCCCCGATCATCCCTACTCAGTCTGAAATCTGTCTGACATAAGTATTTCCGTGTTAGCCATCCTGCAGATGTGACCCATAAGCTTGCTGTCGCACTGCCCACACCACAATTCAGATCTACTGTGATATCAGCACCAATATAAGCATCGGACTCTGCTTAATCGGTCTAACACGCATCACGAATTTTCCGAGGCCGAAAACGTCGCTGTCTTCCTCACCTAATCAGGCTATCATAAGCGACTTTCCAGGAGGCGATGGCATCCGCTTTCACCAGGATGAGTTATTTCTCGGTGGCAAGTGAGGACGAGGAGGTCGACGTGGAGGGACTAGCGGGAAATGACGGGGGCGAGAGCAACTCGGATGGCCGAACGCCGCTGGACAAGACAATCGATCGGATTGGCATGGGTGCGTCTTCGAGCGCCCGTTTGACTTGAAAACGTGCGCGAGCTAACGCAGAATTGGGATCTTGTGTACATCAGGGTGGTACCAATGGACACTCCTTTCGTTGTGCGGGTTCGGTGAGTGGTCCTGTGACACAGCACCCGCTCGATTGTCCGATACTCACGCGGACCGGATCCAGGATGGATGGCGGATAATGTGAGTGCACTTTGGTTGCATGCGTGCCGTCCTTGACGGATGAGCTAGATGTGGATTCAAGCGGTGGCCATCGTTCTACCCCGTGTGCAAGAGCACTTCTCAGGTGAGCGAGGGTTGACCCGCCCAAGGTCCCAACTCTACTAGATGCAACGAACTTGCATTGATCCTACTTCGAATCGGCAATCATGAATGCTTCCAGCCGTGGGTATTGCGATTAGAAGCTTTCATAAATGCAGATTTGAAGTTGCCCCGAGCACCGTGCTCAGTTTGAGAGCGCAGAATGCTGCAATCAGACGTGCTCCGAGAGTTAGTACACGTACTTCGCACCCGTAGCGACGAAATGCGATTTGTCCTCCATTTCGCTGAGAACGTGACCGTTATCTGGAATAGCACCTTGGCGAGACCACTTTTGTTTAAGATCGAAGAGATGATTGGGCGATCGTCATTAGGCCCTCTTGGTTGACTAGACTTGTTTTGCTGATACTTGTTACAGTGAGCGATGGCTACATTGGGACCTTGTCGTCCTCCATGTTCGCGGGAATGATGGTCGGTGCCCTTGGCTGGGGAACATGTGGGTGCAACTGGGAATGTCCATGTATAAAATCTCTGACGTACTGTTGTACGTTTCCAACCGCAAGGCGCGGACCTGATGGGACGCACAACGGCGTTCAATGCCACGCTCTTTCTCACATCGATATTCGGTGTACTTGCGTCTTTAGCCAATTCATTCATTTGGCTGTGTACCGCACTCTTTTTCCTGGGAAGTGCAGTTGGGGTAACTTGTCACTCACTGGATACTTTGGGATATGACTGGCTCACTCTGTCAATACGCAGGGTTCGATGCCTACAGACGGTACTCTCCTCCTTGAGCACATGCCCAATGGCAAACAATACCTCGTTACCGCCTTATCCGTCTTCTTTTCATTCGGCTCAGTCCTGGCGGCCATTGTGGGCCTTTTCGTCATACCAGGACATTCTTGCCCCTCGGCGCCTATGCCGTGCGATGTCACTAGCCAAAATACAGGATGGAAGTATTTATTGAGCACGCTTGGAATGATCGTATGTACCCGTTGCATAGCTTTAAAATCAACTGACATCGCCCTCGGTTGTAATCACTGACAGACCCTCTCGATGTTCCTGGCTCGTATAGTCTTCTTCAGATTGCACGAGTCACCTCGCTATCTCGTTCACGCAGGACGACCTCAGGAAGCTGTCGAATCCTTACAGCTTATCGCGAGGTTCAACGGAGATGAACTATTTCTCGATCTAGATGACGTACAAGACCATTTGTATGCACCAAGCCAACCCTCCCCTGGCGCAAGCGGCGCCTCGGACGTTCGCCCACCTGTCGTCGCGCAGGACAGAGAGCCTGTCGTTACGGCCGTGTTGGATGCAGATGAGGAAAATGAACTCCACCCAGAGCGATCTTCTGTTTCTTCGCAGCGGAGTCATGACATCCTGCGTGCTTCGCCAGACGCGGAAGCAAAAAACTACAGTTCGACTGGCGAGTCCAATGTACCCCTTGACTCGCACACATTCAATACTCCAACATTAGCGCAAGATCCACACCGGATGTCAACATACCCTACCGACTCCCCTCGCTTGGATGGTAGTACTGATGACCTAAAAGAACCGGTGTTCCCTCGATCCTCAGTATACACCATTCCGGCCTCCGGCCGGCCCATATCCCAAGCGTCATACTCTACTCGCGCCTCTCGCTCACGTTCGCGCATACTCGAAAGCAGTAGTCGGCGGCTTTCGACTGCTTCGTCCTTTTATGAAGCGAAGTCAAAGCTGTATTGGATGCTGCCGAGGTGGCTGCGAAGGCCGCTTTGGGCATGGTTAGACCGTGTCGCCATGGTGCTCTCGCCTGAATGGGTACGGACAACGACATTGATGTGTGCGGTATGGTTCTCCATGTCATTAGGTACGAACTCCTTGTTCTTGGTTGGACGTGCGAACGTCGACTTGTATACTTTCTTGATGTTGATTGGGGCTATTGCAGCATACACTATGTTTAACGTGTACTTGCCAAAACTCCTCGAGACCCGTACCGGGTCCCATGACCAGGGAGATGGACCGAAGAGCTTGACGGATAGTCTTTGGGATGTAGTCATATATGCTTTGGGTGGTTGTCCAGGCGCTATCGTGAGTACACCTGTGACCCACCATTCACTGGGCAAAAGCTAACTGCATTTTATGTGCACGCGTGCAGCTAGGCGCTTATCTCATCGACTCGCCACTTGGACGGCGGTGGTCACTGGCAGGAAGCACCTTTGTGACCGCCTTTTTTTGTGCCATATTCGTGCTCGTCGAGCAATCATGGGCTGTACGTGCGAGTACAGTGGGAATCAGTCTGAGTGCAACAGTCGGTTTCTCTACTTCCGTTCTGATTGAAGCCTCACTGATGTATTATGTTGTATCTAGGCGATGTGGGCCGTCTTATATGGGTGAGTAAAGCGCTGTAGCGTTGATGGAACATTGCTCACCTTTCTGTCTTGCTGTCGCAGGTGGACACCCGAGATCTTCGGTACCAAAGGTATTTGGAACTCCCTTCTATCTGATTGAGACTTGTCCTCACTGCCCAACCAGTACGAGGTACTGCATGCGGAATCGCGTCTGCACTCTCTCGCATGTACGTCGTAAAATCTCCTTGACGTTTTGTAATCAAACGTTGGTTTTCATTATTATAGAGGGGGCATGATCGCGCCTATGCTGGGTGGTACTCTTCTGACAATTGATCATTCAATCCCTGTATATACTAGCATTGTCGTTTTTGTGGTCGCTGGGGTATGCGTTCTGTTATTGGACGAGAAAGAAGGGGAGCGTGGAGGGGAGCGTGTGATCGTACACTGATTCGTGTCTGGTCGTGTCGTTAGCAATCGCGCTGTGGTCACTCGTTGAGATGGAAGACAGCTGTTGTTTCCATCTCAGATGGAGGGCATTGGTTGAAGTGCAGAATCTGTAGCCATATAATTGTTGCCTATAAGAGGTTCCCTACTTACTCGTCTGGATATAACACACAAAAAAGGCATCATGTTAGCGTCTTAAGACTTAGAGACATGTGCCTCTGAGAAAGGACAGATCAGAAACTTGTAAATCCAGTGAGACCAGAGCAATATCCCTTCAAACAGGAGGTTTTATAATCCCGGTGCTGATTTTGTAATATACAATCGACGAATCTTCGGTGTTGATAGCTAAATATATCTGAGATGGATTCCCGAGTTCCTGAAATGCACCATGCAGCCTAGAGACATTGTCAAAATCCAGACAATAAGCGTGTCAAGATCGAAACATCTTACCACGAAGTAGAAAGACTTTCGGTAATAGAACAAGGAATGACATGCAGGACTGATTCCTGTGGGGAAATTTAACAATCGGTGAGAGAGGGTGAGATGTCACCCACCATCTTCGGTCTACGTCCTCGCAAGGCACCTCTA
The DNA here is from genome assembly GCA_003999685.1 of Taiwanofungus camphoratus. NCBI lineage: Eukaryota > Fungi > Basidiomycota > Agaricomycetes > Polyporales > Taiwanofungaceae > Taiwanofungus > Taiwanofungus camphoratus. The sequence goes on from CP021226.1 coordinate 1,531,593, forward strand.
GAACAACTTGTCAGGTCCAGCACTTCGAGGTCACTCCACTGCTGCGCTGTCAAAACAAATTCGGAGGGTTGGCACTAGCATCTAGAAATTAGATTGGAGCTGTTCAATAGCTCACCTAGCTTGAGATCATTATATGTTTGGAATAGAGCTCCTGCCGCCCGGGGGTATTTGGGCAGGAGTGAAGAAAGAGCTTGGTGCTGGGACGATTTTTAACTAAGAAAGGTACATTATAGGATGAAAACATACCGAAGGATGCATTTCCATCAAAAATAACTTAATCGAAAAGAAGCGTAACAGGTGGAGGTGTAGCTGGGTCGAAGTCTAGAAAACCTCAGAGAAAGACGCTGCTGCGATGATAAAACGTGACTTGCTCAGCCATTGGCGCATCAACGTTCGTTCAGGTCTGTTCGTCTGTTCAATTGTCTCCACATCGTGTCATCTGTGATTGCAAACCGTAAGTCAAATCCCCCTTAGGTGTGCTGAATTGGCGTGCTGTTCTTCTCATGGCTATACCATATACGGGCTGCGGCGTCACTACCTACGCTGGCGATACTATCCCTTACACGTTGGATGCGCATCTTTCGTGCCCCTTGCTTCCTCCGAACTTGCAACGTCTATGTTGGTCCTATGCAGACCCCTCCATGGAGGGTGGAAACTGTAGTAACAGCCATTTAATCTGAGGACATACCGCATCTCTCGCTTATGCACGCTGTGAGTTTCTTCGTTCATAACATCGGTGAGTACAGGGCGTGTCAAAACAAGCTAAAGCCTCGTTAGCGGTCCCCGCCAATGGCTTGAATGGCTTGTGTCATCTGTCCTCTTTCACCTACTACTATCCCCTCTGTCGCCTGAAACTCTAGAAAATTTGGCCTTCTCCCGGGATCTCAAATATTGAATTGTAAGTAGTACAGAAACCGCTATGGCTGAAGATTCTGCTTCAATCGCCGGCACCACCTTTCATGCTTCCTCCTGCGCGAATGTTGACACTTCCCGTTCAGTTGAGCTTACAGATGCATTTTCCTTCGGCCTCACAAGGTGCCGCGATGCGTTCAAGATGTTGAGGCTTGCGTCGTGGACAGAGGTTAATAAGTCTGTTTGACTGTTACAAATTCGGCCTTCCGGCTTCTTTGGTGCTTCGTATTAATCGAAAAGACGTCATTACCGGTTTGAATTGCCCTGTGAATCTGTGCAAGTACTCTTGATGCGACCTGACCTATCTGTATTCAATGTTAAAAGGCCCTGGCAGGTGTTACCGGGTGTGACATTCTCAAATCTCATCCATTGGTCCGGCATTGTGTGTGCGGGAAAAGTATCTATGTCCAACTCAACATGAATATTGAGGGTCTCTATCTGGAAGAACCACCTGGCTTCGAGGCCTTGTGGAGGGTAATAAGTGTCAAGTATTCGGCTGTTGTAGAGCCCAGTACGGTCGCAGGGACCGTCTGATCTACGATGAAAACGATGGAGAGAGAAACAGCCTTCGAATGACTGGCGGACCTGGGACCGCTAGTCAATACACGGAATTAATACGCACATCGAGGAGCGATTTTCGAGGAGGGAGATTTCCCCAAATACGTCAACCTTTCAGTGTCGACACAAGGCTACCTCCCTTCCCTTGGGACAGGTGGACATTAAAAGCCTAAACACCTTTCACTAATTAGTAAACGTTCCTTCTGATAAACGGGCCAATTCTAGCGCTTCTGCAACTCTGGGTTGTCTCCATTAGTGCATCATGCTCTTTCATTCAGATAAGTTGTTGATGCCTAACCCTTCAATAGGATGTCATTTTATGCTCGTACGGCCGTTATCTGCAAATGAAGAGCTTCTGGAGATATCTGTGGAGGGAGCCTATGAACGTGGCTTCTGCAGCCTAAGAACCGGAATAAACTAGGGAGGACTGCTAGTTCAAAGTAGAGGCCTACATACCTAGATCATTGGCGTCTAGGTGATATTCAATCATGAGAGTAAATTAATATAAATAGAGCGAATCATGCAGTGGCTTCACATTGCTGTACTAAGTGCGATCTCTGATCAGTACTCATATGAAGCTTAGTACCGAATTTGGCGCCTATTAGCGTCTAGGTCAAAATCAAGGGTAAGCGGTCTTGCACATCTTCCGGCTTTCAAAGGGTGACTCGAGTCGGTGTCATCAATCCATCTAGTCTCGATTGCTATTTCACTGCTCAAGATGCAGCTTGAATTTCACTCCCTGACCGCAGAAATTCTTGTTAGTATTTGCTCTTCTCTTCTTCACGATGAGGACAAGGAAGGTCTGCGTGCTCTTGTTTCGCTCGCTCGGACGTGTCGACGTTTGCAAGGTCACTCATTGGATTTACTCTGGCATTCATTACCTACCCTTGCGCCCCTGATACTTACCATGCCTCGCGATCTGTGGAAGTTGGAGACTTCAACAGACGGCTTTTACACAAATTTAATTGTGGTACGTACCTTTCTAAAGGGGTTTGTGCTAACAATGACCTAGTTTACCTCAGTCGTTCGTGAGACCCCTCGTTCCCAGTGACTTCACCCGATTCCTTGTCTATGCTCCACGTATTAAGAAGCTAGGCGGATACAATTCTCCAGTCTACGACATTTTGCAGTGGCATAAAGTGGATCCTGGTGTTTTCCAAATGCTGGATAAGTACCGACCGTCGTCCCCTCTTCTCCCGAATCTGCAGCATCTGGAATGGTCGTATCCTCAATACAGCCGACAACACAGCCTCCCATGCGTACAGATTTTGTTTGGTCCCGAGCTGAAGTTCTTGAAGCTGGTCATCTTACACACAAAAATAGAGGACCATGCAGCTTCAGCGTTAAAAGGAATAAAGAGGTGTCGCAATCTTGAACACCTTGTATTGTCATTTAAATTTTGCTCGCATCTTCGAGATCCACTGACCATGGTCGACTATGACATGCGCTATCTGCGATCCTTCACATGTTCTGATCAGCCACTGCCGCATGAAGCTCTGGTGCACTTTTCCACCCTATCGACTCTTCACGTCTTACATGCAGATATGCGCGACATTGCGAAGTCCGATGAGGATTTCTCGGTGCTGTTGGCTGATGCCTCTATGGGCCAATTCACCAGTCTTCGTGACATGAATCTCGTAATCAAGACACTGCCACTGTTCAATGTGTTCTTGAAAGCTATCCGCTCACCCAGGCTGCGCCAAGCACGCGCACGCATTGAAGAAGCTGTCTCTCTAGAAATTGTGAAGGACGTTTTCACTACACTTACCCATTTCCGCTTCCTGCGTGTCATTGATTTGGAAATATGCCAGGAAAACCTGGATGGGTCCGTGTGCACGCTCACGAACAAGACCTTCGAGCCTCTTCTGGAGATCCGTAGTATTCGGTCCCTCACAATAGATATCGATTGCCCATTCGAGATTAATGATGACTTCTTGAGCGAGGCCGCCCTTGCATGGCCAGAGCTCCGTCGTCTCACAATCGGTGTCGAACGACCCTGGCGGACGACGCCACGGGTTACACTTCCAGGTCTGATTCCGCTAGTCCAGCACTGCCCATCGCTAGACGGCCTTGGCCTTGTCCTTGATACAAGGCTCGACGAGAGAGTGTTTGACTCTGAGGACCGTCCTAGTGGCGGATTTTCCAATTCACTCGTAGAAGAAATTAATCTTGGGAGCTCAAGACTCCACGATCCTATCGCGGTTGCGGGGTTCTTGTCTGACTTATTCCCCCAACTTGACTTCGTCAACACAGCATGGCCTTCTGATGAGGACGAGCAGTTCAACGACGAGGATTTCGAGATGGCCGACCGCTGGAGTGAGGCTCAACGATTGGTCAGGGAGTTTATCAAGGTGCGCCAACAAGAGCGTAAGTGGGGAAAGGATACTCTGAAGTCTGCCGGGACCTTAATCGCCGATGAAAGGCCTTCTTGATTATCGTGTCCCTATCGGGGACTGCAATTATATAACCCGCGTGTCTCACCTACGGTGGTACGACTAATCCATAAGGTAAGCGTGCATTTCTATTGCTCATGAGATACCATCTGATATACACAATTCGGTCTCGCGACTAGAATACGTGGACCGCGTTCTATATGTTGGTCAATAATGGGACACACGAACGGCATCTTTGTGGATGGCACCCATGGCTCAATCTAACTTCCGCGACTTTGACCACAGATACCATATCATAACCATAAGGCGAATGATCTGTATCATTGCCCATCATTGAGTATCTGGATTAAATCTCTGTACAAGTGGCACGTCATGTAAATCCAACCCGAAGAAAGGAAACAATGGAACAGGACTTCAACTGAAGCTGTAAGACAAGCTCAATGCTAAGAGACTAGTGCGAGATATTGGCTACTGTCCTGTGTGGAGGACGACTCCGTAGCAGCTAGTCCATATGTGCACTAAGCCTCGGACAAAATTCGCGAAGGGTGGTCTCTAATCAGTGCACTGCCGAGATAAATTCGAGTACAATAAGCTCTCTTAGCCGCTCAGCTGACTGAGGTCGGCCAGTATCTGATGCTGGTCCGACGTCCGCATTTCATGACTATCATTACTCACGGAAACTTACGGTCTTAATGGTAACGAGATTTTTGTTCTCTGTTCAGCGAACGAAAACGGCTTGCTGATGAATGCCACACCGGTCTCTGAAACTGAGCAGAGTTAATTGGCAATGCAGACAAGCCAATTCAGTATCAGTCACCGATGCTCATACGCTCATAGACCCAGTTTACAAAGCTGCGCGTGCACTGTAGCAGTCGTCGTGTAAATTCTGAAGAAGCAGACCAAACTGCTCGGTCTTAATCTTCTCTGAAAGTGGAAACCTTAATTCTCTGAAACAAGGCAACGGCCGAGGAATCTCATTGTGAGCTGCGAAAGCAACTAAGGTCCGTGAACAGCTAGTCGCCTAACTGTCAATCAAGCGACAATATTGCAGGACGTGAACCTTAGAGGCTTATCAGCCAATGCACTAGCGTCGAACTTGTGAGAGCGCGTGTAAATGTGAGTATTGCATACGTAGACGCACGCAAAATCCGATCTCGCCTTTGATAAATGTTGCTGACGGTGGTAGTCGTTAGAGACGACGGGAATACTTTGATAGCAAAAGTAAGTACCCATGGACCCATGATGCAAGCCGTACGCCGCCGTTAGCACATTGTGTCGTGCCGTTGCGAGCATTCTTCAAGTGCATCGATAATCGGCGGGCGAAGAGAATATACTGTGATCAGTTGTCGAGAAAAGCCAGTGTTTGTTAACATGTACTGATGACAGTGAGGCCCGTGTGTACAGAAGATCGCATCTTGGTCAAGTCATTGAATATTGACGGCTTTGAATTGACTCCCGCTGGGAACGGCTTCCACATTGTTTTCGAACTTGTTCACGAGACATATCCGATGAACTCACTCGATCTCTATCGTTATTAATCAGCGCACGTGCCATAGACCATCGAAAGTTAGCTCACGACTCGAGGTACCTTTCACTACAGATCTCGGTCGCAGAGACTCTGAACACCACGACAACAATGCGCTCTCAGAGAGATAGAAGTCTGCAACAGAGAAGATTACGTGACAAAAGAAGACCCCAATAACCAAACGAAAAGTGTTTCGCAGTGCTATCGTGCCATCGTCGCGACCATTTCGAAAACTACTGACGAGTCGTCAAACTGACAAGGAACAGGAACGTGCGAACGACGCTCTAATATTGCCAGGCCCGGTGCCCAATTCTCAGTATAGCTCCTTGGAAGACTCGTACGACCTTCTTCTGAATCCCTACTCAGAAAAGAATGTCAACATCTGTGAAGATAATAAATAAATCTCTGAGTGCGAGTGAACTGACTGCTCCCGCGTGAGTTATTTGACAGAATATGGTTTCACTGGCGGTTGACAAGGTATTGTAAAACCACGTGGCTACCGGATCCGAAGGCCTCACTCCTGACCGACAAAGATCAACCCAACCAAATCCTCCACTGCACAAGATCGCGGTACGCCTATATGCAATTTTCACGCATCCTCCGGTGCTGATTTTATCCGAGGGTACGAACGATCTGCAAATAACGCATTTATCCGTATGCTCTCGTCGTTAGTATCGACTAGCTGTCCCAGTGATGTGCAGTGGACTGATGACACTGGGGGTCGAGGCGTGTGAACTCTCTGTGTACATGCTTATGTCCTCCAATGTACACCAGGCATTGTGGTGCTGCAAATATTCGGAAGCATGACCCTCTGAAAGTCCAGAGAATTAAGTTGCTTCAACCTTCAGTGGCCTGCCGGAATACGGGGTCCGGGATCGAGCACATCACTGCGCTGCTGTCCTGGTTCTTGGCTGGCCATTTATCATTGCCAATTTTTGTTCATGTTCCGCTTTCACAATTTACTCCAGATTTACAAAGTACGCATGAAGCCAGTCTGCCTCCATGTTCTTCTTACACTTGTACAGCTGATTTTTTCTTATCTCCCTCCTCGTCGGTACCAGATCTTCATCCGTAAGAGCATAGGTCAGCAGAGGACGGATCAGACTGTAATAATACCGTTCAACACTCCAGTTTAATCTGGTGCAATCTCTATGAGATGATGATCGGTGATGGGAGTTCTAACATTCTAACTGAGATATGTCATTCTAACCAGGCCATCCATGCTTTCGGATCTTATTTTCCTGGAAAGGTTGCCGTGGAGTCTTACTCACATACCTGCCGCTGAAGGCATTAAGAGAAGTCTCCTTATTTTGACTGAGGGGCTAGCCTAGTACAACTAACGGAACGGCGTCAACAGCGAATGGCTTTCTCTTGACGAGCGCACATACATAGTTGTCTGATTGCCAAGCTTGTACCGCTTTCACTCTGCATAACTCTGCTTTCACGGCGGTTTCCGTGAGCAACTTAGTTTTCAATACGGACAACGCTCCTCGCTGTACGTAGGGAGTTCGATATTACCTTGTGGTCTGATGTTTTGAACAATTTCTATTCAGATTAAATGCAAGGAGTTGTCACGCAGATGGCTATGTCCCGCTCTTCCGAGGTTCATCAGTTCAATTAGTTCCCTTTAATGTCCGTTGTTCCTAGGTCCGTATCGATCTGCGCTCTCCTTAAGAGGTTCGTGGTAATCTAGACGGCGATTCCGTGTTTCTCAAGATGAAGTCCTCAAAACCTTGACTGGCGATGTATTTGGAATTCTGGTCGTGTGTGCTTCTGCGCGCCCGGTGAAGCTCTGTACCGTCGTTATTCTCGGCGACTTGCGGAATCTATTACGAAGCTGAGCGCTGAGGACTGAGGACTTGTCGCGGATAACTACCAATGTTATCACCATTTCTAAAGCCCTCTGACGGACTCCAATTCCACGGTGAACTTATACACATCTTGAGAAGATCGAGAAGTCACGCAATCATATATGTCTACCCCGCTGTAAGTTAGCAATTTGGTTTGCGACCTTGAAATCTGCTGTGATAGCGCTTCCTTCTCAGCTTTATCCTTCGTGCGTGAAGATTGCGTGAGAAGACAAATGAGGATACAAAGACATCGATTACCTCCAGAAACCGCATACGGTTCCAAGATAGCAGAGGTCGAAGACATGTACCTCCACACTAATCACTTGTCATCGACATCGATAACAAGCCTAGACAGCGCTCTCCTTGGCCGTAAACAGTTCCTTATGGTAAGTAAGGATCGTAGCACTGACAGTGGCCGGGTGACGCTAGATCGGATCAAGATCCGTACTCCGCCTCCGTGCTAGTATAAGTGTGTAGCCATAAGGTCTAGCTTTTGCTCTTATACCTGTCCTCGTCTACCACCAGTGACTGTCATCGTACCTAAGATTGACATGGTGAGAGTAGTCAACAACGTTGTTATGACTGATGAGCCAGACTTTCCGTCCAGGGTGTCACAGTTGAAGTAATCTCACCCGGTGATGGCCAGAATTTCCCTCGGAAGGGTGGTATGTACCTGCTGTGGTCTTGGTCTCGTGAATCTGCGACCTACTGCGAACACGCAGATAAGGTGACAATACACTATGTGGGTACGCTCGTCGACGGCCGAAAATTCGACTCGAGTAGAGATCGGTTGGTCAAGTGATGCTCTCTCTCGTGAGCTATACTAACACTTCTGCAACAGAGGGCAGCCTTTCGAGACAGAGATCGGAGTAGGCAAGGTCATCAAGGGGTGGGACGAAGGTACGAGACACCCATGTCTGCCACAGTGACTCAGGATCAGTTATCGTTTGACTATCGATACAATCAGGCGTACCACAATTGTCGCTGGGCGAAAAAGCCGTCTTGACAGCAACACCCGATTACGTGAGTTCCGAAACTGCATGCAAATGGACTCTGCCTACTTCTTCCGTGCTGTATCCCAGGCGTATGGCGCGCGAGGCTTTCCTCCTGTCATTCCCCCGAATTCCACACTCAAGTTTGAGGTCGAACTGCTCAAAATCAACTGATCGATGAGCATGGGTAGTTCATTTCGGACTTGATTGTTGTCTGTACATATCTTGTTGGGCCCGGCGAGACTGTGAGATTAGCATTGTTTTATATCATTCGCATCCCCTCCCCTGTATGCATTTACTTGTAATCTGGCTTTCTTGACTGGTCGGGACGGGCGTCGGTGAATATACACGGCTTGCCTGACGGGGCTCTAATCGATGGATAATAGGAGCATCGATCAACAGGTACAGCTGTCGAATGGACGCCGCTGCTATCTTTCAAGATCGTTCAGCCACAGACTGCGCAAAACCGGACATTGCCGGGAATGTACGCAAGCAACTTACAATCTAATGCGGCCGTCATGGTGTAGCAGAGTGTTTAGTTCAAGTCTATCCTCATGCTACGCAGCAGAACTATCCATCCGCTGCGGCCATATGAGATAGTTGGGCTGGTCAATAACGCTCACGCTACCGGATTTATTACAGAACTCGCAAGCGGGCTTTTCGGAGGTAGGCCATGCGCTATTTTCGCCTCATATCGCGAAGGACTGTTAATAATTGCCTGTGGTGCTCCTCTCTCAAGTGACTGGCATCTGAACCTCCTTCTCAGCGCCTTTATGCTGGATACTATGAGGACTAGGCCCGGGCGTACCCTGTGCAAACGCCATTATCTGGCTAATGAAGTCTTCCTCGGCTCGGCTTAACTCCTCCAGGATTTCTGCCATCGAGGTATCTGCGCCACGAAGGTCAGTGCTTGCCCTTTCTCAAGATGCCGTTCTAAGCTGGGTGCAGACCTCGAGATGACTGTCGAGCATCCCGACTTGTATCATTGTCACGCATGAACTGCCTCAATTTTTCTCGGAATTCTCCACATTGCCTTTCTTTCTCTATTCTTCTGGTGTCTGTCAGCTGCCTCCTGTCTTTCGTTACTTGTCTACATTCCCGAACTTGTTGTCCTGTATTGCGGATCAACTCTGTGAGCTGTAATAGCTGTTCCTGAACGGGTGGATGACGGGAGGGATCTTGTCCTGACATGAGACTGGTCGAAATTCAAGCCGAAGATTGATAAAACAAGGCGATAATACAAACACCTCTTTCTTGGAATTCCGTGAATCTTACCTTCAGCTCTGCCGCCCTATCACATCACATGCTTCTCACGTGATTCCGTAGACCATCGACTTTGGCAGTTGACTGGTCTCATGGTTGGACTGTTTTGAAATATAGTGAATGGTCACATTCCAGGAATTCAGAATGTCTTCTTTTCACTACTTCCATACCATTTTCTAATCTTGACAAGAACATATTTGGTGCAAAGCTGTAATATGTTATTGCTGCGCCATATCCTGCACAGCTTCACTGCTTTATTCTGTCTGGCTGTCAGCGATGTGAATAGCATCTACGTTCCCATGGGTCTCAACCAGAGCACAATATTTTATGGCGGCGGTATTCTGGACGACCGAGAGGTGTACATCCCCGTGATCACAGATCCACATGCTTCCACAGTATGGACGATTGGTTCTAGGGCAGAAGTTACCTGGCAGGTTTATTGTACATACAGTCAAAGTTCTATGGCTGACGGCACCATACCGGCGTTCTTTTTTACCAGGGATGTAAGTAGTATCCCTTCGGGTCTCACGGACTTTACAGGCAAGATTGTTCTTGGCTATTTGGATAAAGGCACTGATGAGCACCTTGACCTCGGTAAGATTCGTCTGTTTATTACTCATCTACCCGTAATAAATATGAGAATGTAGATAATCCTCTCGCGGAGGGATTCAACATAACTGAGGGCCACGTTGAGGTTGAAGTACCCAATGTGAGCCCCTCAAACGAGTATATTGTTGTTCGTAAGTGTCGCCCCAGTTCGCATCTTTTAGTATTGTTGATGGGTAAACGTACTTGACTACTCTGCATTAGTCTTCGGAGACTCTGGAAACAGGAGCCCGACCTTCACCATTGTGTGAGCGCCGGCCGTGTTTTTGCTACAATTCACATTGTTACGGATAACAGCCTCATCACATTCATCCTTGTATTCTGTGTTCAACAAATGTGATCGTGAATATGCATATGCTGCATCTCAATTTGCAGAAAATTGGATCATCCTAAGTTCTTAGACCAGATCTGACAATCCTTTCTATGTCAGTCAGAGTGCACAATGATTTCTGCCATACGTTCTTCCAGCCTTCGTTGCTAAGGTTTGACAGACTGTGCATTGATCCAGGATTTAATTTGTCCTTACTTTCCTGCACAAAAAATTTTGTTATCGATGTTGAATATACGACCCAAATGTGTTGTAAATAAGCTACCTATCTCGGCTATCCGCGCTCACGTTTATGGACGTAGCAGTTTGCCAAAGAACCTTCTTCATTCGCTTTTGATGTTTTCAGAGCTACTATATTACGGAAAATCTTTAAGTTACGGAGGCCCCAGTCCCCGAAATTGCAGTGAGACGTGGTGAAGACCAGTTCCGCTAATATTATCGTTGACGGACGAGCACGCCATGCGGACCCTTTCACATCGATGACTTTGATGCGCGAGATTTGATTAAATGTAAGAGTCACAATTGCAAAGTTGTCGACGCATGCTGCGCGGTCCGCTGATATTGGTCCCGGTGAGAGTCGACTAACATGGGCTTCGACACGGGGATCTTGGACGGCTCATCTCAAATGGCCCACTTATGACGAATGGACGAGTCTCACGGTTCACATAACCCTGCCTCTGACGTTCGTGTGGTGGAGATGAAAATCGACAGAGTTCGAACTTAAAGCGTTTCCTATTCAGTACGCGATCGATCAACACACACATGTTGCAAATGAGCGTCTTGCGATTGGTCACTAGGTGCTGCATGTACTGCGTAATTAGACTCAACTCGGATACGACTTACAGACCTTCTGCCTTCAGCCAGGGCTGCATGGTATCTTCATCACGGTACACCCTGGAGCACTGGCACAGATTTGACCAGAGGAAGTGAATATATGAAGCCATTATTTCATCAACCCATTCTCTCATGTGCATCCGCAGGATATCATCAATTGTTATCTGTCGCTGTCTCCTAAACCTTCGCCGACTTTCCATGTCACAAGGCGAGAGTCGCACAATCTTCTCATCCTTCGTCTGGTGAACGGGTGTTCAACCAATATAATCCGCATTGTCACATCCAAGTCCGGCGGTCATTGTTGCTGAGGATACGGCCACCAAGAGATATCCTTTAGATTCTGGTCCAAGCAAGTCAGGTGGACTGAGCACGGTATATGTAGGTGAATGTGGCGATCTCGACGATCTGGAAGGGGACTGCCCGCAAAAAATAGACGAGTTGGAAATCGGACTGTTCCAATTGGGAGATGCTGGATGATTGCAAGTCATCTTGGATTTCTGGTCCAATGCAGACTTGAAACACATTCGTAGTAGGTCCAGTTTGGTTATATCCCAGATACTCGCCTGATAGCCCTCAAAAGGTGTCTTCAAGTGAATGACCACGTTGGCACCGTGTTGGCACGCCGAGGCGGCTCTAACGAGACGCAGAATGCCTCATGCCTCACACATTTCACTATGCGTCTAGGGATTTCGCTCGATGAGCATGGTCAACCCATCGCCCCAAAAAAACTCGGCAGTCCGAGACAGAACAACAGTCTATGCTTGCCTAAAACTCATGCTCTTTGAGCTTAGTAACCTGGCATCTTCATGTGAATTTGGGGGTTCATAAACGTCCGTCATCCGTCAGAATCACGCGAGCGCGGAGGCATCGCACCATCGAGGATCATCTTTTTGTTCTCATACACGTTCAGCCATTCCTATCTCTCATCAATGTCATGGGGCACAAAATGCTGTCAGTCAAGAGTTACGGTTGTAAATGCAGCTTACATTCAGTTTCTTGTGGATGGATAATGGAGATTTAAAATCGTGTGTCTGTACCTCTATTGTTTGCAATTGATTAAAGCAGGAAAAATGTCATTACATTGAGGCTAAGACTGCGGACAAGTGAGCGAATATCTTTCCATCAGATTACATAGGGAAACAATGTCGGGTGATTCCAGTCCCGCAGGTTGACCAATGGAATATTACCTCCTTCGCACAGGCATACCTCGTTTGCTCGATATACCTGTCATATTGCTTGAAAGTGCGTCGCGAGTCCTCTGTTCCTGAAACGAACTCGAGAGTTCCGTGCGCTATTGCTTCGCAAAGAACCTGTGAGAACCGAAAAAGGCTACGATGCAGAAACAGTGTCGCCCCATTGCTGGTCAACCATGAGATGAGGATCAATAAAAACAGACTAAATGATAGACATGACGTACCTCACACAAAAAAGCACGACTTAATACTAGTACGCTCACAAAGAGCATAAAAGAGGAAAAAATTGAATGACCATGACATTGCAAGAATAGTCTGAATCGAGTTTCACGCAGGCTGTACGGCCCAGAGCGTGAGCCGCGAAGTGCACTGAAGGACGGCATCCATCAGGAGTGCCACGTTCTCCTCGTTTGTCTCTTGTCCACCACCCATGTCCATGAGGAGCATCGATGAGGACCGGCTATTCAGCCACAGGCTATCGTCCTAAGATAGCCTGAAAGCCCACCCGTGACAAAGTGGGCTCCGTGAGACACGATAGAGGCGACGACAATGACGGAATGCCACCCAGTCCCCGCGACGTATCCCAAAGCCGCGGATGTCCATAATCCTCCCTCTAGTCCATGACATTGACATAAAATGACAATGCACGTACAAGCAGATCTCTGGATTCACCGAATCGTGACGGAGACGTCGCGGCTGTTTTTCTGGTGCGTCGCTCAGTCGTTAAGACTGGACCCAGCTAGAGTCGATCAAAGGAGACAAGAACTCTCAGACCTTAGCCCGCTCACAAACGTGGAGCCCAAGGGAGTCCTGTATGGTGTGAGCCTCGCGGCTTTCGCGCTGTCATGGTCAGGAAGAAAAAAAAACTGAGAGGCTGAAAGCGCTGCCAAATTCGGAGCTTCGTCCACGTGGCAGTCACGATCGAGGCTCAGCGCTCAGTTCCACATGCATTCAGTAGTTTGACAGTCGTTCTGAGCTGCATATACCTGCGACGCCCACCACATTGACAGGGCTGAAACTTGTACTTTAGGCTATGGATTTCTGTTTGAGTATCGAAGGCTCTCGCGCGGGCATCAATCTTAGCTATTCTACCCCGGATGCCTGTTCATTTCCTTCAATATTCCCGAGGCGTCGACTCAATAGCAGAAAGCGCCATTAATCGGTGACAGGACACGTTATGATCCAAGAATTACCATGAACATCATCCAGCATTTGTATGGAGCTGGGCTGAAGCTTTACCAGATGTGACTCTTGGCGCATAGGCACGACTGTGTACTTTCGAGTTGTGCCATACTTGATATATGTTCTGTCTTAATAACTGCTGGAATTGACACGCTGGAGATCGACGGTCCACCCCCGAGGACGATTGCACCTCCACTACCTTGCGGCCGTATAAAAACTGTATTTATTTTCCTCGACCAGCCCTGCTCACCGCCCCGAACGCACATTCTGCCTTGACGAGCCAAGAATCAACCGTTGTTTAGTGGCATCCCAGATGTCTTCCTTAGCGTCTTTGTCAGCCATCCCATTCTATGCTTGGCGCAAAGTGCAACGGGCTGTACTAGAGCCTGCTGCGAGGATCTGTAAAGATCCTTTATGTTCTGTTGCTGAGGCCGCGATTGTCAGGTGCACATCACTCGTCACCATTCCTGCTTTTACCTCGATCGCTTATCACTGGGCATATCAACTTTTCATACCTATCCCTATTCTAGCCTGCTGAAGAGCATTACGCTCGGCCGCCTGGTCGTCCACACCTCCTCTCGCACTTATGTATTCCCCGCGAAAACCTCTCAGCACTTGGTTCCACGCGAGTCAGACTTGGACGGACAAATGCTCAACGCAGAACTAACCGTTCGTAGTCCAATCTTCTGGCTAAGGCTTGCTTCCATGGGAGACCTTGGCTTCGCTGAGGCTTATATGTATGGTGAGGTCGAATGCGCCGACCTCTTTGAGATATTCGAGGTGAGCACGGATCATTTTTGAATCGCATATAGTACCTCGTCGCGTTTGTTGTCTAGCAGCCCTTGATACATTCCCCACGTAGAAGGTGCCTGTTTTGTACGATCTACCTGAGACCCTGCAATATCAGTTCATTTCAGCGCGCATATATGTGCCTTTTACATCGAAGACCTTGCGATATGGGGTTTGGTCACCTAGGGAGGATTATACCCCTCCGTCTGGTGAAATGATGCAGATTTTAAATTTCTATATGAATGCCCCATTTCATCATAATATGTGTCTTATTTGCCTTCGTCTCTTCGGTTTTATTTCTCTCGGAAAATCATATATTCAAATGTCGAGTGCTGACGTGTCTTTTTTGTTGATATAGGTGTTCCTGGCGAACAGCGCATGTCTCGCCTCGCTAGACACGCCGCTGGCACGCCTCTCGCGTATCCCGCAGCAGTTTGCGGGTGCATACCTCATCAACACTCTCGCCAATGCACGACGCAACATCAGCGCACACTATGATATCAGCAATGAGATGTTCATGGGTGATCTCGACTATACATATTTGAGGTTATGGGCTAAATGATTTACACGACGTCCCTCTCAAAGGCTTCCTGTCGAAGGACATGACATACTCTTGCGCGATATTCCCAGGACTGGATGCAGACTTGCGGTCTACCAGTCTGCCCTCTATGGGCGGCATTGGTGTTGGCAGTCCGGGCCTTACTGGCTCGCCTGCTCAGCGCAGACCTTCTATTGGAAACTCCTTCGAATGGACGACCACGACGGGCAGCCTCTCGCACTCTCAGTCCACTCTCGCAAACATACACCTCGTTGGGCTCGGGTTGAAAGATACGCAACTCGATGCTGCAGACGGGAGTGCCCACCCCTCCGAGGGCAGAATGAAGGCCATGCAGAACGAGGACGCGCTGTACGAAGCCCAGATGCGCAAACTGAGGCACATAGTCCGCAAGGCCGATATCCGCCAGGGGCATCGGGTAGACACTCGTCCCCTTTTCCTTTCTAGCATTCGATTGAATCACCGTGATATTTCGCAGGTGCTTGAGATCGGTACGGGCTGGGGCGCCCTCGGGATTCTGATTGCTACAACTGTTCCGGGAACGACTGTGGACACGCTCACACTGTCTACACAGCAGGCTGCGCTCGCGGGTGAGCGCGTCAAAGCTGCAGGGCTCGAAGCGCGGGTGAGGGTCCACCTGATGGACTACCGGGACATGCCCAAGGAGTGGGAGGGCGCGTTCGACCGCTTAGTGAGTGTGGAGATGGTGGAGGCCGTGGGACGCGAGTTTCTGGAGGTAGGTATTGGTATCTATCGTTGTTCATGTATTCGGGAGATTCCGTCCGTCTCGCCTGCCACCTTCTACTTGAATTGTTTCCTTGTGGCTCGTTACAGCGTGGCCTTGCTGATTGATATGGATGTTATGGAGTGTAGACGTACTGGGAGAAGATTGACTGGGCGCTCAAAAGAGAAACTGGCGTCGGGGTAATCCAGGGTATTACCCTTCCCGAAGCCCGTAGGTGCCTCTTACACTGCTAAAGCTGACGAAGTGTTGTTCATCGTGGGGTTTCCAGGGTTCGAAACGTACGTATGTGGTACGGACTTCATCCGGAAGTGGGTGCGTGCCCGCTCTCTTACGAAACTATTTGTGTATTTTGAGATCAGAACTAAGTTTATGTTTACAGAGTAAGCCGTGCTCTCTACAATACCTGCATTCTGCACAACTGACCTTCGCCTTTCCCTCCCGGATGCTTTAGTATTCCCGGGCGGGTTTCTCCCTACGCTGACGCTGCTCGTTGACACGCTCACGCGCGCGTCGCAAGGGCGTCTCGTTGTCGATTCTGTTTCGAACATCGGACCGCACTACGCACGCACGCTGCGCGAGTGGCGCCTGCGATTCGAGGCGTGCTTCGAGGATGTTGTCGTTCCTGGTCAGTATATATCTTATCCTCTACCTGGTGGCTTAACGAACCTTACCACGTTTGCCGCTGGGTGCTCTACATCTTCCGTAGCCCTGAAAAAACAGTACTCTGGCGTGGCGGATGACGCAACAGTAGGCAGAGAGGAGATCGATGTATTCAGGCGGAAGTGGCTGTACTATTTGTAGGTCATCTTCTCTGGCGTAGGGCGCTTCGTACTTCTCACTGATCCATGTATTGTAGTTGCTATTGTGAAATGGGGTTTGCGATCCGAGCTCTGGGCGGTGAGCATAGCAGACTTCTCAGAAGTACCTGTCTTGGTGACCAGTCGTTTCTTCCTGACAGACCATATAATCGCCTTCACGCGCGAAGGCAATGTTGACTACGGTTGCCAGGTATTCGAGTGATATGGATGATGTGCGGTAGGCGGATTCACGATAAACGTCTGCTTTCTTGGAGGAACAAATGATGTTTTTCAAGCGCAGTCGGGGTTGGACTTTAGCTTGTCATAACGAGGTGGGTTAGGACATGCTTAATTCATGCTGTTTCGTTTGAACCTTGGCTCATGAAGAGTAAGGGATACTTCCGCACATTGCGAATTATTTCTTGTCAATAGACGATTTGCATTCGTAGATTGAGTAGCAGCCTGTTTCTCCTACGTTACTGTCGCGAGCATTCAATTCAGCCTTGGCCTCATGGCTCCCCGTGGCTAAAACGGCCTTCCACCCTCCATCTGAATGTCCGTCGACGGTACTCAGTACCTTCCCCGTCATAAGTCTGAGCCTCGCAGGGACAGTAGACCCGATCTCTCATGGATTCCGCGTGCTTTTCGTGTCGATGATTTGCCGAAGTTGATTAGGTCCCGCGGCGCTCGTGGCCGCGTGCTCGCCTGCAATTCCTCGTCCACACAGGATGAATGGACGTTCGACACTTCACGTGCTCTGTCTGCCGCTATAGAGCTTTTGTTACCCGGCGTCAAGATAATAAGGGCCGCAGAGACAGTCGAAATGCTACGACCCTTAACAATATCGTGAAATCACACGAGGAGACGCTCAACGTGTGAACAAGGCTGCGCGCTACTCATTCTGCGCTACCGACTTTTCGACCTTGACTTACAATTCACCAACCATTCCGCTCCTCGAGGGCGCACGCGTCCTTGACCTACCCGCCACAATGGACGGCGTACATCTCGACGGCGATACGCTCTCTCAAGGCTCCTCGGAAAATACGCCGCTCCTTCAGCACCAGCAGCCAAAAGACCGCTGGCAATCTAGGATCTCGCCCGCTTCCCTCATTATCCCCGTCGCCATAGTGTACCGTCTGGCTACGCTACTTCCGTCCACGACCACTTTCTATGTCGTGCGCCAGCTCGTTTGTAGACTGTGGTATGCCTCCCGTGACCCAAGCCAAATTCCTCCAGACGGCCGGATGCCTGACGCGCTCTGTTCTATTCCTGGGGTCGACAAGTCTTACGCGACTGCGCTTACGGTCATGGGCATTTCCGGCGGAATAGCTTGTTAGTAGAATGAGCCTCCTTTCGCTCCACTCCTGACCCCAGCCATACACAGCCGTGATCGCGTATAGCGCAGTGAGCTTCTTCGCGTCCAGGTTTGGCAGGAAACCCGCCATCTTGGCAGTGCTCACGCTAGGAATGTCCGGGGATGTCTTTCTCATCATCTCGAGACTAGTCTTAGGGTCATGGCTCGAGGCGGTGGCACTCGTGCTTTGGCTTGTCTGCCAGTCGTTTTCGGATCCGTTGATATTCGTATTTGCCACGAATATGTTCATTGTGGACTTGGTCAGCGCAGAGGACAGGTAAGCACGAAACAACAAGCTATCCTATACCTTACTAATATCAGTCTCGCCAACCTAGAACAACCGCGCTCAGTGGGATGTCCGGATGGGCTACATTGGGTGGGCCATTTTCCCTCAATCAAGCACCGCCGCGTTATGACCTATCATCTAGGCGGCGCGATCTCTTTCACCGTCGGAGGGATGATCACGACGCGCATGGACAACGTCGTGCCCGTGTACGGCGTGGCAGGCGCCATGCTCGCCGCGGCATGGGCCTACGTCTACTTCATCTTGCCCGAGTCCTTCCCCCGAGAGAAGCGTGAGGAGCTGCGCCGCCAGCGTCTCGCCCAGGCCCAGGAGGCCGCGAGCGCGGACACGCAGCAGCAGAAGGGGCAGCGCGTGCTCGCGGCCCTCGCGGTCCCGCTCGAGCCGCTGAAGCAGCTCAGGCCGAGCCACAATCCCGTCACGAGGCGGCGCAACTGGCGGCTCCTGTACTGCGCCGTGCACGCGTTCTTTGCGGAGGTGGGCGGCAGCTACAGTGTGCTCTCCATAATCACGTTTCTCACCACACGCTACAACTACACCCCCGCCGAGGTACGCGTGTTTGTTACACTGCCAGCTCGTCTGCGTAGTGATGTGAACCTTAGACGGGATACGTGCTGACGACCCTGAACTTGACTGACGTGTTTGTCTTGACCATCGTCATACCGCTCGCTGTTCGGCGTTTGCTGCGCCCGCTTTATAGACGTAGACAGCACCTTCCGGTGAACCCGTCCAGCGAAGAGCTCAACGAGGGTGAGACGGTGACAGAGGCAACGGACCATCTGGACGTGCACATTACGGTCGTGTCGTGGCTCATCGCTGCGTGTGCATACGTCTTGCTGGGCAACTCGACCACGCGCCCGACGCAGCTTGCCTGTTAGTGCCCGCCCGAACTCCGCGATGTTTTCTCTCACTGATTGCACGCTGTAGCTGTCGTACTTCTCGGCTGCGCTTCAGGGCGCTCTCCCGTCTTCCGGAGCTTAGTCGTCGCTACGGTGAATCCGTTGAAACAAGGTGCGACTGCAGATCGTTCCTAAGATCAGTGCTCGCGGTTTGACACACGTCGACAGGGGAAGCACTGGCTGCGATCGAGATGGTGTCAGGTTTGGGCATGTTCCTGTCGCCCATTGTCATGGGCAGTATTCTCACAGCGTTGGTCTCGCTCCACTCCTCGCATGATCGAGTGCTGAATAATTGGGCTTTGATAGTACGATCTCGACCCTGCCACAAGTCGTGTTCTGGGTGCAAGCCGTGCGTGCTTCTTGCTATACTACCTATCTTGCACTCCTGATCTTGTCTGGCCTTGCAGGCGGTCGTCATCACAGCTGCTTCTGTCTTGTTCCTCGTCAGAGATTCTGACCGCTATCAAAAACCGCAAGAGGAGTAGATTGGTATCATCGGTTGTCACTGGTGTAGGTGGAATTGTACATTATTGCTTCGTAATCGGTTATTCTGTCGTCTCTATCTTTACTGGACGCCAAGTCGTCCTATTTAACGTTCATTCGCGGCTGTCAATGTTTATTGAACGCTACTGAGCATGGGAACATGGCGTTCGCGGATGCCATGGTGCCCTGACTTGGAAAATTTCATACCCCATTTGCCTCACCACTGCGCGAGGCAGATATCTACACTTGCTACAACCAACTGTGTGGCGTAATTGAAGGCGCGCCGGTGAACAGTACTCAATAAATAGGTGGTCAACATCAGATACCAGAAAATGCTTGATTCAAATAAGACCCCGTCAATGAAAGCGTGTACATCATGTCTGGCACATTTATTCACAAATAATCGCAAACTAAAACAACTCCAAATTCCTTGACATCACGAGATAAAAAATGTTGATAATTCTACACCCAGGATCCCTACCGGTTCATACACCGCAATTTCACTTCCTTGGTGCTCGTGAGACTGGGCGATATGAAATCCAGACTCGATCGTTACAAAGCTGCACACCTGTGTAATCAGACCAATGCATACTCACACCGAGCATAAAATCTTACCCCGGCCGTAGTGGCTCTGGATGTCATCGGTGAAGTCTTCATCCGAGTCCGCTGAATGCAGCATAAATCATCGTAAGAGATCTGGAGGCAAGTTAAGTGATAAACGAGCGCTTACCGCGACGGCCGTAGTGACTTGCCACATCGTCAGTGAAGTCCTCGCGGCCGTAGTGGCTTTGGATATCATCGGTGAAATCCTCACGGCCGTAGTGGCTCTGGATATCGTCCGTGAAGTCTTCCTCGTCTAGACGATAAAACATGATATTGTTAGAAAACCAGGAGGCTCAATGAAAGATTCATAGCTTACCACGACGTCCGTAATGGCTCTGAATATCATCAGTGAAGTCCTCCTCCGCTAGAGCGCGAGGGTATGTAAGACTCAAATTATGTGAACAAAAATCGGAGATTTACTGCTGCGGCCATAGTGACTCTGGATATCATCAGTGAAATCCTCGTCAGCTGGAATTTTTTTATCAACGCCGGGAAAAGAATGACAGGGAAAAGACGAACTGACCGCGACGACCGTAGTGGCTCTGAATATCATCGGTAAAATCATCATCAGCTAGAACATGTTAAATATCCATCGGTCACCGGAAATCAGGGCGTAAGACTTACATTGACGGCCATAGTGACTTTGAATATCGTCGGTGAACTCCTCATCGGCTTAGAAGTGGCAAGCAACCATCAGGAATTCCAATTTAATGGATAACGACATTAAGAGGCATACAACGACGGCCGTAGTGACTTTGAATGTCGTCAGTAAAGTCGCCAGAAGCCATGTCTGGTTCGTAGCTGAATGTATATCTGCGCTGTAAGCCTGCGCCTAAACGGTCGTGAGCATACCGAGCGCGTTAGGCGTTGCCAAAGACTTACCAGCCTCAGGCCGAGGCAATGCTGCCACCCCGAGGGTGACAAGCGGGACAAGCGCAGCGAAAACGACCGTGAACTGCTTGAAGTGCATTGTGAGCTCTGGAACTTGCAAAAATCGAGGGATCTAATGAGCGACGTCCCGTGGTCTCACCTTAAATACGGACGCAGAATGTCACCAAAAGCTCATGAAAGCTGGTAGAACCTTTCCAGATATCACTAAGCCGTTAGCAGCAGGTGTACTCCCGGAGATAGGGACTCTCCGAGACACTCGTGCATCCTCAGCATCACGAAAGTAAGACGTTAGAATGGACGTCTTGCATGAGGCCGAGGTCCGACGAACTCAGGTGACAGACTGTAATAGTGAGGGTGTTTAAAATGCAATTCCGATGGTCACTAGCGGGCCCTAGAGCTAGGGGCACAAGTTCTAGAAGTTCATATACTGCATTCCGATTTTGCGGCGATTGCTAGCCTGCATGCGGATAGAAGCAACAAAGACCAAGATTGTGCGAGGGCACGAGCCTCATAGCTCCGACTGAGGAATCGTTTTTAGTGCATAATAATAACATTGGGTGAAACAGAAGAACTAACTTACTACGCTAGACGCCAATACGTCAGCTCCCAAAAACGACAATGAGACCCCTTTGGACTATGCAACGATGGTCGGAGATCATCAGATTACAAGCGCGTAATATACTCGATATTCAACTGCGTGAGCACATCTATACATGACTTTGACAATCAGGTTCCATGCATCATTCTAGACATATAAGGAAAGTACCTTTGTAGTTGAGACGGAACACCCTTGACTTTGAATAAATCAATTTAGACGCCTGCAAAGCGCTCTGCGCCGAGCAACAATCCAGCTGACCATCGGATTGACCCATGGCAGGAGGAAATTGTTAAACATCACGCAGGATGTCAGGTTCGCACAGAAGCAAGGACCAACGTGCCATGTAAATAACTTGTTAACCCTAATGGCTGCCAGCACGAACAACTTCAAAGGTCGCTGTTGAGATAATTACGACTTGAAATGAGGATTCTTGGCTCGTGTTCTGCAAGTAGTCAGATCTGGTACCGTCAACTGGGTAAGCTTGCTAGGCTGATGGTTTATCAGATGTCATATCAGGTAGAAACTGCATTATCGCAGAGGACATGCAATGCGAGTGACTGAAGACGGCTGTGGATTCCAAGAATGGCATAGATACAGTCAGTCTGTGTTCGACATGATGACCCTACAAGGTATGAACAACCCGAAACCAGTAGGGCAAACTCAGTCCCTTACGGGTGCTGTCGGTACGGACAACCGAGCCGGGCAACCCTTCCGAGCGTGTGGATTTCCTGCCCACGCCACGTAACGAGGGCACCGATCGATAACGGTGCACCGCTCATGGGGGCGCGGAGCCTACTTACTATCCCTAACTCTACATGTACCACGGTGTACGGAGTATAAACCCGGTGAATTTAAAAAAAAAAAAAAAAAAAAGGTATGAACAACCCTAAAGGAGACCCAGACGCGGGAAGAAGCCAAGACATCCTATGCATACTCCATGGTGTTGGCAAGTTACACCATATTCACGCAATTGAATCCGGCGGTGTAGAGTTCGATGGAATTGAGACATTGTCCCACGTACACTCGACCCTGCAGTGACTCCGTGATCAGTTTATCGTTGATCAGTACCCTCAATCTTCGAATATGTCAGGCCATCCCAAAAGACGAAGCATGGCGGCTAGCCGTCGAGTTCGCACGAGGTAGCGATGTAAATACCAGTATTTGTCGAAGTGATGACCATAAGTACTTGGGCAATTATTCGGCGATTTCCGTTCACAGCCGGTACTTACTTACTTGGTAGACATGGTAGAAAGATGCACTCAACTCGTCCCTACTTCGGTGCCTTTGATTTCTGTCAACACAAATATCCCTCTGAATAACAAATTCGTCTAAATAATTTTCTTCGACGCGTCTGCTATCTGACAGCCCCACCTCGTTCTCCGGCGATTCTTGATCTGGCCATCTCATGGTTCCATCAGACAGAAACTCCTCCCATGTTCCATTCCAATGCAACCTATGATGCTAACGAGGAAAGTCTTCTCCAATGGCCGTCTGCGAAGAATCTCGCTTCATTCCATTTGTTTCGAATCTGTTTGACCTGTTATATTGTTCTTGCTTCTCTAGCGTGGACTGGACTCGGACATGAACTGTCCGACTTAGCATGCATCATGGGATTTCCAATCCTGCCTTCATCTTCGCATGACATACGTGCGAGTTAGTTGCGTATCCATAATATCTATGATATGTATGTGTGCGGTTCAGAAAGGACTGGCACTCACTCTCGAGTTCCTAAGCAATGTTGGCGTCCGCAGTTAGATACACTCCCGTCGAACAGACGGATGACGATGCCGCAGAGAAATTGTTAGGGCGGCCCACTGATGACTTCCACCTTCCAAGCAAGCTGTTCCAACGACCATCCTGGCAGCGGTTCTGTCCATGGCTCATCCATGGTGTCCTATTTTGCTTATATTCTGTCTTATTTCTGGCGTTGTATACGCGCACCCAGTCGCCTGAGACTACTCAGTGTGTCGGCCTGCTATCCACTTACTGTACGTATTGGACATATCTCTCCCCAGGCGGTGTACTAATTAGTCATGCCAGCCCCTGCTTACGAGGCTGTCGAGTATAAAACCGTACGATTCAATGGGACTTTAGACTTTCCTTCTCCCTATTCCGGTCCTCCAAGTCCAGCAGTTGATGCTGCTTGGGACCGAATAACCACAAATAATAGTTGTGAGTGTTCTTATTGTCCATTTGGTAGTCTGGCGGTATTCAACAATGCGCTTACTCTAGTGCGACCGATACGCGTCGCTGACAGAGTTCTCGACAAGATCTACAAGAGTGGAAGAGCCTCAAATGTCCAATATCACGAAGAAGACGGCGGCGAGAGCATGGGCACAATTGAGGTTTTCCATCAGCTGCACTGCCTAGTACGCATTTCATACTCGGCGCAAGTATTGTATGAACTGATCCGAGTCGACTTAGAACATGCTTCGCAAATATACATACCCGGATTACTATCCAGAACTTCAGGACCTTTGGAACACTAGACCCCATTTCATACGTAGTCATCTAGGTATAGACTTCCCCATCTTCCATGAAGCAAACTTTGTATTTATCCAACATTTGCAGATCATTGTGTCGAAATTATCAGGCAGAATCTTATGTGCGCTGCCGACGTAGGGGTGATAACTTACGACTGGCTCGAAGAATGGGACATACCATTCCCGGACTTCAACACTTGGCATCAGTGTAGAAATTTTGACAAGATTCTTGAGTGGAGCATTGAGCACAGGGTCCATATACCGAAGGAACATATCAGACGGCTCGGACACGAAGTTGATTTACCTGGGCCTCCCCAATGATGACTTGCGCGTCTCATATGTTCAAGGTTTTATATGTAGGCATTTGTAAAGGACATGGATGTATGTTACCGCTTGAATGGCCCCATACGCTCATGCACCCGCATAATTTGGCAAGAATTGAGGCCTGAAGTATTGAAGATAGATACCGGCCATCCAATAATGAAGAATCACGTCTGAAGCTAGATAAGTTTACTCCCCGAGGGTTCGTGGTCGTAGGACTCAGGCGCATGACACCTCAATGGATATTGACGTATCCAGAGTATAGCAAAGATAATCGAAAGACCATATGTGGGTATAAATAAGCTATCTGACGCTGGAATAGTCTGCGATAGCAGTGACATGAGAACTACAGTAAGAACTAGGCTGTGAAGAATGCACCAAATATAATGATAGCACATCAAGTATGACGACAGGAAACAGACCAAATCAAATCTACACGTTTCAGTCGAATCGCAAAGAGAATAGTTTGGAATCAGGACAAGTGGGTAGGGAGTCCACGATTTTGCGCGGCATTCTGAATGTCGTTGAGAGAGATAGCGGACTCGTCGCACATACTTCTGAATATTCCATCTTGCGCGTATAGGTTGGCAGGTGTGTCTAGTTCTGCGATGCATCCCGCATCTAGCACACATATCCGGTCACATGAAAGGATAGTATGAAGGCGATCTTAATAGGTCAAGGTGGTTAACATGAACAGTAGAGTCAGTGGGTTGAAGATACATACGAGCAATACATAAAATGGTGCGATCGTGAAATTCACGTGAGATAGTCTCTTGGATCTTTTTGTCAGTTTCAAAGTCCACGGATGCTAGTTCGAGCTCATCAGCAGAAGTTGAAGACACATATAGCTTCTTTACCTGTAGCTTCATCGAGCACCAATAGTTTTGCATCCTTGACCAACGCACGTGCTAACGATATCAAGGATCGCTAAACGCAGCAGTCATTCAGCGCTCAGGAATGGTCCATCTGAAGAAGTTACTGACCTGACCCACGGAGAGATTACTTCCATCGTCATCAATCACGGTGTCTAACGAGAAGCGGTTTGCAGGAGTATGCGTATCCTTGCCAAGGCTGTTCCCATCAGGATAGAACGTCAAGTCTCCTTCCTTGGGCTGATCGACCAAATATGAACGCTGTAGCGCATCCCAAAGCCGTGCGTCGTCATGAAGCTCGAATGGATCGAGGTTTGAGCGCAAAGATCCCGAGACTACAATTAAGTATTCGACAGTCAACGAGTGGTCATATAATGGGAGTTTGTTCTTGCTTACAGAGCAACTGAGTGATTTCACGTCAGCATGTGTTTCCTTCAAAGTAGATGAATTACATACTGCATCTTGGGGAATAATTGCGACTGCTTGGCGGAGATCTGTCAAGCCCAGCTTGGTGATGTCGATACCATCGATGGTTATAGTCCCTGCTGCCAATTCCACAATACGATAGAGGGCAACCATGATAGATGATTTTCCGGCGCCAGTACTACATGCAACATTGTCAGACATCCCATTGATGCCCCCCCACTTCACGAACGCACCGTCCAACAATTCCAACTTTCTCTCCAGGCGCGACGCTCATGTTGAAGCCCTTCAGTACCGGAGGTAAACCGGGACGATAGGTCAAATGCACGTCATTGAACTCAATGCTTCCGTGGGTGGGCCATGACCGTGGAGGCTTATGTTCAGGGATTTCATGAGGCGCCTCTTGCTCGACGTGTTTTGCATAGTACGCGATCCGCTCCGCACTATTCATCTCATTTTCGAGCGTCGAACCAAGCCGGACTATTTGATTAAAGGACTAAGAAGGAATAGAGTGCCGTTAGTGAGCACAGAGCAGTCTGAAAGGATAGACTCACCTGTTGCACAAGCAGGATATACGAAAGTGAAATGCCTAGAAGACTCATCAGTGATTATACTTATAAATCTTGGATCTCAGACGTACCAGTCTTTGACGGAGAGATGGTGAATCGTGCAATGACGGCAAGTAGAGCAACCAAAAATATAAGCAGTGCACCGAGCATGTCAAGTCTTATTGCAAGCCATCTCTGAGGCGGAAGTAAGGATATGCTACTCTATGGCTGGACCGAAATACATACTTGGTTTGCAATAGTTAACCAATAAGCCCTGATCTTAAATCAATAACGTTGTTATCAGGCCGACAATTTAGGTGCGTACCTGTTCTCATAATCGATCCGATTTTCATTGATTACGCGAAAACGAGCACTCTCCCCATAAGCCCTAATTGTCACCAGTCCTGTGAGGGATTCGGAGAAGTGGGAAAATACCGAGGATCGTAAGATGGCCTCTGATCTGAAGTCAGCCCATATATTAGGGAAAAATGAGGGCAACATACCCAGACGCTTTAACAAACATCAGTAAATTTGTTGTGAATGATTTGCGAATTTGATACTCACTTGAAATTCCCTTGCACTTGCCCGATAGAACATGGAATAATATAGGTAGCATATCGCTAATCATGGAGTTACCATGTCAATCAAAGGCAGCCAATTCCATATGAGCCAACTTACATATGACACCAACCGGGACCAGGAAGAACGGGAAGATGATAGAAATCAGGATGACAGCGCCAAGGACCTGAGAGACGGTCTGCATTAACTGACTCCAGGCATCGCCGATGTAGTTGTCCAACGTGTCTATACATGCGCCAAATGAGTGACATTGCGGCTGGCGTTATCGTGGGTCAACTGACCGGTATCTGTCAAGGAATGACCCAGTCAGGTCGATAGCATGCATGTGATACATGTGCACGTGCTTACCCTTTGAGAATCGATTCATGGCACGACCAAGAGGCTAAAGACAAAAATGTCAATGAGTCCGATTGCCGCGCGTGAAAAGAGAACGGAACAACTGAACGGTAGTCTCAAAGAAAGACATGGGAGCATGCATGATGCGATCGATGGCCATCTGCCAAGTAAACTGAGCTCAAATATAAGTCGAATCATCCCGAAAAATAGCTCTTACACGATGAAGCGCTCTGCTGGCAAAGTATGCTTGGAAGGCGAACATACCCGCCGTCAGCAGGTAGATCACGGTCTGTGCAAAGCCAAGCCCCGCATAGATACCCATCTATAAGTAGTAGGATTGGGTATCGAAAACGAAATAGCATCCAACACACGCACGTAAAAGCCCGAAGATCGAGGCCACTTCCTGCAAAAAGGCTATCAGAATAATCTTTCTCACATGAGCGCAGAAGGGGTTCGTACTCTTCTTGCCAGTAGATCAGCCTGTGAACCGGTGAGTATTATTCCCGATCCAAGTTAAGATATGACGAACCAATACGACGACATGATGTTCGCGGCCTGATATAGGAAGAGCGTCACAAGCACACCAGGTACAAAGATCTTCCCTGTTTGTAGAATGTCAGCCTTAGCAGGTTGCTATTTGCAACTAAATGGAGTAAACATGCCATTTCCCGCTTTCAGATATGTGGTATACACGTCGCCGCCGACAGCACCAGTGTTCCTTTCCTCCACTTGCATCATGGCGGTGCCAGCTCGCCGACACTGACCGCCTCCGGATAGACCCTCTTCGTCATCAACTTCTTCCACAATATCCCCATTTTCTTCGTCCTCGCCGTCCTGCTGGCCCTCCTGGATTGCGAATTCCTTGATCCACCTGGAGAAAGCTCCATTGGCATTTGCTACAAGCTCTTCATATGTACCACGCTCAGCGATACGCCCATCCATCACCGTGACAATGCAGTCAGTCTAGGAACGCTGTTCGTCAGTCCTGATAGATTGGCCAAGAATAGTTACGCATACATATGGGAGGAAATGCAACGCATGTGTCACAAGAATACGCGTCTTGCCCTGTGGGCTGCTCTGGAGCACATTGCGGAAAACCTCTTTACCGACGTGTGCCTATCATGCAAAACATATCAGATTCACAATCGCTCTTGCATGTCGCGTCATGAAATAGAGAACAGGCTAGAGTACTTACGTCCAACGCAGAGAGTGGGTCATCGAAGATTTGTATGTCGCTATCACAGTAGATCGCGCGACATATGTTCAAGCGCTGCTTCTGACCGCCTGAGAGCGATATACCCTGCGCATTGCGAGAGTAAACGACACGTTGCGTGATGAAATGAAGAGCGACAATCCGACTGACCTTCTCTCCGACCTCCGTCATGTCGCCATGAGGCAGCATCGCGAAACTTCAGGAAATGGTCAACGAAACAACGATAAATGTTCAATCAAAGGACCTACTCAGGCAGAAGACACACGTCCCGGACTGCTTTCCAATAACGCTCAGGCTCGAACGGTCGTCCAAAACATATGTTTTCTCGGATTGTCGCATTCTACATGAAAGGGAATGCGGTAATGAGCCACCTTGCGCGTGACATTGAGGTAAGCCTATGCATTCTACCTGAATCCAAGCACCCTGTGGACAATAGCTAACTGATCCGCAAAACGTAACTGTTCCAGAGGTCCTCCGCATCTCACCCATCAAACCCTGTAGTAAACTGGACTTGCCAGATCCCACTGGACCCACAATCGCGCATAGCTGGCCGCGAGGGACGGAAAGGTTGAGCTCCCTCAGCTTGAAGACATCTGCGTTTGTAAACGTTCTAGTGGCAGCGACGGACAGTCGTCCGTGCTTGCGCTTGCGTTTTTTCTTCGGCGAGTCCTCAGATGGTGGCGCGCCATCCCAGGTAAATTCTGCATCCTTAACCTCTAGCGCGACGCTCAGGCTCGGGTCTGTAAGACGCGTTTCATCGACTGTCTCTGCTATGAATACTTCGTACATGCGATTGACAGCATTGTATGCATCAGTGATGCCACTGAGGGCCACAGCTGTAAAGAACAAAAGTATTGTATGAATAAAGTTAATATGGGACGCACAAGGTGCGGTAACTAAAGCGAATGTGTACGCACGCAAGAGCTGCAGAGGTGTCCTCAGCAGTTGAAATAATGATAGTGATGTGAAGATGACAGCCGAGGTCATGTTGTCTAAAGTAAAGTGATGAGTTTATCAGTAAGCAATTAGGCAGTGTTCGATCGCAGACGTACGTCCAGTAAGCGAATAGCTATAAAGTAACATTCAAAGTGAGAACAAGACTGACAACACCGAGGCAATAGCGACTCACGTGACAAATGCCAGAACTGTGGCAAGGACCGGGAACGAGAATGCGATAGCGTTGCTCGCGCCATGCGTGAGGACTAGAGAACGTATGTACTGGATCTCTTTTTGCCTAAGATACATAATTCGCTTTAAGAAGGGCACCTCCCAAGCAAAGTACTTGATGATCTTCATTCCGCCCAGCAGTTCCTGGATGAGTTTGATCCGCTTATCGGTCCATTGCATGCTCTTGCTCCGGATACGCAGCGATCTTTTCATAATCCAGCTTTGGAGCGGACTGCCAAGAAGGAAGAGAGAGAAACCCGCGAGCGCGCTGGGACCGAGATTGACTAGCACTTCGATGAGACAAATAATGATCTGCACGGGCGCACTCCACACTATGTGAAAGTATCCGGCGCAGAAGTCGATCCGAGAAACTACGCATGCAGATCAAACACTTTCCGTAAGTGTTTCACGACGGCACGAAATGCGCACATACCATCCGTCCCGACGTGTGTCACCAGCTTGCCGTTCGTGAGCGTAGCACGGGCACGTGACGTCAGGCGCAGAGAACGCGTGTGGATGGCGGCGATCAGACCGCCGCGCAAGAGCGCGCCGGTGGTCATTGAGCGATAGAAGAAGTGGTGTTGACATAGAGATGCGATCACTTGCATGCCAAGCAGTACAAATGCCAAGCCGATTCCGCGTCCTATTGAAGGAGTCTTGGTTGGTGGATACTGTCTGTGCGCATTATAGGATTCTGTGGCAAAATTGATGATGGCCTGGGAGGAATGCGTATAAGTTACGTGAAGAAGAAGAGAACATCTGTGATACCTGAGTGACCAAAGGACTAAGAATTGTCGTACAATCCGAGATGACCTGCGAACGATGGCCGAGTGAGCTCATCAATCAACAAAGCAGCGGTTATCCTACCTTCAAAATCCCCGCTGTCCAGAACCACCACTTGACGCTGTCGTTCATGGCGAGAATGAGGCTCGGCCGTTTCTGTCCGTCATTAGTTCGCCATCGGTGTTCTCTTTCCGCGCTGTTGCCTCGGAGAGTCCACCAGACCGCCCTCCAACCTGGCTTAATGTCACCATTCACAAGTCGTTCATTGTACGCATCAGCAGCTTTCCTTCTGCGATCGAATGACTCAAGAATTCGGCTGCCAATGCGCGCTGCCATTCTCTCGTCCTGAAGCTTGTACAGATCGGAAACCTCCACGGGGCGAGAATACCCGAGAGACAATATAGGGGTCATCCATGCGAAGGTGAGCAGGCTCCAGAAGCCTGCGCTGGCCTCTGGAGTCAACGGCGCATCCTCATAAGAAAGTTTCGAAGGAGGCGGCGCAGGTTTACCAGAGGTAAAGGGTACGCGCAGATACCTAGAACAAAGGCGTGGTCGAGACAATCCCACTACTCGAAAGACAAGAGTTATTGAGGATGCTCACCATGGTATCTTCTCATAGGTGAGAGCATACGCATCAGTAAGTGTGACCTGATCTGCTTCACGCTCAATGTCTGCTTTCTCTGAGTCTGAACCCATCGCGACTGTCCCGAGTCCCTGTAGAATAGATGTGGCGCACGATGTGCGGAGTGGCGGGTCAGTAGTAAAAACATTTTAATCACATTTATTTTATAGGTTCCACCGTTAAGAGAGCCGCAGTGACGAGCTCTGCACCCACAAGTCGTGAAACATGACGTTGCGGTTGCATCAGGAAATTTCTTTCGGACATTAGATCATATTCGCACGCGCTCCTATTGGCTGCATCTCCCGCAGACATCCCTAAACGGGCGAGAAGCGCTATGGCGCAGCTGGAGTTGTGGCGCCGCAGGCGCAATTGTCTCGCCAGTCGCCTCGCATTCGACGGCTGCGGATGCGCAACGGTCATGTGCAACAATTAGCATCAGCTGCAAGTTCACGTCTTTTCTTCATGAGGGACTTCGCTCTTCACCTTCAGTGTACATCGAAAGTACTGCGCTCTCGGCTTAGGTCTAGCAACTTCCCCATTTCTCCGTTGTCTTGCCATCAAATCAGTGCGCTATCCGGTCACTCGTGGCTACAGTGGGATCATGTCAGCGTTTCAGTGCAGTTTATCAGGTCAAGATTGTCCAGACTTATCTAGACTGATTGACCGTTGACCGGAGTGTTTCAAACCACCTTGGACTGGACCCTTATCATGCGGGGGGGTGTACAATCCCAGACCTTTTGCGAGTCGATAGCCATGCCTTTCAATGCTTTCATTCACATACGGTGAAAACACCACGCAACTAGATTTTACCAAGCTGACAAGAATTTTACTCGTTCTGGATGTGAACATCCTTGAGGCCTACCATCTACCATGCCCGATCCTCGACGCGGTGACTGCGGCCCTACATATTCACTTCCGCTGTCGATCCGTAGCACTCTTCGTGCGGTTCTGGCGCGACCAGAATTTCCAGAATAAATTGCCGATTTTCTGCGCAAACATTACGTTCCGCAGTGAGTTATTCAGAGGGAACGGAAGATTGCTTATTATTATGTAAATCATTGTTCTATGATGTCGGCACCAGTTTATACCACCATTGTGACTGTCAGAACTCTCACCATTGTGATGCATGTGCTGTATGTATAACGTATATGAAGTCTTGACACTCTGAGAGGATGTAGCTGCTGTCATGTATTGCTCCGCATACAAAAGTCTGTCCACAGGGAATGTTGTCACAATGATTCAACGGGAAGTCGAGCTACTCACCTTGAGAAAACATCGGTAATTGGTTCCGATAGTTTTCAGGTTCTACCCCTGAACGTTGAACAACAAGTCCACGAGCGCAGCAACGGAGAGGCACAAGGCACACAACGGCTCTTTCGAACTACCTTTATTGTACCTAGCCATGAAGATAATGCGAGCACTCGATCTCGAAGGCAGGTATACCGACTGTGCAGCAATCGAGGACTAGTATTCGCAGCCGCTATGGACGATCGTCAAGTAGAGAATCCGCAACCTCGACAAGTACTTGGACTAGAATGTTCATAACATATCACTGCGTGTATTTCGTACTGCTGCTGTTCAGGCTCATTCGGCCCGGTCGAGGAAGAAATGTTGGATCGCAGGCAAGACACGCATCTTACGCAGCGATACCCAGGCCCACACTGAGCAGTGCGTGTACGGGCTTTTTTCTTTCACTCTGCCTTTTCAAAGTTTGCAGGCCGTGGTCGCAGTAGACATTGCAATGGAAGGTCTCAGGCAGGTGGCTTCCTGTGTTCGCTCCGTAGTCCGCAGATTTCAACAACTACTTCTGTAGGCAATGCTCAGGCTAGTTGCGGGCCGTAGCGGTCTCAGAGAGCCATGCACCAGGAGCAAGGTCAATGTGACAGACCATCGAGGTCGTGGATGTTATGAGCCGGAGTCTTCCTCCTTGAATCGGCTACTAAGACAAAGCACGTTTATCTGCATCGCCGCCACTGCAGTCCTTACGCTAGGTATCCCATCAAATCTGCATGCTAGATTCAATTCAGCCATAGACTTATTCTACAACGGAAGATGTTCATCTGGTTACGAGCTGGACAACGCAGCAGCATCACGGAGCCTCAGGTAAGTCAACTTCATCTCCCCAGCGCGTTACATGGTTCCGCGGAATGTGGATCTCGTGCGCGTAGCTCCAGTCGAGGATCTTGTCGAAGTTCCGACATTGATGCAAGGTATTGAAATCGGGATACGGGAGGCTGAAGCCTTTGACCCACTCATATGTGATCAGACCGACGTCGCCGTGGCACATGATGTTCTGCCGAATCATTTCAACACAATGGTCTGTCACCACGAGCCTTCAATGTGCTGTCGATATAATCATGAATAAAGATGTCACCTAGGTGAGTCCGGAAGACCTCGGGCTTGGCGAGGAATGAAGGATCCCAGGACTCATAGTATTCATGATAGACATATTTGCGCAGCATGTTCTATGATAAGGAGCGCAACGTGTGAAGAATAGCAATTTCAAACACTACCGCAGTACTGCGTACCAGACAATGCAATTGATGAGTGACCTCGAGCGAAACCATGTAGCCTCCGCCGTCTTCATCACGGAACTTGACCGAAGACGGTCTATCCCTCTTGCCGATCTTTTCAAGCACGTCTCTCGAGATACGCGTTGGCTTCACTGTAGCGATTCATTTGAGCCTCATTCACCTGATCAGTCGAAGGCATGTACCCACCCCCAGTTGATATCCTGTTCCAGGCCGCGTCAATCTCTGCCGTGGGATGTCCTCGGTATATGGAAGGGAAGTTGAACGTTCCATTGAAAAGGATGGGCTGGTACTCGATAGCTTCGAATGCAGGTGCTGCAGCATAGTGGGCATCGTCTCAGCTTCAGCTACAGCTCAAGGAACTTACAGAACGTTGACAGTTGTTTGCCACATTGTACGTTGTTCGTCCGTCGAAAGGATAGTACGAAGAGTGCGATCGACACGCAGAACAAGACACCATTCGCGAGCCATGGCCAAAGGCGATGCCAGCGACGTTTCAGCAGCGGTCGCTCTGATTCGGACTCGGGATTGTCATATAGAGACTGCCCAAGCAGCTTTTCCAGCGACTCCTCATCCACCTCATCAATGGGTGAGTATTTGGCTGTGGATTCGGACATGGTTCCGGAGTGGTCAAAAGCTGAATGACCTGTATTAACAGTCTTATTATTCGACAGGGCATCGGGCCATGACATGCGGAAGTGAATCTGAGGCAACGCCCAGACTGGGCTGGATAAGTCGGAAAGGGAAGTAGAATTTGTGCTCATATTTTCACAGGATCGGAAGTCACAAAATTGGCCAACGAGGCCCAAAGTACTAGAAGGACATCGCCGCCGGACTTCTCAATAGCTGTCGACATCACGCGTCTAATTGGCGTGGTGTATAGTGCGCATTTCTCTCTGATGGAACATCGATACGAGAAGCTAAGTCAACGCACGATTGAAGCGCTCGAGAGTCAAGCACATTGTACACTATTCCTACCGACATGGCACGTCAGGTAGTTAGCGCTGAACGATCTCGCCATAATCCGTAAGTAGCTAACCAATACACCACTACCCAGTGCAATCTTGACTGAATGCGGTTACGTCGATAGGAAACTTGTCAAAGTTTATATAAATGTCCGCGCGTTCTTTTCCCGGGGGCCTCCCAAACTTGGACGGTGAAGCTCTTTAGAATGAACCTTTGATCGACAAACCATTGTATCAAGAATTCAGGAGCCTGCGCCCTTGTACTGCACTCTCGTGTCATATCGGTGCATACCGGCGAGCAGTATAAGTCCACGAGTGCATCTGAGTCAAATCGTCACATAAGCCACTCCTAATGGTATAGCTGTTCATTGACTTTCTGTGATTTGTATATCCGTATCGAAAAGATTACATTGATGATCAGTGCCCTCTCCGCTGTTATGGTCGCCTACTTCTATATCATCCTGATGTGCCGGAGTTCTCATGATGACTGACTTCACGTCCCTGCATTGCTGATACCATTCATCCGGGTCGCCCAAGCTCAAGTTTTGATGTGTTTTGTGCACGCTCAACGGCGCCCTCTTGTACACCTCCAATTTGAGATTAAATTATCTGTTTCACAGAGCTCAGCTATTGCCGATGAGGGAACTTAGACAACGCCTGCTTTTAGACTATTGAGCTTGTATATCATGGATGTGCCAAATGTGAACAACGCATAACCGGATGGGAATGGATCTCCAGGAAAGTGTAACCGCTTGTTTCTTGGGCTTAGAAGCCTCTCTCACTCGTGTTTCACTATCTCTTTATCTCATGATCAACTTGAAGTAAGCTTGCACTTCAGCCTCGTGACCAGTCGTTTTGAGTCCTCGCTCGGCAGCACAACTGAGTCGTGTCTATCGGCTCGAAGCGCGTCCATGCCAGGCTGAGCATTCAGCTCATACGGAACTGAGTGCCGATCTTGTTGTATGGAAGCAACGTCTTAACTTGCATAGAAAGTTATACCAGAAACTACATGCTTTACCGGCTTGGTTCATTTCCGACTGCAACCCAAGGTCACTGGAGCATGCCGAGGTCCATCCACTTCCGGACTTTGTTACATGAGCAAGAATCACTAACAGTTGATTCCATTTCATGTCTAATTAGTTCTGAGATGAATACGTTTGTTCGTGTTCAGGTACCAGACCTTGTTTGGTGCGAGATGTCTGACAACTTTGTTGTAGTATATTGGCAGTAATTTCAATATTCAACATGCAACCCTAGCCATCCCCCCTATCTGGAACTACAAGAAGTTCCAGGATTCCCTGGTTTCTGCCCTGCAGACACGGAACAAGCTCCGAGTCAGACCGATGTCTCACTAGTGAAGATCAAGATCCTAAAACCCCGGTCGACTGTTCAGGGAGTTCTTGGTCAATTCCAGGCGTTATACTAGATCATTAAAGAGTGCACTCCCTCCCACAAAGTCAGGATTCGCGCATGGGCCGTCGAAGAGTCTTGCGCCATTCAAACCGATGGAATGAGTTCGAGCCTGTAAATACTCAGTCACGCATCTCACTGTCAGCATCCACAGAGAAGCGTGACATTCACAGTGGTCAACAGCTTGATTAATGTCTGAGACAATGCTCTTATTTTGATGATTTTTTCTCCTGGCTTTGCATTTCTTTCCGCAGCGATCAAAAGAACTCAAATGAAGAGACGAGCATTCTTGCATTGATGCTGGCGGACTGCCTGTCAGCCGACCAGCACCAGGTGAAGATAAGGGGGTGGTTGTCCAGAACCACTTGATAATGTTTTCACCAATTTTCCTCGCTGACAAGCAGCGCACACGTGAATCATGTCCTTCCGAGCCACACATTCTTCACTAATAACGTTAGAAATAAGGATAGACATCGCTCACGAGTCCTTGTGAAGATCGTGTCCGTAACCGTCGTGAAGCCCAGCTCATTAATCGTTTCCAGCTCTGTTTGCTGTCTCTCCTACCTCACCATCCTCCTCACTCAACCTTTTCATCAGGTGCTCTTTCAAGACGCCGTCTATCTCATGCACCAGTTTCGTTGCTGCAAGCATGTCGTCCACGGGCATTTTTGAACCTTGCTCGTGAAAAGCATCGTAAGCCTGCTGGAGCATATGGACATGCGCCGAAGCTGTGCGTAGCCTGCGGAGGGGTGGCGCATACAGCCTAGGCTCTGTAGGCCGTGAGGACGCGGGGGCAGTTGGTGAACGTTTAAGCAATAGGGAACTAGTCAGGAAGCCCTTGTTATTATTGTCGTCATGTAAACTGGATGGGGGAAGTGTGTCGGCTGAGATCATAGAGGATTAGCCACCGGTGGAGAAGGAAGAAAACTTGACTGACCAAAAGATGGTTCAGATTGTGACCGTCCTGTCTCAGCCCTCTGAACGCTGGGCGCGATAAGCTCAAGCTCTGCTGACTGTGAACTTGCAGGTTCGCGCCTGGACATGTGCTGTTCTAGATCTGTGCGATATGAATTAATTACGTATGTTCAAGGATTTGAAAAACCAGATTAAACATATAAAATGTCAGCTCACCCTGTATTTGTTGCATTTCGGCTGCATCAAGGCCTGCTTTCCATGTCTCATAATCATAAGAAGAGATCCAATGTCTGGCATCTCCCTGGCTCGAATTTGTCCCGGGGCACGATATGGCCCCTGCGCTCAGCGATAATTCTGTCGGGATTGGACACGGAGTTGAAGGTTTGGCTTTCGACCGTCTACATTTGAGTTCCTTGTATGTGGGCGCTTCCACACAATCCAGAAGCCATTTATGACTTTTGGGGACCCGTAAACGTCCAGAAGGACCGCCTGAAGAGCCACCATGTTCTTCAGATATCAAGGCGCCAGTTGTAATGCCTGAGATGATGGGAAATCTGCCTCCGACATGGATTGATCCCACTGAAGGAGGTGCTCTAGCTTTGCCTTCAAACTGTGTATTTCCCACCAACGCGGGCTCCAATCTACGTCGTTTGAACGGCCTTGAATCTATTGTGACAGAATTTAGAGCCTAAAAGGTCCTCGCAATACCACAGCGCAAGACGTACCTTCTGTGGTCGCCGGTGAGGTCGTTGCAAGGATTGATGATAAGTCTAGTGATGGAGAGTCACATTGAGGCTCATTTAATAAGGGGGGCGATGCTACCCTAGCTTCGGGGGAAGTCCTTTTTGTATCAATTTTCAGGGCGATGAAGGGCACTTCTGGGCTTGATGTGTTCTGTCCGCTGCATATCTTGCCTCCAAGGCCAATGGGCGAACCTTGGGAGCGGAATTCGGGATGGGAGGTCACATCAAGAATGTTTGATTGAGCGTGCAGTGGTTGCGAGCTAGACACCAGGAAAGATGGACTATGTTGAGGACTCGACCACTGGGTAGAGTGGAAGTCAGAAGGGATTGACGTGCCATCCCCACTCGAGGTACGAAGCTGGGAGAGAGAGGTGTGTTCATTATGCCGATACGAAGTACCGTGGGCAGAGTCGATAGGTTTCTGTATATGAGGATCCGTAAAGCATCCAGCATAATTATTTACGAACGATGAGGACGCAAGACCAAAGCTCTACGTCACAGTCAGCGATCAACGATAATCAACACATCCAGACTCATCGAGCTTACCGAGGACTGTAATGGCAATTGCAATTGTGATTGCAACTCTAATTCACATGAGATGTCAAAGGGTAGGACACCACCAAAGACCCTATGACATGCCTTCAGACATTCCTTGAGATCCTCGGGGAGAGATGCATTGAGTGAGCCTAAACCAGGACTAACTGCAGCCCAGAACTCTTTGAAAGCCATAGGCCCGAGGGCGGGAGCCGGGATACGAAAGAATGCAGAAGCAAAGAACGGGGCTAATACGGTAAGTGTATCTGAGGTGAAAGAAGAGTCTCGAAGTCGATTTAAGGTATCACAGTATAGAGTCATTATCTGTAAATGAGCATTCAGCTGGTAGAAAAGGCTTTGAAGGAAATACACACAATGTCATTGTATTCTTGTTCTAGGAGCAGTTTTGACTCATCATGGATCCAGATACACAAACCATTTGAAAGACTAGAAATTAACGATACAAGGTGAGACTTCGCGCAGCCATTTATTGCATTTGTAAGAAGTCGAAGTGCTTCAAGGGCCAGATACAAGTGTTCACTGCGAGAAGTGTAAAGATCACAGAGGAACTTGTTGATATGAAAGAGCAACTTTTCAGGGATGACTGCCTTCTCATCCAGATGAAAATAGGAGAGGAGTATCAGAGTGACTTGAGGAGATGATGAGAGTCTAGACAAGGTTCAGTATGCATATAACAGATCATTCAACACCCACAGACCTTTGCAATGTCTCTACCATATGTAGCACTAAAGTTTCAATCACAATAAGTGGTGATATTGACACTGAGCCTGGGCAAGTAATTGCAAAGTCAAGGAGGTCATTCCAAATTGCCATCTCTTTGTCTGACAGGACCCAAAACCTTATTGAAATAGCCATTGCTATTAGACCATCTTGAAGACATGATAATGACACCCTACTCACTGGAAAGGCAAGACAAGAAGAGTCACTGTATCTTGCCATGCAGGTATTGGTTCAATTGATTTCCAAGTCTCTGCAAGCACAGACCAAAGATACCGCCTCAAATACATCTCACTTTGATATGAATTTCGCACAACAAGTCCAGCCAAGAATTCAGAAGTGCTTGCAGATATAAGAGTGGCACATAGCCCACTCCATGCTTGCTTGACATCCTCATGATGCAGATCATATTCTTCTTTCAACACAGCAATCAAGATTGATTTTGCCACAGGCATGAGCCATGACACAGTAAAAATGTTTTCCATCACCTTCCAGAGCTGCTTTGTCAAAGCCAAGGTGGAGCTTTGCACATCTTCCCCACCACTTGAAGGCTTCCATGACAAGAAGTCAGTGATGACAGTTACAATCTGATGTGCATAGTCTGACAGCATAGTCAGATGTTGCATCTCCTGTGATAGCTGAGCCTGAACCAGGAGGAGTGCTTGCCATATGTGCAACAAGTCAGCCTTGGCGGACCAGTTTCAACAGTCAGCAACTATATTGTGGCATGAGCTGTGCAGCTTACAGGCAGAGAGAATGGGGGTTGTTGGTCTATGAGGGCCCTTTGCACACAGGACACCCACAAGCCCAACAGCTGTTCCCAATGATCTATGATCTCCACTTCGGTTAGTTGCCTCACTTCTTCCACTCTAGTCTGGCCAATATCCGTGACAAGATGCTCGAGTTGCTTCATGTCTGCCCTCAGAATAGTCCCATCAAACAACTCCTTCACGAGAATCCCATCTTCAAGCTGCTCTGTTGTCGTGGTTGTTGGTGTGATCGAGGAGATGGTAGGTGTGCCAATAGAGTTTACTAGTTTGGACAATATCGACCTACCCTCCGAGTGGATGGGTTCAAAAGCCGCCTGAACCATTTCCTGCAAAACGGAGAGCGCTCTCGGCAGATCCACATCGTTTGAAGTAGCACGCTCGGGACTACTAGTGACTGCAGACCGCAGCACACACGCAACAAGTGCCGTGCCGATTCCCCCTCGTATCTCTTGCTTGATGATGAGATACGCACGATGTCGGATATTGGATGGTCCATGTGCCTTCGCGACTCCATCACTCCGAACGGACTCGTCCCGCCTCGTCATACGTGCGAATGCCCACACCAGGCACTTCCAGACGCTAGGCTGTAATGCATAAGCGAGGGGACGATTCGCTTTCCCAGCGTGTTCGAGGGACGATATGACCAACTTCAAGGAGGGTGGATGAGTGAATAAGACGCTGTCGGAAAGTACGATAATGCATGCGAGAACGACCATGGCCCAGGTCGGACCTTGGCCTGGGAGCCATGGTTGTCTTTGTTTGATTGCATTGGATATAACGTCTACAAGACGAGGATTTGGCCGCAGCTCCCGCTCGGAACGCTTGGAGGGTGACTGTTTGCTGGTAAAATTGCAGATATGTTGTGTGGCGATCTTCCAGGCGTGCCTGTCATCTGACGTCTCACAGGACAACAGAGCACACACATAGCTGCTGAGAGCATTCGCTGCCTGAGTGCGGATAGCGGCTGAGGGCGATAACAAACTCTGCAGTACGGATGGCAGTATGTCAACGAAGGGATCAAGAAGAACAGAGGGATGTAGCTTCAATAAATTATGAACGGCCTGTAAGAACGTGCGTCAGGAGCCGATTTTCATGTGCATGAATCTTGGCGACTGACCTTAAGACTATCGGATACAGATGTTTCTGCAACTGCGCTATCAATTTGTTCTCGAAGGATGGCTTTCAGTTGATCCTTTCTGGGTGCAAGTGAAGGCGCCGGAAGTTGCATGACTGAGATGGTCCACAAAACCAACGCATACGTCTTCTTGTCGTTTGGAGTGGGTAATGACGGGGCAAGTGCGATTGCAAGTACATCATCCAAAAGGTCCTCCATGTTGATAGCTACCGATTGTCTCAACAACTCCCCATATTCATTTGTGTAGAGGACCCTCTGCTCACCTGAGAATAAGCTAGACAGTACGGGGAACTTGAATATATCTGACAGTAACTGGAGCGCATAATGACAGACTATGGACAAGTCTACTGCGTATTTCATCTCCTCTTCAGAGACTTCCTGAGTGGACAATGCTACAGAATCTGGGATTGAGTTGCCACTTCTACGGAGCTCCGGAAAAGGGTCGACCAAAGAACGACGAATGTCTCTTCGAAGACATTGTACAATTGAGCCCGCATGTTGCTTAATTAGATGAAGAGCCGGAATTTCGTGGGTGTTGTTATATATGGATTTCGCGATGGCCTTGATCTGCAAACAGAAGATACTATATGCTTGTGCAACATCGTGAATGAAGATATGGTCCGATGCGAAGTCCTCAATCGACTCGAGGAGCGTCGCAATCGGGGCATCGAAGTACATGAGAGCATTTGCCGCATTTTTCTCGTCTTCTGACAGCCGAGTCGTGCTTGACATGATGACTGCAATGCCACCCAATGCGCCTGTCAAGGAAAGGAACGGATACCGGAGGCGACAAGGTAAGAGAAGGAGGAAGGGATGAATTGAGAGATTTTGACAGGAATTGTTAGCGTTGACGTGCCACAACTGCTCTTCTGGTCGTCCGGTAGGATAAACGGCCTCATGACACTCTCGCGAGGTGCCTCAAATGGTGGAACAAGACACAAAGCACACCCTCGCAACATATAAGATCACGAGTGGCACAAGTACGGCCACTCCAGAGGTCCAATCGACTCGTGCACAAATATTCGCCCAAACACCAACCCAATTGGGAAGACGGTCACACTGCGAGCGACGAGCTATGGAATGAAAATTAGGTCGAGTGCAAAAGATGGAGAATATTGGCTTGCCGTACTTCGATACTCCAAGTTGCGAAATGCAGCGCGGGAGCGAGCTTGTAAGTGCGTGTGAAACTCTGAGACGCTCGCGCGGCTGACGCCGAAGGAGGCACAAATCGCGAACACCTGTGGCGGCCCATTGTCTGTTGCTTTATCATTCTGCGATGGCTGTACACGGCAAATTTCCACCCATGCGAGGCGATAGCGATATGCCCAGAATACAGGTTGATTACTCCGCGTGGCTGCCAAGATGTGGGGACCCTTGCATCGTCCATTCTTGATTTGTGCCAGAATATGCTACCGCGCGACGTGTATGACTCTCGCAGATTGATCATGCTTTCTGCGACTATGTCTGAGTCGCCCTAGCCATTCCGGAAGGGACAAGACAGTCGTCTGGTGCACCTGTACAAACCTTGTTCAGCTGCAGCTCTTGAATATTTGAATGACGGCAACCCCGTCACTGGAGATGGGTTCAAAGAAACCACGAAACCGCGACCATTACTCGGTCGTGGTGCAATTCCCTTCGATCGCCAGCGCTTGCAGGTCGAGGGAGCTCGAGCGCCCGTTTGTTCCAGCCAAGTACAGCCTCAAGCGACGAGAAACCTAGAATAGCTCTGGACCTTTCTCATGACAGGCATTGTCCACTCCCGATTCATCATTCAGGCGAAAGCTAGGTGTGTAAATAAACGTCTTATGTCTCACGGCGGGGGTGATCAGCTACAACCGAGAAGAACTACATTTAGTAGTGTTCTACTCAGTGACTACTGTCATCATACGTTCACCACATACATACATCAAAGGTAAGTGGATCTGAATTACATCCTTGCTATCGGCATGTTGGGGCATCAGTGTCATTGGACCACATGGCTACATGCCAAATCAGAGTCAATATCTATCGGAACGAATCTAATCAAGGTTTCTTTACGGTGTGGGAGACATGATGCAATTGCAAAATTGCCTGGATGTTTCGCTGTGCTGGCAGGCGCGCGGTTGCCCATAGGCATCATGACAATAAAGCAATAGATACAGCTCGTGCATGGTACGGATATCCGAGCTTCCAACCGATGCTCTCTACATTCCGCATAATACTCCAATAAATGGATCGTAAGACAGCGAAGCCTGAGCTCAATCCACCTGGATCAGAAGGAGAATCTCATATTTATATTACTTGATAGGAGTAATGAGCAGCAGACATTTCTGTCTCTCTGAACGCATTGTCAGTTGTAGGACGTGGACCTGACACGTTTTCAGTGTGGGACTGACAATGGACTGCTGCCGATTGCCAGCCGAAAAATGTCGTCCGACTGCTGGAAATTTACTCACGTCTAGCACGACCAAACTAAGCGTCAGTACGTGGTATGTACATACTGCACTCCTCCATGGGAGAGTCTCATGGTCCTTAGTTGCCACCCGCTTAAATTGATCAGATGGGCACCTTTGTCCCAACATCCTGTCCAGCCTGGTGCCCGTCAATAATTTTTATTCTCGAGCGTCCTCGCCTCT
The DNA here is from genome assembly GCA_003999685.1 of Taiwanofungus camphoratus. Lineage (NCBI taxonomy): Eukaryota > Fungi > Basidiomycota > Agaricomycetes > Polyporales > Taiwanofungaceae > Taiwanofungus > Taiwanofungus camphoratus. Next base: position 1,574,948 of record CP021226.1, read on the forward strand.
TTCCCACCTTTGGCTACGCACTCCAGCTGTCAGTCACAGGGTGATGGAACTGTTATTTCATTTGCATGGTCAATATGGTATCACAATGGAAAGAAGAAACTCGCTTGTGTCACAATCACACATTACTTTCTACTCATCTCCACTGCCAATAGCCTTGATTGTCGGCAGTGCACACACTAGGCAGGGGCATTGTAGATCGTGCCTTTACTTTCCTGTTCTCCACTGACTCTATTTGCGCTTCCAGACTCGCTCGAGCAGTCTCCGAGTGCTCATCCAATTCGTTCGCATGCTCCACAATAAGGTGTCTGAGGGGATGACCATATTGCCGTCGGGTCGACGCGAACTGGGAAACTTCTACTGGCAATGTCCACGCATCCACGATGCGGAGGGTATCAAGTTTCGGACACAGTAAATGGGGTGAGGTGTCAAGAGGAGAGGACAATGTGTCAAGAAGGTATGGCCTTGTCCTATAGTGGTCGTCTAGAACGAGGCTTCTTAAAGACGCCATTGCTTGGAGAAGCTTGTTGAGGCAGTGATACCTCAGTGCTGGCATATCAACCCAGAATTCTTCAATGTTAGCGATCGGCACTACAGCTGCCAGGTTAGACACCCATTCGTCGTTAGCTTGCCATGACTGAGTCTCCCAATGAACGTGCAGTGCGGACGATGGTCCCACTGCTGTTATCCAGAATTTGGTGGCCTTCAGAGTTAGATCCACCCTAAGATGGAGCTTCGTGAAGGTGGTCAATAAACGCAAGGGGGAGAGATGACGCATGAAGGATAGATTACAATCTCCAGGCTCGGAGATGTGTAATAACATATCTGCGGGAAGGTTGAGACGAGTGAGGAGATGCCAGACAAACATGCATGAGGACTTGATCATGAACCGACGCATGTTGTTCAATGAGACCGTTGCACCAAACTGGTCAGTATTTGTCTGAGTCTCAATTGCGACCAAGACGATATCCTCAAGCGCTGGACTTCCCGATAATAACGCAATGATGGACGACAGGGACACAGATTTACAGTGAGATATACAGAGGTGTGTGAGATTCGGGAAACGATTGGCGGGTAGCCAGGGTATCGACCGCAGAACGAGTAGTCTGAGCATAGGTGCGCATTGGTTAAACAGCACGGGAGCATGCTCGCCGACATGATACGGGCGTCGGGAGGATTTGCATTGTATATCCAAGAGTTCAAGATTCGGTGCCGGTAGTGTCATGAAAGTCGGAACATCACTGCTGCATGCCCGGTACGATGGTACATGCCAGTGGAGCGTCTGGATGCGTGAGCTGCCTGAACGAAATACATCATCCGTGAAGGGACTTGACTCCTTTCCGATATGAACATTCAGAGGTACCGCCTTCGAGCGTCGAAATAACTCTGATGCAGCAGATCGGCTCATGCAATCGGAGATATGGGACCAAAGCCTAGGTGTTTCCAAACCTATTTCGCGCCAGTAATGACAAACATGCGTTACGACTGTTGACTTCGCTGCAACATGAATTGGCGACGATACAACCCACTCGGAGTAGTCTTCAGTGCGACGAAACGTCATTATGGGAATTTGATCGAAGATTAGGCCTAGTATTTCGTGCGGGAGGCGATTCACAGGGCGGTACGAATTAACGCCCCTTCGGACGACAGAGAGGGCACATAGAAGTATGGACTGGATGACTCGTAGCTGAGGCAATAATTAGTACGCAAAGCACGGCCTCATATTTTGTCGAAGACTCACGGCGTCGAAACTGAGAATGGAATCATTTTCAACAGTCCATGCTACATATCGATACATATCGTACGAACCTCGTGCAATAGACTTCATCGTTCAGTTTCAAAAGCAGGGCGTCTGCAAGTTGAACCGAAGTGGCATCATGTAAAGCGGAATTTATGATATCCATGACAGTGCGGAGTGTGAGTTCGAGTAAGACTATGGTTGCAAAGTTACCACTTAAAGATCTTGGGAGCAGAGAGCAACAGCATGCGTGAGACAGCACCCTTTTATCTCGCACGACTTCGCGAGCTTTACAGGAACACGCGGGATTGTGGCGTACAATTCTCGTGGCTAGACACAGCTCGTGAGTTTGATCGAAACATGGGTAGGAGACTTGAAACAGAAGAAGGAATGAGTCTTGCGCGTAAAATGTCATACCGCCTTCTGGTCAATCGACGTGGCATCCGTCGCTTCTATTCCATCCATACTGGCACACTTGATTACAATATGGGTACGGGCAGTGGAGTTCTCGATGTGACCGTTCAATTGGTAACGATCATCGTGTGATTTGTGTTCAATGGCGCTCTCTGTACTGTTCCAGCTTTAAACGTCCTCGAAGGAATGAGAACGCATACTAATACCTACTTATAGGTAAAACAATGACTCAGGAAAGTCCCAGCACCATCCTGTGTCTTCCCACTGCGTCTTGTCGTCTGCTTTATGATAGACACCTGTTACTCCAACAGTAACCCAAAGGAAATCCGCGTACTCGGTATTGTCTCAAACCACTTCTGTGGGCACTCGTGAATTTCAACTCGTCCAAGAAGAGTCCAAATTTGTCGTGAAAGAAAGTAGTGGGCATTCGCTTTCAATCGAATCCGAATGTGGTCACCGCACTACGAATGAAAGCATTGAGTACGACAGGGCCCAAGCGCCTACAGGCTACAATAACTTGATGATAACCGCTAAAGAAACTCTAGTACCAAAAACAGAAAGCCTCTTATCTATCGTTTTCACGACGCACCTTTAAAAAGGATACGAGGGTATCAGACACCGGACCTCAATTGTATATACATTTACTAAAAGCTTTAAGGAAAACAGACAAGTCTGGTGTGGCGCCCCAGAAGCTCCGTTAGGTCACAATCATCTATGACGATAGAATCAGTGGCGACTCCGCAGACACTGAGCATTTTTATGCAATAGGAAGCGTGCATTCGTCCATTCTGATGCCGATCAGTCGAGATACCAGAAGGGCAGTCGGTCGGAGAACGAAGGGAAGGGCAAGGTGCCTCTCTGCAGTCAAGCGATCACGGCTGGCCACACTCCCATAAACATTACGATATAAGAGGTCGTACAGAGAACATCGACAAGGAGGTGGCGTGTCTCAGAGCACCCTGTTTGATGGTAAAGAGGCAGTAACAGAAAATGATATCAAAGGTTATACGCATGACTGGTGTTTAGGACGGCAGCGGAACAGAGTAAATTAAAAACAGCTTACTGACGACTGAATTGATGTTTACTATACTTTTACAGCTGCGAAGAAGGTTGATGAATAAGAGGTGGATACTAATGTCATGCTGAACAAAAAGTCGAAGGGTCAAGTCAGATATCGAATATCAATTTCACATCTTACCTCATTGATAAGCAACTCCTAACAGTAATAGAACCGTTACTAGTCACTGTCGAGTACATAGACCTTGCTCTTCACTGCTCCATGTGGGTCTGGTTCACGAAACCTCAATGAGGGTGATCCACCCAACATCGGCCCATCACCATCATCATCATTGGCACGGTCGTTTCTCTTCCGCTTGCGACCTGGTTGTGTTGTGCTCTGCATTCCTCCCCAGGCGCCAGGCCCCTCGTCACCAGTGGTCCGGGTCGTAGAGAACTTAGCCCACAAGCCTTTCTCATAGATATCCTCGACCATCTGGTCACGCTTATCCAGCTCCTCCTCGTCGAGCAGCTCTGCTAGGAGTGCGTCTACGTCTGTCTCCTTCACCACGAGTTCGTCATCGGGGATTGGCTCCATAGAATCCGAGGATAGAGTCGCCTCGGGCCAAGGCATGTATGACAACGGATCAACGATCTCAGAAGGGCCGCCTGATGAAGACATATATGGCGGCAGCCGGATGAATGGGGCAAATATGGCTCGATGCAGCGGTAGATTCCGTACGGGTAGGATTTCATTATTATCAGAGGTCTTATCTTCATCTTCGTCTTCATCTTCATCTTCATTTTGAAGATTCATCTCTAAGTCGGTATCGTCTTCTGCGTCGTCAATTTCGGTACCACTGTCTTCCAATCGTGACGAAAGATTTGAGCCAGTCAACCGAGCTCGTTTTCTGCCGTCCTTGAGAATCTCTTTCGAGCGCGACTGTGCAGGAGCAATGCCTCCTTCATTGTCCTCACCTCCACTTTTTGCCTCGAGGTCCAGCCGGTGAAGGAGACTCTCAAAGTGAGTCCTTTTACTCAGGTCACCGCAGCCCATCAAAGAGAGTGCATGTTCGACATTTGCCGTCGTTATGACCTGCGCATTGAAGTGATGTCGTGTGAAACAAAGGCATAGCATTAGTATGAGAATCATGCTGACCTGATTGTCCCCCAACCTCCACGCCTTTGTATGCATTTTGGCTAGTCGTTCCTGACCCGCAGACACAATCGCCCTGTGCATTAGCCGTGTTAAGAACGCGACAGCATGGATATGTAAAAGCTGAATCGTGTCGCATGAAACCTGAGAAACGACAGACAAAGGAACGTCATTTAGCTTGTTGTACAGCCTTGAATCACAGTGACAGGAAGGTGAGGTTGAGTGCCACAAATTGAAATGAAAAGCGACATACTGCATGAGCTTGGCCAGTCCTCCAAGATGCAGCAATCCGAGACCTTCCTCGTATAGCTTCTCAGCATCGAGACCCATCGCTTCAAGCTTGGCACGCAACTTATAAGGAAGTGTCATTCCCGATTGATGTGGATGGCGGGTAGGTATTTCATTGCCACCCAACAGCTCGTCATTGCCAGGACATGGCGAGTCGTGTGGGGTGGGAGTTGCTCGGGCTATGTGTGTGGTGTCCTTTTCAAACATATTCGCGTGCCTATTATCAGCATTACCAGCATAACCGGACGAAACAGCGACTTCATTATCTCCACTTAGGCCACTTACCTCTGCACCTTTTCCCTCTTTCCCGACATTTCTTTTTCTCCCAGGTTTTAATAAATGTGTCGTCTCGTCGACGACACAGCCCTTCGCCTGTGCCCTTTTTCGCCTCATGTGCAACCTCTTATATAGTCGACGACGCGCAGCTGGGGAGAGCGAGATCTCAGCTGTTCGATCAGGTTCAACATAACCCTTGACGGGATAAGACGTATGTGTGTGGGGCTCCGAGGTACTTGTGTCGCCTGCCGGTAAAGAGATGGTCTGAAAAGGTGGAGTAGAAGGTCGGAAATGTGGCTGAGCGAGCGTATGCGAAGGAGCGTGCACGATGACAGGCATTGCGGATGTACATTCCGAATGTTCGTAGGGAGCAAGAGACACTCCCGGAGAACTAGTGGACTGTGCTTGAAGGAGCGGGTCAATCATCTCCTCATCAGCCGGTGGAGACGAGACTTGCTGCGCCTGTAAAACGAGCTGGCCTTTGTTCATCATGTTCTCATCTATAGGTCTCTGAGATACACGAAGTGAAGTTTCTCCATCTTGTTTATGGACCTGGGATTGCCTCGCCTCAAACCATTGCCTCTCGTCATCTTCTCGTAGGATGCTATCCATGGTTTTCAGAGATGCTAAATCCAGGGCCCGAAACATGTCTTTCTCCTTCCACTCCTCTTCCCTTGCTTCTAACCATCTCTTAAATTCGTCATGCCGCCTCTTCTCACCCTCCCGATCACGTTCATTAGACGAAATTCGAGCTTGGCCCTTCCGCGCACGGAGTGCATTCTTGTGCAGCCGTATTTCTTCCTCTCTTGACTGTTGAAGAGCATGTTCTTCAAGCATAGGCAATTCGCGTACAAGAGCGAGGGCCTTCTGCTCCTCGAGTGCAATCCAATCGTCAGACACCTCGAGGGCTGTGGGCAAATCTTTTCTCTGCACAGCAGATGGAGTGTTTGCGCAGCCCTCTTCGAGCAAGTCGAGGTACACACAAACATCCACGACGGTTTTTGTTTTCACTTCCTCTGCAATTAAGTCGGGCCGAAGACGAGAGTGAACTATCAGAGCGTGGAAGAAAGCATCCTTTTCGGCGCTGGTCCAGTACCCCGTTGGGGCGAAGAACGAAGGAGACAATCGGCCTGTCCCACCGTTTCCAGAGAGATGAGAGCGGACATGGTTCAGATGCTCTGAGAAGTGAGCAAGATAGGCCGGGTCAAGAGTCTCGTTGTCTTCGTCTGCTTCCAGTCCCGAGCCTTCAGAAACATTAGCCATAGACTCAAGATACACGCAGTCGAAGACACCTAGTACAAAAAAAAACCGGAAGCTGTCAGCTTCATGCGAGATGCAAAGATTGGATCGGAGCGCTATAGTGCTAGGCCAGGTCTACAAGATCGTACATCAAAGAATTGCTATTGGCACTGAATTCGAACTCGAGCAAAGAAAGGGGAAGGAAAAGGTGAATAACACTCTAATTGGCATGGGACCTTGGCAGCGAATACACCTTATTGTGTTCAAGGAAAAAATATGCAGATGTCCCCACTCTCGATCGAGTGCACTCAAACCTCTGACCTTCTGGCAAGTACCAACGCGAAGGCCCCCTCCTTCGTAACACGGTGTTCAGTACTTACCTGAATGCTCAAAACTTCCAGCTCAGTGACTCACTGACGAGAGGTCTATCCAAGAAAATGTCCTGATGGATTGAGACTTGGACCGGTATATGGATGGCAATACCATCAACTACTGTCCTCAGCACAAAATCTGCGCAACAGAGATGCATGCTTCGAGCTAATTGCTCTCTTTCCAGTAAAAGCTTGACAGACCTAGGTGAAGTTTTACGTGCACGTGGCATGTCAGCTGAAATTAGTGTATGCACGTGGCTGTAAGTCCGTGTAAACGCCAACATAGGAAGGCCGTTTCGCCATAAATATATATTGTATTCAACTATACTTACTTTAGCTCGTTTGGATTCTGAGTACACCGCCATGACCCATGGGCTGAACACCAAGCGCTGAGGAGCTCTGGCTGGGGCCTATAGCCAAGAAAGAAGACGAGAAACGTCGTCGTCTCCACATACCCCAACCATGACCCATTACACCGTCACTAATGCCATCATAACCGCTGTATCCGCAGCTACCAAGGTTGCAGACCCTAATGTATAAAAGCCGGTCCTTCCTTTGTCAATAATTTAAAAACTGGCATCTCATCAAGCTTCACTTGTATACCGATACTCTTTATTTACACCAATCATGAATTCCTACGGCAACCCCCCGCAAGGCAACAACGCCGACTGGAATAACAACCGTCAGTAACACCTCATTTACTTAGGATGTCATATTCATTCGTATATTTTCTTAGAGAACAATTACGGTGGTACAGGCCTCCAAACGGACTCGTCGAGCGGTGGAGATTGGCAAAACAGTCAGTCAGCTGGCGCTGGCTGGGAAGGTCAGCAGCAAGGCCTGCATGGTCAGCAAGGTCGGCAGGTCGGGCAGGACCAGCAGGACTTTCAGCCCCAGCAGGGTGGCTTTACCGGCGAACAAGGCAGGCAGGGCGTACAATGGACTGCCGGCCAAGGTGATTCCTTGGGCTCTAGCGGCTACCAAGGTAACACCACCGACTCCAACACATACGGTGCAGGAGGCGACTTTGGTTCTACGGGACCTCAGTCTGGCGCTGGTCGGAACGACTGGCAGGATAATACTCAAGGCACCCAGAATACGTATGATGCCAACCGAGGTAACACACAGCCGTCCTGGAGCTCTCGATTGAAGGGTCAGTTTTCTTCGATTTTTGAACATTATTCATGCTGACATTGGTTTTTCCAGGTGACGCCGAGAAGATGGCCGGAAAGATGACTGGCAATACCGGCATGGTCGAGCGTGGCCAAGAGCGCAAGACGGGCGAATACCAGGTCAGCTATTCTCTTGCACCTCTTCTAGCCATGGCACTAACAATCATCGCCTCATCCGATCAGACTGGTGCTTTCTGAACGCTTGTAGCATGAAGCAAATTCCAACTTGCGGACTGGCGTGATCAACTTGTGTAACATTATCCCTGTATGACGTATTCAAATTGAAATGTATCATCTCGATGCATATGTGTTGTATACACGATTGTTCTTGAAGTCCCTATTAGTTTGTCTCAAACAGCGCCAGAAGAAAAGCGTCAGATTGACAGCATTGGTGACTGAGCTCACTATGGTCGATGATTTTCGGGGTTGATGCACAGAAGCCGTGCAGGCCTGGCCCGAGTCTCTTTAGGCGTCACGTACATGGAAATGACATATCAAAATGCCAATACACAGCCGTGCAAGCGAGCTTAATGACCAGAGTGTAGCTTGGTCGATGATTGGACGGGCACAGTGCGGAGATTACTACTTTTCTGCCCTTCTCCGTTATTCAAACTTCGTATATCGTCATTTTCGGCCCTTTGTTCCAAAGTACTGAGAATTGCAGATCTGCTGGTGCAGTCAAAGACCCAACCAAACCTCGTGGAATTAGCAAAAAGGACTCCTTCGACTTGGCTTCTAGTGTATATGAAGGCGGTTAGCAGACATGATTCAGACGTAAATCAGGCTCCACTCCTCTCATGTCAGTGGTGTACTTGATAGATGGAAGTAGGCCTGAGGGTGGGACTGATTTTGGTAACCGACGAAACTTACTTTGACAGCGAGATGTCTCCGCGGCCAACTCTTGTGCTTCTTACTGAGAGAAGTGAATGCTCTGACAGAAAGAATGGTGTAAACCTGTCTTTACACAGAGAGAAGTCTTGGGAAAGCCGCACAAAATCCCCTCGCATTCCCGAGATAGAACTTGCGATGTCTGCCTTGCTGCATTTCATGATATCCTAGAGCTTAATGGGAGATAATCGACGGTAGTATGTAGATGAGTTCCACCCGTCTCGTAGACCCGTAGCTGAAAGGTGCGCAATCAGGTGCAACGATAAGCATCACCTTCAATGAACACTGCTGCGAAGGCTATTTCAATGACTCACTAGATACATCTTGTTTCAGCTACGTTCATGGCATCTGTGGTATATCGCATCCCGAGCTGGCCGAAAGCTCGCAGAATTCGACTGGGGAAAGTAGAAGTGTCTCGGGCTCTTGGAGAAACACTTCCTAGAAGACTGATACGTAAAGATAAAGGCCAAGGTCACTGGCACGCCTCATTCTTCGTTTCGTGGTCCATGGTGTCACAGACTATTGTTTGTGAATAGCAGTCACAATTTCTGTACCAGTCGCCTTCGCTGATTGGTCAGAGGCATGCTGGCCAAAGAATAGTTGCGCCATAGCGACCCAAACAGTGCATTTTGGGGAGAGCACAAATCAGGGTCTGTCCTAACTAATTGATGGTATATTACCCATGTCAGAATTTATGAGCAGCGATGAATTAGGATGCAACTGCGCGGACGAGTTACGACCGAAAGACAGAAACACCGGTTACTTGCCGATGTTGTTTACCGTTACGCACATCTCTTCCTGTCCAAGCCAAACCTGATCATGGTGGCGCATCAGAACAACATGAGAGCCTCTATTATCTAGATGGCTGAGAAAGGATGTTGATCCGTTAGAAAGTCTTAACAGTTTGCTGATGCTGTTGCAATCAGGCATTGACATCGGAGAAGAAGGCACAAGAGATTCGGATATGGCGAGTGCAACTAGAGGGTCGCAGTAGCAGACTAGTGCAAAATTGGAGACGGATCAAATTCGAATTTGAATGAGGATTGTTACGGCTGTACCATAAACAACCAGTAACAGCTATAGAAAAATAGCAGATGCATATTGACTACCTTTAGACAGCTCACCTTGAGAGACTTTGAGGGTCTGCGAGGTCATCAGGTATCAACTTGTTCTCGACTCGTGATGAAGGACCGCGACTGGTACATAGTACTTGCCACGCTTCGTCTGAATAGATCAGGTAAGCTTCCTGCCTCCGGCGATATATTCTCAGAATATCATGACACAACATGTGGGAAATGAATTGTGAAGTCGTACACGCCGTTCACGTGGCATCTAGCTTCTAGCAACCAGCAGTGACCCCGAGACCGCGGGGCCCCACAAACAGCGAATGGCAAGTCGGTCATTAGACTCATGGCGACCGCAAAGATGCAGTCGAGATGACTTGCGAAAACGAAATTGGGCCTCTGGCTTGAGCTCTCGAAAACGTTCACATGATACATGTGCACGTGTGGAATGAGACACTTACCGAGACGAGCTCAGGGAAACGAGGAAACAAAACTGGAACAGGAGACAGCTCTAGACAGGTGAAACGCTGATAACTCACTGGCAGAAGCCTGGTGTTTGGGCATGTTAACATTGGACGTACAGTGCGTATAGGGCGCAGCAGGCGCTGTGCGATATGTATTATGGCCTGGGATGACAGTTCAGTCAATGATATTCAACTTTGCGCTTATCCGGCTGGCTTCTGTTGAAGACTCGAAGATAGTTCCACGCAGGGTTTTGAATTCTCATTTAGAGTATTCCAGTTATAATAAAGCATATAGAACATAGCTTGATCCACGGTGAGTAGTCGCAGGCAGGATGCAGAAGGATGGCATTAAGACAAGTTCTTTCGCCCAAGCTTCTAGCAATGGTTCTCAAGGTTCGACATCAAGATGGCACATTCCCAAATTGACACTAGGCATGAGTATATGAGTAATCAGTTGACAACGTGATATTGACCATGCAACTGTATTGAACACAGACAAGGTCCACCATCCATGTGCATGAGGAATCGGGCGTCGGCCCGTCACTGAAAACCTAGGCCTCTGACCAGTGGTTGTCTGCAATCACGCCTGCGGAGGCCCATATGAATTCAGCGGCTCCTAGCTTGCATTCAAGGCCATTCAACGGTCCGATCGTCTAGGAAGGATGCAGGCAGTCGTCCAATCCTAGGTGCTTCATTGCCAGTGCTACTGAGGATTTTCTGCCTGGAAGACTACGGTCGAGTGAAGAAGGGATATCACAGTGCGCCAGAGTTGATCGATTGATCGCTAAACCGTTGGAACGAAGACTAGTGAATCACAGTCGTGACCACGGGGCCAGTCCAACTTGTCCAAGTATCGCAGTCGGTACCTGTCAGTACATTACGGTTGACCGTACTGCCGAACAATTGCATGAAGTGAAGAACAAGGACTTTGGAACCCTCGATCAAACGACTATGGTGCGATCTGGGAGAGCCAGATCAGTCAGAGAAGACCTTTTGTATTGCCAAAGGATGTTGCACTCGTCCTTCGACTTGACAAAAAAGACGCCACATACATCTCACAAAGACGATTCGAGGCTAGAACCGCCTCTACACTACATAATACAACTAGATCACTAGATCAAGTCCAATCCATGCAGCATTTCGGAAATGTATTCTTTCTGTCAGGGAACTGTATTACTGAATGTCCAAAAGAGGCTAGTTAACCATCCGCCAATGATACAAGGCTGTGACGCTCTACAAGTTCTAGAGTAAATGATTCTGGTGAGCAGATATTGTCGCACGGATTCCACGAGCAGCCGTAGCCATCAGTGCGAAGCGATCATCCGTGAGGCTACGCGTACTGGAAACGTCAGCGCCGATGAACAAATTCACTATTCTTGAGCGCACCATCATTGTTCGGCATCCTTTCCGAGATATCAAACGTACCGTACTGGGTGTTGGGGCTTGAGGTGGGAGATTTGAGGATATATGTCGCTCTCCGAGAATTGCGGACTAATAAATGGCCAAACAGCAGATAAGATAATATGGCCCGACCGGCCGCGAAGCCTAGGAAAGAGGAAGACACCCTCCGATACTGCATAACCACGAGGGCAGGGAGACTGAAGCACCGGCATCCATCAGGCTCGTGAGATGGAACAACAGAGCGGTCCTATCCATGACATGGACGAATCCGAGCACTGCAAACCCAAGGGCCGCGGATCCAAGGGCTGCGGGAGACAGCTCCCGATGTCTCCGTAAACAAGATTTATCACACGGCAACTCGTTGCACATTGAAGAACGACCCACGCTCGCAGCCATTCGCCATATCGTCTCAGGTCCCAATTTAGCTAACGATAAGGTCGAGGATCCAAGCTATCATCCCCGTCCTGCATGTCGATCTCTTGGACGAGATTGAATGACCCCAGGGCTTGTAAGATCGGAACGAACGCCGAGTCGGTACGGACATAGAAGTTCCCGAACTTTCCCTCCAGGACGAGTCAAACGGAATCCAGCACCGTATCTTCCACAGATGAATACCTTTACTGGCGCAAGGAACGTGCGGGGCATGTCCTTCCCCGGTCCTGATCGCCATGCCCCGGGATCGCTTGCACACCCGGGGAACTTGGAATCGACCACGGACTTGTTCGTCCGCGGCCACAAGTCGGGATATGACAGGTAGCTGGACGTTGACACATGTCCAACAGGTACGTGAAGCCATCATTGGGCCGTGCAAGGCTTGACTGTCGTCGCATCTCTCCGGGCCCAAGCGAGTGCCTCTGCAAAACGATTGCGTGCGAGGAAGCTCGTAAATTAGACAAGAGTAACGGACTATTACAGGATAGGGATGACAAATCCTATGCACCCTGAGGTCTGATTCACAAAAGAGGTACTTAGCTACTACCACTGACTCAGCGCCAATATTACAACAGCACATTCGCGATTTCTTGATGCAATATCTGAGACAATCAGATAAATGCATTTATTGTGCATCATCCGCATGTTCCAATGCATGCATTGTCCCTAGGCATGTGTATTGTCAGTCATCATGAATGTCATTCTGGGCTGTACGGATTGCGATGCCGCATACACATAGCAGTAATTTGAAAATGCATGCCTACCTTCTGTCTGCTCACTCAACACTGGGTAGCTTCCGCCGGGGATAGCACCGGACGATGCCGCACGAGCGGCTAGGTGGGACTGAAACACCAACAGCCGATGAACGTTGTAAACTACGAGCTCCTTCTTTCCCCCGACGAGTGTGAGCATAGCCATCACTGCATGTTTTCAGCCATCAACAATACCAGCAGGCGCATCATGCAACTAGCGTCTCCTGCCGGAGATGTCCGCATGTATCGGGCCCCTCAGCCCGCGTTGCTCGCCTTCGGCGATTGCCCTGCGGCCGCCTAACGGCAAATGGGACGGACCTGGGGTTCCGGACGGAGGCAAACCAGCCATCAATCCATAGACAGAGATAGATGAGGACGGTCAGACAGACGGGACGTGCATAACTGGTGCTTTATCCTTAGCAGGGAAGGGCGCATGTGCTCAGGGCGGGCTGGCGTCAGAACGAGGGGCTTACGACACCGTACGTGAAGGATTTCATATCGTCCGAGGTTCGCGGGAGGTCCGATTGGCAGGAAGGGCACGGGCGGCAGTAGAGGCTCGCCGCACGTCGCCGCACGGGTCGTTGTTGTCTTCTGGCGCCGCGCGCAGTGGTTCCCCAGCGTCCCAGCTGTGTAATCTCCGGTGCGCGCACGGAGCAAAGTGTGTCACAGTGCTCTTGAGCGCGCAGGGCGAAAGCGGACAGGGGCAGACAGATCCCTAGATATTCACCCATGGCTCGTTCTGTCAATAGTATGGCTGGTTGCCAGTCCGCCCACCCGTCTCTTGCTGCTGGACAGCTGTGCGGGGAGAATTACAAAGCGGAACAAGGCACGGGAGTGCAAGCACCCAAAACGGCGCATCAGCGCCAGCTTTGGCAGTTCGCAGCAGGGCCGATGATCGACCTTTGTGGCACTCCTTCTCTACAGCACCGTTGCTACTTGTCGTTCAATCAGGAATAGCACGTACGGATTGTTCCTGGCGTACTTTGATGCTGCAGTCTCCGTGTGATGAGTACAGCCTAGGGCCCGATCAGCGCTGAGCGAACGGGTGCACATCAAGAACGGCATTGTAAAAAAGCGCGAGAATAGGAGACAAGAAGGGGTATATTGCAGGTTACCCGACTTGCGGGCTCGTGCTGCCAAAGTAGAGCTCACTCCCTCAGAACTTGATGGGCGGTCATCGTTGTGCCTCAGGAAGAGTCTGAGCGGTGCGGGAAGGACGCAGAAGTCCCCACAGAGTTGTATCGTTGTATGTAGCTTCCTCGGCGTCCCATGCATCGTAGAAGGTCATGCCACGAGCGCCCTAGGAGTAGCAGACCTTTACATCTGCAGCACTAGCGGACAGTGTCCAACTCATGCACATTGAGTCCAGAATAAAGATCCTCATCCAGAATCAACATGAACATGTCACGTCACCCCTCGCCGCTCACCTCCAGCTGGAAATTTTCAAGGGTGGAAGAGTTGGTCAAGAATTCGGGAACAGAGAAACTCACCAGACCTAGAAGCTTACAGTTCGCAGCAAACGCAGCCTACATGCAGGCCGGGGGCAATCGCAGAGCCTGCAAGCAGGAATAGTTCGCGCGTCCCACGCTGGGCAGCAACCGCATCATCGCTACGTACAAGTGCATCATACTGGCAGCACCTCCCACATCCCTGCGAAGCGGCGGCAGGCTCAATCACAACGCGTCACTCTGCGTGATCACGCCGCAGCGTCTGCCCTCCGTGCGAGCACACTCCCAGCCAATGGGCGCGTGGGAGCCCGCGGGCCGCCGCGGCCCAGAGACGACTGCGGTGCCCGTCAGCGGTCGTCCTCCCAGAGCAGGACATCGCAGGAGGTGGGAACCCGCGGGCACGCGCAGCGGTTCGTGCTGTCCTGGCCTCTGTCGGCTACGCTGGTGGGAATCACAATGACACTATGTGCGATAGGTTTGGTGGTAGCCCGGGGCCGCGCACGCCCAGGCTGAGAAAAAGCGTGTAGGGGGATAGTCCGAGCGTGCTGCGAGATTGCGCCAGCTGCCACTCGTCCTCAGTGGCCAATCCGCGATGGTGCGTTTGAGATGGTGATTGAGAGCGTCGTGAGGTGGGATAGTGCGAGGACGTGACACTGGCAGACAATTGCACGATCTCTCGTCTGGCGTTCGCTTCCTACATGGCAAGTGAGGTCCTTGATGTGAAGAAGACATCAGCCGGACCTGCCAGGCCTGCGACAGATGCCAACGGCTGGCGCTGGTACCATCAGTTTTGAACAAGGGCGGGTTGGAATCTCTTCTTTCGCGCCTGCTTACACATATCGAAACCTGAGCACCTAGCGCCGTCTGTGTCACAGCACGCAATAACAACAATACCTAATATTCCGTACGGTACTCCGAGTCAGTCAGACAAGTAGTAAGGAACCAAGACCCGCGCGATACACGATAAGGCCGCGGAGGAGCCGTCGAACAGCACCATATGGAGCAGTCCAGCAATATGGAAGACCCGAACCGTCGACGCGGACGTCCTGGCGCACAGACCGTTCAACTCACGTAAGTGCTCCGGGATAGGGAACGTTCCTAGCAAGAATCCATCGTGCAGGCTCGTAATCGGACCCGGGCGGGATGGGGCAAACAAGCTTTCTGGGTGGGCGTGCCAGATGGGCGCGCGCGCGATAATCATAGACACATAATAGGAACGTCAAGATAGTCCCGCAGACAATGCTTATCAGCATCCGGAAAGCAGGATAAGCTATGGGCACAAAGCCCGCAGACATACTTACGTCCAGAGATAGGGCTAACGATATGCTTTAGAGTTTGCGAGAGCGCAGGCCTGGGGAGATAGGTATGCTTACAGGACTCGCCGCACGCATCAGCAGAGTAGTAGCTCGTTTCCCGCCGCTCGTGCTCGTGTTGCCAGAAGCGGAAGGCAGGCGAGCGGTTTCGCCGAGGAGCATTCGAGGGCTGGGGAACGCGGAGAAGAGCACGTCCCGCTGAGCCGAGCGGGCCTAACGTGCGCGATCCCATTCGCCCGCACGCTGCACACTGCTTCCATCGGGCAAATTTCTAGCAAGCAAATAAGCTATTGCGTACGAGCTCAGGCATTGGCATGAGCAAAAATGCACGGCTGCGAGCGTGGTTCGAATCCGTGCGCCGTGGAACGGGCGCATGGCAGGCAGCCAGGGAGGGAGGATGCCATCCTGGTCATCGATGTGTCATCGCACAGCGTCCGGATCCGCGAGCACGCCTCGAGCTGGGCCTTCTCCCTTCTCCCTCCCCAGCTGCCAGCCCCAGTGAGAAGGACGAAAAAAAAAACTTAGCAGAGGCACGACACGCGGGGTGCCGCGGACGCTTTTGACGACGCAGGCCGTGACGTCCGCTATTCGCGCGCGTTTTTCGCACTCTCGGCCGTCGGATTCTGCGTCCTGGCTCCTGCGGACGTAACAAGCTCTGGAGGTGCCGCTTCGCGTTCCGAGCAGACTTCGAAAATAACGTTATAGCGTTCGGTGTGCCCCCCGAGGACATGTATGGCTAGCAGGTCGCTTGGGGGCCCGTTTGGACGCCGTGCGTGATGCGAAATTTGCGCGAACGGGCAGACTGGCGGATGCTTAGCGCGGGCGTTGCGGTTGATCATCACGCGAATTTACGTGTAAGAGCATAAACGATATCTCGTCCGCGTGTGGGCCGCAGACCGTGGTCCAGGAGACGGAACGGGACGCGGAGGTGGTGCTCGTTGCTCACTAGCCCTGCTCAGGCCGCAATCGCCGCAGGACATGTTGCACGCATTGCGGGCAATGAGGAGAGGCACGCGTCCTGTTGGCGATGAATGACAAAACTAGCGGTAAAAGTACAGATAATCGATGCGTAATGCAGATAATGTTCTGAGCAGCGAGGACAGGATATCTGGGTGCGCGTGGAATGGAGCACGGAGGCCTGGGACGCGTCCTGAGCCATCAATGCATCACAGCGTGCATGCTCAGTGGGCCGTATGCAGTTAGCGGGACGGAGCGCGTGTCGGACGCATGTTACAAAGGCGCGCCGCATCACCTCACTGGTCGATGGTGGTGATGGGATGTCTGGTACATACGTGCACTCGTCACGGACGGCTCTGATTGGTGCATCGCATCCTCTGGAACACGGAGCTGGGACTGGAACACGATGATGGTCATAATTACACGTAGCGGAAGCAGACTCGGAACAAGACAAGCACAGGCACAGGCAATTGCCATGACTATCAGGCTATCTGCGAGGCCGATGGATGGGATGATGAGTGGATATGCACAACCCGGGCGATGATATCTGAGGAAACGGATCAGTCTGGCTGTGACATCTGCAGCCAATCACGGACGCAGTGCAACGCAGCAAACGAAACGCGCACGCATCGTCGCCGTGCAGCGTGCCCGCGCGCCCTCTCAGTGTCCCAGCCGGATCTTGCGATGGTGCGGGTGCTGCGCACGGGGCGACGGGAGACAAGATGCCCAGATTGGCAGTGATGAGTGGGCAGATGCGCGATGCTGACAAGGCGATATCTGGACATCTGGTGGTTGCAGTGGGCGACGTGATATCGATGGACGCGCAGGCGCCGCACGACGGTCGTGGATGGCGAGCATCCAGCTGCAGCCCCACCGCCACCAGCGTCGCCGCCACAGTGAAGCTGGGGAAGAGTGATCGCGCTGCAATGATCGGGACGGGGCGGGACGGCGGGGAGGGTGTGATAGACGCTGCGAAGCTCGGGGGAAACCGTGGCGAGCAAGCGGGCACAAAGCCAATCAGATCATCGGGATGCGATCGGGGGCAGATTGGGCGATAGGCACAGGCGCATGTGCTGCCTCGGGGAGGGAGATGCCGTGGGCGCTAGGGAGGCGGGTGGGGGAAAGTCCGGGGCTGAACTCGGGCGAAAATTCCCGAAGAGGTGCCGCGGGGACGCCGGCCGGACATTGTATTCGGAGGCGGGGAGTGGTCGGGCGAAGGGGAGGGCAGGTGACTGGAAAGGAGGAAAATCGATAGGGGGAGGAGGACGGTGGGGGAGGACGTCGGACCGGGGGACAGGGTGTGAGGCGAAGCGAGTGGGAGGCGCGCATGGGAGCTGGGAGGTTGGCGGGCGTGGTGGTTGGTCGCTATCTGATTGCCGTTCTGGGCTGGCGCAAATGAGGGAAAAACAGCAAATAAACAGGGTTGGCAGGAGGCGTCCTAAAGGGGAAGATGCGATCGGAAACGGAGAGGTGACAAGCGAGGGAACGCTCTGGATGCAGTGGAGCGGGGGTCTAGACAGGATACGGGGACGGTGATTGGGCCGGCAGGGGTGCGGCCGGGGGTCCGGTGACTATAGGGCCAATGGGAAGAGGCAAGCGCTGGGGCAGCACGCGGATGACGTTTTCAGGAGAGAAGAGAGGTGGCGACGGGCAGCTGGCAACCGGGACGGACATGCGGTGGGATAGCCAATCGCGTGCTGGTGCCACATCTGAGATCTGGCTGCCCAACTAGGCAGCGAACCTCACAGGCTGGGGGCGTGACAGCGTCACACGGCAGCAGCCAATGACGGCGCTTGGGGGATTCCCAAATGGGATGCTGCAAATGGATCATCAGCGCGTCGAGGTCTATGCCCGATAAATAATCAACACTCCATTTCCCCGTCCCGTCCTCTTCCCCACCATTCCAGCGCCATCTCCTGCGGTTCTCGCTCTTGTGCTCTGGCCTTGCTTCTGCCTTCCCTCTCCCCGTGCTCCTCCTCCTCGTCTCTCGCCGCCACTCTTCCACACGGCCACAGCCCGCGAGGCAGCTTCATTCTCGATCGCTCTATACTGGGCCCGGCGTTGCGTCTTTGACTGTCAACTCCTTGTCCAAACTCTATTTCATCCCATATAAGTCCGTCTGTCCTCGACTTGCAGACTTGACTCTTCCCCACATTATGGACATCGCATTCGACTCCACTTGGTGTCCCGTCTGCAGCAGGCAGATTCTCCCCAAACGCTACTATGTTCCCATCAACCCGCAGCCCCAGGCCCCTGCCCCGCCCCCGAGCTCGCCCACATCGGGTATGCTGTCTTGTTTTCATTCTTACAACTGTGCTCATTGGTTGTCCAGATTCTAAGGATCACACCGATGCGCCAGCGCCGCGTCTGCCCCGTACCAAGACAGGCACGATCCGCGCCAAGGGTGGCGGGCTTGTTCACGGCACAGGTCGTGTGAAGCCCAACGGCGGCATCAAGCGCGACAATACTGTCAAGGACAATGCGAAGAAGGCGACACAGCAAGCGGGCGGTGCTGAGGCCTCCCCCGTGCGGCCCGCGGGTCCAGTGCGGCACCGAACAGTCATTGACCAGTCGCCGGTGCCTTTGTATTGCTCTGACGAGTGCCGCCTCGCGGACCTCCAGTCGACACATAGTGCCATTGGCCTCAACTACAACCCTGAGCGCTGCGCATCCCCTACGCTGCCCCCTGTCCCGCATAATTCCTTGTCCGACTTTTCTGACGAGAGCGAGTCGGCTGCTTCAGTCGACTCTCGCTCCTCCACTGCATCATCGCCGCCGCCATCGGAGTCTACTACTGATAGTTTCACCAGCCGTGCACAGAAGGGCTACGCCCGCCTGGCGCAGCTGTACGACATGCCACCGCTGCCGCCGCCTCCACCCATTCAACGGAAGGAGTCGAGCTCCTCCGAGGCCTCGCCACAAGATTACCAATCCGGTGTTATGATGGCTGCGCAGCGCATCAAGGCCGCGCTGTGCCCAGAACCGCCGAAGCGCAGTGCGTTCGACTGCACCGCGTCGTATGCACGCACCACCGAGCGCAAGCCGATACCAGGGTGGACTGACGGCTCGCACGCGTGGCGCGCAAGTGTGTACTCATTCGCCGCGCCGTCGGACAAGTCGTCGCCGTCGGGTGGCCAAGACGGCATGGGCCGCGCGTACAAGAGCTTCGTCGCGAGCTCGCATCGCTCTGGCGGTGTGTACTCGACGATGAGTGATACCAAGCTGACATCGGACACCGCCTCGGCCTCTGTGCCCGCTATGCCGTTGACGACAACCCCTGCGCCCCCGAGCCGCTCGCAGAGCGCCGCGGAGGAGCTATATAGTAAATACTCGCTCACGTTCGCGCGGCGTACGGATTCGCGTGCACCGTCGGGGCTCTCGACCTCGCCCACGGGCTCGGCACGCTCGTTGCCAGTGGCGGCGCCGAGCAGCGCGCCACGCCGCAAGGAGTTCTCTCTGCTCAAGCCGGGCGCGGAGGGCCGCCTACTCGTGCCAAACGTGAAGATGAGTCGTGCGTCGAGTGCGACGACGGTGTCGAGCGAGGGCGCTAGCAGTTGCAGCTCGTACTATGGCGGTGGCGGGTACAGTGGGTATTACGGCGGCGACCGTAGGCGCAGTCCACTGAGCCGCCAGAACAGTGACGCGAGCATGGAGACGGCTCAGAGCGAGAGCACGAGTGTGGGTGATGAGGGCGACGAGACGATCAGGGGTCCACCAGCGTCGTTGCCGACACACAGGCGTGCGCCTCAGCGTGAGTGAAATGTCTGTTGTGCGGGTGTATCCGTGTGCTGACTGGTTGTTGCAGCGCCGTTGTGGAGCTATTCGGATGACACGCTTACATACCCGATGCTGCAGCTTCCGTTGAAGGAGAAGCGCATGGAGAAGCGCATCGTCGACGGCGTGGAGCGCGAGGTTGAGGTCGAGGTCGAGGTCAAGCGGCCCGTTAAAAGGCTGTTCCTCTTCCCCGGTAGGGACACCCGCTGAGGTCCTTATCATCCGCTGTCCCGCTATGCATGTCGTCCTTCCCTCGTCAGTATCTTGCATCGCATCGACCTACATTCACAACATATCCACATACCCTCACCGCTGATACCTCGCCGCCACACCCACGACGCTCACGACGCCGTCCGCATTGACTTATTCCCTCACGTAACGCCCCCGCACTCGCCTCTCGTCACACTCTTCTGCACTCCTGCACTACATCGCTCCCGCTCGTGCCACCTCGTCGTCTCGTCGCTGTCGGTCATCGCTCTCCGCCGTCTACTTTACTCTCGCATACTCTCCGCATTGCGGACAAGCAAACAAAATGTGAATATCCTGCGCCGTCGGTGCGCTGTACCATATGTACTATACCTTCCCGCTTGTGGGCCTCCCGCGGCGGCGCTCCAGTCTCGTTTCCACACTGGTTTCTTTTCAACACACCTTGGGGTCCGTTGGTCGACAACGCTGTCCTGTTATTATGTACTAGTATTGGTTCCATATTGACATTATTCCCATCGACATTCCTCATCACGCACTTATCCACGCTCACACGTCCGCCTCACGCCGTACGCTACCTTACGACTCGATGGACCGTTGTTCATCTGTAAACAATCAAACATTCTTCCTATCTCGTTCTACTTTCCCAATCAATCCATTCCACTTCCTCGCTTCCCTGTACTCAAGTTATCCCCTTCTTCCACTTTATCGCCGTCATTTTCCATTTCTCCTCGCCGGGTGTACGCTGTACGATCGGGTAATGGGCGCCGACTGGGCGGCCGGCACGACGTGGAGTGTCTTCAGATGCTGTTCACGGGGGCTTGGGGTGCCAGTTCCGTACGTAGTGTATCATGCTGTGCCATAGTTCTCGCTTCTGCTGTGTTCTGTTTGGACCGCAATGCCATCGTTTGCCCGCGCGAAGGCGCGGGCCCTGTCACGATTCACGAACTCTGTGTGAAGTCCGTGTGATGATCATTTGGAATGAGATGTGAATGAAAGGAAAGGCTGTAAGGGGGAACAATGTGCGTGCACTGTTCAGTCCTGGTTAGAACTCGGCATGTGGACGGTTGGAATTGCGAGCGTGGAGGGCGAAATGTAGTCCGTGATTTCATGTGCGGTGCTGCGCAGCGTGCAGCATGTGGGCTGTAACGGACCTCGCAGATGGCCTCGTCAGCTTACCGACGGGTCAACGCTGCTCATTTCCGTTCCGTCCCTGTCACGCATTCATTCACGCATTCGTGCATGTGGATAATGCAGACGTCTTCTAGCACGGTCCAGCTGGTCTCCGTTCCGCGCATCTTGTCTCTTGTTCGCCCGTTCAGCCTGTCTCTTGTTCTCGGTGGGGTCGCGGACCGACGGTTGTGCTGGCGACGAGCGTGCTGTGCGCTTGTGCTGTTCCTGCTTGTGCTTGTGTCCGTGTCCGTGTCCGTGTCCGTGCTTGGCCTCGCCTTGTTTGGTTTGATATACTAGTACTTGTCCGTCTTCGTCCTCGCCCGTCTCGGGCTCGCGCCCGATACCAGATGCTAGACGCGCACGCTGCTACTAGGCCGCCCGGGAACAAACCACGGACGCCTCCCCGCGCGGCGCAGACGTGACCCGTCAATTTAAAAAATAATCATCTCATTTCAGGCATGGTGCAGAGTGCCGCCGCGGACGCCAGCGAGGCCCCGCTAGCCTTGCGTAGGTACGTAAGTACGTAAGTACGCATGCGCACGCACTTCGCGGTGCGAGGCGCATTTGGGCTGGTCTCTGCGCGCGGCTGGCAACCGTCTCCGCTGTCGAAATGGGGGCTCCCCGCTACACCGCGCCTGGGCCGGGCAGGACTCAAGTTGGCCCGGGGCGACTAGTAGACACTGGGGCGCGCGCAGGATAGGATGTCAGTCCCAGAGCGCATTCGCGCCGAATTCGCACTCGAGCAATAACGGAGAATAAAATAGGCAAATAATGGTCTCTGATTGGTGTGGGGCCCTATCCGACGCCACGCTCTACTGCATGTATGCTCGTCCGATCTACCTACGTCGCTAGGCTTGAAGCTTGAAGCGCGCGCGCCCCCAACGTTCGTCCCGCACAATGGTGGTGTCGTGAGTGGATACGGGGCCAGACTTTTTTTTTTCTTTTCTTTTTTGTGACGTGACATCTGCTCGCGCCGCGCAAGGCATAGGGCGAGGCCTGCATCTGTCCGCGTCCGGATACGCACATATCTGGATGCGTGCCATTGTCCGAGCCCGCACTAGCTCCTCGCGGCAGAGGTGCGCTCCTGTGCTCTGCTCAACAAGCACACCCCTTCTCAGAGAACGTGTTCTGCCGCCGGCCCAGCGCGAACCCTCGAATCGGCGCACAATTGTTAGCCACGGCGCTGGCGCGCGGTCTGGCCAGCCCGGGCGTGATTATCGATGATGCATGATGCTCGGCGCTAGGGGGTGCCTCGGGACAATGGCTGCCAATGAGGGGTTGCTTGGGAAATGTGGTGGTGCGGTGTTACGGTGTTGCGGAGCAGCCGAGGGGGGCGAGTGTGCCGGATTGGCAAGGCTGGACGCGGTTGAATGGCGGTAGATGGACGTGCGTGCGCGCGTGTCTGTGCTGCAGGTCTGGGCCCATGGCGTGTGACATGAGAGCGGCAGAGAGTCTGTGCAGGGGTGACCCGTGACCAGCAGCGATGACGTCGAGTGTGACACTGGCAGACGGCTTCTGCTGCATTTTCACAGCGGGCCTTCCTCGCTTCTGCCAGGGCATTCTCAACATCGGCCGTTCATTCTGCGACTGCGACGTGAGCAGGTCTGGGCAATGATGACATCATCGTCGTGCTCGATCCCGAGGCGTCTTCGCAATGGCGATAGCATTGCACGAACGAACCTTCCCTTGCCATCGATCGCCACACTCTGGGAACCCCGTCCTAGGGTTCCTGAGCTTCGCACTCCGGCACGCTTCCAAATAGCACGATTGGCAGTCGAATGCATCGGGCTTGGAAAGTGCCAGCCTTGGTACTACACGTACATCCTACTCCACCGCACACACACTCGACTCTATAGCGAACGCTCGCCTGCGTGACCGTGCGCCGCGTTCACACACTGCCCAGGTCTAGAGTACAGCGCTTTCCGTCCCCTGCGCTTCTCTCAGCTCTATCTGAATGGCTGGCTCGTTCCTGTCTTCTCCCACTACTCATTCTAGTGGCCGCGAATACAGCGCACATGTGGGAGGGAAGTTATCCCTCAGACGGTCGCGCGCGATATCAGAACAAGGCCCCTTCTCTGCGTGACCGAATCCGCCAAGTGCCCCAGCCGTGCTGCTGCAGTAGATATATATTAAATCAAACGCAGATCGGGCCAGATGCCCGTGCACCCTTCTGAGCACAGAATCCTGCCATCGTCTGCACGCATTCGCATCTATGCCGCTCCAAGGTCCCGTGCAACCTGGGCATTGAATCCATCCCGAGCGCCCCTGCCGCGCACCCCTGTCCCTGAGCTCGCCATTGAGGGAATTGCTACGATTCCTGGAGTTTCCTACTACCACTAGTTCGAGTCCTATTCTTGCAGTTCCTGCGGCACCGGGTGCTTACCTATGCATCCTCATCGCTCAGAAGCACCTTTGGCACCCAGCATTCAGTACTCAGTGCCTGTGCGTGCGCTTCCACTCCCACACTGCCCAATTCCGAATTGCTGAGTGTGGACTCGGGCCTGGACTGAGACACTCGAATGCGGAATGCGCATTGCGCTGTTTGCGAACTGCATTGTGGGCGCTGCCGTGGTGCGTCCGCGTGACCGCGCAAGGCAGGTCACGCGCTTCGACCTCTGGTATCGCGTCCATTCAGCGAATTCCGAGGACCTGCAGTGATCGTGATGTTCCCGGGCCAAGGC
Organism: Taiwanofungus camphoratus; assembly: GCA_003999685.1. Lineage (NCBI taxonomy): Eukaryota > Fungi > Basidiomycota > Agaricomycetes > Polyporales > Taiwanofungaceae > Taiwanofungus > Taiwanofungus camphoratus. The sequence continues at coordinate 1,599,146 of CP021226.1, forward strand.
TCGCCGCCTGCGCATATCACGGCCCATCTGCTGGTCTTGCATGCTGACTCTCGGCGTGCGTATCGCCGCTGTGTCGCGTCTCCCGCGCTCGGCAGCCGCAGGCTGGTCTCGACCACCCCCCGGTGCGGTACTGAATGCAGACGCCGAGGTCGCTCTGCTCTGAATGCGTGGTGTCGTGATGCTTTCACTGGCAGGTCGATATCGCGAGGCCTGGCAGACGTGGTATCGTGGGCCACTTTCCCAGGTCGACATCGTGGCGCCCTACTACATGCTTCACACCCGGCCTCGGACAGCGCGATAGCGTGATGATACCCCTTGCCGATCTCGCGATGCACTGGCATGACACTCCGGATTACGACGTGCCGGGCGCGGAAACGGTCGCAGTCTGCGCCGGAGTGCTGATAACGATGTGCTGATCCTGGTATCCCTAGACGTTCATGTTCGCTATATGACTAGGGCTGGACCGGCTGCGCACGCTGCCCGTCCAGCCGCGTGTGGACTGATTGACTGGACGGCTGGCGGATTGACTGGCTGGCACACGGGCCTGGCGGGCGCGGCGCAGCACCGTGCGTCGACGTCCAGACTCTGCCAACTCTCGCCCATCAATCCATCTCACACATGCACCATCCCGGGCCCCATCCATCACACTCCCTTGCGAACCACAATTCCCTACCCCTCGTCAACTCAAATCAAATTACCCCGCACGCGCGGGGAGATGGAGCGCGCCCGCGGGGCAGGCGGCTGCGATTTGCAAATGCGCTGTGGGCGACCGTGCTCTCGCATTTCATATCCACGCCCACGATTCATCTTCTCGTCCCTTCTCTGGCTCATGATCGCCCGCTTAGCGCGCTTCGCTTCTCTTCTTCTCACCCCGCCCCCGCGTGTGGGGAACACCGATGCCTCAGGCGGAATGACATATCGCGCCTGCTCCCTCCCCCACCTCCTCCAGCGCATAGCACCTCCGCTTTGACAGGGAGGGCAGCCCCCCCTGCCGCACCCGGGCCCCTCGGCGTGTGCGCTGCCACCCTCCTTGTGCTGGCCACTGGCCCTGCGACGACACCAGCGTCCGACCCCTCCGGGAGCGCACCCGCGCCGGGCACACGTCTCCGCCGCGCCCACCGCGCGAGATCGCCTTGTCGCAACCACACAGCATTAATGACGCGAACCATGGCGGGATGCCGTTCGTCACGTGCGTCCGCTGGCGTTTGGCAATGTCCAATGTCCAATGTTCCCCACTGGTGTCAGCGGCATCGGGCTCGGGCCCTGGCGCGCGGAGACGGACTGCATGACAGATCCCAGGGGGCGCGGCAGGCTCTTGCACCACCTACTGGCAGGCGGGGACGGCCATCCGCGGACCACGGACGCCGAGCCTCGGGCTGATGCATACTGGCATTTGACGCAGGCCGTGATACTCTGGGCTGCACGCGATGCGGGGCTGGAACGCTGTTGCAAATTGCCAGCCCCCCCCTCCCCTCTTGTCCGTTTGGGCTAGTGTGCAGACGAACGTGGTAGGGGCAGAGGGTGGCCCGACGTTTTCGGCAGACAGCCCTCACGTTTCTCGAAGGGCGACGCTCACCATCGGCTGATGGAGCACCTGCGAGTCCTCTGGATGGGGATATGCTCTCCCCTCAACTAAGGTTCGACGTGAATGACGGGGGACCGTGGCAGGTCCCTTTTGCGAGATCGCGCCACGGTTGACGGTGTTGCTCTTTCTCTTAGGTCAGGCTCCTGCTCATGTTGGTAAGAATATCAATTTGTTTTTTTCATATGTCATCCAGTACATAGGTCTCGCACGCCGTGACAATAGCGGATATTGAAGCAGATCAAGTGGTTGGGCACCGTGCAAACCGTCCCTCCGATGCCCGATGCGCGGAAGAGAACAAAGTGGCTCCTCGGCTCTCTAATGTTTGTGGGTGTTGCTCGACCTTCTATATCCGCACGATGAATGACGCGGGTGGCTCTTCGGCACACACGCACATTCGTAATACTAGACGCTTCGCGAACCGGGTGGGTCTGGTGCGGTTGACGCAGCGCACATCGTCTTGTGTTCCGCAAAGCAACACTGTTGAAAGGACAAATGTCGACCGTGGTTTGGGGACGTGCCACACGAGCAGAACACCCCGGGAGCACGGGCTGGGTATAGCGTATTATACGGCATCGCGTGGTGCCCCGCATTATGCGTACGTGTTCCATGCCATGACAACGTGGGGCGCCCCGGGGTGCGTACACAGTTCCGTCTGGGGCGATCTGACAAACCTGACACGGTCGCAGATGTAATTCAGTTCCCCGCAGCACGTGCGGACGCGGCGCCCGTTGTCTGCCTTGTAATCCATTTCCGGGTTATATGAACAGGGAGAGGACAATGCACCCCTGCAATAGGAGATATAGGAACACGACGTACGGCATCATTGAGTTGTGTGTCAGACCACAGAGTGACACTGACTGTGACCATTGACGGCTCCCCAGACTCCGGTGATATGTGAGTTGCAGTTACGTACCGCAGGCAGGTGATGCCCGGAGTACCTCCCATCTGTGATTGATGCACTCAGATGACACTACTCAGCGAGCAGGGGTACTGCGGTGCCATAACATGTCAGGAGACGATCATCTATCAGCGAGACGACTGTTGGGCATCTAATCGCTGACTTCACGGGACGTATCAGATAAGATGATAGATTAACTCATGCCGGCTCCCGCGCGTCCGCTTCCTCGCAGGAAATTACGGCTCAGAACAGGCTGAGACGATGTCCGACGAAGCTCCCCAGGCACTTCGTGCTGTTTCCTCCCGCTCAGGCCCCCACCTCCGCTACGCAGCATATGCTCAGGCCCCCTCTGCGAGCGTTCGGCGTCCTCGGATTGCTGTGTCATTCTCCTCTCGTGCTCCAGCTGGCCCTCCTGGCCATCACAATCAGAGGACATTGCCTGACGCCCGGTCCTGCGCGCAAGCGTCTTACGGAAGTGGCCGACTTTAGTCGCCAATCACTTTCATATGCCCGCTTGCGCATTGTGCCAGTTCATGACGACGCTCGTGTTCGCGGCTTTGGGAAGAACGAGCCCTTAGATGGTCCGTACAGAGGCCGGTGCAGCGAGATCATGAAGGTGAGCATGTGCAACTCGGACCTGTGGGCTGTCCCTGTCACGCTCAGTACATGTTCCGACAACAGGATACTAGGCGCAGAGCCACGCCTGGACTCTTACCTAGGTGACCCTAACCTCTCCTAGATAGGTCATGGAAGACTATTGACGAGTGACAGTCTACTGCGCGGACTTAGGGGTTACTGTACGAACTCAGGGTCACCTTACTGGGAGCTTCGTTGCAAATCACCGAGGTAACCCCTCCATGGAGCTTATTTTCTTTCCTTGCATGTGCTGGCGTAGAAAAACCACCGGCCACATCCGTCATCGGTAAAGGGTACGCGTCCTATAGGTTCACAGGCGTCCTTCACAGTCATCTGGGATGGTCCTCTCTACTAACTCCTCGATCCGCGCTACTATTTTTGGACATTAACCGCTGACACCAGGACGCCTGTCTCGGTGAGAGATGACAAGCTCGGGTCTACTCGGGCACGTTTGATAAGATTCGAGGAGCCACCCTGCCTGGTACATTCTTTGTCCAGGAGGTGCTAGACGGAGCCTGAAACACCGGTACGTGTAGGAAAGTCACCCACCGAGGTCTTACTGCGATTGGGAACTGCTGTAAGGAGCTCTCGGAAAATGTGTCTCGTCGTACGACTTGTCACCGTTCAGCGTAGGTTTCCGAGATGCGTCATGTCCGACGTCTCCTTGCTCGTACAACCGGCGGGCCCTGGTAGACCTGACAAGGTCTGTCGCTGAATTCATGTGACTCGGACACTGTTCGCTCTTCTGCGCGATGAACGGCCCTCTTGTCGAGATGTCGGCTTGTCGGTCTCGAGACCCAAGTCTTACGATATTGCATCCGTCCCTCTAACTTGTCCGACCCTACTTTAATCGTTTTCACCATGCACCGTCACACGGATTGCGGGCCGCCTTGGTCATGTTCGGAACGGCGCAGATCATGTAGTTTTAAGGCGGTCACTTTTTCTTCGGTTCCTGAGAAAACGGTCTTGCTATTGGCTTACTCCAAAAATGCCGAAGGCCAGTTTGCCATCGGTAAATCAGAGACGGAAGAAAATTAACTCGTGAATCCTGTATCATTTGTTCCATGTTAAATTTTGCGGCCTGTCGCAGGTCTACTTTTGGGCCTCATTGACCCAATCTCTGCCGATCTTCTGCCATGCCAAATCTTTCAACGCCCCAAAATTTACCCATGACCATTACTACTCTCGCTGCATTCGGATCTGTGAAGAGACTACTGTTGGAAGAGCGAGAGCACTTACGGCCCGAGCTTTTTCAGCAGGTCTTCTCCATTGGATTAACCGACGTCTAAGAGCAGTCGTCTGACCCGCATCCGGCGACGATGTTACCGTTGGGTTTTCAATGCTCAGTTTCTTGAGTTAGGCAATCGGGATCATGGTGATTTTGTGGTCGTACGCTCATGTCAGTACAGTATGTGAATGTTTTTCTCTTGTCTATAATTGAGTATTGCGCTTTAGATTTGAGATCTTTTTATTGTACTCGCTTCCGCAGTCCCACCAAGTCAGACTGGAATTCGTACATCGCTTTCTAGATTTATGGATGCCTTCATCCAGTAGAGAATCGCTTTGTCATCGAGACGGCATGAATATCGCACAAATCAATATATCGTGCAGGAACTTGTTGAGGTGGGATACGATAAACAGACCTGTACAGGTCTTCTTGCTGGCAATGTCAACATGGGCGGTCGTCCTTTATGGCGTCGTGCCAGTGCAATAATGAAAGGCCACGGAATATCTACTAGCACTTCTCTCCCCACCACAACGCGGAGTCGGTCGCGTCTTATCATGGTCACGTGCTCGTGCGTCCTGTCCGCGCCGTGAATTTCCTTGAGGCCCTCGACTTCCTTAGGTACTCATACCTAGTTGGCGAACAACCAAATTGCATGTTAATCATATTCTATAGCCTCAATAGAGAAAAAGGCTTCAAAACACAAGTGATAACCTTCAAACTTCCTTTTTCCGCTTCTGCGTTTCCCAGGCAAGAGTACTTTGGTTTTCATTCTATTCGTCTTGAGGTTAGCGCATTGCATTGAAGACTTAAGCACTTATATTCATTCTAACTCGCATATCACCCCTGGGAATAAATAGCATGCATCCATGTCTACAGATCCCTGAGCTCATGAGCATTATCTTCGAGATGGTGCTTGATGATACATTGGGGGGTGCGAAGACTCTTGCTACCCTTGCAAGAACGTGTAGTTGCTTCCATAATCTGGCCCTCGACATCCTGTGGCGGACACTACCCACTCTGGCACCACTTATCAAATGTTTATCTGAAGATAAATGGGCTGAAAAAACTGATGCGGTTGGTAGACGGGTCGTGGTATGTATGTCTATAGGCGCAGCTCCCGAGTCGGTCGTATGACAGAGCCTTCCAGGAGCTTGTTGGTTCTCTCGAGGACAGCGATATGTCGCGATTGTCAAGCTACGCTGCTCGCGTTAAAGTGCTGCGTCGCTATCATTCGCCTGCAACCTCACTTTTGAGAATGCGCGTCCACGAAGATACTTTTAGCAAGCTGTATGCATCCAGACCGTTCGGAAGCCTGCTCCCCAATCTGCGCGAGTTTGAATGGCGGCAGTCTTTCAAGGATCCAGCGAATGATGTAGCCCACCTGCTTGTGTTGCTGCTCAATCCCAAGATCACCAACATGTCGGTCTATATGACAATGGACTTGGGAGAGCATGACTCATTGGTAACACAACTCGAGGCCGCCTTGACGTACTTTGCCGCACACTCCCCATTTTTGGAACACATGACGTTCATATGTCCTCTCGTCCCGAGACTTGGAACAGCGATATCGAATGTGTTACTTCGCCATTCCGGCCTTCGCACCGTTTATACCTTCCAGACTCCCGACACTCCGATGTCTGCCGAGGCTCTACTGCACCTTTCTCGACTTTCCACCCTCGAGAAACTATCTGTGCGTACTGATAATTTCACTGGCATTGAGGGCGGCATGCAGTCGCTCTTGACGCATTCCGATCTCGTCTTTCCCGCATTGCAATGTCTGGTCATTTATTCGGACACTTTGGCCAATTGTAACCTGTTGTTAGATGCTGTACAATCATCGCAGTTGGAATATTTGCACATCCTGGTGCTTCACCCTCCAATTGCGTCCGAGGTGCAACAGTTCACATCAGGACTTGTCAGACATCCCTCCAACGCATCATTGGCATCCATTAACTTCACATCTGGGCAAGGAAGTCCCCGTCACGATAGCAAATATATCATCAGCGGAGCAAACTTGAAGCCACTCCTTTCCTTGAAAAACATCCGCGAATGCAAGATCGAATTGCGGTGTCCTCTCGCTCTTGATAATACATTCGTGAAAGATTTGGCTATGGCATGGCCACAGCTTTGCTCCCTCGAGCTTGGCACCGAATGGCGTAGGGATACGGGGACGCCAGGAGTTACGCTGAAAGGACTCATACCTCTTATACAACACTGCCCCTTTCTGACCATCCTTGGTCTCCCAATCAATACAGATGTCTCGGAATTTAGCGAGACCTACGACGAGACAAGGCCAGCAGAAGGATATTTTTCAAATAGGATATCGGCGTTGTTCGTGGGGCCATCCAAGATTGACCATCTTGGCGATGAAGCAGTGATGGTCGCAGGATTTCTATCGGATTTGTTCCCGAATCTGACTTACATCGACTCCTTGTGGGGCTGGGAAGAGTCCCCCCTGCATATCGATGAAGATGACGAAGATGAGGCGGAATTCGAGCGTTGGAAGAAAGTCCAGAAGCTTGTTCGAGAAATGGGACGCATTCGGAAGCAGGAACGGCGCTGGCAGTCACTACAAGTTCGAGTACAAGTCGACAATCAACACACCCAGCAGGATATGTAGGTCAGTGATGCTGAGTGGGTGTCGTCTATCACAACTGTCTTCTGCCTCGCAGTAGCTATATATACCATTCAGCAGCTATCACAATGTTCTCGGCCATACCTTCCACCAAGTGATTTCCAAGGTATGCTACATTGTCAAGAATGTCAGATCCCTTCAGGTTTCCACTGTGTTGCCTTTACGGTGTCTACAAGTCGATTGCATATCATACATGAAGCTCGAGACCTTGAAAACTATGAGATGAAAGATGATTTTGGTGGGGTTTCTTCTAATTTGTCCAGGAAATTGAAGTTACATACCTCTATTCTGTACATATCTCAAGACTAAGGTATGAGTCCCAAGACCACTCACACCCTCTTATTGACAAAGATATCATTGCAAGCCATCATTAGGTTGCATTGGCCCGGATAGTCAGGTTCCCAAACTTAGGAATGACATCTTGTGGCCAAGCGTGAACTACATTGGCCTGGGCTTTTAAGTCTTGGTTTGCTGCAGTAGGTGCAAATAGGACTATATGATATCCCTGTTGTGCCAATGTGCGGACTGAATCCGTGAAACCGTGATCACCTGAGATCAACAGAATCGTGATAGGTGCAGGATTATGAGCAGCGTAGGCTAACATGTCCTCTACATCGATTTTACCCTGATTATGACCAAAGACGGTGTATGGGCTAGGGCATACCTTTCAGAGCTTTATCCGCAACATCTTTGCGGCCTTCATGGCGGCAATCCACTAACTTGACTCCACTTGACCGTAAAGTTGCAGACTTGGGAAACGGCATTGAGAGATCACAATACACTCTGCAGGTCGCAATCTTTCCATAGTATCGAGCGAGTTGAAACAGTTCTTTTATCAGAGAGTCGGCGGCTACTTTTCTGGGCAGTGGACAGTTTTCTGAAACATTGTGAAGATAACGAGGGTCAAGGAGGGCAAAAGCATAGAGGAACATCGTAATGTTGAACTTCTACCAATGTCCCAAAATACAGCTACTTTGGAGCTGTTGGAATATTGTCTTTGAGACCCTCCCTCATGAATCACCCTGGAAACTTGCATTCAATCTGGTCAGCGTCATGGACTTTGCTTCACAAAACTACCTGTTTAAATGCATGTTGTGTATCGTATGTTTGAATACGCTGGCAGTACCTTGATGTGTACATGCCTTGAACAACGGAGGTACGTTGTGAGAGATAAAAGTATGTTTCCGATAGCAGAAACTTGTGAATAAAGGGGATTTCATCTCAAGGTTACGCAGCACGGTGAGGTGAACAGGAAGTATGTTATATAGCCTTGAACGGACATCGTGACACAATTCAGATAGCAATGTCAATATGTTTCCTGCGTATAGATTCGGGCTCCATGCCTAGAGCGCAGCGTGTCGTGCATGTCAAGACCATTCGGAGGCGCACCAAAGATTGCATGAAGGACGTCACAGCAGTCAAATCTGGTCCGATTTATGCCTGTTTTTGTCTTTGGTCATCGGAGTTGACCATAAAGTTCAGCTAGCAGATGTTCAGTAAGGAAATCCGAACACACCCAGTCACCTGCAACACCAGAAACTTATCCCACCAACGCCAGGCCTGCGTGTTTTCAATTCAATTCCATTCAGATGTGGCGAAACCACAGCCAATAGAGGACCGGCAAAAGAGTATACCAAAAACTACTCGACAAGCGAAGATGCGTCTTGAACGCGGAAGAAGTCTGCGATGCTGATCTGTCTTGGGCTGAAACGGTTGTGAATGGAGCAGGTCGAATTGCTGTTACGGGGACGTCAACCACAGTGCTCGCTGTCGGCGCGACGTCTACCTTGCCTATAGGCGTTCAATGATATACATCAGTCGAGCTCTAGCTCATATGTCTCCGTACGTACTGGAGAAAAGATCATTGTCCTCGAGAGCTTCAGATACTGCCTCTTCGAGGAGAGTAGACGCATTCTTGGGTACCATAGACAAAAAGCCGATACGAGGAGGATCAACGGAGGGATGCGTCAAGTTGCCGTAGTAAAATGCCACCAGATTTGACTTTAGGAACGGGTCACCCAAGCTCCACGAGAAAAGCGCGCCCTGACTGGGAGGATCCGTGGCTACCAGGTTGCTCGTGATACACGTTGACGCGTTCCCGGAGTGTGATGGTGAGATGAAGTCACGCGGGTCAACAGGGAACATATTCTCGCCAATCTGAAACGTAAGCGTGTGAGAGGCGGAACACGGGAGTGTCGGTTTAGCATTCGAGTTTGCTGCATAGGCTGGAGATACGGTCGTTAAAATATTGTTCACGACGTCTTGAGGGCCGCGTATGAGAGAATTGCCCTGTCACGGAAAATCTTGAGCAAACAGGAGAGGTGACAGAAATGAAATGAGAAGTGGAAAAGGATCATGAACCATACAGTGTCAATGAGCGCGGATACGACTGAAGAGGTTACACCTTGAGCTTGTTCCGTTGAGTTCGAAAGTTGCTGGCCATCTAAGTAGACATTATTCAACGGAACTTCCCATCGACTGGCATTCCATAAACCTCAGCCAAAGGAGCGCACGAAGACGTATAAAAGTATGGCGTACAGGGGATACACTTCATGAGGAGCAAAGGTAGGAGGACTAAGACCCCCATCGGCAAATGAATATAGGCGGACCGGTACCCAAGTGATGGAGGAATTGTCGATACCCTCCGGCAGCTCGCCAACAGTAATCTGACCTTTTCCACTTACGTCTACTGTATCACGTTGGAGAGTGATCTATAGTATGTTCTTAGGGCACGTCTGCATGCTAGAGGACAAATCTGCCTACCGTAAACATAGGCTGGTCAATTACACCTGCCATTACGAGTCTCGATACGAATGGCCCGTACGACGCAATATTGGCAACGAAGTCGTCAGTACTAGGTGTATCAAACTGATCTATGCCTGAGCATCTAGACATTCAAAATCATCACTCATATTACCTTCTTGTTGATCACGTTCGTCTGTATGGAACTTGAGGTAGGTGGCATTGATAAGAATGCACAGTACACATAGAAGACAATGCATCCTACCTTTCGCTGGGAAATCCAAGACCGATTATTCCGGCTCCCCCATTTTGGACTGCGGAACTGTCTGTGTCATTGATTGCTGCAAGAGGTTGATCAGGTATGGAAAGACCAGCCAGGGTGACCGTGTCAAGCCCGATAGGACCTGCAGCGAACGTCCCAGACGTGGAGTCGCCATATGTCAGGTTTACACTGGCTCCAGTTGGTTGGAAAGTTGTCGAGGAGTAAGGAGTAGAATTGGAGCTCTGACAAGCTTGTGTGTGGCAAGCATCAGACATGACCCATAGGTCACTGGACCCAGTGTCTGCTCAAATCAGACACCAGTGCTCTGGATATGTTGACAAGATACTTGCCAAGGTTCATCGTCATGGTAGTATTCCCCACCTGCAGGGTGACTGTATAGTACCTGGCGTATACTTTTAGCAAAGGTGCATATGACTAGGCTAAGCACGCACAAATCCGCATAATCTCCAAGACCCACAGACCCAGCGAGTAAGTCTTCGACGTTCCGCTGAACAACTCTCTGAGGACCTTGCCCAAGAACATTTCTTCGAAACTGAACAGGAAGAGCGAGGCAAATAGGAGGAAGAGCAGCTAAAACAGCACACCAGGCAGCCATATACATTTTCGAATCGTAAAGAATGCGACCTGCGCAGTAGAATCAGCAAGAAAACATAGTAAAAGAGTGGATTTTATGACGGTCTGTCGACGGGTATGTAACCAGACACAAACGGGAGCCGTGCAGCTGTCCAGAGGCTGTATTTCTGATGTCAGATTGGTTACCGCCATCATTGCCAAAGGCGATGAAGTCGCAACAGCGCAACCCTGAAATTATCGATCAAGTTTGACGATCATAGCGGCGTGTTGAAAAAAAAGAATACATGGTCCGACTGCAGCACTTATTGTAACCTGGGTCACATAAATGATGGTACAATTGTACAACACAAAAACGCGTAAAATGTGAAATCTCCTAGTATCACGTAAACCCATAACCTCGTCAACGTAAGGCTTCAGTAACAAGCTCTAATATCTCTTTCGTGGTCTTGCCCGTATTCTTCATATCCTTCGCAATTGATTGCCATGTTGACCCATGATGAGGATCCGCAACAATGCATCTTTTGATGACTTCCTCTTGCTGCTCCTGGTGATTAGGCAGGTCAAACGATCGATGTTAGCGCCCGACAAGCAGAGGAGCTGCTGGATATGTTTACGTACCGCAACACCATGTTGCCTCTCGAATTTCAACCACCATCCCCAATTGTCACCAAGGTCAGAGTTGGCAGTGAGCGCACGCTCGAACCATTGTCTCGCCTTCTCAATCTTGCGCTCAGCCCAGAACAGTCTGGCCACTGTAGACAGAATCAGAGGGTCATCTGCGGATTTTCGTAATGCGTCTGCAGAACGAGATTTCCGTGTGGGCCGCGGTTCCGACCATATGGCCATCGACCACAACAACCCAGAAGTCGGACATTCTTGGAGGCCTATGTAACGAGTCCATGTCAGCCAAAGTTAAACTGACCATGAAGTCAACGCATACCTCGAGCAAGCACCGTCTTTGCTTGCGTAGCACCCCCACTGCGTTCCTCAACTCCTACCGCCTCCGCCCACAAGACATCACTTCCTGGATTGGCCAACCTAGCTTTATCAAGAAGCGCTCTAGCTTTGATGCTTTTGTTGTCTGCTTCCTCAAGCCTACTAGCAAGCACCCAGAGGGTGACCTCCTTAGGGCACGGCTTGATACCTGCAGCATATGAAGCACGGGCGGCAGTGAAGTTTTTCCGATCTTGGTGGATCTGACCTTGGATCATGTAAAGCTTGGCGAACTTCGGATATTTCCTCAAAGCAGTAGCAAGAGTCTCTAATGCGGTGTCAATTTGCTCTTGCTGGCGCTCAAATACTGCTGACTTCATCCAAATCTAAGAATTGTGCATGAGCTTACGAGCTGCTGTGATGGATTCGGTACAAATGGCTCACCCTCTGCGTGTCCGCGACAGTACGTGCACGGACAAGAAGTTCTCTTGCAACACCCAGCTCACCGTTCTCCGCTTCAAGCTTGACAGCTGCTAACCAGATTTGTTCACTCTCGGGATTGGCAACAAACGCTCTTTCTAGGACTTCACGAGCAGCAGGAACATTCCCTGCTAACCACTTCTCCTTAGCCCACATAAGCCAAAGAACTTCGGCTTGTGGACAGTGATGAACAGCACGCTCGAGGATTGCATTGAGAGATTCTCTGAGAGCACAAAGGTCGTCAAAAAAGGATGTGAATAGAAACGAGGAGACTGACTTGGTACCATGTGCCTTCTCGAGGTCTGCGGCTTTCCTCCACAGAGTTCTCTTGTCGGGGAAGACCTTGAGTGCATAGGCCAAGACTGCTCTGGCGGTGCCAACATTGCCCTTAGCCTCTGCACTCTCAGCATCACCCATCCAAGTATCCAGCCTATCCTCCTCCTCTATGTCCATTGCTACTGTCGCTTTAACGATGGCTTCACACGTCCGCGACGAGCCCTCGTTCTCACACCGCTCTGCCTCCTTCAGCCATTGCTCACGCGTCAGGAGTACCTGATGTCGGCGGAGTTCCCGAACACCCGCCTCGATTGTCTTATCGACAAGTTCCAACTGTTTGCTGCGTTGCTCCTCGGGCTGTTCTGACACGTAGGCCTCCTGCTCAAGGAGCCTGCCAGCTGCTATCCAGATCTCGTGACTGGTAGGCACGGCCTTACGTGCTTTGTTCAAGACAGCCTTAGCTTTATCGGGCGTTTCGAGGCGTGCGAGAGCAAGCCAAAGCTCCACCGAGAGGGGAATGACCTCCACGGCGCGAGATAGGATGATGCGAGCGTCAACCGGTGAAGATTCTAAATTGACAGTTTCTTTCCACAAGCGCACTGAATTCGGGATATGTTCAAGAGCTATGCCGGAGTGTGAGGGATTAATCACATAGCACAAGAGAAAGAAAGTAAAATGCATGTACCTTTGCGCAATACTCTCTTCTTAGCTTTGACGTCGTGTTCCAAGTCGGCAGCGGCTAGCCAAATTTTGACACTCTGACCGACATGCTGCACCGCATTTGCCAAGATGACCTTAGCGTCATCGGAATTCTGGAAGTGATATGATTAAAAACTTGTATACAAAGCATGTCTGCAACGGAGGACTTACGTGTAATCTCGCCGCTTCTAACCACACGTCCTCGCTCTTGGGACATTGTTCACAACCAGCTTTGATGAGCTTTCTCGCAGCGACCATTCTCCCGGCGTGTTCTTCCAAACAAGCGGCTGCTATCCATCCTGGAGCATGCTTCGGATTTGACTTAACAAGCGAGTCGAAGAGCATCCGGGCTCGCTTAATGTCACCAATTTCAGCATCGGTCTTCAACACGACACTATCGAGTGATGTGAGATAGCCTTTAGGATCAATGGAAGTAGAGAGTCCAGAGGTTGTGGAAGTACCGGACACCTAGTCAAAGTTAGGAAATCATTACGTAGGAAGCGATGGGATTAGACCAACCTGATCTAGCTTGAGAGACAGGATTTTATCACGGGCTTGACCCATTTCAACGAAGTTAGTCAAAGTACCGCTATCAGCCGGTGTCTCGAAACCTCCAGCCTAAATAGAATCGAGTTAGGTTCGGTCATGATTTACCTGAGGATGAATGTACGTACAGCTTGCTGTCTTGCATCCAGCGAGTTCTCGTACTCTGTCTTAGACCTGTCTCCGACAATGACGCTGTCGGGTACAACAAATGACCTCTCGTCCCTTTTGCGCTTTTTCCGTGTGAGATTGCCCACCTCTGGAATGTTCTCCCACTCTTCGTCAGTGACAACCGCGAGACCACGCTTCAAGTCAGCAAATTGTTGTTGTATCTTCGGACGCTCCGCGCGGTGTTTCGCCAACTCGGCATTTTCCAAAGCCTCCCTGGCCGACGAGAATGAGGAACCCGTTCAATACATGGAATTTAACAAGACAAACCAGGAGAGACAGACCTTCGAGCTCTTCTCCGAGCATCCATGTTCTTGTCGACTTGCTCATAGATTTGATCCGCTTCCTCGTCGTCGGCTTCATAAGTGGTACCGGCGAATAAACCATATTCGTTATCTGGATCTTGAAATTGTTCAGGATCGATCTCAGGCTCTTCACCTCGTCGCGCTTGGGCCTCACTGTCCACAACTGTCAGTGAATCGTACAGCTTGATGAAGGGCGGTACTACTCACGCAATCACCTCTGCGGATGGGCCTTCTCGTGCAGGACCAATATCAGAACGAGTTGTAAAACCCGATGCGCTGCAAGATGTAAGTATAAGTAAGAGCATCTACAGACAACTGTTAAGACGTACCCTCGACCAAGACCAGCAACATACGAAGCCGGGGCAGGCATGGAAAGGAAAGCAAGCTTGTTCATTTTATTCGCAGCCATGTTTGATTCTTCTCCCAATGCACAATGGTAGGTTTGTCAAACCAGTCTGGCTTGTAACGATGGGAAAATATGATGAAGTTGCTCGAGACCTGCCTACCTCAAGCCGGCGTAAGTAGACGCTCAGCTAATTGTTTACTACTGTTTGCGAAAGGTGCTAGCAACGATCGAGTTGGTCCCAGTAGGGAGCAGCCTGAGGTAGGTAAATAGGTAGGTATATTCCGGACAAGGTCCCCTGCTGGAACACTGCTTTTCTGTACCATGGCTATCCAGAACATAGTATGAAATTTGCTCCCAGATTGTCGATTGCGCCAGTGACTTGTCTGCCAAAAACAATGTTCCCGCATCAGTAAAACCTCACTTTTACTTAGATTGCTTATTGTCTTCTCACAAGTGTGAAAGACTATAAGTCAACATAAGACAATCAGACAATTATTCATGCCTTCCAAAAATCATTTTAAGAAGGAAAAAAGTTCATGAAGATAATTGTCTGATTGTCTTCTTGTGTCTTATGGTCTTTTTTGCTTGTGGCAAGAAACTGAGCTTGAGCAAGCATTGTCAAGCAAAAGTGGGGTTTTCCTGATGCAACAACAACTCCCGCCTCGCCTCGATGCCCACAAAAGCAAGGGCGCGTCTCGGACCAAAATTGCCTTGCATGTATCTTCTTTCAGCTTGCAAAACAGGCTCCCCGCCTTACAGTTCAGAGTCTAAGTCTCAAAGTTCCATACAAGTTTAGGATTCGACACTACACGACGCCTTCACTGAATTGTCAGTGTTTTTTGTTTGAAAATTCTGTCCAGAATCAGATTGTGGTGCCTGCTTGTACAAGTCTGACCGGAATTTACATTACTCTCTTTCCTGTAGAAATCTCGATGCTGTTAATATATAGACACATGATTCAAAATTCCGAATCTATGCTCATGTCCTCCTTTTGACCTTTCTGTCTCGCGCAGCCATTAGTACGAAACGAGGTGGTAATTAGCGTAACACACCTGCATCTTGTTCAGAGGAAAAGCATCGCAGTGGGTCTCCCTGAGTACAGTAACGACGATTGGATTGCGTGGTATTGCCTCGTCGGGCGGGGGAGGTGCCTCTGGCGGTAAAGTGCGAGTGCTAAGCTGTTGTAGAAGTGTATTATTTGCACTGGCTCCCTTCCTTTGCTGGTCCATGAAGGCACGGTTGTTGAATAGCGCGAGTAGAGTGTTCGCATATCTGTCCGGCATAGATCAGGTCTCATGCTATAATGATGCATCCCCTTCTCGCATACATTTTCGAGATCATAAGCATGCTAGAGATGTATCAGCCAAGTATATGAAGCAGGAGCAACGTAAACTGACGGGCATTCACTCAAGAGAGTGTTCTTCCGTTTATCAGTAAGTACATCCAGTCAGCCTCGCAAACCTGTAAATTTGACTTACTGAGCATCCGAGGAATAGTGCTAGTGTCACGATGGCTACGCTCGCTGTATATTTGGTAGGCGAGATGCCCACTATAGATGGAGACGAGCTGAAGGACGCACCAGTCAAGGTTCCCGTTTCAACCACAAGTCTCATGAGGCGGTTGATAAGGCCATCAGTTTGATTGAAGCCGGTCCTGGCTTTATGAAGCTGAGCAAATGGCCAACTTAGCGACATTGAGAAAAATCATAGACACAACGTGACAGCCCACTAACCGATACCATCATAGAAATCGCGATTGTTAAATCCACCAAAGCACTTCCTGCAAGCCAGACCTGTAGGAATATGACACCAATGACTTCAGCTAGGCCTAATCAAAGCACACCTACTCACAAATGCAGCACAATCGTATACACCAATATCCCTTACATGTGGGGATAGCAGCAACCCATGCAACTGGTCAATTAGATTCTAAGTAAGCGTGATAGAGGAGCACATGTTCAGCTACCTTCCAGTTAACCGCTGCTGCAATCCCAGCCGACATCTGGGCCAGAGCCATCTCAGCCGATTGTGAGCCTGCGGTGTGATATAGCGGCTCATGATATGAATATGCCAACGTACGATAATGATAATTCCCGTCAATATACGTGACCTGGAAAGCGTCAGGATCCGCCCCGCGAAATAGATTTGCACCGCGGCGGATAGGACCGCAGACATAATTGGGATACTGAACCAGCCGTAATGGAAGGAAATGATAGACGTTGTATCACCATAATTGTAAACGAAGCAGTCAAATGCATCGGCGGTGATTAAGCCTGTCTGGACCCATTCGTATGTATATAGAGCATAAACTTGTTGGGCTGCATCAGAACAGAACACAATGAAAATCCGTCTACCATGTTTCTTACTAGAATATTTGCGAACAAGAGGATCATTGGAGAAGCATAGCTGATAAATATCTTGGGTGATAGCTCATTATAGGTGCCAAAACCACTGGTCAGATCGTGACTCACAAACTTGCACAGAAAGGACGCCCTGTAGTCCCCAGTTTAGAAAAGAACCTAGGAGCTGGAAGCGCCAGGAGCCATGAGGATTCAGATACGCCTTGCAAATGTAACGACGTCTACCTGAGGCCCTAGTCTGAAAGTTTGTCCTCCGTCAGTCATACTTGGGTGGTCATCCGCAAGTCAACTCATCTCAAAGCAATATAACCCGATGACTGCCTTCTTCGGAGAAATCGCTACTTCTTTTGGCCCAAGCTTGAGGATTTTCTCACCACTATCGGCACTCTCCATACCCAGGTCAACAGAAGCTGGCAACATCTATTCATAGTATTGGACATTCAAGTCGGCACCGACGTCAGAAGTCCTCGGATGAGACAGTGCGGTCAGAGTCAGCAAATTCCTGGCGATGCGGGCACCTGAAACACTCTTTAGGGTCTCGGTCGACGAAAGCTTTATTTCGTACGACAGCGAGAATCATGAGCAGTAGTAACACAACGTGCATGGTTGCTCATAATAGAATCAAACGATCTATAGTCTACATCATTTGACAAGAACAAGATGTTTCTAACTGCCACATTCGTTTGCACTGCGTGACGTTTTCTGAGGCTGAATTGAACACCTAGTGTACTCTTGGTTATTTGAGTTGGAAAGGTATGGCGAGAAGCCCGTGGACAGTTCCCAGGTTGTCCTGCATAAAGAAGTAAGCTGTGACTGTGGAGGCAATTGCAGCACGTGATGTAATGTATGGTTTAGAGACCTACCTAGATATTCGTAAGAGACATGGACAATGCTTTACGGAACCTTGGACACCGTCTTCAGGGAAAAGATCACCGATTACAGCATTGATTGAGATTGTTTCCATGTATGCGATCGCTTCCGATTTAGGATTTTACACGAATTCAAATTGTCGCATGCGATCTAGTCCTTCTGTTCTTCTAGTATGTCACGTCAAAAGACTTCGTACGTTTTGGGCTAGAATAATGGTGGTTCAGCACGGTACTGTACCATTTCGACCAACTAGTTGTTCACGGGTTGTGACTATGACACCATATTTTGGTCAGTTCAAAGGCCGGTGTGATAGTGGACAAAAACTTCGAGTTCAGTTCATAATGTCAAAATTCGGCGTGTTTGCTGGTCTATTTTTAAAAAATGTCCTTACATTTTAGTGCTGCTCCCGTTTTGACACCAGAATGCCTCGGGAGTCCGATAAATATGATTTTCGTTACTGTGACATTTGACCACACAGCCAATTCAGAGGTCGAAGTGAACTCGACACCAGCAAAGGGTGCTGTGACGTGTGACTGAACAGTTGGTCGAAATGGTATTGTCAATGCGCGCGGTCCAAGTTCACATGTGCACATGTAACACATCGCTGATCGTCCCATGTAATTGCATTGATCCTGGATCAACCATGAGTAAATTTGTCGGTACTTATTCCTGTGTGAATATGTAACAAGAATACAACCTTGTCCAAGTCACTTAATCCATTCGACATCACAGTCAGCACACCCCTGGCAGGTATCGAATGACCGAACCACTGCAGCGGAAATAACTCGCTGAGCAAGCTCGTCCAAATCATCCTGCGGATTCCTGATTATTGCTTATGCCAAATCAGTAAGTCAATTGCAAGCCCTGAGAGAAGGCGGTTGCCATTGTTACGTTCATGCTAAGCCAAATTTCCGTTTCTGACCTACGAATCAGAAGATCATCCCTTCCACCACACCCGGTTAATGTAGCTGGGGTTAGGAAGATCGGTGATTTTTGGAGGCGATGGCCCTCAATTGCCCCACTCGTTGGTTTTCTCTGCTGTGAGTTATAGGCTTCGGAGAAAGCACTTGACTATAAGGATGGACATAAGAGAAACCTAATGATTCTGAGTCCCAGAGAAGTCTTCTACATGCAGTACCGTCTCAGCGAAATTCTGTTGATATCGGCCCTTCGATTACAATCTACGTCTGTCAGAAGTCGTCGCCATCGCCCTAGCAACTCCAGAGAATAGGACGAAGTAGTTCAAACTTCTGGAATCAAGCTAACGTCTTCGCTTTATTTGCATCTATGAACAAACAATCCATTGTTAAAGACGAAGTTCAATACTGTCAACCTTTGATTTGATGCACGCCGAACACGCACCTCAGTCTCCGCGGAAGACTCGACCGATACAACCTTCCTCACGAGGCCCGGGAATCGAATGCTTACCATTATGTCCAAATTATGTGTGCAAACACAATCGGTATTTGGGCTGATGGGGACCCGGTCGATATCCGATACGTTCAGCAGTAGCCGGGAGATGAGTGCTTACCAGACAGCTAGTTACCTTAAATCACAGCCGATGTGCGGCAATGCCGTGACGCATGAGAGGTTGAAGATGACCTTACAATTTTAACCGAAAAATTAACGAGGAATGAAGCCAAGTCATTGGCTCTGATGATGATATATTAGAGCAGGATAGCAACCGAACAAACCTTTCGTCGGCGGCAATGTGTTCCTCGACTGCAAGTCCTAGGCCTGCTTCCTTTCATGCAATCAATTAGCAGAGATGTCCTGATCAGTATACCACGGGAGTGCTTACCATAACCAAATAGACAGTTCCAGGAACTGACAACCAACATTTTTCAGTCCCCAAGGCCATGGAAATTGATCTGTGCTGTCCCGAAATCGGAGGGAATGCATCAACACCTGTGTTGATCATGGAAACTAGCTGACTGGAAAAAAAGGGCGCCAATCTAAACAATTGTGACAAGACAAGTGCAACACATAAAATCGTCAATATGCCACCGCCTTCGTTCTTACCACGGGAAGTATATTAGTACCATTCTACATCTGTGACACTGGTCTGCATAAAGTTGATGGATTACAACGTTGTTGATTGCTATGATAACATCTAAACGAGTGCGAAAATATGAGGAGGAGAAACAGTGTCATGTGCAATGAAGAACAGCTGTAAAGCAAGCGATGCACAATGAATGCAGACGCAGGAATGTTGTGTGAGTACGGTAGCCGACAACAAATTGTTAAGATTGCGGGTAGGACGCACGACTCGGAACGATGCATAATTTACAACAGCGAGCAGTAGAAATGACTGTCCTCCATGCGATTACTGTTCCTGTGTTGAAGGGAGAGAAACCGATGAGTCTTGGTATCGTCCATGAAAAAGTAGACCAGACACGGCATCGACTATGGAGATATCACCGTTGCCAGGTTCAGTGTCATCAGGGCCGGCAATGCACAAAAGTCTTTATACACGATGGTCATTGTCGGTGAGACCATGTGAGAGCCTCTTGGGGTTCCATATCCCCAGGCGTTGGGTACATGCCTAGGTGCTCACTGTCTGCGTTCGCAGGCTGGGGCTCGCCACCAGGAGGCGCTGGGTATTCAGGATAATACGAGTACTGCCGAGAAGATCCCGCGAAGCTACTCGCTTCACGATCGGATTTCTCCTTCTCGCCTTCCGCATTCACAACGACCGAAGCATCCACATCGTTCTGACTGGAATTGCTGGCCAACTCTCTATCGCCCCTTCTGCGTCTCCGCCTGCACGGCAGGACACGTCTGACCAGGCGCCACAGCCCCATGTCAACGAGCGTGTTGAGGAACATAACGATGACCGCGATGGAAAAGAGAACCCCGATGATGCATCCTACGACCACACGCGGGATAGCAGGCAATGCCAGACTCTCCGCGAACGCGATGAGAAGGCCTGAGGTGACGACGCGCGTGATGGCGAGGTAGCCTTGGAGTATGTCGGCGTGTCGTGTGCGATGTGGCTTGAGGGCGACCATGGCGATGAAAAGGAGCCCCTCGATTACAACGAATATGATGGCCTGCACTAAGCCGTGTGTCGAGGCAAAGGCAACGACCAGAGCTTTGGTGAGCATTGCAACAGCAATGGGCACAACATAATAGACGCGTTCTGGACGAAAGGGTGCAGTCAGAGGGACCAGGGATGGGTAAGTAGTGCTGTCGGATCGAGAGATGCGTGATAAAAAATGAGGAAGGTAGGGACGAAGCACGAGGTACACGGGTGGCAGGACAAGCGCCAGGACGATGACGAGAAGGAGTACGGACAGGAGAATGGAGAGCCAAGAGTCGTCCAGCGTCCACTGATAGAAGGCGAATACGAGGACAGGAAGTACAGTGACGAGGACAGCTCGCAGGCCCCATGCACGTGCGAACGGGAAATAGCCCGACTCAAGTCCGGGAAAGCCGTGTAGTCGGTGCTTTCCCCACGCTGTGCGACTCAGACCATGGAATACTGCGTACCCGAGGGCCAGTGAAACAAGCACGACAGCTGCATAGATGAGGGTGATGAGGAAAATAGTCATGAATGCATTGGCAGTAGCAATGCCGATGGAGTTAGTGTAGATAGGGATACCTGCTTGGAGGACATCGGGCGAATCAGGAAGTACAATTTCGACATCCCTGCCAATCAGCACCGTAGTGTTATTGCTTGCATTCCTCAATGAATCCAGCGAATGCTTATCAGCGAGATCCAAGTGCGGCAGTGATGCGGCCTTCTCCAGCAGGGACTGAGACGCTGCAAATACCGAATCTGGCGCGCCAAAGTTATAGGGGCTCAGTTTGCGGTTCACAAGAGGAGTTGCACCGCCGCTGCTTGCATTCGCTAGATTGCCACCAGTGAGATGGCGCATGTTGTTTATGGACGTCTGAATAGATGACGACGGGGAGGCGGCGAACAGACCGAGAACCCACGAGAAATTGAGTGTGAACGCGGTGTATATGGAAGGATAATCGAGTCCGAGTAGCCCCGAGACAGCGATGGTTTGGAATAAATAGACAAGATCGAGGAGGCGGATCGGAGCGAGCGCCAGGGTGTCTGTGACCACCGATTGCCAGATTGCCCAGATCAGCGCAAAGAGGGCGATTGCACCAGTTGTCCATTCTACCGCACGCTGATGGGCAGACCAGCCATTTGACAGAGTGGACTGCAGACAGGCTTTCACGTTGCCACTACCGACCTCAATAAGGGTGAGTTGCGCAAATGCCTCAAGGTTGGGAATCCTATAGGCGATACCGGGGATCTCAGAAGTGAATTTAACGCTGGGCGGAATGGTAAGGGAGTAGATGCTGTCAAAGTTGTATTCGGGAAGAGGGCAGAGGAGGCCGTCGAGGTAGTTGCACAAGGGGAGACTGAGGTTCAAGGGCTGTAAGCCGTAAACATTAACATTGAGATTGGCGGAAACATTGACATTTGGCAACTGCAACAAAATTGAGGTTGTATTTATCTGCATAGACAAAGGATGAGGCGGACGTACTACGCTGGCAGCAGAAATATTCCAGGAGACAGTATTATTCTGTCGATAGTACTTTGCATAAAATTGATCTACCAAAATTTCCTCGGGCGGGGAACAGTACGATACTGAAGAAGTAACTGTAAGAAGATGATCGTTAAGCATCAAAATGTTTTATATGGTTGGAACCGTACTGACAGAGGACTTCCTCGCTTGCCCGAGTAGATGCAGACAGGAGAACAATGCACGAGATCGAAAGACGCAACCGGGCGACAGAGAATAACATGAAGCAAACTGCAGTTCGACAACGAACTCTGGTTCACTTTTATCTCAATAGCCCATAAGCAGAGAATCTTGAGTGTATTGTCACTTGTGCGTCAGGCACCCAACTTCAAACAGTATTCGCCCGAAATTGCAACATACCTCGAGTCCGCTTGGTTGTCCGATGTCGGGGCGTCACGCCGTCGAGAGTCTGGAGCCGACAAGTCGTACAAACTATGTCGCGTCCGCTTTGCACAAACCCAGACGGGTAGGGTATCCGACGTGCGGACCAGCGAAGATGGAACCAAACTCAATCGAAGTTGACGTTCAATAAGAATCTTACGATACAAGGGCCACCAGCGAAAGTCGAGAACGTAGAACGGTCAGCGTCGACGACTCGACGTTGGAGGGTGAAGTTTCGCAAAGTGTACAGCATCGTGTAAGTATGTATACGTACGCCGACTCGGCTTGCGCTAGCTTGCTTGTGCTGCGCAGCATGCCGAAATCTTCGAATTCCACTCCACATGCCCAGGCGGGTACATCACTCCGTAAAGGCGTCGATATATGACCAACGAATGTCGAGTATAATACTGTTCCATCAACCCAGTCATGGGCAATATGTACGGCGCCCAGCCAGGCCGAACCATACAACTATTGCAATAAGTATACTTATTGTACACGATTCTGACTGAGCTTATTCGAGTTGATGGCTATTTTTAGATCAGCTATTCTTAGTCATCGCGCAAGGATTCCGTGCAGCTTCAACGTTCAACGTTCCATACCGACGAGGCTGCTATACATTCTTCCATACCGCGTTTGCCTGCCCCACCCTGCCCCACCCGCTGTCACGCACCAGTTCTCAACCTTTTTGCAAGCTCTGAGCGAGCGAGAGCCAGCTTTCTATCGCTCCTGTGTCGTATTCCCGTCCGATAGCCACTCGCACCAAGCTGATCAGCCGGATCGATAGCGAGGAGCGAACCCTCATTAATGCTAAATCAGATTGTGCATAGGATCTCGAGATTAACGAAGACGCTAACGGAGCAGTCGAGCGGTCGATACGTCACACAACACGATGGCAAAAGTGACAGGATTCACTGGATCACCATCGTTGTTCTTGTCGTTCAATATTCAATAAACATCGGCTCGAGAAAGTACTGTGAAAGGTAATATGAGAACGTAGGATGAAGGTCACGGCTCGCAGTGTTGAGTTTAGTACTAGTTTTCTTGAGTCTTCGACCCTTCGCGGTGCACAGTGTTCAGGGGTATGATAGATTGACTGTAACAGCAGCATTCGCGATGAGGGAGACCCGAGACCGTGGTCAACGGCGGCACAAAGTCAAAATTGCGCGAGTAATCGATAGCACATAAATTACAACACTGGCCATTCCGTGAACACACCTTGTCCGAATCTGAAAAAACTGATGGTGCCTGCATCGACCGCGGCAACGACGATCATCTTTTTCCCCGTCTTCAGTGATAAAAACGGTTTCGGATGACGAGGGGCTTGGGTCGGAGGTGGAGGAAATGCCCATGAAAATAATCTCCGAAGGAGGGATGATTCGGGGGTGGGGGAAGAGGTGGACGGAGATGACGCATGAGGGGATGCCGCAGCAGCCATCAATTTTTGTTGTGCAAAGGCTAAGCGCCGACGAGGAGCCGGCGGCGGTAGCTCGGGAAGGACATCAAAGAGGGCAGTCAATTCCATCAGTGTGGGCATTGGGGTCGTACGTGCGCTGCATAATATGCATAAGCGACGTTCCGACGGCTATTTTACACACTCACTTGACAACCACGATCGAAAAATCAGGAGGCGGTGGTGCTGTCTTTTTGAATGGTGTCGCCGGTTTGTACAGGTGGAAGAAGATTGTGTAGGGCGAGGGTGGACTGTTGGGAGACTTTTGTACATGGAGAGGGACATTATATCCCGCAGGCAAGAAACGGAGCGACTTGAAAACGGACCCTGCCAGAGCAACATTAAACAGTAACAAGAACAGCATGCACAGGTACATACGGGAATCCATATTATGATGAAGCCAGCGGCTGAACCGCAATGGTCTCCACCAATCAAACTTTTTTGAAAACACGCTGTATATTCTGGATATGGCAGACCAGACACCAGAATAGAGCCTGGTTATCAGTGACATCGAGGTTTGTGTCTTGAGAGTGACAGGTGGTACAGGATAGTCTGATGTCGGAGGCTTTGCGCGAGTTACGACATAACCCAGTCGTTTGAGGTAGGCAAATACCTGTTCAAGAGGTAAGCATGAGTTATTGTAAAATCAAAACGGCATACTTGATATTTCTCGAGAGTGAGATCCTCAATGCCGATCATTTCAGCAAAGGATTGCTGAACGCTCATCGGCACGCCATCGACATCTTCCAATCCTTGAGTAGACGACAACGGCAAATCGCTTGCTTTCCAGCAGAGCATCGCTCCTCTTTCCACAAGGTAAAGCGCCTCCTCTGGGAGAAGCTCTAACCTCTTCTGTATCTTCTGCGCTTCATCTGAGACTGAACTTGCCCTAGCCACGGAATGGCCCATAGTCGTGAAGTGAATCCCCCTAGCCATTGTGACATGCGCTCTGGCTATCCCGGGATGCCATACAGCATGACTGATAGACTTGCTGGAAGTAGTTATTAACTTTTGTACTGTAAGAGCATGCATCGAAGCACGGCAACGTACCTGGAAATACTAGGTGATACTGACAACGCGTCGACCATAGCAGACCGTGCACGGTCCAAGACATGCCGCTGCAAACCAGATCCACCGGCGGCATTGGGTTCGAAGTCTTTTTCTCCTCTCTTAGGAATTACAGGGCGGGCGACAGTACCAGAACCGCTAGCATATGACGAGATGAGAATAAGGACACCCTTAGAAACCCAAACTCACGGCAGTTTGGTCCAATCAGGTCCTTGGTCTTCGTCTCCAGACAATTGTTCGTCATCTTCTCTTTCTTCAGGATTGGCGACCTTCGGCACTGCGGTCGGTTTTTCCAAAGTATCATCCATGTTATGTTGCGGTTAGATCTCGTCCTGGTGTGCTATGCAAGAAATGTAAACGCGGTCGAGGTCATACTTTTGCTTGTCGCGAGTCATGTCTGCTGCGACCCAAAATGGAAAACCTCCTGGTTCGGTCACTTCGGAATTCTATCGTCGTGTTTGAGACGCTCTGTGTGTTACCACGAATCTACTGATTCAATCTAGTCACGGCTTTCCACTACTTAGTGGATGATTTCACTGTTCGGGCAGCAGAGTGTCTAGATCCATGACTACTCAGACTAGTCCGACATTCTATCAGTCTCTTGCGGTACGTTTTCGTTCCGTGCGGTGTTGGTCGCGTGCAGACAATTGTGACAGGCTGGAGGGCTTGCGGGGACAGCAGTTGATCTGTTGTTCTTCCCGATCGATACCATAAAGACACGTCTCCAATCATCTCAAGGTTTCGTACGTGCTGGGGGGTTCAAAGGAATATACAAAGGTGTCGGGAGCGTGGTGGTAGGGAGTGCTCCAGGAGGCATGTTACTTCTCTGGGTTTTATTCAGCGATCTCTGACCTTTTTTCTCCCCAATAGCTGCTGTGTTCTTCTGTACATATGATACACTCAAGCGGACACTACCTTTCCCGTCTGGCCTCGCACCTGTGGCACACATGGTATCGGCCTCCGTAGGCGAAGTCGTACGAGCGTCTCACGGTTGTGCTGTGCCGTCCTCATAGTTTCAGACGACTGTAGGCCGCATGTCTAATCCGTGTGCCAACTGAAGTCATCAAGACGCGCACGCAGACATCGACGTACGGTAGCTTGGCACAGTCGTCATTCGCAGCCCTCAAGCGGGTCCTGGCAGATGAAGGCCTGCGCGGGCTCTATAGAGGCTTTGGTTCTACTGTAATGAGGGAGGTACGCCGGTATTGCTAAACCAAACGTATAGGTTCGCTAGGCGATGTGGCACACTCACCCTTCTCATACAGATTCCTTTCACATCTATTCAATTCCCATTGTACGAGCTGTTCAAGACACGGTTATCCCGCGTTTTGGACAGAAAGCCTCTACATGCACATGAAGCCGCGGTGTGCGGGAGCGTGGCAGGTGGTATCGCGGCAGCTCTGACCACCCCGTTGGACGTCCTCAAGACGCGAGTCATGCTTGATCTCAGAGTGTGTTGTCTTTTACTTCTCCCTTAGTCTGACTAGATGTCCTGGCTGATCCTCCGGTAGGACTCCACAAAGCAAAAACTGCCAACACTGACAGCTCGCCTACAACAAATATATGCCACGGAAGGTGTCCGAGCATTATTTGCCGGCGTTGTACCACGAACACTCTGGATATCAGCCGGTGGTGCTGTGTTCTTAGGCGTATATGAGTGGGCTGTTAACCGCTTAATGGAGCTATAATATTGTCACATTCTGACAACATCAACGATACTGATAACACAGTGAATAATACAACAACGGTATCTCATTAACTAGGTATCACCGAGCAATCGTTAGGCCGTCCAAAGGTCGTCATCAAGCTAAAACATGGTGATGCAGCAGCAATTTAATCAACTAGATTCATCAGGGCGAGGACCAAGGCGCAATATGACGCGAGGGAGCTTCTTCGGCTGCGGATCGTGTGGTTTGCCCTCGGATACCTCTGAGAGCAGTGAAACTGCATCAATATCAGGCTCGCTCTCGGACAATTCTGAGAGCAGCGAGACTGCGTCAGAGTCAGCGAGGTTGGCGGGAATCGACGGCTGGGTCGATGGTTCCTCCTTCAAAAAGTCCTTACTCTTGATGCTGCTCGTCTTTTGCTCCCTTGTCCTACCAACCCCCCCTGGCGAAGAACCTGGGCTCGGGTCCACGCTGGAAACAGGAGGATTCCTTCGTTCTCGAAGTACTCGTGATGGCGCCGGTATGGGTGCACGTGCGGAGACGGGCTTTGCTAGGTGAGATGAGTCTATCGAGGTGAACATCTGCAGGGTGCGCTCGACCCATGCAGCGGAGGCTGCCGTTTGTGATATCCTTCCACCGCGTCGTTTCTTGGTCGCCCTCTCCAGCTGAAATACACGCATCAGTACCACAGTTTAACAGCTATGCGAAGCGGAAATCGGACCTCCATCAGATTGTCAAGGCTCCACCAGGATTCGTCTATCTTCATATCGGTCGAGCACGCCAATCCTGTGAGGTGTGCCATCGTTCCGCTTGTCAAAGCCCTGTCACTGTAACCGCCTTCCAGCACACTGATGAGCCGCCCCCGTGCAAATTGCTCCGCAAATTTGCGTGTCTCGCGCGCAAATCGGTGGTAAAATGATGTAGGCACATGCCGCTGATGTCTTGACATAGAAGGATATTCATGCTCGCTTGCATCGAAACCACAACTGCAAATCAACAGCGCAAGTTAGCCCAAGTCAACGAAGGTTGAGGAGGCCAATGTGAGCAATAATCTGACCTAATAAAGACTAGCACGTCGTCCCCAGCGCCACCAGTCTTCTCAAGGAAGCCACCAGCTTTCTCTATTAGCTTTGCATATGGCCCTGTATACAACTGTTCCCAGAACTCTTTCTCAGAGTTATACGTCCTGAGGTGAATATTCTCAATGTATTGTCCATGCGGCCCGTGAATAGACACTGAAGCTGCTTGTACAAGCTCAGTCTTTCCGTCCTGCGTAGAAAAACAATCGCAAACACTTCAAAGACACAAAGTTCATGATACGCACTTCGCAGGGGTAAGAGAGGATGTCATGTATGCTCCCGTAATACATCTGCAGTCCAGGTTTCGAAGGAGGGGCACCATGTGATTCCTCAAGGGTTTTGCGGTAAGTCTCCTCATTGATCTGCCATACAATTGATTGGGTTCCATTTCCTGACGTACAACGTTATTGACAGCCTTCAAGGTAGCATTTGCTGAGGAACTGCCTACCATGGTGTAGATCGATATCAAGAACTACAACCCGGTTGATACCATGTTGCAGGTGCGCTGAAGTAATGTTAGCGCGTCTCCAGTGAATGAAAACAATGGAAGAGGCTTCACCGTGCGCAGCTGCCACGCCTACATTGTTGACGAAACAAAATCCGGACGGGGTGTCCTATTAAAGAGTAAATATCATGCAACGGTTCATTGTTAGCACGTCTGGTTACCTCTCCGCAATGGTGGCCGGGAGGTCTAACGGCGACAAAGGCGCGAGGAGCTTTGACAATTTGACTTGCGGAAGTTAATGAGGGTCGTGTATAACTCACAACCGCGTCGACAGCCTCACACACGGTACCTAGGGCACCCTGAATTGCATCTATCGAGGCAGGGCACACTTCCAAGACAATTCTTCGTTTAAACAGCGTAGTGAATTAAGGACGGTGTACATACAGTATAAATCACCTTGAGGCAAATGTTCCGGTATCTCGCTTCCTCCCTTCGCGATGTTCTCCTGGCTGTCTTTCGCCCAGTTTTTCAGATTCTCCAAGTACACGTCCCTCTCAATGTCCCCGTGGACGAATTTTACAGCGGGATGATTCAAAAGGTCTACTGCTGCGCTACTTTGCACAAAGTCGATGGGTGCGCGTGACTGTGCGTCAATTAAGGACGAGGACGTGGATGCAGCAAGATTCAACTGCGCGAGAGCGTTTGCAAGGTCATCGGAATCCGAACCATGCTTTTCAGTGGCAGCTAAAGGTTCGACATGTTCTTGCTTGCTCTTGAGGTCGTCTGAATTAGTCACAGCGTCCTCCAGGCGGGCAACAGCAGCCGCTAGACCGACGTTTACGGCGCGGAGACGTTCAGGTCGTTCCACGATATTTGAAGTATCACGAGATCGTATGTAACGATGGTGGAGGCATGATTTCTGCAGAAAGACGGCAGTTCGTTCGGAAGATCTGAGCGTGGCAAGAGGCGGGGCGCTCATGCCGAGATACAAATTGGTTGATATCCCGAACGGCGCGTTCCGAGATTGTTATTGACCGCGACATTTGTTTGTCGTTGTTGAAATCGGAAGCTGTCGAGTTCCCGTTTAGGCAATGATGCATGTCGTCCACTTCTCTATAACATTAGTTCTCAGGTAGACGCAAACCCCTCGCAGACTGCCTTGGCCGAAGATTATTTCTCAAGCGGGGCATTCAGCTCCCTACTCCCACCTCCTGTCATGTCACCATTCTGCGTGGCTTTAGAAATCCGCGATGACTGATCATGCAACAACACACTCGGTATGGTAGTTCACGTCGAGTATCGCTCGAGGCTGAGTACTTTGCGAAGAAGTAGGAGAGCAAGAGTATAATACAAACGTTCCCTGTGCGCATCTCCTTTCCACTGGTACACTACATGGACATGAAAAACTCTGGTGTTTGTGCAATCAAAGTGAAGATCAGGTGATCTCTCAGACGCAAGTGGCGCGATATGTATTGGATTGAACATGTTCATATACTGTTCCATTCAGGATGCCTCTTTTCACAGGGATGACAATGCCTGACGCCCTAGTGCATGTTCTGCATTTGCTCATGCAGCATCTCAATGTCCCAGAGAAGGCACGTAAGAATATGTGACAGGAATGGAAGGGGAGCCATTTCTAATACGATAAACTTGTTCAACTCACTCTTCATGTTTGTCAGCGTTGGCATGTTATGCTGCCAGCATTTAGTCTTGTTGCGAATAAGTGACCGGTTCAGATAGTCGTCCGCCAGTACATATCGCGACTTTTAATGGACCAGTTTTGATCCCGCTCTTACAATTGGGAACTATCCACTGGCAATCCAAATTTTGAAATTGAAGGTGGCACCTTAAGTAGCACCTTAAGTAGCATGATTGAGACACTGCATGTTGTGGTAACCAAACAGCATGCGCATACATATATTCTTACACAGCTTGAAGTCGGGAACGTATAATAAATAACTGAACCCGTGACCCCTTTGTGCGTGACCCTATGGGAGGGCCGCACAGGCCTTCCTTGAAAGACCCATACGCCCAGTGGTTCACTATCTCTATTCCAGTCTTCCCTAATTCTGAGTCTCCAGTTGTTACACTGCGAATTGAGCTCGCTTCATTCGCATTGTTCTCAAGTGCAAGCATGGATCTGATCCGTAACGCGTTCGGTGGCTCGACCTCCGCCATGAGTGGTAATGCTGTTCCTCTTATTCAAGAGCACAGAAGCGAGGGATCTGTCCGTGGTCCCAATATATCTATGAATCTGCCCAGTGACGAGGCTGCGGATTTATCTCCCAGTCCTAATTCACATCAGTCTGTCGCAGAAGATACCAACCAGGACCAAAATGCTGAGAATGATGAACCTCCACCACTGGCTTCTGACACTGAGTGGTCGACAGATGAAGAAGATAGCGATGGAAGCATGCCTACCTTGCAGACTGTGTCCGATTCTTCCGACTTGGATTCGGACGTGTCTGATTCAGAAGAGGAATCGGATTGGGGGGGCGGAGAACACGATTCGGACAGGGACGTCGCGCACTCTGAAGAGGAATGGGAGGATGAGAATGAGGACGTACCAGAAGAATGGCGTATCATCATGGATGAAGCATTTTCAATGGCGCTTAATCGCGAGGGACGCATAGCAGGTGCAGACGTGAGTTTCTATGTTTCTCTCATATATGTATCAAGGACCGTGTCACTCACATGTAGCTCATAGTCGAGACCATTCAGACCTATGAGACCACAAGACTTAGTTGATCTGCTCCTTTCCCCATTAAGGCAATCTGCAGACAATGATCCTGCTCGTGCTCAGACTCTCATGGCTGGCCTCGAGGTTATCCCCGAAGAGCTTGTACGTCGCTACGAGAAGCTGCGATGTGGGAGTAGGGATGACAGCGATGGCTGTGCCATATGTCGGGATGAATTCATTGAGGAGCTTCCTGTGGATGGGCGAAGCGAAGTGGCCGCGAAAGAAGTGGTACGCCTGTTCTCGGCCCTCCCTTTCCATCCACCGCCAAATATTGTTCTCGCCTTCCCCTGTCCCGGAAAGCATCTGTTTCACAATACCTGTCTTGCGCCGTGGCTTGCCCGCAAGACGACCTGCCCGACATGTCGCTTCGACATTGACCCAGATTCGTTGACCCTCCGCAAGTCTAGTCCGCTACGTGCAAGCTCGAGACAGCATTCACAACCGGAAAGAATATGGGAGCCACCACGCGGAAGCAGCCTTAGAGAATGGTTGGAGGAAGAGGAGCGTGTTAGAGAGGATGGTGCGGATAGTAAGCGCGAAGTGAAGGTGGCGAATCCGGCAGGTAGTATGCATCCCTACCTGAGTGCCCTTCACCTAGCTAACGGTAACGTCATTCATAGTCCAGGAAGTAGGCAAGAATGTGCCATCCGGTAATCTTGCAGATGGACAACGAGGCTATGATGGCGAAGACGACGAGCGAGATTGGATCGATACGGATAGCGACCACTCAGACGTCGAGGAAGGTGCTAGCACAGAAATGGCTGTTATTGCTCCCTTACCTGTGCCCCAAGTATTAGAAGGTCAACTGTTGCCAGACACCCCGTCGACCTTGCCAGAGAGACTAGCTACCCCTTGGCCATTATCAGGTGTTCATGCACGACGGTTAAGGTCATTACTTGCGACAAACTCAAATTCTCATTTCCCTTCCATGGATCTGCATGATGCAGTTCTCGAAGACGTGCTTACTCGCGCGCTCCGTATGGGACGTTCGAGTCTCATGGGTTCGTACCCTGCTCCGCGACTCCGCGCTGGAGGTGAGGGTGGACATGGACGTCCAGGCGAGAGTCCGAGTTCAAGGACCTCATAACTGGTCTTTCAGGATTCTTACGGCGCCTTCTATTGTACGTCAGGTTTGGACCTAGCACATGCCCTCTCAACTGGTATCACATAGCTACAGAACGTTTGGCTAATGGATGTCCATGAAGGAGTCAACCCTTTCTTGTATTTTGTCGAGAAGCCATTAGCTATGAACAGTTTACCCGCCTATAACGCCTTGCTGCACACAACAGTCACGTTCGTTCCGTACAGCACGGAGTCCATGTGAAGGTTTTTCGGTCAAAATCTTTCGAACAATTATGGCGTTCGCGCAAGTCTATAACTTTGATATGATAGATCAAAGGAATCGTGGCGCCCATCCGGCAAGACCGGAATCGTCTGACTTCCCTGAAAGGCCTCTTGTCCAGAAGCGGACCTCATGGATCCAGACGGTCATTATCTGAAAATTTTAACCAGTACACTTACAGAAAATCCAGTGAGATACATGAAATTAGGCCTCATGCATACAGGCCAAATGAGAGCAAGTAAAAGGGTAGGACGTGTGTGGGTCAACCATGCAGGCTCATTGATAAGACGAATTCAGACAAGTCAGACACCCAGACGGCGACGGTTTCCTGATGCTCATACGCTAGCGAGAATACCTAGGTCCAAAATCAATTGCACCTGACGGACGAGAAACACACAATTCGTTAACATCAGCGGGAATGGGTTGGGACCAAATTATGCAACTTTTGCCAAAGTACTTCGACGATGTGAAGCGCTTGACACAAGTTGACAGGTTCTAGCCAAGGCTGCAAGGGTTCTCGTATCATTTGGAGATGCCGGAGTATGTACTTTACAATGTGGTCGAGTCGTAGAAGACTATACATCGAATCAAACAACTCAAATGATATTTGTCGACAGGTCAACCCGGAAAAGTCGGGAATCGGGATATACGAGGAAGGATTAGAACTCTGAGAATCTCTACCACGAACTGTCATCCGTTTATGGTCTGCAACGGATACCACCGGAGTCTAAATTTGGGAACCGTAGTATTCCCAACGGACAGGGAACGGGAAAAAAATACTGTAACAGTAATTTTATACATGCTTCCAACCTCAGACTGCATAACTATTCAACAAAAATCAAGGTAAAGGGTCAATATTTTTACTGAGTCGCAGTGCTTGCAGCAGCTAGAGACCTTGCAACTTATCCAATAAGATAGCCCATTCCACGACAGTGATGCCTCTTTTTATAGCTTGTTCCTTGACTTCTCGATCTCGCGTCTCGTCATTCAACCTAGCTACTGCTCGCAGATGTTCGAGTCTCTGAATTCCAAGATCAGATAGGACCGGTATGATATGCAGGAGGGATGGCTCGCATGACGAGAGGATGAGTTCCACGGAGGAAGTTGAGGTTGACTTCATCGAGTCATTAACAGATTGTTCATGACCGAACTTCCTCCCATTCAGGGGTGACATAGAAACAGAATATGTTATCCCTTTTGATCCTTGTGGACTCGGTGAAGCTGATGTGCTGCCACTGCTCCGGGGAGGTGTCAGCGGATATGCAACCATGTACTATCTCAAAGCTCGATTAGTACTGAATTTACATGCTTCATACCACGGAAGTACCTTGTCCCGCTCGCGGGATAATTTTTCCAATGGTCGCTTAGTCTTGGGGGGGATACCTGGTTTTTGTGATATTCTTTGAACCCGAGGACCCGACGAGTCCAACTTCACACCTGTTCCTCCAAGAGGGACTGACTTTCCGCTTTCTGACATGGCATATATAGGCAGAGGGAATCCATTCTTAGTCGGCTGATGGTAAGCCACCATGTACTGTGAGAATGGCTGTCAAAATATGCGTGTCATTCTTCGAGGACGACTCACCTCGCTCCGTTGATATGATGCCTTTCCGGTCCTTAGAATCTCCATCCCATTTGAATTGCCGCCCTTTGGTGCTGGGTAACTATTAGATCCATGTCCGTCGCTCACTACTCTCCTAGCACGCGAATCGTCTGAGGGCGACATTCCGTAAGCTTGGTTGTTGGTCTCGCTTCGGACATCATCTTCTAAATGACTGCTTCCACCACTGCTCTCCGCAACTCTCTCTCGCCATAATGAGATGGTCCGCAGGGGCCCGTCCTCCATTACCTTTTGTTCCACAAGCTCTACCTTACCTTTCCTTCCGCTCACTTTTCGCGCATTATCTGGCGGCTCGAGACTGCCGAGGCTTCTCCTTCCTCCAGTAGCCCTTGGACTTCTACCACTCTCGCTATAGACGTTTTTGTCGGCGTGTGCGAGCATATTGGAGTTGCGTCTGCTGTCGATGGCGTGAAAGTCGTCCTCGCCAC
Organism: Taiwanofungus camphoratus; assembly: GCA_003999685.1. Lineage (NCBI taxonomy): Eukaryota > Fungi > Basidiomycota > Agaricomycetes > Polyporales > Taiwanofungaceae > Taiwanofungus > Taiwanofungus camphoratus. The sequence continues at coordinate 1,633,470 of CP021226.1, forward strand.
TCAACTTTCTCTCCATCTCGTTAACGTAGTTTTGATAACCGCTAATAGACTCTTCGTAGTCGCGATTGCGGTAGACTACTCCCACGTTCCACTCGGTAGGCGCTTCCGTAGTGACTGCGTCGAAGCTATCGTCGAGGGCAATACTAGTCGGTGGAGGAGGGGGTCGGCGCGCTGATCTCTGAAGCGACGCGTACTGATCATGATTTTGGTAAAGACCCGATTGTTCTATCGAGCCACTTCATCAGCGTTTTGTAATGGTAAAAGTCGAAATAAATCAAGACTGACCGCTGACTGTGTCCGTCAAGTACATGGTGAATATCAGGGGCGGGTAGACGGTCTGATAGTCTGAGAGATCTGAGGTTATACATGGATTGTCGACGGGCGAAGAGTGGCTGATGACCTATATCAAGCATAACACGCGTATGCAGCGTGTAGAGGCACGTGCAGCGTTCTCCCTGGTCACGGTTCTCCCGGTGGCCAGTGTATCGAGGTCCTGAGTTTATTGTCAGAATCATCATCGTAATATCTGTAAAGCGTAGGCTGGTAATGAGAGGCTAGCAAAGATCATAGTGGACTTCACACATTAATTCTAGATTTTGACTACATCCGTGTACTGCTCACACCGCTGCCCTCTATCGCACCACCCGTCATTCTTTTTACGGAATGGGAATGTCAACAACAGATATATCCTCTATGTTAGAGTTCACTCGCCTAATCGCTTGACCGCACCTTGGAGATACTTCCGCGGTACCTCACCTTCCGAACCGCGTCACAAGACATCAGTACCGAGCGTATCAGCGCGGTCATGCGCTGGTATCCAATCAATCGGTAAAACAACCTAAGCATATAGTATTCTTATTGGAGGGGAAGTCACCCTGCACGATGACTGCTTCCCACATTACGTGCACCTTATCTCCACATCTCTAAGAATGTAGCACACCTGGTGTCAATTTGACTTCTGTCAGCCTTGCCAATTCAAAATTGGAACTATGCCCACCTCAAGGTCCTCCATCCTGTGTAGATCCTGAGCTGCCCGATTCAGAAGCACATATTTTGAGGAAGCGATCTGGAGTTGATGTCAGTAAACAATCCATCCTTCGGTTGAGACTGCAATGTGGTTGTGCCTTTCTTGTATGAATGAAGAGATAGGATATATATGATATAGCAGGTGTGGAGCTTGACGGAAACAAAGAGTGACTTCGATGAAGTCGAGGTACGAATGTCTAGATTACAGATGATTGGCTGGGATAGAAATTGGTGAAGAACTTGGACTTCGGAGATTAAACATACGAAACGCCGTAGAAAAAATTAGAAACATCGCAAGATGCGAAGCTTGCATGTATCTTGTCCTACAGTATCGCAGCCGTCGAAGTAAGCGGGAGGAAGCATGACAAGGGGATGTTGCCAACGACAAAATGTCGATTGAGCCCACAAGAGCAGGAAAGTAACATCAGTCAAAAGCTTGGAAGTAAATAAATATAAGCGCTGCGCAAGACATCGGATAAGCATCTGAAAAAAAGCGTATTACCTGAGGTTTGGATTTACCCTTACAACCCAATTGATGTGGAAGAAGCAAGTCAAAGTAGCTGAAGCATGATCTGACGACACTAAGGCATAGTTCCAAGACCTATGGCATGTAATCTGAGCCATTCAGCGAGCAATTTGCATCCTTAGGTGCCGGAGACATAGTTACGACAGAAGTTCAGGGAAACTGCATGTGAAGACAGTCTGCAGACATATCCAAGGGAGAGGCAGGAATATGGTGGATTTAACAAGAAAAAGTTAATCGAAGGCGAAAAAATTCATTGGAAGGCCAGCAATATGCAGAGACTTTCGACGATGCAGGAACTGGAAGCCTCGGTTAGTACCGCACGTCTATGGCAGTAATCTTTGAGGTTTAGGATAAGTTAATACTGATGTTCTTCTCTTCAGGTGTAATGTTAGTATTCGGACAGGTGGAGTTCCAGAATTGAATATTAGTATGCGGCCAGAGCGATGTGGTACAGTGACAAGCCTATCGGACTTCGCTCATGCCTCCAGCCACCGCGTCGCCACAGGCGCGATGTACACGTGTCACGCGTCACGCGTTGTCATATTTATACCGGCGACGCGCCTTGAACCATCACCGCCTTCTCTTACTTTTTACACTCATCATCACTGCGCCAGTACAGCCGTTACACTCTTCCTTACATCTACAATGGCGCGTACCAAACAAACAGCCCGCAAGTCCACTGGAGGAAAGGCTCCTCGTAAGCAGCTCGCGTCCAAAGCTGCGCGCAAGACTGCACCCGTGAGTGTATAGCATGCCCCTATGTGCGCATCGTCACTAACAAGTGGCGCTTTTTGTCGCTAGACTGCCGCTACCGGCGGTGTCAAGAAACCGCACCGTTTCAGGCCCGGAACTGTTGCTCTTCGTGAAATCAGACGCTACCAGAAGTCGACGGAGCTCCTTATCAGAAAGCTCCCCTTCCAGCGCCTTGTTCGCGAGATTGCGCAGGACTTCAAGGTGAGTCATAACGTTGCTATTACGGAAGCGACGTTCCACTGATCCGTTCACTGTTTATGCTTGCAGACTGATTTGCGTTTCCAATCGTCGGCTGTGATGGCGCTTCAAGAGGCTGCTGAAGCGTACTTGGTGTCGTTGTTTGAAGACACCAACTTGGCTGCTATTCACGCGAAACGGGTAACGATGTACGTGTTTGCGGCAAATGATGACTATCGAATACACTAACAAATTTCTTCAGCCAACCCAAAGATTTGGCATTGGCTCGTCGTCTCCGTGGCGAGAGGAATTGAGTCATGTATTGATTATCGGGTGGCTGTTGTATCCCTAGTCTCTTAACTTTACTTTATGTATGACCCATATGAGCCATCATTCTGTGGCTGTACTAGACATGTTGTAGGCTGCTAGAAACCATGTTCGTTGCTTCGAGGGTTTCATAAGTTGAGTGGCCTATACAAGAGTTGGCGGTGCAGTTTCAACGAATGGCAAGATCGAAAGAAACATTGTTGACCGCATGGGGTTGGTTGGTGGAGAGAAGACGGCGCCACGAGGAGGCTGGCTTGTTCCTGAGCTGTGGTTATGAACTGCTTGCAGTACCGTTGTAATTATGAAGATCGAGTGCTCTATGCCAGTACAATATACCGAGATCGTGCTAAAGGTACTATATCATCGACCACACCCGTAGGGCGAAGGGGACAAGTCCGATAGGTATGCAATCTCACCGTACATGTGCTAGGAACCTTACACTCCGCCACCGCTCTTCTCCACAGGGATCCTGAGCCTCTCAGTCTTCGTGGGACTGGTACGGATAGGGGCAAATAAGACTTCTCGGAGCTCTGCACAGATCTAGGAAACAAGGACGTCCAGGACGTTTAGTCTACACGAGCACAAAGGATAGAGGCACGCACCTCAATGAACTGGTCCAAGTCCACCTCCTGCGACTTGACGAAGCCGGCCTCCTCGAGCACATACTCGTAATCCTTGTTCTTGATCCCCTCATAACCAGGCAGTCCCTTGACCAGCTCGAAAACTTCCGAATGCTTCATGCGTTCTTGAGGCAGAGTCCCGTCGGTTGGCGCAGGAGAAGACAGGTGTGCATGGCTCGCAAACGCCTGCCTGAGTGCCTCGACCTCCCCGGCCTCAAACTGTGCCCGGCTATAGACCATCTCAGGGGCTGCCCTCCGCCTTCGCTCGTGCGCAGCAGCACCGAGTCCCAGCGCACTCTCAACACGTTCCAACAAGCCCTTGGATTCCGCGCTTCCCGCGGTGAGAGGCACTGCACCGGGGGGAAGGCCCATGCTGCCAAGGAAGTTTGTGGCCATCTCAATTTGCTCCTGTTTCTGGCTGCTAGACCACTTCAGCTCCTCAGCCATGATGTCAACAACGCGGGGGAGCGCATCAAGCGTCGCCTGCGCGTTCAAGAAGGACAAGCGGCAGCGGCGTGCAATAACGTCGACCGCGGTCTGAGCATATTCGTGTCGTACAGCGTAGCGTACCTCCGCTTCGATAACTGGTATGAAGGGTCATTAGTGATTGTGAGAAATGCGTCCGTGAGGTGCGGTATTGTAACCTACAAGGATATCCAGGGCTAAGTCTGACTCCGTGTAATGGCCAGGATTTGCCGGTAGGCGATGCGAGCGAGCAAACCGTCCAGGCACGATCACCGTAGTTATCCGAGAGATGTTTCGCCACTTCGGTTTCCAAACCATACTGAGAACAAACCGAGTGAGTAGACAATTGCTCATGGCACAAATCTAGCCTTACCCTCTGGGTAAGACCAATGAACATATTCCGGCTCCAGCCATCGCTTCCGACGAGCCTTAGGCTCTCCGTGACGCAACCGGTCTTGGGCTTCAGCTCGAAAACCTTGATAGCCTTGTCAACCGTCTCCTCTGCCATGGACCGGTAGGTCGTCCACTTGCCGCCAGCGATCGTCAACAGGCCGCTGTCCGACACATGGATCATATGGTTCCGCACGAGACCTTCCGTGCTCGCCGCGTTCGGGTTGCGCACGAGCGGGCGCAGGCCCGCCCACGCGCTGAGCACGTCGCCGCGGCGCACCTTGATGTCCGGGCTCAGATAGCGCCGCACCTCCTCGAGCACCCAGCGGATCTCCTCTTCCGGCGCGCGCGGCTCCGTCTCGACCTGTGCGGGCGTGTCCGTCGTGCCCGCGATGGTGTTGCCCTGCCACGGGAGGAAGAAGATCACGCGCCCGTCCGAAGTGGCGGGGTCGAGCAGGCCCATGGTGCGCGGGGAGTAGTAGTTCGGGAGCGTGATGTGGATGCCGGATGACGGTTGGACAATGGGTGTATGCGAGGGGTTATCCATCGTGAGGAGGACGTCTGAGAAGGGACCTGTTGCGTTGATGATGCCCTGGATTGCATTAACACTGGCATGAGTAAACGTGGGGGTCGAACGTGGCATGATACTTTACCTTAGCTCGAACGTCCCATTCCTGACCGGTCAGCTTGTCCTGAACTCGAGCGCCGTATAATTTACCAGTTGCAGCCGTGTCCTTGTGGAGCGAAGTGACCTCAACATGATTCGCGACTACCGCGCCCTGCTGCACCGCCGTCATCACAAGGGCAATGTTCATGCGAGAGTCATTATGTTGTCCTATGTGCGGAGGGATACGATAAGCCATCTCAACAAGACGTACAAACATGCACCTCACCATCGTAATATACCAGCGCACCAACAAGACCATCCTGTTTGAGCATGGGGAATGTCTCTAGCGCCTTCCCCTTGCTCATGAGGTACGATGACTCCATGTTCTCTTTGCCAGCCAGGATATCGTACATCTTACAGCCCACCCAATAATACGGGATTTGCCAGTACCTGAAGATACAGAGTCAGCCAAGTTTATCTACAGGAGGATTATAGCAAGAGACGCACTTGTATATTGGCAGCATAATGGGCAGCATCGCGGATAGGTAGGGCGCCGTCTGCAGGAAGATGCGGCGCTCGTGCAGCGCTTCCCGCACGAGTTTGTACTGTTCGTAATCGAGCTCCATCACGGCTTTTTGGAGGTAACGTACACCGCCATGAACAAGCTTCGTGGATTTTGACGAGGTGCCTGGTGCCGACGGTTGAACAGACGATATAAGCACCAGCGGATGATATGGCACAGCAGAAAAGTTGCCCCCGTGTCCACCTGAGCCCGCACTTCACACAGGTTCTGAATGCGGGCAACGGGCTCTCTGGAAATCCACTTCCAAGACTGCATGTCCGGACCCAGCTCGCGAGGATGTAACCCGGTGGGACCAATGCACACTCCTCAGATCGGACAGACCATAATTTCAACAAGTCGTGTTTTTCGGCATCGTGAGCAGATTTGGTAAACAGAAAAGCATAGATGAAGGGATGACCGGAAACCGAAGGAATTGTATCGAGTTATCATGCTCGAGGAACAGTATGCATGGCATCTCCATATGACCCGCTCACCGAGGCGGTCACATCCCGGTGAACGTGTACCCAGAGGCCTATTGATGTGTACGATCCGGATATCCCACTGATAACCATGTGGACCCGAAGGTTCCGAAACCGCTGCTGCACGGGAGTGAACGTACCTGCACTGAAGTCATCTCTCTCTACGAGCGCTACCTTCAAGCCTCTGCTAGCAGCATCGACGGCAACACCGGCGCCAGTAGCGCCGCCGCCAACGATCAGCAAATCAAATTCGTCAGGGTAGGCGTCGCCCTGGTTGTTTGCGGACGCCTTGAGTGCATCAAGCATGTGTTGCCTGGACGGCGGCGTCCATGGCGGAGGGGGTCTGCGTGTCTCCTTTGTGGAGGGGGGATACGCGGGCCCGGAGTTGAGGTACCAGTAGCCCCCGCCCGCGGCGACGACGGCTGTGCCAGAGACGATGGCAAGCGTCCGACGGGAAAAGAGTGCTCGACGGAGCATAGCAAGGTGCTACGTGTGTCTCAGCGGGGTGTGCGCTGATGACGGTCGCAGGTGTACATTTTAGCCGATGCGTGCTCGCTCTCCGCCTTTTGAGGGTCAGACATTTTGCAGGCAGCGTTTGTGAGGTCACTCCCCCGCCGAGCTCGGCGGTCCGCCAAGCTCCCACGGCCCGTGCTTCCGGGGCGCGTCAGAACGCGCATGATATTCGAAGCGATAGGGCCATGTATTTATGTTTTGACGCTGACGCTTCGACAACAGAAACGGATCTCGATCGCCGACAAACGACTTGCAAGGTAGCCACGCCTGCCAGTACACCCAGCCCGTCGCCACTACCAGTTATCAAGGATTGTCCACACTTGGCTTTCTGCGTATTCATTGTCTTGGAGTCTCATACAGTGAGGCCTCGAGCGACGTCGGGTGTCGTGCCAAGCTATCTCTCGATTCCAGACGTTTCCCTCCCTTAATGGGACAAGGAAGTCTTGACGACTCTTGGCCAGCTAGAAAAGATTATTAACAATATTGAAGGTGAGCTCTCAGACTGGTGTAGCAATGCGAATTTCCGAGAACTACGTGTTTATGAATCCGACATACAGCAGACACGTCCCTTCATGCAACGAGTGTGCAGTTCTCCTCGAGACCAGCTTCCTTATGCGATGTATGACCTCGAGTTTCCGGAACATGAATACAGCTAACATACTGCAGATAAGCTCGATCCTTGTCTAGCGCCTGCCTATGGGATCGTGAAGCTGCCAGGAGCAGGAGTATGTGGCTTGCGCTGTCAGAGGTGTGGCCAACACCGTTCTCATCTCGGCGCAGAATTCGCGCACGGAAAAACTCTAGTTCAAAGCCTGAAGCTTATGGGATTAACGCCCACTATGTGATGCAAGAGCTGTGACATTCCTGGACCATGCACTACGCGCTTTTCTCCTGAGGCTGTCAGTGCATAGTAGCTAAACATACCCTGAAATGTGAAGCGAAATAGTACAACAGCATTCATATTGAATGGCAATCGAGATGACAACTTTGATAAGTGGTGGTAGGACACACTCTGCAAGTTGCAAATGAAGCTTATGCTTGAAGTTTAGGCTGTTTCCGTTTCTATCAAACCCCAAACTGGGGTTACTCTTAAAATATCCACCGATACATACGTACTGAGCGCGTAGCTTCTGAGGATCGTCTACGAACTCGCTGCAGGCTGCGTTTCCCACTACTGAGTCTTTGTGCGTTTCACTCCAAGTTTCATCATCTTGTAACCTGCGTGTACACTTGTCCTTCGAAATTACATCGCTGCCAATTCTGCAAGTCCTGCACTGTCGGACCGATCTATATGGCCCCCAACCCCCTTACACTGAAGCAAAGACTAGCAGCGCTGTCGACCTCTCTTCCTGGTGTCCGTTCAGACACGCCACCACAATCTCCGATAGGGAAGCGACGGTCCTTCTTCAACTCTGCTGTCGGGAAACGTCCCGCCGAGTTTGATACGGGCGGACAAGTCAGCGAAGACAGAGTACAGGATGTGATGAACAAGGTGATCTTCCAGGCAGGGGTGGACTATGAGTCAGTGTTCGATTTTCAGAACCCTTATGACATTGAGTGAACCTCAACCGCAGAACACGGCCCATGTGCGTCTGCCTTTCAGCTAAAAGACTAGCAACGATAGCAACCTCTCATCCAGGGTGGTCATGAACGCGTCTGCGTTGCCAGATCCGCGAGAAATAGACTATGATGACTTGCTTGCGTGAGTGTTGTGCCCCACCCATCGAGTCTCGATGTAATCCCGAGCTCGACTAGACGCATTTTGTCATACCTCGACTTGTATGGTATGTAAAGCTCTCCGAGGCACATCTGATGTCGACTCAGCATCATCTCCAGTCGAATCCGACTACACTGTCGTGTTCTTTGCCGCTGGCGGCCGTCACACCCCTGGCTGGAACTGGGTTTGGAAGGCATATCGCAGTCTCAATCGGAAGTACCGCAAAAACCTCAAGAAACTGGCATGTTGCTTATTTCATGAATCAGCCACGTCTTGTAATGATTTTCAATAGTTCATAGTCCATTCCAACTTCTTCACCAAAAGTACGAATGTCCGCATGGACTATGCAATTTGGACTGACCTCTGATCCTCAGTGCTTTTCTCGCTGGCCGGGACCATCATCAGGTAGCACGTAGACTCTCTGGAACTTTAATGTGTCACTTACCATCCTGTGAAGCCCTAAATTCTTTCGCAAGATAACTTATGTCAATACCCTTTCAGAACTGGCATACCATGTACCATTGACCCAGATAGATATACCCCCAGCAGTATATCAGTGAGTGCGGTACCGAGCATGGTTACAGCCGAAAGCCTGATACTCGTATCTGCAGGGAGAATCTCAAACATGAGAAGCAGATCCGTCTGCCTGTCCCTACTCGTGCTGATATTTTCGGCGTATCTCTCGAAGAACTGATGGGATATGACGGGGAGAAGAGCGGATTACCTAGAGTTGTCAAAGACTGTATACAGTACCTTCGCCAAACGGGTTTGTCTGTTCTCACATTTCTCTGAAAGCTCTAACTTTGTTCGCGCAGGTATGCAGGAGGAAGGGCTATTCCGAAGGTCGCCAAACTCGGTCTTATTGAAGCAGGCACAACAGGCCTACGACAGAGGTGCGATATGAGATACTGCTTGATTTTTCCTTTTGCAATATTCTGACCTTGGTTTGCATCTCAGGACATGTAGTTTCTCTGGAGACGTTTGGAGACCCTCATCTAGCCGCGGTGTTATTGAAAAAATATCTTCGAGATTTGCCCACACCTCTGTTTCCAGAACATCTCTATCCTATTATCAGTCGCTGTCCTCTACCCACTGACGACCCTGTCGACATATCTAGTATCACTTACATCCGAGAGACTCTTCTGCCCGAACTGCCCCATTGCTCCTACATCCTGTTGAGCCATATTCTCCGTGAGTGAACAATGGATGTGAATTGCTTGAAAATTCATTTGCTGACGGCTTGCAGAATTGTTGCACGAAGTGTCATTACGCTCGTCTAGCAATCGCATGGACGCTCACAATCTCGCTGTTGTGATAACCCCCAACCTTGTGAAAGGCTCCAATCCAATTCGAGACGTCATGATGTGCTCTGTCCCAAGCGGGCCTTCTTTGTTCAACGCCAACCCTTCATTCTCACAATCTCCACCAGCGGAAGGCAGGACGACTCTGGGAATGGTGGTAAAGCTCAGTATCCAGCGCTTTTTCGAAGTCTTCGACGAAGTGCACGACCGAAGCGAGGCCATCCCCCAGCGTCCGTTCGAGCCTAGGCCTTCCAGCCCGTCGTCCTCGTCTAGCCCACGCGTGGGACGGAACCGAGACAGCATGTGCGATGACGATGAAGATATCGACGACGCGATGCTCGTGATGCCCATCGGGCCCGGTTCTGGCGGTGCGCGCAGCAACGGCTCCGCGCCACCACCAGCGTGGAGCAACGGCTCCGGGGCCAACGTCGGCACGTACAAGGCTCGGGACCGAGGCGCGCAGTCGGGTGCCGGTCGATCGGTGCACACGACAATAGGGGCGAATGGCAACGGCACCGCGAGCGCGTACGCGACCATCAACAAGGCCCGGTCGACGATTAGCATCGAGCGGGGAAATCCCTCGCGGAAAGGCTCAATCTCGGTTGGGAGGGGGACGAATAGGAAGTCGTCGGGGGCAGGCGTGGAGGCGATTGGTATCACCGCTGCAGGCTTCTTTGCCGCCCCCGAGTCGGCACCGCCTGTCCCGGTTCTACCTTCTCAAGTCAAAGCGGCAGAGGCTACTGCGCGAGCGAATGGTAGAGGCGGTTTGGCGTAACTGTAAGCTTGGGTGTGTTTGGATTCTATTATAGGGACTTATGGCTGCTGTTCACTCTATCATTCCTATTTACGAGTGCTTTCATTGTTCTAAAATGTATCTATTGTATTTCCTCCGTTTATGATTTTATGCTCTGGGTCCCTCGTCATGTTATATTTTATCTGTGCTTCAAGGTAGCACTTCAAGTTGAATACTGCACCAGGTTAGAGCGTATTCGCACCCAATTCGAACCGAAAAGTAAAAATAGAAAATAGAAAATAAAAAATAGGCAAATAACGATCTCTGATTGGCTTAGGGCCCAATTCGAACTTGGCCTCGCGTCGTCGTCGAGGCGACGAGTCCCCCAAAACGGAGGAGGTCCGTATGTCAGCCGAGTCAATTGATCCGGGGCTTCCGTATTAGGCATGCTTGAATTTTGCATCGCTGACTCGAATCGAACAAGATAAAAGGATAGAAGACTCGCTTCCTACACGCATTCCTCTTGCTCCTCAACTTCACGCCCCAGTGCTCCCAGTTGTTGTGTATGCGCTCTCTGTACCATTTCACGAATTACGCTGTTTTTTCTGAGCGGACGACCTCGACTGATATTCCGGGAATGCGAAATTTGATGCTCTCCTTTTATCCGTACGGAGCTGGTATTCATCCTTTTCACCCTTTTTTCTCGCGGTAATGGCAGGGACATTTCCGTCGAACGATCGTCTATCGACTTTCTTTGCCGAGAAATTGGGACCAAATAATTGTCAAAAGCCTCGAAAGGCGATAGGCACCGCTTGGTCATCGACACGTTCGACTCTTTCGACTTGGTTTGCAATACACTTCTGCTTACACCGCCTTGCAGCGCTATCCACCGTACCAGCCGCAACGCTAGCAATGTCACAGCCGCATCGATAATCATTCTCCTTTGAAGCGAGCGTCCTTTGATGAAGTGGAGAATATCTGACCCGCTCGTTGGTTGGTGAATGTTGTTCCCAATGAAGACGGATGGTATGGGTCGGCTCCACACCTTCATCGGCGCTCCGGTATCGGATTGATCTCTGGTGGACCGCATTTCCTTTGTCATGCATGCTCTAGATTTGCTTGCAGACAGGCTTCGCTCGCAGCTCGCGTCTACGCTGCGGACCCCCTGTACTGGGTTTCACACAGTTTGCAGCACGCGTCAGCCTTGCACACGTCGGTGTGCTCGACAGTTCGCGAGTGCTGTGGCGGCATCCCGGGCCGCGTTTAACAGGTTGCCCTCATCGATGGTCGGGCATGCACTGCCCTTTGCCCAGCCTGCGACTATCGGCGTTGGGCGATTCGACAAGTTCTCGGACTAATGCTAGGTGACCGTGGCTCTTGCGCACGCGGCTGCCCGTCGCGGTCAGCCGTGTGATGGCTCTCTACTGAAACTCGCCGCAGTGCAGACCGCAGCAGTCAGTGACAGACTTTGCTCGCAGCGGTGCAACGCGCGCGACGTGTTTAATCGTGTCGGTTGATGTGTTGCCGGCGAGGGGGCATCGATATAATTTATCTAACCGACGAGGACATCTTGATCCGGACATTGATCAAGGGACCTGACTCGTTTCGGGATTTTCGGTGCCGCTGGCTGCGGGGTGCAAATGGATTGGCTCTGCTTCTTACCGATTGTGCTCAAATCGTTCGCTCTGTCAGCCAGTAGCTCTCGCAGTCGCGGGTCTTTTTGTAGATACTGCAACAAACATGTATTTTGGCTGCATTTCTTCTCATGCATGCCTCACTCGCCGCGGCGAAGCACATGGGTGATTCCATTTCCAGGTACAGGCTATGTTTGCTGAGCTTGAAATATGAAAATTGATGGATAAATACACCGTGTCGAGTCAGATTATCTGTTCGCCCCTCATCTTTCCTACCACCAACATAGTCGACCTTGAGCAGATTGGCTGTTCGAGGAGTTGGATTTGACTCAGAGTAGTGTGAGTGCATCCTTTCCGCATTACGTGGTCTTGTCCGCCATATCCGCTGGCGTTTTTGTCTAAGCATCTCGTACGGTGCCGCGTCACGTATTACTCGCGAGTATGTCCGTATCGTACAACGCCTCGGCGCCGATCGTGTCGTCGTCCAAGTCGCATTGTCAATCATCGACTTGGTCGTCTCATCATAACCAAGTTCAAGCACCGCTTCAGGCAGTGTCGGATGCACGATTGAATTCCTCTTATCCTCATGTTGTCCCGTCGGCGGCGGGCGTTCGTTGGACAGACCAGCATGTTGAGAACATCCCACTGATTTCGCGACCGTCGTCTTCCAGAACTTACAGCCGGTTGTCGAAATCGCCGGCGCAACCTTCCCTCCATAACCCACCAACAGCTTCAGCCTTGTTTCCGAATAGTATCACACAACCACACCAACGTCGCCAGAATGTCCACGACTTCTTTGTGAACGTGTTGCCATCTCGCGACCAACCGGGCCCGTCTAACAACAATGGTACTCATCGCTCGACTAACCTTGGAAGTGCCCCACTTTCAAGTTTCGCTCCATTCCACAATGGCTCGATAAATACTCCTAGTCATCGGCATCTGCCAACCCTACCGGTCTTTCATACGACCTCGGACTTAGCTGCACATCATGGCATCCCTCAGTTCTTACCCCCTGTGCCCCGTACTACTCGACATCAATCAGTCTCGTCTACAAACTCTCATTCAGACTCTGTTCCCTCATCTGGTCCTGCTGAAACAGACCTTGACTTTTCTACCTTGTGTTCGAATTACTTGACTATGTTATCGCAAAAACCTGAAGATAGAGACACCAACGTTGTCGACTCTGTCGCCTCTCGCGATGCGTCGGACAACGGTGTGGCTGTTCAGGCGCTAATGGAGGTCTTGCAAGGTGAACATCATGTTTTGATCACGGCCGCTGGATCACTGACGCGTCCGCGTTGCGCTTCTCAAGCCTCTCCTGAGTTCCAGATGGCGAACGACTTCAACGACTACCTGACGTCGCCGTTGGATGACTCACCCTGGGACGAGTTCCTCACTACTCCAGCTATCGGTTCCGCTGATATGGACATTCTCACGAGTCCTGCGATCGTTGATGCGGATGACTTCAACGACTTCGGTGGTGCCCCCCTTTTTGCGAATGGCGGGTTGGGGCTGACCGGCGCGGCTGCCGATGGGATAAAAGCTCCCGCCACAGCTCCATCTGCTACTACTTTGCCGACGCCGTCATTCCCCTTCGATGCTATGTATACGATGCCATCGCCTAATACTCCCGCACTTGACCCTGCATCTCTGCATTCTTCGCCGCGGCTGCCTACCATTCCACCGCCTTCGACTCCTGTACCTCGTCGAAAGACCCATCCGACAGGCACACGGAAGAACATTACGCCGGAGTCGTTGGTGCCTCTTGATGCTCCGATACAGCCTCGCAAATACGTCACACCCTCCGCCACCTCCCGCAAGGACGTTCCCGCTGTCTTTGCGAAGAAGCGTGCACGATCGCAGGCGTTCGGCGACGAGGACGATCCATTGGTTATTGGCGCTGACGGTCTTGCGCCGACAGATGTGGATGCTATTGAGGCCAAGCGTCGACAAAATACTCTTGCAGCACGGCGTAGCCGGAAGCGGAAGTTGGAGTACCAGCGTGAGCTGGAGCTGGGCATGGAGCAGGAGAAGGCGGAGAAGGAGATGTGGAAGTCGCGGGCACTTATGTACGAGGCGTTGCTTCGGAACTACGGACACGAAGTGCCCGCCTTGAATCCATAATCACTTCTGTGTTGTCCCTTTGTTTTCCCTGTGCATGTTGAGATTTTCGCCTTCAATCACTCTCAAGCGGATACCTTATGTTTTTATGTTTCATTTAGGACACGTCAACTTCTCACATTGTCGCTGACCATCGGTCGCGGCCTTCGTTACTCCGTGTATACTTACACTTATCACCATTCCCCACCCACTTGCTAGGAGTATCGTCGTATCCCCTACCCCCTCCCCCGTTCATTGCGCAAGTATTTCGCGTATTGTCATCATCACCTAATGTTCGTCTGCGGCCAGCGCATGACATTCATCTAGCCTCTATGAAAGTACTACATTTTCTTACATACATGTTTGCACACGTTCCTCAGCAATGAAATCGAAAGAGATTCTTCTACTGTATTTCTGTCGTTTTTGGTAGTCAGTGAATGATGACTGGTAAATGCGTGCGAGATGCTTCGCGCATTCCGCCCTTCTACACGTGCCACATGCGAAATGGCTGTTGCGTCGAGCTTCCGCATCTCAGCGACAGCAACAACCACCATTCTGATTCAGCGACTTTGTCCTCTACGGCAGCACGCTCATCTTCTCTGAACACGTCTGGAGGGCAGGCCCATCTACGCAGGAAGATTATGTTCTCATCGCGGTCTAGCAACTATGAAAGACTAGAGGGTGGAATGGGTCCCAGTCGTCTGAATGGAATGAGATTCTCGGCGTGGAAGAAGTTTGCCTTTGGGGCAGTCGTTATAATAGGATTGGTATTGGTCTTTGGCCCTAGGAAGGAGGACCTACTCCCGAGCAAATGTGAGCTGCAATGTCTTGTGTCTTATGGTCCTTCTGACCGAATACTGTTACTCAGCTATGAACCGGCCAGGACTGTCGGACATCGACTATGACCCTCCTCCACCGCCGCCAGAATCTCCTGCAAAATCGCATCCTATGCCCTCTCCTGCAGACGAGGACGAGATCATTCCCGAGCCATCCAAACACCGCCCTGTCGACCCTGCCAGCGATCCAGACCTCTCAAAAACTGTCCACTGTTCTGCTCCCCACACACCCTCTCAGCCGCTAGTCCAATATGCCCTCATGATCGATGCGGGCTCGACAGGCTCACGCATTCACATATACAAGTTCAATAACTGTGGACCGTCCCCCATGTACGAATATGAGGTATTCCGTATGACGAAACCTGGTCTGTCGTCGTACGCAGGGCGACCACAAGAAGCGGCGCAGAGCTTGGACGTGCTACTGGATGAAGCGGTGAAGGTTGTGCCGGAGGCACTGCGTGCATGTACGCCCGTGGCGGTGAAGGCAACCGCAGGATTGCGCCTGCTGCCAGGATCGCAGAGTGCAGACATATTGGATGCAGTGACACAACGATTGCACCAGAGGTATCCCTTTAGCCTACAGAATCAGGATGGCGTGGTGATCATGGACGGCAAGGACGAAGGTGTCTATGCGTGGATCACCGCGAACTACCTCATGAACACGATCCGGAGCGATAGCCCATCTGGTGCGCCTACCTACGCTGTTCTCGACCTAGGTGGTGCTTCGACACAGATCGTCTTTGAGCCCGTCTTCGATAGCTTGAAGCCAGATTCCACGTTGGAAGAAGGTGAACATAAATACGACCTCGCCTTTGGCGGGAAGAAACATGTGCTATACCAGCATTCGTACCTCGGATATGGTCTTATGCGTGCGAGGAGCAGCGTGCATCGTATTGTTGAGTTCATGGGCTCCTTGCGTGGAAGTGGAAGCGGTGCCAATGCAACCATAGCAAACCCATGCCTGGCCAAGGGCACCGAGCGAACCGTAGAAATCACCGACGAGAGGCTAGACGACAAATTCAATGTCACTATGATCGGTGAGGATATCGGCTCCTTCGAGGCATGCAATCGAGTTGTCGAACTTGTCATGGCCAAGGATGCGTAAGTTCACACTATCTCTTCCCCTTGCGAGTCGATATTAACAGTCGTGCACTTCTAGGATCTGCGAAGTTAAGCCGTGCTCTTTCAATGGAGTATACCAGCCGTCTCTCCTTGAGACCTTCCCGTCGGGCAAGGTCCTGCTCCTTTCCTACTTCTACGACCGTCTCCAGCCCTTCCTTTCTGCTTCACCTTCTCTTTCGTCTGCTCCTATCCACGTATCTACGTTCGCTACACTCGCTCAGCAAATATGTTCAGGCAGACCAGCATGGATGCAACATTGGGGGGACGATACCGAATTAATGGAGGAGCTTGAAGGCAGGCCAGAATGGTGTCTCGACATGACTTTTATGCATGCGCTGCTTCGACTAGGATATGAACTCGACGGTAGTCGCGAGGTCCAGATAGGAAAGCAGATCGAAGGCACCGAACTTGGCTGGTGTCTAGGTGCTACATTGGCCATGATTGGTGCAGACTTAAAGTGTAGAGCATAAAGTACGGCCTTTGGACCCTTTCTGGTGTCGATGCCCTCGGCAGCTACCAGCGGCGAGTAGAAAATATCGTTCTGTACTGTATAATGTCACTTATAATGTTACTTGGCTTGGATACAGGCATAGTGGGATGAATGTGACAGATGCTAATCCAGGTGCTTAAGCGGCAGAGCATTGGAGCCGAACCAGTAATAAAACGAGGTATAAATTACATCTGAGCGACTGGTCGACTGTTCAATGCCTACCGAGACTACCCCTCCGAGCTTCTTCATAAGACGGGAGCTCGTCGTCCGCACCTCTTGTACCTCCGTCCAACCGGCCCACATGGCCCTCCACCCTCCAACCCGGTTCATTACCCTCCTTCCACCTGAACCAGTCTCCCCCGAAGTTCACTTCGAGCTCGTTCTCGCCCTCTACGCCCACCGCCGCAAACACATCATAGCGCTCGCGGGGTAGATAGATGCCGCGGAATGCATTGGGGAGCCGCACGCCATTATGCGTGAAGAAGAGCGCGGCAGTGGCGAAGTGGTATCCACACCCAATCGTGTCGCCCGACGAGATGCTGGTGAGAAGATCGGTGTAATCCCGTCCCCCTTCGGGATCCTCGAAGAATTTGCGGAAGTCGTCGAGATGTAGACCAGCGCTTAGTCTTTCCCATCCAGGGAAACGCCAGCCCGGATAGGGCCTGCAGGCAGTGCCTGCGATATGGATATCTTAGCGAGATGTAATGCAACGAAAAGGTGTACAAGTTACCAATAGCTATGATACCCTTCATTTTCTTGATCAGAACTTCGTAGTAAACTCCCTCCTTACCGCACGTGTCGTACAATCCAGCCAATAGTGGCAAGTCGCTGAGGATACAGACATCCTGACATTTCTCGTGAGTCGTCACGCTCACCACTCCAGGGCGATCTCGCTCGCTACCGTTTTGTATGCTCCCAGCGAACCGTGGCGACGGCGGCCATTCAAGGCCCCAAGCCTTGCATCCCTCCACTCCTATTCTCTCAATGACTTTGGAGGGCAGCAACTTCGGCAAGTCCGGGGGGTTGCGGGAACAGAACTCAACGGCATCCTGATACTCCCTCTCTGTTGCTTCGTTACACAGGCCATAATCATGAGATTGCTCAGGAGCTGGCCGCCACGGAGGAGGTTCGGAGCGCTGTGCGTACGAGGCTGGTTCTGTAACGGATCTCCAGTATTTAGAGGCGAACCGCGACATCAAAAGTAGTAAGTTTGGCAAGTGTAATCGGATTGCGATGTGTACGACAGTCACTGCCAGTGCTGTGTTCTGGGGAACATCTCAGTCGTCCCAATACTCACTAACTAACTGTTGTGTCTTTGCCGCATTTGGTATTTGGTAGACGGTGCCACATGTCAACGCGCAGTACACAGCAATCCTCGTGATCCTGAAACTAGCGTCCATTTGTAGACTCGTTTCCAGTCCCCACGATGCACCGGGCAAACTCAATGCTTATTCCGAGAGCGCAGGCGGGGCGGACAGGGGAAGAAAGTACTATGTGGGGGAAGGCAAACCGGGGCTCTGCCGTCTGGATTCGAGACTATGCCTAACCACGTATTCGGCACCCCCCCCCCAAGTCGGCAGTAACGGGGCTGTCACAGATCATGTGAGTGCATATTTCACAGGCAGCTAAAGCTCAGAGCAGGACAGGTAGACGGAGATGGTCGGACTTTGTCGTCAACAGCGTACTCCGCTGGCGTGCGTGATTCCAAGGCGTGACAGCACCTGCTGTTGCCCGAGAAAAAGGGACTCCTCAACCACTCCACCTTTTACCGTCGTTCAAGCTCGAAATGAGAGCAGGAATGTGAAAATATATGTACATAAAAAGAGTGAAGAAAATTGAGTGTAGTGAATGCGAGAATCATGAGGGTGCCGACTTGGGGGCATAGTAGTCCATTTGGGCCGTTCAATCATAGCCTCGTGGCAGTCCCGGAGGCGACGTAGACAATTCCTTCAACCTTCGCAGGCTCAGGATATTCTTATCTGACGGTAGGTGCTAAGGTACCCCTTCGAGACAGCCAACTCAGGCATTCTTCGCTTCCTATGTGCTACAAATGATATCAGAGCACACGCTGGCTGAGCCCCCGATTCATTCAGCTTCGAATAATGAAGCTGAACTGCCCCACACAATAAATGCACTCATTGATGAGGGCTGCTCGAATTTTCTGACCGCACTAACGTCGATTTCCTGTGGATCTAGGACAAGGCTGATCTAACATCTACGCCCCTCGAGCGGCTCCTGAGGCCTGAACTTGGAATGGATATATGAGACCATCATGATGATGCCCGCAATTTTTCCCCTGACAGAGCTGTTGACACTGCGGGAAACATGCTGCTGTAATTGGAATGCTTCTCATCTTCACCAGCGTCTAGACCAGCGCTGAAGGGAATCGATAGTGGCGGTCTGTTGGTTGGGCCTCCCCATCCTCTCGCTTTCACCACCATGTCCAGGGTCAAGTCAGCAAGCACGGAGACGTGTCTCATGATCGAGGCGGACGGGAAGACCAGGTGTCCGAATATTCCTACCACTAGTTCGCCGGGTTCACCGCCGACCCGTTGCCGCAAGCATCATAAACAATACCGCACTATGTGTAAAGCATACAAGGATGCATCACGGATCGTGGATGAAATGGAGATGGATGAACTCCCTTCGAAGCACCAGATTGCAAGCTATGAGGATGTCGAACTCACCACGAAGAAAGCAAGCTGAGTGAGACGTTATGTCGAAGCCATCCGTCGTGAGAAGATTGGCCGAGAAATACATCAGAGACAGTTCTTCTTGAAAGGCTGGTTGTTTTGATATCCGTCTGGGCCATTAATGAATTGTACACGTAGTGGATCGAGGGCACAAGACCCGCTTAAACGTTCTCAAGAACAAGATGGTACAAGCTTTAGAAGTTCTGGATACTTTAGAAGCTCGAATTTCCGATATGTTGTTTAAGAATGATCCAGCGTATGACTGGATCAAACGTTTCCGGTCTGAAAGCTCCGTAGACACTGCGGGAAACGAAGAAACTCAAGATTTGTCGTTTTCAAACATCTATGAAAAGGTAAAAGGCGGGATCAAGCAGGCTGCTGTGATATCTTCCGAAGATAGCGAAGAAGATGACTTGATTGGACTCTTCATACGGGCGTGAGTCTTCGTTGTTTGCTGGTGGTGTTGTATTCAGATTTGTAATGGACAGAGAGAAACAGGGGTACCTCGAGCGGTATCAGTTCCTCAGGAAAAGTCCAGAAGATTGGCGTAAGTCACTCCCTGAAGAGGCACGGGATGATCCAGAATTCCTCCGAATGAGTAATATTCGACGAGACACGTTACTTCAATTCATACGACGCATCATTCTATACGACCCTGTGCTTGCTCTGAAAGCGAAGGACAAAGTTAATCTCAATGACTTGTTTCTGAGCCCTGATTTCACCATCGAAGATTTCAAGAGGATTGGTCAAAAAACGGGCCAGGTCATGCAAGAACCTTTACTATGGTGGAAAGATGCAACTATAGAAGCCATTGCAATGTGGCCGAAGCCAGAAAAAGAAGCTACGGCTGCTAATGTCGGATCTCTGAGTAAGTACAAGCTTTGTTTATTACTTGCTGGACTACCACCCACCTGCAATATCCCAGAGGATCGTTTTAAAATTGTTGGAGGATGGGTGTTCAATCAACCTCATAAGCGAACAATGACCAATGAGGCTTGGTGGGTAAGTCACTTTCATGGATAAGAATGGAATTGTAGTGTTGACTATTTTCCTCTCAACAGTATCTTTTGGACACTCTGAAACCAGAAGGCAACATCGAAAACCGCTTCATGCGACTTTGCAATAATTTCAGTGACTTACAGACTTTCTTGTCGTTTGGAGCTCTCGGGATGGTTCCCTCTCCGACCTTCTGCAAGAGATTGAATGCAGAAAAAGAAAGAAACTACTTGAGCTTGTCTGGTGTGGTCGTTGGCGATATCGTGTACCCACATTTCCCCTGGCCGGTCGGCCCAGTACCCACAACAAAAGCAGCAAGTCGACAAGGCTTTATCAAATGGGCCGAAGTAGAAACGAGAGCATACATGTTTGGGGCCGTTCGCTGTGAACCCCACGCCTTCACGGACGCATTTTTTCGCGAACTACGGGCACGTTCTGACAAATTTGTTGTCATCACCCGATCAGACCTGGATCCCAACGAGCAGACAGAACAGATTGGGGGTGACGGAAGCGAAGTCTTTGCACAGATGAGAGTGCGCACATTCGAAGCCCCCCCAGCGTCCTTCGCAAACCGACCCCAGGGACGTGGTGCTTGGGATAACATCCGGACGGGCAGAGATGTACTTTATGGGACCGGGCAGTCAAAAGGCCTGCTTGGTACACCGGCGATTAAGACAGTGCTCAACTTGAAAATCGCGGGTTGGCTGTTTCGGTTCAAGACGTTCCCGGTCAAGTATTTCGTCATCTTCGATGCCATTCCAAATCGAGACGGCAAAGACCTTGTGCGAAACGTGGCTTGGGCAGCGTTGTGCGCCGCTGGCTACGGCAAGGACCCGCTGACGTCCGCGAAGTACATCAAAGCCTCCGATGCCCTCTGTGTTGCTCGTTCTTCCGACTTACTTAAATGGATGCCGTCAGCGGTTGCAACTTGGGAAATGAAGACAATGGAAGAACATATGAGGGAGCGGGGATTGGGCTGGATGTTTGACATGGAAGAGGCATTGAGTGCTTAGCTCCTGGATGTGAGAAAAGCATTAGTTGGAGTGTATCCGAAGTTGTCTTGTAGGAATAGGCAATTAAGGCTCTCACGTCTCTCGAATGTAATATACGAGCCATGTATTAAATAAGGCGTCCAAGTAGCGGTCTGCCTATTATGAGGTGTAAGGCTAACTAAGTAGCCTATGCTTTTGCCGTACAAAGTGATAGACTCAGAAGCAACAGAAGGCATGTAGCTTTGAAGTCACAGACGACCCTGCAGCAAGCAATAGGTCTTGTAGAGTCGCAGGCAAATATTAATCAATCATATAAACAGCAACTGAAATACATCATAATTCCCCTCCGAAGAGCACGTGTACGATAGTATATAAGATCCAGATCTTACACTGAGTTGACCCTCGCTTGGGACTTCATGACATTCACTGACATTCATCACTTCATAGATGCCCTTTCGTGGAGTTGTTAACCATGTTGTTCTGCCCCAATTGTGCAAATCTGCTTGTCATATCGGCTGAAACAGGGTACAACAAGTGGGCATGCAACACCTGCGCATATGAGTTCCCAATCACAAAGCAGGTTCGCTCCTCGTTTGAGACCACCGCACTGATCAGTATAATCCAACTTCATGGCCATTCTTCTGTTAGATGACCTCGCGTACAAAACTCAGGCGGAAAGAGGTAGATGACGTGCTGGGGGGCGACGAAATGTGGAAGCATGCCGACTCAACTGCCGGTTTGTTCTGACTTCCTCATCAGTATTTCCACTCAACAATTTTTATATGAAGCAACCTGCCCAAAGTGTGATCATGGGCGTGCATACTTTTACCAGCTGCAAATTAGATCCGCTGATGAGCCAATGACAACTTGTACGCTCCCTTTTTAATACCTGCGAGCGCCTCACATTCTGACGATCTTCACAGTCTATCGGTGTGTTTCTGGGTGCTTCAAACATTTGTGTACAGTTCCTGATGTCTGAGGACAGATGTGCATCATGTGGTAACAACTGGCGAGAGAACTGACGACCGTGCACAGTTCGAAGTTCTAAAGCGATAATGACGATCCTGTCCGACCATCTCGAGCAGCCGGATACATCCGTCCAGAACAATCCGATCGTCCTTTCACGGAAGCTTTCTACGCCTTCTTGTCATATCAGATAACTGGCTTGTAGGGTTTGCAACCACGCAGCCCCTCAGGATGCGAAGCGGGCTTGTCTGGGTACAGATGGACCATACGGAATTCAGGGTATGGCTCACTAGAGGGCGAATATAATTGCATTTGCTTTTCACTTCAGCGTCGCTGTGACAATGTTGAAAATATTTACACCGTATCTCCGTGCCCAACGGCCCCAGAGGCGATTTGGGGAGGGTTGACCTAATTGCAAGTGTGGTGCGTGTGGAGAGCTTGACATTAGTTTTCTCGGTTTATCAATGCATACCCATGCTGCTTGTGGTGTGCTTTGGGTGGGATACGGCTGACGAGAAAGCAGAACACGCACTAGGGGTATTGGGCAATGCTTTACAAGAGAGAATCAAATGTCAAACGAATCTCAGATTCTGTTGGGATCTGATATCGTCTCTGAAAAGGCAGTCTTTCCAGCTTCTACGAGGGAGGATCCACCCAGGCCTGAACTATGCTCAAAAGCGACATTTTCCCGGATCGCTTCCGCCTCCAGTCTTACCACCATTGGTCGTCGTTAGAAATGGATATTGACCATCCGAGCTTGGCTCGGAGGTATTTGCAATCCGACATTGAGTAAGGTTCGGACGTGCGGTTCTCGCACGAACAGCTATACTTCCGAGTCTCACTTGCTCTAATGGTGATTCTACCCCTCATTTTTATTCTGCACTTGAAACGAGTGTACATTAAAGCTAGAACATTGGGCTTCCATGAGATCGTATACAGTGTACTTTCTCAGCCTAGATCGGGACTTTGTATACAATTTGGGTGAGAAGATCATTAACTGCGTCGTACGCATGAATAGGTCGCGCTTTGACAGAAGTGAAGTAATAACTGATTGCAGGGACAAATGCGCACCATTTGTTTTTGCGTGAGTCTGTTGGTTGCCAGTTCTGTGTGGCTCAGTATGGCAGTCTTTCAGGGGCGTTAATAAGCGCCCGTGTTAGCCTGCATCTGATTCTCACTGAATTGGCTACCGAACGGGTCGGACTCGAGCGTGGCTCTTTCTGCAACTTTCACCCCCCTTTCAGTCTCACACTAGCTGCGTGCTCATGAATATGTCTTAGGCACAACCATAGTATTCACCACGACATTCTAGCACCTCATTTTCCAGGGGCGATCCTTAGACTAACCTTACTCTCAATTACTCCACTTCGCTTAGACCTCCGCTTCGAACCTCTTATCTATTTAACGCACGGGCAGTGACAAAGCGTCCCAGTCCTACCCTCACTATCAACCACCATGGGCGAATTTTCGACAGCAGTCTTGACCATCGCTCGTTCGCTATATAGTAAGAGAGATGCCGCGGGACAGGTACGCTCTTCCAATCGACCACTTTGTGAGACTTGACTTTGTCTTACAGGGTGGCTTGTTGACTGGACAAGATCCGACGGCCATTGATACTGCAGACCCATTACGATTATGGATAATTCAACTCGGTGACTAGGTTGTGTTCATCGTCAGCGGCTATCAACTCACGTTGTCTTACTTGGGAAGGTGTGATTGTCATGATGACACAGCTGTTATCCCTTATACTTGGCAAGATCAAACAACCGAAGGTCATTGCTGAAGTTATTGGTGGCATATTATTGGGTATGATTGTTCTTCTGGTCTTCACTTTTATGCATATTTCCAGCATCTGGCGATGACAGGTCCGACTGCATTTGGCCGCATACCTGGCTTCACAAAGCACATATTCCCACCCCAGTCTCTGCCATACTTGTCACTTGTTGCGAATATCGGCCTCTGTCTCTTCCTGTTCCTTGTTGGGCTCGAGATAGATGGTGCCCTCGTGAAGCGGAACTTCCGCTTGTCAGCCTTCATCGCCCTCGCCGGCATGGCCATACCTTTTGGTATGTCACATTACATTCATTGCTGCGGCGAACAGTAGAAAAATTCATATATGGACATTAGGTCTTGGCGCCGCACTGTCGGTGCCACTCTACCACACCTTTATCGACCAGAGCGTGAAGTTCACTAACTTTATGCTGTTCACGGGCGTGGCATACTCTATCACAGCCTTCCCCGTGCTCTGCCGTATCCTTACTGAGCTCAAACTCCTCGACACAACCGTCGGTATCATTGTGCTTTCTGCCGGCGTTGCTAACGATGTCGTGGGCTGGACGCTTCTCGCGCTCAGTGTCGCGTTGGTCAACGCCGGCTCGGGCCTGACTGCACTGTGGATCTTGCTAATATGTATCGGCTGGGCACTGTTTCTCCTGTTCCCCGTGAGAAAGGCGTTGTATTGGTTAGCGCGGAGGACGGGATCGATCGAGAATGGCCCGACGATGTTTTTCATGACGGTCATAATACTGTTCCTATTTGGCTCGGCATTTTTCACGGATATCATTGGGGTACGTGCATTGTCTGTGCTAGTGTGCTCGAGTCTAATTGACGTCGTACATTCAGGTACAGGCTATCTTTGGTGCATATTACGGTTTCCGATTGGCTTTTGCTTGACTGACACTTCGTACAGGTGCATTCTTGGCTGGTCTTGTCGTTCCTCGAGAAGGTGGACTTTGTATCACCCTCACAGAGAAGTTGGAAGATATGGTCTCCGTCATTTTTCTTCCCCTCGTGAGTGCGCCACCCTCTTCGCATCCGACAGCTTACTCACTGAGAGCAGTATTTCACAATCTCAGGTCTTAACACTAATTTGGGCCTACTTAACAATGGTATGCAGTACGATTCTTACTCATGGCTTAGTCCCTGACGAGCGCTCTACGGGGGTCATCAGGGATCACTTGGGGTTACACAATTGCAATATGTGCGCTATCATACAGTGGCAAGTTTGGTGGATGCACGGTCGCAGCAAGAATCGCGGGTTTTTCCTGGCGCGAGTCAAGTACGATTGGAACGTTGATGAGTTGTAAAGGGTAAATCCTCAGTCCTTTTCAGTATCTTTGCATAGTCCACTGATATGTCCAATCGGGCATCAGTCTGGTCGAGCTTATCGTCCTGAACGTCGGTTTATCGGCGGGGATCCTCTCACAGCGCGTCTTCTCCATGTTCGTGCTCGAGGCAGTCGTACTCACCTTCATGACGACTCCCGTCACTGTTATGCTCTATCCTCCTGAGCTGCGAGTGAAGGCTTCTGACATCGGCGCGAACACTGCGAATATGTCTGGCGAGGTTGACGAGAAGGCCTCTGGCAGCAGCTCAATACGATCCGACGAGAAGTCAACGCAGGAGAAGCCCAGCGTTAATGACGAAGGGGAGCGGAAGACACGATTCACAGTCATTCTCGACAAGATCGAGCACCTACCTGGCATGATGGCACTCATGCAGTTAACTCAACCTCCGCCTGTGGATTTCGTGAGAGAAGGGAGGAATTTGGTCTCTCTCAAAAGTTCTGCGCCGGAGAAGCACCCACATCTCGAACAGAGACATTCGGATATTTCGATTGACGCACTCCGCCTCATTGAGTTGTCCGACCGCACTTCTGCGGTGATGCGTTCCTCCAACGCCGATATGCTGATCAACACGGACTCGCTGCTAAACATTTTCAGCACATTCGGCGACTTGAACGGCATCGCGGTCTCGACTTCACTCGCTGTTGTTACATACGACGACCTGGCGTCGAGTGTCGCGGAGCACGCGCACAGGAACAGATCCCAGCTGGTGCTCCTGCCATGGCTACCATTCCAGTATGGTTCTGAGAACACTGGGCCGTCGGACGGGATCAATGGTGGAAGCCCGGACCTGATGACACCTCGGACAACAACGGCGTTTACGCCCAACCCCTTCGAAACACTTTTCAGGACGACAACCTCGGGGGCGAATCAACCTGCCTCTGCAGTGCATTCGCAGTTCATTCGCAGTGTCTTCGTGCAATGCAAGTCTGACGTTGCACTTTATATCGACCGCCACCATCTAGGTGACGCTACCCATGGTCTCAGCGGCGGGCAGCACATTTTCTTGCCATTTTTTGGCGGACCCGATGATCGTTTGGCGCTCGATCTCGTTGTGCAGCTTTGTGCACACCCGAGGGTCAGTGCGACGGTGGTCAGGTTCATCAAGCGGGAGTACGATGAGTTGCAGCAGAGCACCTCGATTGAGAAGCCAATTATGGCGCACCTGAACAGTGATGATCGTTTCGACTTGACAATTACCACGGTGTGTCAACCTGTAATCCCCACATCATGCTTCATGTGCTGATGATTTTTTTCCAGGCCACCGCATTCCCAGATACCGTTTACGGGCACCCCACGACGCAGACTCGGATGCAATCCGAGACTGCAGATAACGTTGTCTGGACCCGCTACGCATCCCACAACTTAGTCGAAGGGAACTCATTATCTTCGGCCTTGTCTCGTGTCGAGTTTAGTGAGCTCCCAACACAAACACCTCTGCACACCGTTGTAGAGTATGCGTCAAATGTCGTTGATGCAGCATCGGAAAGAAGGGAGCGGTCGTTGATAATGATGGGCCGTTCGAGACGGTTAGCTGCTGAGAACCACCATGTGGAGTTGAGGCAGCTTATGGAGGAGTACAGCGGAGTCGGCAGCGAGGTGAAGAAGACCGTGGGCGACGTCGCAACGGCACTGATTGTAACTGGCTGTAAGGCCAGCATCGTCGTCCTCCAGGCGGCGAATGTATCCCTTGGTTGACTGGACCATTGTGAACACTCTAGTCTCCGGTTGTAACGATACCCAGGCCTATACATGATGTTCATTCTCATTTACTCATGTTTGTACCAACATCACTATTGGCATTTGTCTTGCAGGTACTTTCATTTAATGACCATAGGATGGTTCTAGTAAGAGTCCATTATGGTGTGTGTACCACATATAGGGGTGTTTGGTCGGAGCTCTCCTCAGGAATTGGAATTGAAGCGCAAAATCTAAGTAAAATGACATTCTAAAGTTTGAATAGCCTAGATTTCTCGAATAGCTGTATTCGATATACTGCGGCAATGTCGCTGGTACCAGGTGGTTCGCCCCCCTAGTCCACCCCGAGACGAGATACTAAGTAGTACCAAAAGAGCACACGAAGATGTATCAAGGCACTAATTCTTATAGGCCTCGGTCTGTCGCGCTGGGTGAAGCGTTCAAAAAAATTGCATGCTAATGTCAATATAAAATCTCATCAATGGCTTCTATAGGCTCAACTGTCCCTTCCAATGTCTCAAGCACGACTGTTGCACTGAATTGAAATGAGCAAATATTCATTGACGGGGGGCATAGCCGATCTTGATCAAGGGCTAGGAATAGATATAATTATCTTCTACACTCTGTTGGGATCACAATTCTTTCTTTGTTACCGACCCCTCCTTCACGTGGGAGGGGCTGAACCTAAACAGCTTCCTTCAACCTTCGGATTCAGAAAATCAAAGTATATATAGGAACAAAAGTAGAGGATAGCAAGGACACGGACAACAGACAGATGAGAACAGACAAACACAATGTCACTGTTTACTTTTATGTTTCTCCTTTTTCTCCTTTTTCTCTTTCTTCGACAGTTCCTCTCCCTGTCATCATTGCTGTCAGTGAAAAGAGACCTGTCCAGCACATCAGCCAAACTTACCTCAATGCCTGACTTTTCCTTCCTTTCCTTTTTCTTTTCCCTCTTCAACGCCTTCTTCTCTTCTTTTGAGAGCTTCTGCCTCTTGACTGGCATCCCCTCGTCAACATCCATGTCATCGTCATCGTCACTGCTCTTCCGCTTCTTTTTCCGCTCCTTGTCCTTCTTTGGAGTTGGTTCAATGAGAGGCAGTGCGGGCTCGTCCGCCATCTCCTCGTCTTCATTTTCATCGTCATCGAGAGCAAGCTGAGCCAGCACCTTGCGAATTGCATCTGCGTTCTTCGATGGTGGTTGACCCGTCTCAAAGAAACTGAGACGCTCTTCGACCTGTTGCCGAAGGGCTTCGCCAAACATAGGAGAAGGTTTGTCTAAGGGCAACAAATCAACGCAAGACATTGAGTCGTAGTCATATCCTATTAATGGCCCGACGCACCAGAATAACAGTCTATCCGTGATGCTATTGAGCACTTATTCGCGAGGAATCGCGAGATACGGCCCTTATGTTTTAGGCCTGCCCGCCCGATGAACGATGAATGATAGATGAGACCGTACTAACACACCAATCCGTTAACATGCGGGTTGGCGTACATTATGAGTACAACATACTTTCGGTGTGTTCCCTTTTGTCTTCAGTGCTCGAAACAGCGCTTTCTCTGCTCCAAGAATCTGCACGGTGCTCGCCGGGTACTTACTCAGATTTGTCAAGCTCCCAGCATGGCTGATCAAGCGTGCGCCGATCCTTTCGCCCAGTAACGCCGTCAGACTGGGTGCGACAAGATTCATCTTCTCCGCAAGATAAGACATGAGCGACTTGCGGTAGTCGGCGATAGACACAACCCGCGTTGCGAATGCGTTAATATTAAGCATGTCAATGTCTGATAGTGACGCGCCCATGGAGCCCTTGGCCGCGTCTAGCACATTCTGCGCGCGCGTCATGTCATCATCCAGAATTGCGGCGAGGTCGGGAAGCTTCTCCTCGGTCAAGGTCTCCTTGGCGCCGAGGAACTGTGCTACCTGCGCATACTGGTAGTTGTCTGGCACGATCCTCACAAGCTCAGGAAAGTGGTAGCCGTACCACTCCCGTATCCGCATGGAGAACAGGTTGACGTCCTTGTCAAGCTGGTCGAGAAGTGCAATGGCCTGGATGATCATGTTGTCTATCCGGTTCACATTGAATTTGAGCTTGGCACGGGAGTATGAGTGGCCGAGACCGAGTTGGGCTTTCGTAAGGTCGTCTGCCTGCAAACCCTTGAGTAGCTTGGGTGCATGTTGACGGATGCCGCGGATAATGTCCTTGGAAGTGTCCGAAGAGTCGCATTCGATGCCGAGAACAGATTTAATGGATGCGCTAAGGACACCGTCCCATACAGCAAGCGTGACGGACGACTTCTTCGACGGTTTTGACAAATTGAGTTCGAGTAGTGACTTCAGATGGTCATTGAGGATACCTGTGGAGTGGCACGAAGTTCAAGCCGCAAAGCATAGAACGGAATAAGCGGGCTCACCTTCTGATATATCATTTGCGTTTTCCAGAGCATGTGCAGCGCTCTTGAACGGTGAAAAGCTGATCAGAGTGACCATTTTTCCAAATTTCGCCAGGTCATCAAGTGACTCTTGGACAGCCTTGGTCATGGCACCAACGCTCTCCTTCAGCTTGACCTCGAATATCGCATAACCAGATGCAGACTCGAATAATGCATGAGTAGCCATGGCTAAGTACGCCGTCGCTACCAAACAATGGGAACGACAGCCAGGAGAACTTTTGACTTCTGCAGAATCTGCACCTGCTACATCACGTGAAATATCTCTAAGTACTCGATCGGCGAGAGTTGCTCGCAGCTTCAGAACCTCAACGTTCACCATTGAAGTCCTCGTTCGTCAGGTCTTCAGGCCCAAGAGCCCCCTGTGGACCCAAGATACCATCTATGTCTTTGTATAAAATAACCCGAAGCTAGGCAAACCACTGCTAATGGGCGCTGTACGCTGTACCCCTTCACCGGGTTGGAGCGTATACTTCGAAGATGCAACATTAGTATCAAAATCGACAGCATGTAGGCACCGCCGGAAGTCCGGGAAGATCAACTGTAACAGCTGCTCAGATGCTGCGGTGGCATGATATCGCTACTTCAGGACACTGGCTGAATCAAGGTGCGTTAAATCAACCTTGATTTACCCTGTCCCATCTGATGGTATTCAGGAACATGTTAGGAAGGTTTTACGCTCTAATGTTCCGAGTAAAACTACTTTGTTTTTGACAAGGTGATTATTGACAAATTTGACATAGTCAAAAGCATGTAAGGCATGCCAATAACTGGCCTAGTTATCGCCTTGACATGTTTTAAACTGTCAAAATCCTTGCCATGAGTTTTACCCGGAACAGTACTGTGCTGGATTCCTATTCATGAAGGTCTCTCTAGTTTTCTGGTCAACCGCAGCCACAATCGATTCACCCGGAACAAATCTGGTATTCAACTTGCCCGAGACGTTCTACGCAGGTTCCCGCAATCACTGAATGCCCTGAAAATTATGTTGACGCGATGTTTGCAGATTTCTACCAATGGCAACGACAGCCTCTGGTTCTTCTTTCGGAAATGGCCTTGATGCATGGAAGCCTAGTCTTACAGAACCTCACAGCCATTCTGTCGGCATCTTACGAAAACAAAGTTTACCTCCGTAAGCAACGTTATGGTCCTTTCGCTCTTAGTCCCTGCTTTGTCACAGTACATGCGGGCGACGTGAGCGGTCTGTGTGTGCACCTACTTCCATTCAGTGTTATCCGAAACAGTGTAGATAATACCCTCTGTTTGCCAACCAGTGCCAGAACTGGTCCTCTAATCTTCTGGCATATTCTTCGAGTATCTCTACCGGTGTTTTTTCCCCCTTTCTTTCTCATTGGTTTCATGAAATAGCCATCTCAGTACCTCTGTGGCACCATCTCACATCATTGATTGTGCACTGAGTAGCCATACATGGCCCCCAGGCTGTCCCTTGGGCACATATCGCTCGTTCAATGCATCTTTCGCTTCTGATCAGTCCAACTTTGTTCCTGTTATTGGCGCTGACACCTGTGGCGTCTTCACCGTTGCCAAACAAGATGGCTAGATTTGGACTAATTCCAGCGCCTCAATCAATGGCTGAATCGAATGATCAACATGTCAGCCAATGTATACTGGATTCTGAGGCACTATTCACTCACACCTAGGGAGTGCTGCCACAACGCCACACGTAGAATCGCAGTGACGTTTGACCGGAGTTGCCGAAAGACAACGGTGTGCCCTGGAGACCACTTTGTCCACTCTGGCGCGTCCAGACTCTCGGGCCATCCCTTGTAGATATCCAGGACAATGCGTCGGCTGGATTCACAGACGTGTGAGCCTGCAGAGCGCAGGGGGCTCACAATTGTCAAATTCAAGGCGTATGTGTCGGGCTCGCTGAAGTTGCTATCGGTCTCTTCTGCCTAACGCGGCATGCAACTTTGAACTTCGCGAATTTCCAGAAAGACCACTACTGACTCACTTCGCTGCACTGCATTTGAACGATGCACCGGACCTCATCCGCGTTAAGCGGGCAGCGGGAGGCCCGCACCGCCAGTATGGGCGATGTTTGCGGTTATCCAGACATCAATAGGACCGGGCAAGCCCAGAACATCTCTTCGATATTTAGCGCGCGCCTCCTCGTCTGAGACCCGACGAGGAAGTGGTCGATGCGTTCTGCCCCCGGGTCTTGCGATGTCGGGCATGCTTGTAGTTCAATGTCTGCGAACAGGTCTCCAACCTCCATAGGTCTGTCGTATAATCTAAGTTCATCTTGCAGCGGCTGATGAATAACATCGGCAAGTATCAGTTCGATCCTAGGATTCAACAATTTCAGCTGCCTCAAGGCGACAACTTATGTGATGGAAAAGGCAAGGGAAGCAGATGGACCTGCCTTTTCAAGCGTGGCCCACGATACCGGTACTTTTATGATATTTAGATTCGTTCGCAGACACGGTACGCTCAAAGATTTATTACGAAGGAAGCATATGCTTGTTTCCAGCGGGTGGAGAGGACTACCTCGAACGGGCAACTGCGGGAGACTGCATATGCGGCAGTTCACTGATGTGGTTGAGCGGTGAGCCACACCGCCGACTCGCACGGAAGCAGGCGTCAGCTTACCGTTCCACGACTTCTTCCCGTGGTCAGCGGCGGAAAAAGACTTTTTTAGATCTGCATCGATGTTACTGCTTAGTTCCGTACAAGGCAGGAGGCCGACACTGAGCTGTATGTTGGCTGGGCATATGATAGAACCACATAAGTCACTTGTGTACACCGCATGTCCTGCCTGCCGTGCGGAAGGATCATGGCAGCTACATAAGGACACCTGACCAGTTCGATAAGACTCTGAGGACGTCTGCCCATGTCCGCTCCAAGCTGTCGAGTGTAGTATAGATATTACAGAAAGCTGGAGGAGTCTGTACTATCGAAGTGGACCTACAACGGTCAACAGGCGGTCAACAGAATCCAACAAAGTCGCGTACACGTGACACATAAATGCGCTGAATTGAGATCTGCCACCCGATCTCGTGGGCTGGAGCAGAGACCGCCATGAGCTGCCTCGTGTTCTACGCGAGGGAGAGTGGGACACCCCGCAATCTCCCTTGCTCAGTCCTCTCACTCGACTGGCAAGCGCTAGTGTGAGGGCCTCTCGGTCCATATCTGCTCGGGGAGCTCGACTGCGGGGCCCTGACCCTCTGCGAGGAACGACTCAGGCGTACGATACGATACTGCCACGACTCTGCCACGACCACGTATGGACATATCTCCTCTGCTAATCTCTATCTGGCGCTGACTTGAGGCTCTGTGCAGCCATCTCAGATTTATATAATCGTTACCCCCGTCCTCTTCACCCCACGGTCTATCGAGAGCATTCATTTACGTCCGTCACGATATGTTCAAGAAGTTCCTGGGCCTCGATTCCACGCCCTCAACACCGAGGATCGGCAGAATAGAGCTGCCTGACGTGGGGGGAGAGGATGCGGGTGTCTGGTACGTTTCAACGCCAGAGACGTCTAAGACGATCACGCAGAACTGGCCTTCTGAAAGCGAGGGCCCATCTTCACCACGATCACCACTGTCACCCTGGCGCAGGGCATCCACTCCTCAGCCCGATAACCTGAGGCCTTGGCATAGGAGCTCTACGCCACAGCCAACATCGCCAAGCCCTGTATGTGGTGTTCCGACATCCCGGTCCGATAGCTTGAAGGCTACCAGAAGGTTCTCCGCACCCAAGGTTGAACGCAAGCTGAGCCAAAGCAGTAGATCCTCTACACCACAACCAGGATCATCAAGAGCGACAGAGAGGGCATCGTCACCCGACGTTGCTAAACCTCCTTTGAAGGGAATTTTGAAACGACGTACGTTCGAGTCAGCTGTACGTCCTGCAGGTGATCCGCTAACGGGTCATTCATTGTAGCACCCCTACCTCAGCCAGTCACCCTTCATTGGCAACTGCTCCCACATGATCCTTCAAGGTCGAAGAAGTTAATCTACTTCGACGTTGCGCAAGATGTCTCGTTCATCCGCGACCACTCCAACATGCCTCCCCTCGCCTTGAAGGCATCGGACATGGAGAAGCCCGCTGCAGAAATCCCGCTGAACGAAATGTCTATCCGATGCACACAGCTTCCGCACTGGGACATTCATGTCTCTCGCTCGGGCCCTAGTGGTGTCAGATGCTTGGACGTCTACCGTGCGATATTTGAGACGTTCCATCCCCCGCTAACAGATGCGGAACGTGAGCTCTATCTACCAGCGGAACGTCGCACTAGATGTGAAGAACAGTTTCGCAAGCGATGCAAGGCATCGCCCGGTCTGTATGACTATGAGCTCCGATTGGGTATGCGCCGAGTTGACTTACTGGAAGGGCGGACGATCTTCATGGGCTTGAGGCGACCGATGGACACAGACGACAAACCTGATAGGTACTGGGTGTTGGAGCTCGGACTTCCGAAGGCTTCCCGCCGTGGTCGTGGCTGACGGCATGCATGCGTTTCGCAGACATACTATATTTCATAACCCCTGTTATGGTCAGTCTATCAGTCCGGTACACGAGGCATCAGGGCATCTGACCTAGCTTTGCCGCCCAAGCTGGATCCTAATACTCATGTTTGATCTTAACACTCATTTCTCCTGCACCCCCCTTCGCGATTCCGACAGCCCCATTTCATGCTCTACCCCATCTCCGTGTCCGACAACCACACTCACCTCTTTCTCACGTCCTCTGTGCGTCTGCATATTACAGATTGACCTTCACAGGCTGACAACACCAACGCCTCACTCGGACCTGTTGTACATTACCACTTATTCACTCCCACTCCTTGTATAGTCAGGTAGCGAACATGTCGATGTAGTCTCCATGACACGCGGGAAATGTCAGCAACAAGCTTTCTGAAACTGCGTCGAACTATTCGATACTACGGCACTCTGGCGTGGTAGACCTCCAGGAGCAGGTGTTGTGTGCGTCTCTGACCTGGGAAGCAAGTAGTATAGTGCAATGAAGCAGTAAAAAGGGTGCCAGTCACCCACGAGGAGTCTGACTCTCAATATTGAGGAGCCAGTATTGATGAGAATGTGATGACACAAGCCTCATGACCTTTGCCGAGACAGGGTCAGCGACTAGAAGTCAAGGGGTGAACATTAGTACAGGAATACATTTGATAGCAATCTTCGTATTGGCATAGGTGTATCGAAGACGTCAGTGTTACAATCCGTGAGGACCGAGCATGACGACGGTCAACACCCGCAAGCTTCAAATGGAGTCGTGAGCCCTCTTGCGAGATAATCTGATGAGACTAAACATGCACTAAGTTGTTGAGACGTGTCCTTGGTTCGGCATGCTGGGCAATGTCCAGCCAAAATTCTAAGGCATAAGCAGCTACTAATTATGAGTATCAATGCAAAGTGTGCTCATCTTGGAGGTAAAGCCTTTCAGAAGTAGGATATGGACGGTGGCCGAAAGTGTGATGACGTCCTCACACTGATGTCAAATTTCAGACTCGAGACTGAACCCTTCTGTCTCCAAATAATTTTGAGTATCGACAGACGAAGACAGATCCGGATTTGGAGAACCATAGTATTATCGAAGTAAAGGCGAGACTTGAGATGAAAGCTGCATACCTGAATCAGCGACTTGAAGTCGAACCAACGGAAAACACGGTCACGTGGAATACGCGTAAGTCACGCGCTAGCCTTGCCCGCTCAAGGGTGTCTCATTCTTGTCAGACATTCTCGAACCTCTCTCATCATGAAGCGTAGCGTATGTAAGACGATAGTGTTTTGTTTCCAGTCATGAGATAGAGTGAGCGAAATGAAATTGAAGCACTTCATGGTACGCACTACGTTGGCTGATCCTAATTGACAATCATTTCACGTTGTATCTGCATGGACCTTCCCGCTGGCTTTTAGCCGTCCGTCTGTGAGACAGCTCGGTATGTGTCCTCATAGATGTGACATCTTCAGGTTTTAGTATTGGACTACTGACTAAGAGATACATAGACAGAAGTCTTTGAACTTCAGGCTTTGATGCGAGCTTTATACGTCAATCGACGCTACAGTGGTGAGCACCCACCGCGGCCAAGATGGCATACTGATAGCGCTTGATATACACGCTCGGTCAGACTAGCCACCGTGACTCAATCGCGGGCCCCACCTCTAGAAAGTCTTTGACGGGCTTTGATAGTCAAGAATGACCAGTGCCAGAGTACAAAAAGGGAAAAGAGACACATCTGCGAGGTAGAACCTTAGAAGATACTCAGGTGAAAGGAAATGCGTAGTAAATGTCAATTTTAATACCCGAACAGATCCTGAAAAAAACAATTCTCAGATGGTGGAAGCCAAAGAACTGAAGCAATCCACCAATTGTGTCTTCCAAAGGCAAATCCACAAGGATCTTGCTCTGGCTTGTTATTTCTTGTGCAGACGTACCTGCATGTATCAGACTTGAATCGGTCGAAGTGCTATGCAGATGTACGAAAGAAATCACTGCTCGAGACTGACAGAAATGACAGGCTTCCTCCTTTTTCAGATCATAGGCGAGGGTGCTATAGAGGTCCTTCACCGGAGCACTATTTCACCCCCAGGTTGTCATACAGGTGCTTCACGCTCAGAAAGTGCTTTCGGATTTTAAGCATCTCCCGCTAATTCATACAAGACGATGTCTATGCAGGCGATATCCAGAAAGGTACTACTGTTCTTACAAGCATATGTTGATTGACTTTGGATTTTCACCATATGATGTTGTATATATCAGCGACATCCTGGCAGGCAAGTTTTTCATGATCTCAAGAAGACACCGTGTACTGAATAGTACGTTTCCCGGGTGCAATGAAGTTTTCGTATGTATTACAACTCCCACCAGAGACTGGGTTCGGGTGCATCTATGTACTGAATGTAGTTATCCCCATGGAGTGAAATGGGTGCTTCTTCAACAGTGACAGTGTCGTGAGAGGTACAATTGAACCCGCTCCCAGGCAAAGCTCATCAGGCCAACGTAAACTTACAGAGGCAATACTGGCGTGCGACCATCTGTGCCCTGATATATTTAATGCAATACTTCATTCGCATCCTTCAGTCCTTCGTCTTCCTCTTCCGAGCAGCTCCTGGCGGCCATTTTGGAGACTATCTCACTTATCAGAGACAACATCGTACCACAATTGATGCAGGTCGAACGACGCAGTAAACATTGTGGGAAAAACATCAAAAAGGAGAGCTTCAGGAACAAGAGCTAACGAGACTCTGTGTCATTTGATTGCGTTGTCGACAACATTGACTGTAGGGTCTGCTTCTCGGGCAGCATGCCTGTATATCAGCGCTCCGACTGTCCTGCAGAATCAATGTCATGTTCCAACACTGTGACAACACCTGTGCAGTTCCTGAGGAAGATTGTCAGGTCGTTCGCGACATGAAATGGGAAGTCCTGATGAGATATAGCGAAGATAGCACCGAAGCTATTTGAGACCTGAAACCCACCTCGTTTTGTCGCCCCCTTGATAAACGTTTTCTACTCCTTTGAGCGGGGATAAACAAGAAAATCTTAGTGAGCGGCCATCCCACAGGACTGGAGGAAGAAACTCTGCACATCTGGTTTCGGTCAGGCATTTCAGGAAACAGACGACTGACCAGACGACCCTGCATTCTGGAGTGACAGAATGGTTCATTAAATGATGATACGGATGGGAAGAAAATGCTGAAACAAAAAGCGCCGAATCAGTCACAACATGCCACTTAGGATTCTACTAAACCGGGAATGACTCTAGTCTGAACTGAGAGGGCCCTTCACCTGGGAACATACAGAGCATTTCAGCGTGCGTGGAATTGCAAAAGTGTCTTTCCCACCCTAAATGTGTTCTGCTCCACCCACAATGCACTATGCGAACTTCACTTGAATAGCAAGCCACTGCTCTAGCTCGTCAAGATGGTGCCAAAGCTTTGGTATTCAGTCCGGTGGCATTCACTGGGTGAAAATGCAATTCAAAATTCATAACATAGACCCTTGATACTGCGGGATAACTTACAGCACATCTACATGGAGAAAAAGAGCCGGGGCATCTGTTCCCATGTAAGCAGTTGGTATACAAGCGTCATGCGGATTGGCGACTTGCTAGGCGCTTTGATAGCGGGATGAAGTAACCTCCGTCAGACTCGGATATACCAGCGAACCAACCCTGGTAAAAAAAACGGGTTCTCATACATAGAGGGATGGGTCGAACGAGAAGAAAAGGAATAAGGTACTTCCTACTTCATGAATCTAGCATAGCATACATACCACGTTGGTACATTCAATCGACTGCAGCCAGCTTCGTCCACGGTCTTACTGCCTCAAGAGGTCTAAGTGAAAGATTGTCATTCTGTTAGTTGAATACCTTCCCTGTCCATCGACGCTGAAGCTAAAGAATAACCGCATTTACTGACCGAGCAGCACCCGGGTGACCGCTGACGTGGAATGAATACTGAGCAAAGAAAGAAGATGGACTGCATTGCATTACTATGTGTACGTTCTTTAACATAAGTGAAATAGTCTGTTATACACTGCAAAATTGAATGAAAAATGAGCCACGATAGAGATGCGACATGTGCGAATCCGACAGCAAATCGAACAATATATAGCGTGCAATCGAGCTGTGATGGAATGAGTCTAAGCGAATAATAATGGATCAGTAAAAGAGAGGGAGAGGTAAACACACAACACTGACGATTGAAGATGCGACTAAGCAACGGAAAGAACAGCTTGCTCATGCAAGGACACACGCGCCGTCCTCCCAATCCATCTTGGAGACGGCACCCACAGCCCTGCACACAGGACACGACACCTCGACCTCCCCACCCTCCTTCTCTTCTTTCTTATCCTCTCCCCCCCACCCGGCGACACGTTCCGCGCTGACAAGACACGACGGGTGGAACATGTGCTCGCACACCCTTTCACCAGCGCCGGCCAGCGGGCGGATGTGGATCTGGCGCATGGCCGTCGGCTCGATTACAGGAGACGGATCCTCATCCGACGGACCGAGCCCGCAGCTCACGTCCCAGCATCGCAGACCCAGCTCGCGCTCCCTTCTCTCGACGCGCTGCCGCAATGTCGGGCCTGGGGGCGCCGGGAGAGACCACTGCCGCTTCTCCGGTGGCCTTTGTGGGCGAGCAGTATTGGGGCTGACGTTGGGTATGCCCGGATGCGGAGGTACGGCGGTAGGGCTAGCACCATGGGCGTTTGCTTCTGGTTGAGGCTGCGGCACGGGCCCACCAGCACCAGTCGCGGCACGGCCGGCAGTGAAGAATCGCTCGAATAAGCCTCGCGCTGCTTGTTCATCGAGACGCATGTAGCCGGGAGGGACGGGACCTCCTGAAGCGGCAGCGCCAGGAGGCGCTGGACCGGCGAAAAAGACGCCGAAGTCGAAGGCGATCGCAGGTGACACCTGCGGACGGCCCTGGTTCTGCACTGGCGCCGTGTTCGTTAGAGGCTGATTATTGGGCACAGCCTGGGGGATAGGTTGGGGTTGCTGTGGCGGAACCGATTGTGTATCTGCTTGAGGTTGGAACGGAACACCGGCCGACGCCTGCGCCGGACCCTGAGCTTGAGCTTGAGTGCGTGGTGGCCTGCGCGCTCTCTGTGGCCTGTACGTCAACGAATCCGGGTCAATATCGAAGCGGCATGACGGACACGTTGTGCGGTGTGGCTTCGAGAACCAGGGCCGCAGACAGGACGTGTGAAAGACGTGCGAGCAGGGAAGGACAACAATTTTGGGAAGCTCTTCTTCCTGGCTGTTGTTCTCTGATGGCGAGTGAGAACGCCTGTCTGAAGAAGGGGTTGAAGATGCGGAACGAGGGACGTCTGACTCAGGCTCCATCGAAGCCTCTCGCGCAGCCGCAGCCGCAGCCGCAGCCGCATCCTCCTCAAATCCGCCTCCCTCGGACTCAAGCGACTCCCAACAAATTGAGCACCCGGGTGAGTCGCCCTGCGCCGTGCCAGGACCACCGACCTTTTCCATCCTCTTCACTAGACCCATGGGTACCTCCTCGAGTCCACGAATGAGCCTGTCAGCACGCTCTAAGTCGTCATGTTCATCCTCGGGCATTCCGAATTGGAAGAATGGAAACCCGCCTGGGAAGCCGAAAGTGGCTCCGCCAACAGGAATGCCGAAGAACTGGGCCAAATTGGGCATGCCTTGTTGAGGTGGAGGCACACCTTCTCCCCCGCCCTGGTCCTGGGGTAGTGTGTTCTCCGCAAAGCCAGGAGGGGAGACAGGGATCTGGATAGAAAAGTTGAACATCGGCGGTGGTCCGTGACGATAGTCGTGATCATGGTTGTGGTCGTGGTCGTGGTTGTCGTGGTTGTGGTTATGGTCATCTTGCCCTGGCGGACCGCCTTCAGCGCCATGAGTAGGAGGTGGTGGTGGAGGGGGACCGGGGAAGAAGTCAAATGTGTACATTACTCTGCTGTAGAGCGGCGGAGGCTGATCATGAGGGGCATTCCGGTTGCCGTCTGCATTGTGCGGCGGCGGAACGTCTGCTGGTACCTCGTCGTCGCGATCAGGCGAGTGTATCCGTTGACGATTTGTCTCACGAAGATCCTCGTGGTTATCCCCATCGTCAACTCTGGCTCGTCGCGAGCTGCGTGCTGTTGTGGATGAAGCCGGTTCAGAGGACTCGGATGGTTGATGACGTGGTTCCTCGTCTGGATTCATCGTCATCTCAATGTCGTGCATGTCGACATCACTGTTGGAATCTGAAGCAGCCCAGAGAGAAGGCATGGAACCATCGGATTCGTAACCACTTGACTCGATATACGGTTCATCCTGCGAAGTGCTCGTAGGAGGAGCCGCAGGTGACACATCTTGACCGGGAGGCTGGACCATCAAAATGAGTATATACT
This sequence comes from Taiwanofungus camphoratus, assembly GCA_003999685.1. Taxonomy (NCBI): domain Eukaryota; kingdom Fungi; phylum Basidiomycota; class Agaricomycetes; order Polyporales; family Taiwanofungaceae; genus Taiwanofungus; species Taiwanofungus camphoratus. The sequence continues at coordinate 1,673,633 of CP021226.1, forward strand.
AATACGAGATGCTCAGAGAAAGAACCTACCGACTGTATACCGTCTGCAGGAGTCATTTCGCGATCTATTATATCCTGCTGCCCAGGTGCGGGAGGATTAGGAATGGGTTCAAGGGGCGGCAAGTCAGCGAGATCTGGGTCGTCTCCTGGTAGACTGGGCTCATGATCAGGAGGAGGAGCTTGCTGATGCATGAGACCACGGACGATATTCTGAAAGATGTGACCAATTTGCGGATTAGCGTCTAGCAGATGCTGCATGAACCCGCCAGCGTGATTATTGTCCATATTGTGGGGAACGTCGAGGACGACGACGACAGGGGGTATGAAGGAAACGGACACGATGGTGGTAAAGGTCAGAGTTGGTGTCAAAGCGGGCGGCTTCAGTCAATTATAATAATGAAATAGGACGGCTTAGCAATGCACCGCAACGAATGGCGGTCCATCCAGTGCCAACCAGAACATTCCACAGCCCCCGCCAAATTTGGAAGTCCCGCATCACAGTCCACGGCAGCAACAGCGGCGTCCTTCACATATTCTCTTCACACCTTACGCTCTAGTGCATGCACCGACTTTCGCTATCTGCCTTTTGACTCACGGTTCACCTTGCCGGTCATTCTCACCAGTATACAAACTCGTACCTCGGAACGTCAGGTCATGTTTTGTTGTGCAAGATGGGTGCACCTTGAGATCATCGTCCTTGCCAGAAGAGTGACTGGAGGCCAATCAAGTATCTTGGTCTTAGCAGCTAATAGTAGTGGACTCGCTCTATATTGGAGGGCATGCAATCGACACGTTGACATCCATGGGCTCCTGGAACTGACTGCTCTTCAAGCTTCACAGCCTGGGCTTTCCAATCCGAACCGTTGCGAATCACCCGTCTGTCTGGCAATTCCAGAATCGGGTCCACAGAACCACCGAGGTATCATACTGGAAGCTCCTAGGCCTACGATATGAGAAATCAGTCGAGTCGTGGATCCTTCCGACCTCATGGCCTGTTCGCTGTCTTATCACAGTCCATGACATGGTCGATGTCTTCCAGCATGCGAATGCGTGTCAGGATGCCTCACTTTTGTTCCATCTTTGAATGCCATTGGAGATCACCTAAGGAATCGGTGCAAGAGTGTGACTTCATTCCGTTCCCCAATACCGTCTAGACTGTCGGATCGTTAGTGCAATATGCACTGGTTCGATGCATGTTGTTAGCTGTCATTGGCACCATGCAACTCATGCATGGTGATGGTTGTTCGCAAACTGAAGCTCGATGGTGAGGCATCCATCCGCACCCACTCCACGTACAGGCCTCGGCACATGACCATTAGAACGTGCTTTTGGAGGCGTCTGCACCAGTCGAGGCATGGCCAATCGGAAAGGCGAGCACCTCCCGCTTCCATCGGATTTGCCTCTGATATCGAATCGAAAGTGAGTCATTCCCAATGCGAAGCCCGCACTGCACTCCCTGCTGCTTCTGCACCATTGTGGCGCCTTCCCGCCGCTCGTAACTCAGGTCTATGATGAGCGCATCGTATTTTCGATCTGATAGTGCGTGTGTATGGGTCCGATCGGGCAGGCGACCCTCGGACAGCAGCCTGATCCTCCGGCAGAGACCGACGCTTTATCTCCTCCCCATCTTCGCGCTGGACGCATCTGTCCACCAAGTATTCGGCGAGAGATCGCTAGCCAGACTCGCGGTCCAAGACGTTCCCGCGCTTTTTCGATCGCATCGTCCGGACGCACAATGGTTCCCGTTTCTCCGCACTCGATCGAGATAGCTGGCGGGCCTTGGACGGAGGTAATGTGCTCAATCGTCTGCGGATCATCGTGATGGTTCACGGGACGACCGCGATCGATCATGTATATCCTGTAATTAACAACAGTTACCGTATCTTAAACAAGTCCGAGGGAATATACATGTGCAATGTATAATATGTCTCATATCCTTTCACGATCCAGTCCTCGACTTGGGCTTGCGCTGTAGTCGTCGAATGTATCTCCGAGTGCTAGGAATGCCAAACTGAAGACGCGGTCGTAAGTACGAGACAGCTTTCCAACCAGTACATAGAGGATCAACGCACCAATACAGTGGGATAAAGCACCAAGAGGAAGGCGCCTAACGACCACGCCCACTTGACGCCCTGGGGCAATGGCTCGGGAAATTGGCCCCTGCTCCATTTTGTAATCACAAGCAACTCCGTGCCAATTGTAGCGAGTAACAGCCATACGTGTTGGCCCATCCTCACGGCCTTTCTGGAGTAGAGGATCAACCCAAAGAGGAATCATCTCCCAGTGAATATAGAAAGGGCGTCACGGGTACACCATGCGTACCTAGGATCATTGACATACTGATATAGCTCTCTCACTGCAGGTAAGGCGCACAGGAACACTCCAGCAAGACGCGCTATGACGAAGGGATGGTCAGGCTCCATCCACAGGAGCGCCTGCCCACACGTAGGATTAGCGAGCTCCTCAGATACATATTGGTAGTGTATACATACCTTGAGGTAAAAAGGATTCAGCTCAGCGGCAAGGAAGACAGCCAGGAGCAGCACGACAGTGAAATAGTGCCCAAAGGAAGCGGTCCCTTCCCATTTGAACGTGGTCCAATCATGTGGTGAGAATTGGCTTATCACACGTCGTGTCTTAGAACGAAGGCCTCGCGTCTGACGGAGACCACGCCAAGTGTAGTGCTGGGCCAGGCCTTAAGTTTGAGAAAACAGGGGTAAGGATGAGAGACCTTTACCTTGACTTCGAAGTATTGGCAGGTCTTCATTCCTGCGATAAACGCCATTGATAAATCAGCAACACTTGAATGCCTAGACTTCAGCGTACCTAGATAGGTTCCCAGCCAATTGCACACGAGAACATCCAGAATCCACTGTCTACTTGTTTGAGGATTTTGTCAGATAGGTCGAGATGTGGTATGGTGCTCACATGATCCCACCAACACTGAGTTCCACTCAGTATGATTCCAGCTACTCAAGAATTCGTGGCTCACCTCAGCAAAGTTGGGGAGCTGGTGTTGCAGGCTGTACTCAGCGAGCTCAAACGCGATGCTCAAAATCTACACAATTTAGTTCCGTTATACAGTCCCCGATTTAGAAACTCACCCAGCAGAACCAGTAGTCACGCAGAATCAATGCCTTCCCGAACCAGCCAAGTGCGTGTGCAAGACAGAATATGTCGATAGCATTCTATGCAATAAGTAAGCATTCAAGAATGCGCGCGGGTACAAACCAAGCCCGACTCACCCAAATATTATGCAGCGTGAATTCACAGTTCTCCGCATAGCTCTTTTCTGGCAATGGTTTCCCTAAGCTTGGGTCAATGTACTTCATCATTGCTCTAGCGGAGTCCACATCCTGGAACAATAGGAACACCAGGGCAAGTTCATATAGCAGATTGATGCCTAATACTATACGCCAAAATGCTTCGAGCCGAAAAGAAAAGTTGTATGAATGCGCTAGTTTTACCGACGAAAGAAGACTTACAGGGGTGAGGGCGAATGAAAGGGCCATCCCGGAATTGGATCATCGAGAAGAGGAGAAATGAGGCGATTGCTGCATATGCACCCCTAAATTTTGCATACATTCGCCAATATGCCCACGGCAAAGAGAAGATGATGGCTACTTACACTCTCCGCTTATCTCGACCCTCCTCCAACACGTCCTGTGTCGTTGCGACGTACGCCAACACCGACATTCCGATACCTAGGGCAGTCAAGGTAATAGGTTTGAAAAAGAACCTACATCTTCAATCAGCTTGAAGATCGCTCTCAGTCACGGTCGTAGACATACTCGACACTTGTATCATGCTTCTCTTGAAAAGGTGTGATGTGTGTATATGGCTCCGTTCGATCCGCCTGAGGGCGTAGCCTTGTCAACTACCAGAAGGAACATACACTGGCCAGGAAAGCACGCACGTCGTACCCTAGTTCGTGAAGTTCAGAGACGGGATCTCGAGTTATCAAAACATTGCTCACAACGAACAGGTGCACCATCAATGCCTGGTTTCGGCTCAGGCATCTCTAGGAGGGGTGTAACTGTATCCGATTCATCGGTAGGTGACAAGGGGGAATGCGGTTCATCTTTTTCATTAGACATTGGGAAGAGTTGTCGAGAAATGCAGAGTCTATGGCGAGGCGTGAAGAAGATTGTTGGAGGTAGCAGCGCAAGCGTACCGCGAGTTTCAACTTCAAGCACGTTTCCGCCACAGCCCATTTCATGTGATAGTATTATCCTTCCTCTAGCGATGTTCACGTTCCTTTGAGTTCGATACTTACTGAGATAGCACGTGTGCACGTATTCGAGGCCACTACTAGTAAGCGTGACGCCGCAAAGACATTCTGTTACTACCATTACATAGGTACGGGCCGTACTTACTATTAAATAAATATCTTTGTTTTCATTTCTGGAAACAATGATTATCGCATGCATGTTCTCAGAAGATGCGATTCAGACCAATGAATTCCCGATAATAATCACTGAAAGCGGTATCACAAGATGTGATTCCCTATAGATCTCAAACGGAGAAGGCAGACCTAGACTCATTTCTAGTCCCCATGATGCACCGGGCGCACTCAATGCTTGTTCCGAGAGCACAGGCAGGGCCGCAGGGCGCACAGGGGAGGAAGAAGGCAAACTGGTGCAATAGGCTGGATTCGAGGCTAAGGCAGACTCCACGACGGTCAATTCAACATGCTGGACAATGATACGACAGCTTGCAAATCTTACGCCGGGGAGACCGTTTGACACCAGTACCTGCCGAGCTTTCTCCAGAGACTCCACGGATCTGCGATGTTTTCCATAGTCTGAGTGTTGCAACCTAGACCACGCTCCATATGCTTAGAGAACCCCCCTCGGGCAAACTGGAGGGGGGCCTCGGCCGCGACAGCGGTGTTTCGGTCGTTATACGTGCAATCGTGGCAGCCACCCAATAGTATTGGGTGCAATCAGAGTGCCACATACAAAACCTCTGCGAAGAATCCGGTATTAACGTAAGGCAACGCACTAGAATCAGCGGAAGTCAGGGCCGATAGGGTAAGGCATCACAGAAATGCTAATGAGCGACGACGAGGTCGCACGGACACGACTTACTACGCTCAGGTGGACGGCGTCGAAAGTCGTCTTTTCATGACACAAAGTGTACACGGCGGAATCTGGGCAGGCTGTCATCTCTGGAGACCTGAGTAGATCACTAAGGATGGTTTTGCAAAGAGCCGTAAGTCAGGACTGCGGCAGAACCTGAAGACAATCGTTTGGCGTAGCATGCGCATGCTGCATCCCCAAATTGGCATGCCTTGACGAAAGATACGTTGATTCGTGGATATACAACAAATCATATAGTGCCAGTACCGGCCGGCATGGAATTGGTGTCGTCAGGTATTGTTGACAGGGAAGTTCGACGAGACCTAGATATCCCGTCGTCCGACCTGCCCACAAAGTGAAATGTTATTCTGGCATTTGAAAGCATACACAAGGAATCGGTTTACGGCGTCGAATCCAAGCAGACTGTGAGCGCCGATTTACTGCGTTAGCATGGGAGTTTGGTAATTAATACACAGATTGACTTTCCGAAACGAGAGGTCAGTCCACGGACTCCAGCGACATGTAATTCTGTTCTCGGAAGAATAGAAAGGTGATACCGCAGCACACGGCGAGCGCTCAGCCTATTCAAGTAAAATTGCAAAGTCCGTTTTGAATCCAAAGCGAGTCGTCCGAGGAGATCATAGCGAGTCTTGATCATGAGATAGCCTGTGAAGGAGGCCTACTCCGATCGCAATTATGCATATTACCGAATGAACGGCCCGGTCAGCTCCCACCGATATACAGTTCTGTCAAGGAAGCAAAGGACAACAGCCTCTGGATCTGCTCTATGTGCGGAACAGACAATCGCGGGACTCCAGTTGGGATTTGGAGGCGCCGCCACTAAACAAATATTGCCAAACCAAATCGACTCTTGCTTCTGTCAGTCTGACTCAGTACTGGTATGTACTTATGGTGAGACGCTGCACGACCAAGATGTGAGTCTTCTCCTTGTCTAGAACTCCTATACCGCTACCTTTTTACCTGTTTCATCGTGTACCTGGACTTCGCGCCTTAGACCGTTAGCCTCCTACAAATCCAGTGTATGCGCTCAGGAAACGCCTACGCTTCCACGCTTCTAATTGCTCCCAGCCCATGGACCATCCAGAAGGTGTTTCCACTCAACCCAGAAATCGTTCGCCGGCTGATCTAATGCAAGGATGATAGTCCAGAACATTGTGCTGCCCTCTGCAAATCTTGGTCCAAAGATCCGGACCTTGTCATATAACTATATATGTCGAGACATTGAGAGAGGTCTCCGCGTTCGATGCTCATAACAAACCGACAATCCGAGCGACAATCACCAGTGACAGCGCGTGGTCACCGGATCAATCCCCTCATCAAAGAGCTCGATCTGGAAATACATGCTCAGCATCAAGTGATAGTTCACCGTCATCCTTGATATATTCAACGACCGTGAACAGCACCAGCGTTGATGGGGCCTGGCTTCTCGCCGGGACGTTATTGATCGTCGCTTTCAAGCATCCTTCTTCTGCTTGAACCGGAATGTTTGTTGGGAAGTCCTGAACTGTATCTTTTGGTGACAAGGTCCATGAACAGGGCGCCATCGATGCAATTTTTGCCTGCACATAGCACCTTTCTGTGCCGTACTTACACGAGGCGATACAGTCGCAGCATTGTTGCGGGGTGCTGATATCTGTGCACTGCGTTCCTTTTAGTCATATTGAACTCCAGCTGGCTTTGAACTCTTCCACGTTTCGCCATTGAACAGAGCAAACTTTCCATGCGCAAGGCTCGCCGTGGACGAGAATGTAGTCGACATTACCCGGACAATTGACGCCGTTGTATCAGCCCCAACTTTGTCAACCTGCAAGATTGCCTACAGATGCATGCCAGAGTATCTGCAGATTTTATCTTTCAGAGACGGAGTTGGCAAAAGGGGAAATGCCAGCTAGACTTTGCTCTAATTTCAAAACCCCGCTTCGCAACCGATTTTCGCTACCTTTCGTTGCTACCGATAGCCTTTGGAAATGGCGCGCTGAAGGTCCCCCTGAACAGATCGCATTCAGAGGTTCATTAGCGCCACCGTATTCTCGGTTCTGTTCATGAGCCCCTTCATCAGGAGCCATGGCAAACTATAACGCCACCTTCTGATTCCACGTCACTCGCATGTATTCAGTCGAATCCGGATTATGGAAAACACGAACTGAGCTCCATCACGACTTTCACTCCTGCTTTATACAGCAGGCTAGCCGGCGTTCTGGATACAGTCCAGGTGCGGTGTCATCAGAAGTGTCCGGTGGCCTCCGGCGATGCCGCAGGCCTTCGCTATAGGTCAGAAGAACGTGAGACAGATTTGTATTGGCTGGATACATGCTTTGGGCTCGGAGATACTGTCAAGGCGTATCGTTCACTATCAATAGCTTCATCATGTGCGCACACTGACTGTCCTGGTCTCGTGTGCTCAGACGCCTGTGTCTGTCTGATTGGCTAGGGTCTCGAAGTTTCTGCCCTCAACAGTGCACCAAGATTGTCGAAAGAGACTCATGCTCTGTCAATCCTCCCGAAATCCTTGGCAACTTGATGCGGCAATTACTCGTTCCCCACTATCCTTAAAGCGGCACTTCATGACCAATCCACATTAAATGCTGGCGGAGATTTGTAATAGATTGAGGGGTGGTGTAGCACTGTCGTAATCTCCCGAAAAGTCTGAGTCATGATTGGCCTTTGATTGGGGGGCACGCATGTCCCCAGCTTCCCTTGTTTCCGAGCTGCTGGAACGCGTACAAGCAGCCAAAAATACCGAGGACAAGCAAGAATTGCTAAGATGTACGTAGCATCGATGGAGCTGAATTCATCTATCGAGACTCAAGAATTTCCGTGAAAGTTTCAGGAATCGCTTCTCGTGTTGGTACCTCGAGCTCGATAGCAATGTTCCATACATCACGGCATCCTCGACACAGTTTGACCATAATCTTATCTGCTTCTGCCATGTATGCACGCTAAACGGTTTCCTGACTCGCACGTTATGTCACGGCATCTGTGAAACGTCCGCGCCCTCCTGGATAGTCCAGAATATGTCCAGAAGCAAGGTCAGGGACGAGAATTCCTTTGCACTACATATCCGGGACATTTCGGTATTACTCGTATTAGAGCCCTAGCACTATTTCGCTACATACAGAGATTAACTGATTTCACTCGGAGCCACTGGCAGGCGTCAAGTTTATGGCGCTTGCAGAGACATAAGTATGTACCATCAAATTTCGGTTCCACCGTGCCCATCACACAACTATGAGCCTCGACTCCGATTCCCACCTAACACCTCTCCAATTCAAAGGGGAGATCATGGACTTTGACCTCGAGGTCGATCATCGCAAAAGGTGGGCGATCTCCATGCCATGGTACCTTTGTGAATGCTGACATCTGTACCAGACGCAGGAACAGGACGACCCAGTCGTGCTTGAATTGCCATACATCCAAGCGAAAAGTGGGTTCTTCATAGTGCTACGACTCATGTACGAAGAGCGAATTGATCCCACCTTGCAGTGTGACCGCAAGCGACCATGTCAGCGATGCATTCAGCTTGGATTGGTATGTCTACTTCCCATGTATTGGATTCGGCAATTCATACATTACGATTTCAGACTGGCCTCTGCGTGTATGAGGTCGACGACCCTGCTCTAAGGTCGGTAACATGAGGATTATGCAAGACACGGTATTCTGATGGATTCCGACAGAGACGATCCGAACGTTGATGAAAACACTCGTCTCAGGAATAGGATTGCCGAGTTAGAGAGTCTTGTGCGAGAACTTCGAGGTCAGGCTAAACCACTCTTCGCAGCATACATTGTGCTAAACAGTCAAACCAGGGAAACCTCACCCTCGGTGGGCCGAACCGAATTTCTGCGACGGAGATGCCACCGAGAAATGGCACTCACGTTCGTCCAAGCGCGTTCAATCACAGTATCAGAAGCATAGGCGTGAGGGACTTTCGGACGGAGGACATCATTCTGAAGACCTGGCTTCTCACATGCCTTCCATAGTCAAGACTGAACAGATACCCGACTTATCCCAGCACCAGTTGTATCGCCTTCCGTCATCTTCAGGATCAGCCCTCTCCAACGATACTCAAATGGTCTCGCAGGTGTTCTTCCGGGGCCAGCATCATCAAACCGGCCACCATGGGTTTCCGTCCCCAACAGAGGAATCCAGTGTCTGTTATTCCTCTTCAAGTTCTCCAGTAGGTTATGGACATAGGCACTTAAACGACTCGGGTATCTCAAACGGCGAGCAATATCCACGTCAAGCACATATGCGGCCGCTAGCGAACGAGTCGGCCGTCGTACAGCATTCCTGTTCTTGTTTAACCAACCCAGGAGCCGCCCATTCGCTAATTTCATTTACCCACCAACTTCGGGGAACCATGAGCTTTCTCAGGCAGCTTCCAGAGCATAATCCGCATCATCAGTGCCTCATTATGAGGCGTATCATGGAATTGGATGACATCATGCAGTACGAATTCTCCTCGCTTCCGATTTACTCTATTACTGATCAGTTATTTCGTTTCCTGATAGTGGGAACGACTCTGGATATGTCGCTGAATCATCGTACGAAACTATCACTCGGACGGAAAGCGATATCATGTCACCCGCTTCCACCTCCAGTCATTCTAGTCTTGGGACTTCTATACATGACTGGCCAGCCATGGCAACATCGTCTAGTTACGACGCATATTTTCCTGCTTCGTCGGGGGACCATAACGGCTATCACAAAACGTATCATATCCATTGATGGTCCTGACGGTCAAGTCCTTATACGTTTTACATTAGGCTGAGGATTGTTATATTTGTTCGAACATTAATTGGACATGGTATATATCTCCACAGAGCACTGTCAGTTTCTCTCTAGCTGCGACCACGTAATCCTCTACTATTGTAATTGGGCCGAGGACATCGGACTATCTGTCTTTCTCCATGTGTACGATTACCGCTTCATGCTGACATGTATCCGGCTTGCTATACTGTATAGATCTCACTCGTCGCTGTTACCCTACTCATGAGACATTAGGTTCTATTTGGAATTGAAATACACGCTCCTCCTTGGCATCCGCCTTTGTCAGCTCCCCCTCCGGATTTAACGCCCAGATATCTCGCTCAACAAACATTACACTCCCATCCCTGCGGATGAGGATCACCGTGGATAAGCGTGTGCCGTAATACACGTGAGCAATGTGGTCCCCTGACTGAACTTTTGGAACAAGTATAGGTTCTACTTGGATGGTGTTCCGCAAAGCAGAACGGTCAATGGGTGCAGGATCACTGGTCCAGCTTCCGTTGAAAAAGCTTCAACGTCAGGATATGTTCGATACCATGCAAAGATAGCATGAGTAAAAACCCACGTTAGAAGCTGGAACAAATCCTCCACAAATTTGGTCTCATTGATGTCTTCTGACATAGAATTGAGAACATGGTCGAGCGCCTGAATGCCACGTTTGACTTTCGGCCAGTCACTCGCGCCCTGACGATCAATGCCATTGGACATTCCTCCGCAGCGCCTCTCTTCGTTAGAGAGATTACGGGCCGTGATTGCACCACCACCGCCGAAGTTCGTAAGGAATGCGGCATCTAGCGATAAGTTCCGTGTGCCGTCCATGTCTGTCAGGCGAGAAGGAGAGAGCAGAAGAAGGTTGAACCCGGCGAACTTCGCATTCTGAGCAACAATGTCGGCGACCTCGTACTGCAAAGTCCTTCCAGGCGATTTCGGCAGAAGAAAAGTCGAAGTCAGGCTGCCTCTAGAAGTCTCGTATTTTCCCGGAGGTTCCGTGATGTTGGTTCTGCCCAATCCTCAGCACGAAGTCGAGATGTCTGAGCAGTGCACATGGCGTACAGAAGTGTGACCCTTCCGGTGCGGCTTACCCCTACCCATGTCCCCCCGGCCAGAAGGTCTCGACCTGATAAAACGGAACTCTCATCGGATGTGCCGTTATTAATGCTTCCGAAGGAATGAAAATGAGCTTTTGCAGTAGGCCGTGACAAGTATTCATCGCGATTGCTGCAAAGAATTCTGGATGTTCATCAAAGCTTCAGCTCGCCGTGCCGGTGGTCAGATCATACGTACAAGGCGTATCGTGGATGCTCCAGGGACCAGAAAGCGACACACATTGATTGTTCCACGTCAACCCGGTAGTTGATCAGAAGATATCACGGAGTCACTGTCAGCTGCAGGTAGCACAGCCGTCAGGTAACAAGAAACACCTAGATCGTCAAAATTGTACACCCTTGAATCTCTTGATTGACCAAGGGCTTCAACTATGGGACTCGTTCGAAAAAGAACGACTAAATCTCGCGGTCTCGTCAGGTTTGGGGCATAGTTGACCCTCGTTCTTTTGTTGATGACTCTTTGGATTCCTTATGAGACCACGAGAGAAGACGCAAATGAACGAGAATTGAGCCGTGAATGGACGTTGTGTCAAACGTGATATAGCGATGGTTTAAGTTACTGGGAGCAGTTGAGATCGAAACGCAGTTGGACGAGGCAAGTGGCACCAAGCAAGATGCTATTGTGATATGACCGTAACTTGGCTCAGGCCGGTCTCAGCTGGCAGACTAGATACTTCGTGGCTCAGGATATAGCTCAGGCTGCAGTTGGATGGACAGTCGTTCTTCAATAACATCTAATACGCCAGGTTAGCCCCGATTTACACACGACATCTAATTGAATCGACTGGCGGACAGGACTGTTGGGTGACGCGGTTTGGGACAGACGGGCCAATACTGCTGGTACCGGGTTCTGGTCATTGGATACTTTATGTTCCCACTCTCACTCACTGCACCGCCTCGCAGAATCCAACTTTGCCAGTGGGAGTAGTTATGATGACGACCCCAGTTGTGGTCGTTGATAATGGGGCTTCGACCATTAAGACGGGGGTTGTGGGACTTGGCGGCGATCACGCCAGGTAATCGACTGGTGTGGGAGACATCGATAACACTGACTGATATCTGAAGGATTATTCCGAATGCCATTGTGCGTTCTAAAGGAGACAAGATAACGTATTTTGGACATGAACTGAAGAGATGTCGCGACTATTCGTCTCTTCACTACCGACTGCCTTTCGAGAAGGTACGTTAGCATTAAGTACGCGTCAATATACATGAAAGAAGGTCTCTAGGCGTTTAGGGCTACCTTGTGGATTGGGACGCGCAGAAGGCGATATGGGATGGAATGTTTTCGAGCGAGGTCTTTGGGGTGAGTGTGGAAATTTCATGTTTCAAATGTCGACAAAGATTAAATCGATCGGTCAAGATCAATGCGAGCGAATATTCTCTCCTCATGACCGAGCCGTATTTCAACCTTCCCAACATTCAAGACGTGTATGATCAACTAGTGTTCGAAGAGTACGAATTTCAGTCATATTACCGTTGTACGCGTATGTGGCCGAGTTATCATTTACTGTTACCTCTCTGAGACGCCATCTTTCTTGCAGCTGCCGCCCTCATCCCTCATGGAAATCTTTATGCGCAACCTGGCCTCCCCCCGCCACAATGCATGCTTGTTATAGACTCGGGCTTCAGTTTCACTCATGTCATCCCCATTCTGAACGGTTCGATTGTATGGAATGCAGTCAAGAGGTATGACATGGAAACATCTGATTGGAAACATAGAGAACTGAATTCAGCAACTAAGAATCGATGTAGGGGGCAAGTTGTTAACCAACCAACTGAAGGAGCTTGCCTCATTCCGTCAGTGGAACATGATGGACGAGACATACATTATCAACGATATCAAAGAATGTTGCTGCTATGTTTCATTAAACTTCAAAAGAGACATGGAGATGTGTCGGCACGTTGGTCTTCCATTCATTAGGAACGAACCGTAACTTTGTTTAACAGCGCGGACACAAGGAAAAACGATATTGTACAGGAGTATATTCTCCCAGACTTTTCTGTCCACAGACCAGGCCGTATACGGCAGGCGAATGAACATCTCGACGATACACACCAGGTTTTGTATATGAACAATGAAAGGTTTACTGTTCCTGAAATCATATTTCGTCCAGATGATATTGGTAATTGAATCAATTTCCTTACTAAGTTATCCTGCTCATCCGAGGCTTTTACATACATTGTCAGGATTGGATCAGTCCGGCATTACGCCCACCATCGCCGACAGCATCGCCTTACTTCCAGAGCATTTGCAAGGAATGTTTTGGGCACATATTGGTCTTATAGGTGGCAATACGAAATTTCAGGGTTTCCGAGAGCGGCTGTGAGTACTTGGCGTGTCCCGTCGTCCGGGGATTCGTCATCGCTGAGTGTCCTGCATTCAGATTGTCCGAATTGCGGTCTCTGGCGCCGGTTGAGTGTGAAGTTGTGATCTATGCATCAGACGAGTTCGAGAACACTTTCCATATCGAGAATTCCCTGACTGACCCTGAGCATTATCAAGCCCCATCATGAAAGCATATCAATCCGCACTCGCTTTCGTGCGAAGGCCTGATTTCCCGCAACAAATGGTGACCAGAGCAGAGTATTTGGAAATGGGAAGTACCGCCTGTCGGAGAAGGTTCAGAGATTGGAAGCCGCTAGACAGGGAGGCGGTAAGGATGCGAGACCATCCGAAGGGAAAGGGTCTGACGAGAAACACCGAAGACGGCGATGAATCCGATAGCCCACCGCCTGCTAAAAAGGGAACAAAAGGCAAGAACAAGGCGCGTTCTGCTGCAGTGCGAAGGCAAGCGTAATTTAAGATGCTGCGTAGTACATTGTCTTCCTTATTACTCGCTCAAAGCTCGCTCGTTGGATGTTTACGGTGGCATGGCGTCTGTCTCTTATTGGTCAAATGACCTAATAATTCGCTCACAATCGAGAAAAAGAAGAGTTATAGGAAAGTTAATAGTGAAAGTCTGTGTAAACAGGAAAAGGTGTTCGAGGATCCAAGTACGAAACTACGTGCCCTATAAATGTCAAGAACGCAGAGCGCGAAGGAGGAAATCAGAATGTTCTTGGACACGATCCTTTTAGAAATTCCATATCCTAGTGAACGGTCGGGGAAGCAGCTGAGCGGAGGTTTTCAAGCGTAAGACTTGACAGCAATCATACGTATGGTTGATTGTGGCGCGCCTCTATGACCCTAATCCACCTGTGCAGAGCATCAGACTAGCAGATATAGTTCCTTCCTTCAACACTGACCCGTCTGTAATATATTGCTCGACCACGAACATGGTAGGGTCCGTCCGATTAGCGCAAGAGACGTCGGTCCAAACTTCCGCTGGATCGGACCACACAGGGACCTGTAGATGCTCAAACATGGCAAATTCTTTATCAGTCCAGGTCGAAGAAATGCGATTCAATTCTTCAATGTCCTCGTTCGTTTGTCTCTGAAATCTTGCAAACGAATCTGCGTCCAACATAATCCTTGGCGACGCATCGTGCAGCGTCTCCACCTTAAGTCTTGCACCCAGTGCGGGCCATTGTACCAGATTTCGGAAAGGGAACGGAGTCGGAGTCCCCATCTTCAACGCTTCACCGCGCCAAGAGCGACCCACCGTTGGCTCGATGGAGAGGTAGAGATTTTGGGCACTTGGAAGAGTGAGCGGCCCTTCACTCACGAAATTCACTTCAAGTTCTTGCACAGCTCGTCCATCCGAGGTGTAGATACGGGAGTGCGTAACAAGCCCAATGAAACGACCAAAAGGAAAGAGCCGCTGCAGATCCCTGTAGGCCGGAGAATCTAAGGGGAAGTGCGCGCAGATGGCATCCCTGTCGAGTGAAAATGCAATGTAGGTCCCGGGTTCGATACGTGACGGGGGACCCGTAGTGGGAGATGCAGATTCACCCAAAGATTCTTGGAACAAGGCCGAAACGCACTGTGAATCGGGTTTTCTGCTCAGCGGCGGTGGCGGTGTGATTAAATCCTCTTTGGTCGGATGTTCGGAATTGATCCAGCGCCCGACGTCGTTGACAGTAAGTGTCTCAGCAGTGGCCATTGTGTTGGATATACGAGAGGATAGAGAATGAGGAAAGAAATCTTCAGTGTCCATTTTATAGAACGGCCACCTCAGGCCACCTCAAGGTCAAAGCACTTGCGCAGGCCAAAGCGTTGAGTAGAATAAACGATGCTGCGCACGACGTGGCTCGCGTAACCTTAGGTTAAAGCAATTCACTTTTACCTCATGACTTATTTGAGATCTCCATCTACAGAAAACAAATGAGCTTGCAGACATTCAATAATAATAACACAACGAGATTACACCTATCCTAAACGGGTCCAATAGCGTGCAAGCATCACATCCTATATCATAGCCTCTCTTTCCACACGTCTCCGCTTCCGCTCCTGCTCTTCAAAAACCAGCTTCTCAGCGGCACTCATTGGTGCTTCCCTCTTCTTCCCGGTGCTTTTTTCTACATCAACTGACGCTGGAGTAGACGGTACAGCAGCAGCCTTGAACACATTAGAGCGTTTGAGAGGATTGGCCGTCACCTTCAACGGATTGATAGCTGGCTTCAAAGGGTTGAGTTTGAGGGGAGTGGTCGATGTCGCCACAGATGCTTTGGGGACCAGGGATAAGACAACTTTGCTAGTGCTTTCATCTCGTTTCAAGCCGGCCGCTTCATGAGGAGGAGAGGGCTCGGAGGGGCCTGCAGTTGCCGCGGCACGTTCAATCTGCTCATGAATGAGCATACGCTCCCGCTGTTCGTCTGACACTGTTGAACGCTCCTTCTTAAGGGAGGCTTCCTAAAAGACGGATTTGGGTCAGTTCGTGAGGTCGTCCGAGTTTCATTTTCAATATGTTGCAAAGAGCTAACCTGCTTCGCCAAAGCTTTGGGGCTGTTGTCAATCCAAGCGACAAACCAACCCTTCTCGGTCTCATCCACTCTGGCGATACCCATCCGACCAAGATGCTTCACGAACTCCGTCAAAGTTACCCAGCGCGTTGCATTCATGTGCAGATGATTCCTGTCCTGAATATACTCCTGATACACTGTATTTGCTTTGACTCGCTTAGTCCCAAACCTACGTGAGAGAAGCTGAACGAAGTCGTGCTGGAACTGCGAGGAAAAGTCGGAGATGTGCCGCCCTGCGTTCTCGCCGACGACGAGCATCTGACGAAGATGGGATTCAGACTGAGCGTGGCATTTGAACCCGTTCTCGTCTCGACATTGTTTCTCGCAGACTTGACAGTACCATCGCAGACGCTGAAGACCTTTGGCCTTCATTTTGTTGGCGAGGTACTTGGGCGTTCCAACTGCACGAACGTTGTTAGCTGCGTTGCTGAGCGTAGAAGCAGACTGCATTACCTTCTGCACGAGGCATGATGATAAGTGTCTAGGACCACAGAGGGAAGTCTTGATAGTTCAGTGGATGGGCGTATATACGCTAGAGGATGATCTGCGGAAAGTCGGCGGCAGTGTACACCTTGGAAGTTGCAGTGGGTTACCAAATCACTGGACTATCGGAGAATGAAATCTCGGCACATCGCCGCAAAGAGTGGCTGTTTGATCTCCGATCGCACTCGGTGACCATGGCGCGCATCGGACGCCGGGTCTTGTAATTCATTTCAATATTGCAGACTCGCATGGTCCTGAGCGAGAAAGCGAAAGGCAAGCAACGCGCGGCTGATATTGAGCAGGAGGCAGAACATCCCCCCAAAGATCTCATCATCCGCTTCACCGAGGGGATTCCGGATCTGACGCTACAGGTGGAAGAAAAGGATGTTGCTCGGAACGTGAAGCGGAAGGCATGTCCACCACGTCTTTCGAGCCTCTGCTATGGCTGAACGTTACGAACGTAGATACGTGATGCTAGGCCACAGCTGAAGGACCGTCGTCTCAAGCTGATTCTTTCTGGACAACTTCTCTCAGACGGGACCTCGCTCTATTCGCGGCTTACTTCTTTGGAACAGAGACAGCGGCGTGCTGTAACGAGTAATGCTGACATTCAAGGGGGAGAGGAGCACGTTTCTGCCAGAATATGGCTACATTGCTCTGTTGGGCCGGAATTAGAAGAGGGCGAGGAAGAAGAGAACAATGTACAAGTGTGTACATCTTTCAGATTGCCATCTACGATTGACCTTGCTGCTTTAGATCGCACAGCTGAAGCCTTTGCGAGGATTCGACAGACTTGCTACGGCTGGTTTCTCCGAGCAAGACATTGCAAACATCCGACTTCAATTCCATGCACACTCTGCGGGAGATTACCTCGATCAGGATTTTGAGAACGACGAAGATTGTAGGTCGCATCTCCTGGCCTTTGCAGACCCCCGCTGAAAAATCGTTTAACCCACATAGTTGATGAGCATGCAAGAGCACTTGAAGAACAGTGGATAGATTCCATTGATAACGGAGGCGGCGGTTCGCTGTCTCAGTCTTCTTCCCAGTCAACGATCCTAAACGGCATTATCCTTGGTTTCTTCTTCCCTCTGATCCCCTTCTTCTTTTTCCGTGCACCAAAACCTGCGGTCTTCTGGGACGACGACAGCGAGCATGAGGCAGTGGGCAGCGTCATATTCTCGTAAGTATCTGATCAGCTGAGGAAAGGAATGATGTACTCACATCGCGACGGATGCGTGTGAAGGAGGCGTATGCAGGTCGCCATCGTCGTTGGGTTCTTGTTAAATTGCGTCTTTGGCATATGGACGTATCTTTTGACGTCACCCTGAGCTATCTTTACGTGCATGATCGTACATGTGGTAGCTACAGGTTCATTATCCTTGAAAAATTGCAACAAGTCCTTCGATCTGACTGTCACCTGAGACTAAATTGGTTGTCCTTCCTCGCCGCTGTATTCACTGTAGTATACTGTAGCAATATCTGGGTTGCATTACACGACAGTGCAAGAATTATCAAGTTTAGGAATAAACATGTTGTTAGCCCGCTACAGGCGGCCACACATGTTCGGACGCGATTGAGGTCACAGACACACCTTGAACGCGTGCACGCGATTTAGCCGTGCCCACGCGTTTCCTTTGACAAAAATTTGGATCTTGTCCTTTACTGATTGCTCGGTGGCCCGCTCTTCGTATACCCTTCCGCTCCATACCCTCTACCGTTACTTATCCAATTGTTCGCTTTCCCCTTTTGCTCTCATCCATAGCGCTGACATGACACAGATGGACCTCCAGACTTTGTCAAATCTCTTCGCCACGACATACAACCCTGATCCCAATGTTCAAAAAGCTGGCGAGCTTCAGATACGTAAGGTACGTCTTGCAACAGATGATCCTGAACTAGAGTGAACTGTCGTCCTTCTAATCACAATGGCTAGATCGGTGGGCAGGAGGGCATGGTCACTGCTCTCCTCCAAATCATTGGCAGCGACAACGTCATTCTGTGCGTTTCCAACGCGTTTTTGCGCGTTTTATTCGTATTTAAATGTTTCGCAGGGCCACTCGACAGGCTGGCGCGGTCTACTTGAAAAATCGCGTCTACACATCTTACTTCGTCGACCCCGCGCACCAGCGTCCAGATCAAGTTCCGATAGCCCAGTCTGATCGGAATGCTCTTAAAGCATCGCTTCTGCCGCTTCTCGCTGCTTCTCCTAGTCGGGCCATTACCGTGCAACTCGCAAGCACGCTGAAAAATATTGTTGCTCGCGACTTTCCCGACCTTTGGCCCACTCTCCTT
Source organism: Taiwanofungus camphoratus (assembly GCA_003999685.1). Taxonomy (NCBI): domain Eukaryota; kingdom Fungi; phylum Basidiomycota; class Agaricomycetes; order Polyporales; family Taiwanofungaceae; genus Taiwanofungus; species Taiwanofungus camphoratus. Next base: position 1,692,293 of record CP021226.1, read on the forward strand.
GACGACGTGAAGAGGTTGCTGGCGAGTGGAGAGATACGTGAAGTCGCTGCAGGATGCGTCGCTGCCCTTGAGATGGTCAGGGCGTTCCGGTTAGTTTTTGTCGTCATCATATAGAATCGTTCCGCTCACTCATTACTCACCAGATTTCGTCAAAATAACATCATCCTTCCCAAATTAGTAGCAGAGTTGTTCCCCACTCTGGTCAATATTGCCACCCAATTACTTACCACACCCCCTGCGAATGCATCGCAGGAGATTCCAATGATGCTGCACCTAATCTTAAAGACGTACAAAACGAGCATTGTGCTGCACCTAAGCGTACACCAGCAAAGCACGGAGAGTCTTGTACCTTGGGGCCGCCTTCTTTTCCAGGTCGTGAACCTGCAGATTCCCAAGGAAGCCGTTCCTGACGACGAGGAGGAACGCGAGCGCAGTGAGTGGTGGAAGGCGAAGAAATGGGCGTATGGCATTCTTGGCCGTCTATTTCATCGCTTTGGTAACCCATCGCAACTGCCGAGCGCGATGAAAAAGGATTATGCTCCATTCGCTCAGCATTTTGTTACAGCGTTTGCTCCTGAAATCTTCAAAATTTACCTTCAACAAGTAGAATTATATGTTTCCGGTCAAGCGTGGCTCTCGAAGAAATGTCAGTACCAAATCTTCACGTTCTTCACTGAATGGTAAGAGGAAGTCAATTTGTTATCATACTTGTCTCATTTAGTTATGTAGCGTCAAGCCGAAGTCGACTTGGGCATTGCTCAAGCCTCACTTCGAGACTCTTGTCTCGTCTTATGTATTTCCGCAATTGTCGTTCACGTCAGTCAAAAGGGAGCAATGGGAGACAGATCCGGTTGATTATGTCCGTACAACTGTCGGTAAGCATTGCAATTATAATACTGAGGAGCAACTCATCTCATTCCAACTCAAGATGAATATGAGACATTCGACACTCCTGTTTCTGCTGCTACATCTTTCTTGTTCTCTCTGGCCAGCAACAGGACCAAGACTACATTCTTGCCTATCCTTGGCTTCATCCATCGGGTTTTGCAAGCGTAAGTGTCATATGCATGTCTGTCACACACTGCACCTCAATTCCTCGTTTCCCCCACAGCAAACCTGACTCTCCTCAGCGTTTCGGAGCGCTGAACATGACCGCCGCTCTTGGTCCTTTCATTATGCGCCATCCAGATGTCAAAAACAGCATGGAACAATTCATGTTGCAGCATGTTCTTCCTGAATTTATAAGCCCGGATCCTTACATGAGAGCTATTGTAGGTTTCGGGGCATATGCATCAGGAGGCTTGAACTCAGGTTTCTCTCTTTTTTCTCTTCCTCCAGGCCTGTGAGGTTCTAGGAACAATCGAGAAGGCAGGTCTGAAATGGTCGAACAATGAGGTACGGCGTTCATCTATTCTTCTTAACGCTGTCCTGATGAATATTTTGGATGGTGCAGCTTCTCAGCCAGCTCTTCACCGCAGTCGCAGCTTGCCTAGATGATCCCGAACTCCCCGTCCGCATTCAAGCGGCTTTGGCCTTGACCGAAATGGTCACCGTTCATGATTCTGGTATGAAGTAAGCCGGTTCTAATCTCGGATATTTGTTCACAATGGGCTCGTAGTCAAAGTAGCAGTAGCTCCTCAAGTTGGCAAGGTTATCCAAAGTCGGTCCTATTTTCCTTATTGGTACAAAGCACACTCTCGCTAATCAACGTCACGCTTGTAGCTTTGCTAAAACTATCGGAAGAGACGGACCTCGACATTCTCAATAGCTGCATGGAGAGCATGGTTGAGCAGTATCATAACGAGCTTCTACCCGTTGCGGCAGAACTTACTGCTCGTCTCGTAAGTCAAGCGTGGTGATTGGAGTCATTTTGCAGATTGCCTGATACATTTCATAGTGCGAGACATATTCGCGTTTAGCAAAAGAGAGCATTGCCTTGGACGAAGCCGGTGGTGGGGAGATTGATCTCGATGCGTTAATGGAAACCGAGTCCGGCGAGGACAAGACGTTCGCAGCTATGGGCGTTGCGAAGACCATCAGCACCGTAAATTGTGTTTTCTGACATCTGGAGTGTAGACGCTAAGCTGTTGCAGGTTGTGAATGCAGTCGAATCGTCTCCTGAAATCCTTGCCCAGGTCCAGGAAATCATTGTCCCAATTGTCGTGTTCACTCTCGAAAATAAATTACTTGGTGAGAAAACTTCTGTTTCCAGCTCGCTGGTATCCATTGACTAACATTCGAATAGATTTGTTTGATAACATGTACGAACTGACCGACAGCCTTACGTTCAAGCTGCGCAGTATCTCACCGACTATGTGGCCTGTTTTCGAGCTGACTTACAAGATGTTTAAAGCTGAGGCCGTGGATTTCTTGGAAGGTTAGTAAGTTCTCAAATGCAATATCTATCTGTATTGTTGAGAACGTGTACGCAGAGATGCTGCCAACTTTGGACAACTTTGTCTCCTTTGGCACTGATGTCTTCAAGGCCCGCCCAGACTACAGACAGATGCTTCTCGACATATACACTACTGCTGTCACTAGCGAACATCTTGGCGAGAATGATGCCGTCAATGGCTGCAAATTAGCAGAATCTATGCTACTGAACCTGCGGGGGCACGTGGACGATGTAAGTAAATTTGATTTATCTACCATCCAGTCATTCTAAAATGCGCCTGTTAGACCTTACAAAGCGTCATTGGCGTAGCACTCCCTGTCCTTGATGCCGCCAACACCACTGCTCTTCGCCTGCAAAGCCTTGAAATCCTTGTGAATGCGGTGCTTTACAATCCAGGCGCCGCTTTGCACCTCATGGAAGCCTATCGTCCTGGTACTGCGCGAGCCTTCTTCGACAAGTGGTTCGAGGCGATAAATGGCGAAAACCGTCTTCCTCGCGTACATGACAAGAAATTGAGCATCATGGCGTTGTGTGCGTTGCTTGAGATGGACCCCAGTGCGATCCCCGACTCGGTGAAGGAGGGTTGGCCTGGAATTGTCGCTGGTGTCTTGCGTATCTTCAAGGACTTGCCTCAAGCGATCGCTGGTTCGTCGAACTAGCCTTGCCTCATTTTCGTTGAGACTCATTCCCGCATGACAGCGCGCAAAGAGCTTGAGGAACATTTCCAAGCTGATTCAGATGATGAAGGGGATGCCGATGACGCCAAATTCCTGAACTTGAATGAGGATGACGGTCAGGGCATCTGTGTCTTTTTTTAGACGTCTGACACCTTATCATCTTGTAGGTGATGTCTGGGATGAAGATTCAGCCTATATGGAGATGCTAGCCAATGAAGTGCGCCATTTCGTACTCCCGACTATTCTCTCGTGGATTTCACTCACATCTGTGTTGCAGGGTGCTCGCTTGCGCGAGAAATCTGAAAAGCAGCCAGAAGGCGATGATACTTCCGACATCTCCGACGAGTCGGACATTGACGAAGAGCTTGGCTATATCAGTCCACTCGACCACGTTGACCCGTATGTCTCTTTCAAGCAGGCCCTCACAGGTGCGTGCTTGTATCTCCACCTCGCCCAATGAGCTTTTGACACCCTCTTGGTCTGTCTCCAGCATTCCAGATGAAGAATGCACCAAGCTATCAGATCGCGACGACCTCACTTACTGTAGACCAGCAGACGCTACTGATGGAGGTAATGCGTCTAGCCGAAGAGAAAGGTTCAGAGACGCAGAGCGCACACTGACGCTACACATTCAAATATCTTCATGATTTAGTCAGTCATGACTCGTCTGCGTTATTGTTTTCTGCTATATGTTCTGCAATGTGCATACTCCTCTTAATCTAGCTACCTCATGATGTACAATCAAGTGCTAATACAACCTGCATACTAGATACATACGAGTTGCTTTTTGGTGTGAGGTGTATATGTAGTTGCCCTCAAAGGGAGCAATGTGGTGGCGGCTAGGATGTAGGACTGAACAACCCCACGGACTGGTTAGGCTCAGAGTCGGCAACATAACATCGACTTGTTCACAAGAATCAGCGATCTCTCACAAGAAACGCTTACATAAGGCAACGACATGTCAAGGCGTGTGTCGACCACGTTGTCTCCGCATTGTTCACAAAATGATATTACCCAAATTACTGAACAGACTCCAAGTTGTCCTCGAATACTCACCACGGCTCATTCTGCCCTCCTTTCCGTTTAAGTTTATCAACACTCAAGAAGACTCCCGCCGTTGACGAGTGTAAGACTTCATCTCACGTGTTGATCGCCTTGAAGTTATTTGCAGAGCGAAGCAATGGATTTCGAACTCGAGGATATCAATGACAGACAGGTCTGTAGTGTAAGCTGTCCTGGGTCTCATATGTGCACGTATCGCAGCAGCCTTATGGTAAACTGATTGTGAATGTCGGTCCAGAGCACCGAAACCTCATACTGTCCTCCAGGGAGCATCACAACTCTTTTGTCCCTAAACGACGATGTTGTCACGATAATCCTTTCGTTTATAGAGCCACACGAAGCGTTTCAGCTCGCGAAATCGTCTCGTTACGCGTATGCTATCGCTATGCCACGTGTTCTTTCTGAGGTTCGCGTATCCTGGTACAGATGGCAGAACGAATACAACGCGTTCCAAGGCTGCTCAGAATACGTTCTCTCATTCTGCAGCTTCATGCTTGCTGACGTTGAACACCGAATACCGTGTTTGAAAAAGCTATACATCAGCGGAATGACGTTCATGCAGCAGCAGTTCGACAACACGCCTCTCCTTGCGATGGCCGAATTACTGCGGCGTGCGACATGGCTCAGGGAAATCGAGCTTGAAAACGTAGATAACTTACTGGATTCTGAACCACATTTTGCAGCCGCATTGGCCGCTCTTCCTTGCCTTGACATAGTATCTTTGCGCGGCGTCCAGCACTATGACTCTTTCAGGATGTTGTCGCGGATGGTCTCTAGTCCTCGAAAGCTGGAGCTGCAGTGCTCTTCGTCGATGCAAGGGGAAGAAACCACTTTCCGGGAATTCATGCAGTCACCGAGATTGATCCCGTCTCTCAAAGATCTACGTTTACGGTGGTGTGCTCATTTGATAGACAAACTGAATATCCACAACGTCTTGCCCTCCGTTCGTTCCTTGGAATTAGACGGTTCAATGTGTAGCCTTTCGATGGCTGCGCACACATTCCCGAACCTTCGCTCTATTCACCTTGGGTTTGAGTTCGAGGCCGCCTCCTGTCTTGCGAGCTGGCCCAACCTAGATCACATTGTGATCCAGGAACCCAGTCCTTATTATAGACCTCTTGCGTGTCCCGTGCGATGGCTTGAGATTGGGTTTTCCGTCACACAGACGGTCTTTCCGAGCATTCTCTCGTTGGTAGAGCGGACGTCACCGGTGGTTCTGTGTCTAAGGAAGGTTGTGCCGCGTGAGATTGATATGGGACGACTCGCGAACGTGGTCCCCAGTCTGAGGTATCTCGAGCTCCAGATGGACCAACTGAAGGACTCGTGGATCGTACGTACTATACAATGTCTCTACCAGAGGATCCGTCTGACTGACCGAGCGCACGGCCGTCCAGGTGGACAAAGCGGCCGCGTTCCGCAGCGCACCGCTGCTCGGGATCTCCATCTCCGCCAAAGCGACGGTCTACAACCACGTCGCCAAGCCCGCGCTGTCGCGGCTGGCGCAGCAGGTCGCCGCGTGCATCCCGACGCTGCAGTTCGTGGAAGTCGGGCACCGCACTGGCAGCCGCTCGCGGTCTGGCGCGGCCCCCCAGTGGTACCGGGTTGTCTCCCGCGGCGGCGAGAACGATGCACAGGTCGAGATGCTTCTTGAGTGGGAGGCGGACACGATCAGGCGCCGGCTGCTGGACACACCGCGGTCATGATCACTGCGGTGCTTACAGGGCCCCGTCGCCGTTGAAGCGGATACTTTTGAACGATTTGATATAATAATCCATAGAGTACAGTCATTCCCCTTTCAACTTACCCTGCAGAGCAGAGCAACGACCTAGAGCCGTCGCGGGCGGTGTACTCTTATTTACGAGGTTGGATGAGGGGATAGGGCGCCGGCGGGATGCGAAGATAATCCACACTTGATGGTATTGACTGCTACGATAGTACCTCCTGATTTATTTACGCACAGATTATGCCCATGTCATTAATGCAGCAACTCAAAAATGCTTTCTGAATTGCTGCTACACAGGCGTGGCGTACCCAGCCAGCTCAAAATGATAATACAAAACTGTACGCTACTGTGCAAACCGATTGAGAATCTCTACCTCCCATCCTCCATCCAGAACGCGCTCTTCATGACACGCCTAATTCTCCGTAGGCAGGTCGCGCGGGTATCTGCGCATCAAGGTGAGGTACGTGTCCGAGACCTCAAAGTATTGCGAGCGCTATACAATAAGGGTACGTCTCTTCGCTTGATAGGGCTATCCCACGTACACTGATAGGAGTGGTGTCTGCGCGCGTGAATAGCTGAGGAGGCTATTGGGAAACCGGCACCATCTAAATCTGTAGGGAAAGCTGCGGCCGCACAAGGAAGGCCAGAACAGGAACATGGAGGATGGTGAGGATAATTATATGGGCGCTTGGGTTCCACCCATTCGACAAAAAGGGAAAGCAGATTGCATGAAAGTGTGAGGAGGAGGTGCACGTCCTCATTTTGTGACTCATTGCAGTCCCGCTGTTTTGTCCAATCCGTTGGGTTAGATTTCTTTTATATATATTTTTGGTGACATTAATCGCTCACCTCTAGTCAGTGTATATGCTCTAGTCATTGTGAATGGAGGAAAGGTAGCAATTTACCAAGCGATCGATTCGGGTTTGCCAACCGCGTACAGAGTGGCATCATGATGGCTTAATCGATAGGAGACACGAGCGGTAATAGGATTTACAGCCAGCTCGACATGTTGTGCTCCTCAATTTTAGATAGTTCTCCCCGTAGTGATTCAAATGAGGTGAGTGAATTGCGCGGTCATGTTCAGCAGGATGCGTGCTTGCAGATCATGTCCGTATCAGGTAATACGCGTGACTTGTTCCTGATCGAACATTTTCTGCGGCCTCCATTCCGTGCAGGCATTGGATCTGAAAAGCGGAGGGCTCTGGTAGCGACCTCAGGCGTATCCTCTGCCACGAGAAAACTTGCATTGGACTAGCTAGAAGGCACATACTACCTCGTTTGTCTTGCAATTCCGTGTCGTACCTACAAAATGGACCGAAGCCGGCAAAGGTATAATGCCAGGGCCCGTCAATCTACTGCTGGCTCACACAAGAAGAAAGGGAAACGAAAATCCAAGCAGATAGACCAATCAGAGCAACCGGACCCGAATGCAGAGATAGTCATGCCAAAGATGCTTGAGCAAAAGGAGCTGGACAGGAAGGAAAAGTTGCGAGAAGAGGTGAGTTTTGCTCATGGCATGTTAATCCTGCCTAATCATTGACCGTTTTGCTGGCGCGTGAAGCTACTTGCTCAGTCTGAATCGAAGGCCAACAGTAAGAAAAAGAAGAGACTGGACAAATACATCGTGAATAGGCCCTCCTAATTGTGAAGTTACGACGTGCTTATACATTCCTTCTGTGTATCACAGGAAAAGAAACTGAAGCAAGAGGAGCGCGTCCTCCTCTTTGAGAAATTATCGTACGTCCCCGCTGATCCTACCAGAGCACTGCTTTTGACACACTCAATAAGGAAGAGCCAAGCCCAGCTGCCTACCACCCTCCAGCTCCAGTCCTCTTCAACTCTGGGTACGGGCAAGACAATCACCCATAAAGATTTGTTGGACAAGCAAGAGGACAAGGAGGTTAGGAAGGCTATGGACGGGCGTGCGGGCAAGGGCAAACGCCGGCGGCGCAATCTCACTTCCAGCGCCGTGTACGACAGCGACGACGATGACGATACAGACGGAGATAGGCATATGCGCGTAGACATTGATGACGTTCAGATAGAAGAGCGAGCTGATCCCCATGAAGAGGAGGGGATGTCAAGGGCTAGACCTGTGGTGGTTGTCGATTCCGGCTTTGCAACGACTGTACTGCCTGCTGAGGAAACTGTCGCGACGCCACTCACTTCTATTGTTGGTAGTGCTCTTCAGCGTAATTCAGATGGATCCGTAGTGGCGCCCAGAATCGTAAAACGGAAGCCCAAACGTGTCAAGGTAACCCTATACCATTTATGAGCGTGTGTCTACTATGCTGATATAAAACGCTCCGAAAGGCTACACTGTCGTCTTGGAAAAGTCAACCTTTGAATACCCAGTCTGCCCCCCAGGTCTCTGACGCCGGATCGGATTCCTCGTTTGATAGCTCCGATTCCGCTTATGACACACAAGACGGTTCCGAAGGCAAAGTCAGCGAGAACGAGGGCGATGGGACAGACGACGAAGATAATTCAGAGTCCGACTGTTCTACTGAGTCCGGCAGTTCATCAGAAGAGGAGGAGGATGGCGAGGAAGCACTGGATGAACCGACTCCGCCTAGCAAGCGCAAACGGGTCGAGTTCAAAGAATGGGCTATGACACAACTCAGCGCCGCAAAGAGCTATGTTGCGCCGGTGAGTTCGGATCCTCCTCCACCGCTGCTAGAGGCGGGACAGCCTCAGCCGCCTAGAAAGAAGCGGAAAACGGACAACCCGTCTCATTCTGGAGAGATGCGCGGTCCACTTGGGGAAGATCTCCAGCTTCCGTTGACGTCATTCGCCAAGCGTCTGCAGGAGAACGCTTCCCAATCCAACGAGGCCACCGATACGTCTAGAAAGAAGGCCGTCACTGTGACGCGATCGCCCGAGGTGGAGGAATCAAGGTTGATGCTACCCATCGTTGCGGAGGAGCAGCCGATTATGGAGGCTATTTTACTCAATAGCGTCGTCATTATATGCGGTGAGACTGGTAGTGGGAAGACAACACAGGTCCCGCAGTTCCTTTTTGAGGCCGGATTCGGTTCGCCAGAAAGTGGTAGGTGAATTGCATCATTATGCGATCTCTCCCGTGTCTTATCACTTGTCTCGACGATTGCAGAGAATCCAGGTATGATTGGCGTCACACAGCCCCGCCGTGTAGCTGCGGTGTCCATGGCAGCTCGCGTTGCACAGGAGCTTGCACTATCCTCTACGCGCGTGTCTTATCAAATTCGGTATGATGCCACAATCTCCCCGACAACTTCTATCAAATTCATGACCGACGGTGTACTGCTCCGCGAGCTGGCAACAGATTTCCTGCTTACCAAGTACTCGGTGATCATCATCGATGAAGCGCACGAACGAAGCATGAACACGGACATACTGATCGGAGTTCTGAGTCGTGTCATCAAGCTGAGAGAGGAAATGTGGCGGGACGGCAAGGACTGCATCAAAGTCAGTGATATTCAGCTGCACTCTCAGATACTATCTCACATGTTTTGTTGACAGCCTTTACGATTGATCATCATGTCTGCCACTCTTCGCGTATCTGATTTTGCGGAGAACAAGATGCTCTTCTCTTCCCCTCCACCTATCATTAATGTACCTGCTCGCCAGCACCCGGTCACCATTCACTTCAGCCGCCGCACGCACCCCGATTACATCACAGAATCCGTCCGCAAAGCGAGCAAGATCCACGCCCGCCTTCCTCCGGGCGGGATTTTGATCTTCCTGACAGGGCAGAATGAGATATTGGGCGTATGTCGGAAGCTAGAGGCAAAATACGGGAAGAAAGCATTGGAGGACAAGCGCAAGATCAGGAAATCTGCCCAAGCCGGTATAAACCGTCATCTGCAGGATAATGAGACTGGTCAGCGAATAATGATCACTTCGGCACAAGGTAAAAAATCACAATATTCGTATCCTGATATGGTTCCTTACGCATACTATAGCCGATGTAGAAGCCGAAGATATGGATTTTGGCACCTCCCAGCAAGACCTTGCGCTTGATATTGACGGCGATGGCTCTAATGAGCTCACCGACGAGGACGCACTCGCCAGTGATAGTGGCTCCGTATTAGATGAAGAATTAGGTATCGACGTCGACGAATCTGACGGTACGTGGAGCCCTTGATAATGCATGGACTGCATTGCCTATGATCACATGCGCAGTGCCCATGCATGTCGTTCCTCTATATGCCCTCCTACCCGGCGATAAACAAATGCAAGTATTTCAACCTCCTCCTTCAGGTTTCCGACTTGTCGTTGTTGCGACGAACGTTGCAGAAACATCGCTTACCATTCCTGGTATTCGGTACGTCATCGACTGTGGGCGGGCAAAGGAGGTAAGAAATTATGTGTCGTTTATAACATTTGCAAACAATGCTTGTTTCAATAGCGACGCTACGATATCGCTAACGGCGTCCAAGCTTTTCAAGTCAGTTGGATATCGAAGGCATCCGCTGCGCAGCGAGCGGGCCGCGCTGGTCGCACAGGCCCTGGACATTGCTACAGGCTGTACTCATCTGCTCTTTTCGAGCGTTACTTCGATCAGTTCTCTAAACCTGAGATCCTTCGTGTGCCTATCGAGGGCGTTGTGCTACAGATGAAAGGCATGAACATTGATGCGGTCATCAACTTTCCGTTTCCGACGCCCCCAGATCGATCCAGTCTTCGAAAAGCGGAGACAGTCCTCACGCATCTGGGTGCACTGGTATCCACTTCAACTGACTCATCCGACGGTCATATCAGCAAAATCGGAAGAGCAATGTCGCTCTTTCCCCTATCGCCCCGCTTCTCAAGAATGCTAGTCAGCGGCCGCCAACACGGCTGTCTGCCCTACGTCATTACTGTCGTGTCTGCTCTGTCTGTTGGTGATCCTTTCTTGCGCGAGGAAGCACTGGGAACAGAGACACAACAATCTGGGGATGAGGCGGAGGAGGTGGCCCACCTAACGAATGATGAAGTGAGAGCGAAAGAGGCTCGCAAACTTCGTCGGCGTGTGTTCTTTCAGTCGCAGCAGGTGAATAACATCATATGATAACGAGTCTCAACCTGAAACATTCTATCGCCGTTCAGCAACACGCTTCTCTCGGCGAGTTTACCAGTGACGTATTCAAGATATTATCTGTGGTGGGAGCATACGAGTATGCTGGTGGGGGGCATGACTTTTGCACGCAGCATTTTGTGAGACCGAAGGTGAGGGCAATACATTGTATGTCGGGGTCATTGTTCTCAACAAACTTAGGCAATGGAAGAGATACACAAACTTCGTGCACAAATAAGCAACATTGTACAAGCAAATTTTCCCGGTACGGAGACGTGTTTCACCACTGATCTCAGACCGCCAAACAATCTCCAGGCATATATTTTTATTTTTATAATTTGTCTTAGCTGACTCAAAAATTACTGCATTAGTTGAAGGTCTTGAGGCAGCTCATTACTGCCGGATTCATCGATCAAGTAGCTGTACGAAAAGATCTCGTCCAGCAGACGGCAGCGTCTGGCGAGAAGTACACGACATCCAGGGGTGTGGCATACCGCGCCCTAGGTATCTCGGAAGATGTATTCATTCACCCATCTTCCTTGTTGATAAGTATGGCACCGCCTGAGTATGTCGTGTTTCTGGAAGTTGTGCGGACTTCTTGCCTATGGCTTAAAGGTATGTTTTCGGTCGCCGAAGATGGGTATGATCCGCTGATGATTTCTTATCTTGTTTAGGGTTAACAGTTATAAATCCAGCGTGGCTGTCAAGTCTTGGCAAGCCTCTTTGCACATATTCGAAAGCGTTTAAGAATAAGGACGGACAATCGATGGTCGTCCCGCACTTCGGTTCTGCAGGTTGGGAACTGCCACCTATCAAGGAAGGGTAACAATTTAGATGAACATAATGCTATAATTGTGAATATTGTACGTGAGTCATTGCCAAAATAAGTTAATGCGTATGCTTCAGTAATCCTATGTGATGCGGAAATAAAGATATAGATTGGTGTATCAAAGTCGTCGTCGGTTGCTAGCTGAGCCTGTGTCACCACCTTCGGGAGCAGGACGCTGTAGACCTTTCAGCATAGGTCACAAACCACTGAGAGAAGGAATGAAAATGCACCTTATTTTTAGGTATGAATAAGCTCGGTGCTTGTTTGGGGCGCTTTTTAGGACGAGGTTTAGGTTTCGTTTGATCGTTGCCTTGCTGAGGTCGAGGTGCGACCTGGGGCTCATCGGAAATCGGTCTTTTCTGTCCTGCAAGGGATTTGCTTGGATCCTCTTCACCAGCTGCTACTGCGATATTGCTACTTGACGCCTCCTTCGGAGGTTTGGAAGCCTCTGATGGCGTATCGCCGAGGTGAGACTTGAACTCACGAGGGGTTGTCAAGTCAGTGGGAATAGGTGGAAGCTCGTTTCTAGACCGAACTTTAACCGGCTTGGTGGGTGATGACATTGACTTCATCGGCACCACCGGTGAAGTGAAGTACGCAACATCTACCTGCTGAAAGCAAAGTCAGGCTTGTAGATGAAGTTAGGAGACTATGACCTATTACATCTACCAAACAATTTCTTGTTCTGGCGTCACGAACGATATCTCGCCATGTGTCATCGCTCCTTTCCAGGGTGGGAGCATGTCCGAGCACAAACAATGAAGACTTCGCACGCGTAAGAGCCACATTCATTCGCCTTACATCTGAGATCCGAGGAATGAGTCGCCTTCACAGGCACCGAATTAGTTGTGAATACTACCTTTCAGGAAACCTACGCTCTGCACTCCAGGGCCAGCACGAACGCAAGACAAGATAATGACATCTTTTTCTTGACCTTGAAAACCATCGACAGTATTGAAGTCTACAGTCCCGGTGATATCCCGACCAAAACGTTGTTCGAAAGCACGACGAAGTTCGAAGATCTGCCCACGGTACATAGAGATTATGCCAACTTTGAAGTCGAAGTCGAAGAAAGAGAATTCCTGTCGTAGCCTATTGTACAATGCAACAGCCACCTGACATTCAGCACGATTGACTAGAGAATGGGTGCCTCCTGAGCCAATTTCTTGTTGGCCCCCAACAACATTAAAAAAGCGGTATGTCCCGAGCTTGGGATGCGGATGCCACGGTCTCTTCGTTTTAATAGCCATATCGGGACCATCTTGAAGCCGACCGTCGTAGAACAAGCGGCTTGGCACCCTGCTAATGTCTGGATGCATACGGTATTGTATACTAGCGGTTGTCATGAAATAGGTGCTTTAAGTGCGTACATAAAGAATCATACTCGTACCTGAGAAGATGTACCGCGTCTGGGCACTGCTGTTGCAATCTGACAAAAAGAGACTGGTTATATCCATATTTGCAGGCCTTTATACGGGTCGATTGATCCCATAGGTCATGATCACAATTATCGAAGCATAACGATGGGCGCAACTGACCTCCTGGGACTTTACTGTCGGTGGCAGCTGCTTTGGGTCTAGATCACAAGTCAGAATTGAACGAAATGCAGCTGGCAACGAGGACATACCTCCAACCATGACACAACGGTCACAACGGTACTTCAGCGGTATCAATGAACTCAGCTCTATTGCCTGCGCGGCCTCGTCTATGATCACCAATTCGAAGTCAAGCTGTTCCAAATACTCATATGCCGCTCCAGATAGGGTGCTACAAATAATATCAGCTTCTTGAAGGACCTCGGTACGGAACCTCCGGCGGGTGGCGTCTAGGGTGCGTGAGTCCGACTTTTGCTTGTCCTTTAGCTTGTCAAACTGATGCGTCAACAAGACTTTCTGCTTGTTGAGTTTTTTGATTTCCTCTTCAAGGGCGAACGTCCTGGCTGCGTTGTCGTGAATTTTACCAATTTCCTCCAACTTTTGTTGTCGAGAGCGCTTCACAGACTCGAGCTCAGAACGCAGACGTGCGATCTCGCTCCCTGCATCCTTCGAAGTATTACTGAGCTCTGGATTCGTATTCAGTTTCTGTTCAATCAGATGTTCCAAAGACACGTCTCTGACACTGATGTTCATACTGCTGACCGCACCAACCCTGACAACTTTGGGACAAGTTGTTCGCTGACCAGCGCCAGATATTCCCTCTTTCAGACGATATGCGATTTCATCTATCGCAGCATTGCTTGGTGCACAGAGAAGCACTTTCTTCACAGGCTCCTTGTATGAGGGCCCTGCATTCCTTCCAACATGGACAGTGGTGATAGGCCTCGATCGCCGTGACAGGAATGCATGTACAAGGCCACAAATAGTCGAAGTCTTGCCTGTGCCAGGGGGACTGCATATAAAGTGAGTTATGAAAGGATCACATACTTTTTTTACTACTCACCCTTGAATCAGAGCGAAACCCTCAGCTTGTAGAGAACTAAGGATGGCAGTAGCCTGGGGTTCATTCACATTATATGTGACCATCATCCGTTGGACTTCTTTGAAATCTGAGACTCTGGATGGCCTGATCTCTGCCCGTAGAATGGTGTCGCAAAGATCATAGTATGGCATTGCCATCAGGGCAGCGTACTCTCGGTGTAGAGTCCGCAGACTGGAAAATTATCAGTCAATACCATGCATGTAAAACTAATCGACTTGCCTTAAAACCTTACTTAGCAGCCAATTCGTGTTTATGTGTAAACCAGGATCGTTCCCCCGCAAACAAAATCGAATTGTAGCTTGAATCCCGAAAGGCGTAGCTTTGTAACTCTGTGCTTTACCGAGCGCAGATTTATTGGTATTTGTATGCCGCAGCAATACCACGTCTGTGTCTGAGAGACTCCAATCCTTTTTGACGCTTTCCGATATGGAGATATCGATGTCAACCCAATCGTCAACAAACTGTCTGCTCGCTATACGGCACTCATAAGTATCGCGAACTTCTTCCTTTGACTCAGCCAGCTGTGTCCAGCATTCCAGGAACAGCATCGGCTCAAAAACGCGGCAAAAATGGTGAGGATCAGTGAATTTACCTGGTACCATAGAAAGGTTTGGAAATGCTCCTGGCGGACTAGGACCATCGTGATCATAATCCCATGAGAGTAAGGTCCGATGAAGACCAGATACATCAGGTTTGAGTCGTAAGTGCGTCCGACGAGCGTCTTCGCGTTTATTCGCTCGCTCAATTGCTAGGTTGCGAGCTTTGGTCGGTACGTCAAGCAGCACCACTTGCCGCCGTTCCACCGGCTTCTTGATCGTTGGAGTCCGTTGCAATTTGGACAGGGACGCTAGGCCTACACCTCCCTCATCGTCGCTGCTTTCCTCGTGCTCACTACTTGACGATGATTCCGGCGTTGAAGTTTTCACAGAGCCACTCTCGTCCTTGATAATTCTGTGAGGTTGATTTCCAATAGCTCGCACATCCCTTGCAGCTCTGCTCGAACTGGCAGTTTGGGGGACCGAAGATACAGTTTCGAGCTTCTTCTTGTCTTCTGCTGTGAAAAAACTCGAAATTGAAGCCTTGGCAGGAAGCTTCATCTTCTTGTCAGCTTTTGGCTCTACGAACGATTTCCGCATTTCGGTCCGTCGTGAGGCTATGGTATCCTTTCGTTCCTTTTGTTTGAGTGTGTCCATTGTAGTGGCTGGTTTACCCTCTGGGAGATTGTGAGAAATTATCTGTACCTCATCTTCATCAAATGCGCTGATTACATCTTGGAGTCTAGCCAATCGTGTGGAGTCTAATCTTGTCTGAGGTCGCCTCGGGTCATTCTTTCGGGCGTTGTCGATATGTTTCTGTAACTTCTGTAGAGCCTCATCAGATGGGCGTACGCACGCTTCGTTGAAGCATCCCAGAAGCGACTCGAGCAGAGCGAAAGATTGATGGAGGAGCTCTTCGTCCGTAAGTCGTAGCCATCGCGTTAATTCGAATAAGACCGGTTGCAAGTCATCGATCATCCTCTTTCCAACCCGTGACAAGTTCTTCCTTGTTCCATCGCTAGATTGTTGGCTATGAGCAAGAGCTCCAACCTCGATAACCCGCCGCTGGGCTAACATATCTCTCCCAAAAATGAGAGCATCGCGCATCCATAGGACCATATCTGCATTATCGAAATAGGTGGCCCACTTCGGCGTCTTGAGAAAGATTGCGCGCAGAGCTTTCGTCATCATGTTCCACCATTTGAAGAGTTGGGTCGATACCGATGTCCCTACACCCATTTTCAAGAATTGCTCGCTGTGAAGCAATCCGTGGGGATTGGAGCAAAGCACATCGATGACGTCCGTCAAGCAGCGTGCCAGTGCTTTTGAAAGGCTACATGCCTCAGGAACCACATCCACATACTGGATATAAGTCTGGAGGAACTCGTTGATTCCACCCAAAGCTGCATCGGGAAACTTCTCGAGTAGCGCCCGAAAACAGTCCAGGCGTACTTCGACATCGAAAGCAAGCCCAGCTAGAGCCTGAGCAGTCTCTTGAATAGCTTCCACAGGCGAAAGCATAAGGACTGTGACGTTTTTGACTACGTCTTGCCTGCGAAGGAGATCCACCACAACAGAGGGAAGGCTGAGATCAAGGTACCTCGTAACAGCGTCTTCAAAACCACCACGAACGATATTGAGGCAGCGATTCACACCGACCAATGCGCTTCGAAACGAGTTTCCATGCTCTCGATCCGCAAGCCCATCAACAAATGCGACATCTTTCAAGTCATCTACGTGGGAGATCGCGGCAAGGGTCGAGACTATCATGGCAATCCCATCCGAGTCGCTGGGCTGGATATCATTGTACATATCTTTCCACATTTGCTCACGGACTACGGGAGCGAAGAGTTGAGAATGTTCAGAGGTACGCCCACACAACTTCGAGATCACAGTACATATGTCCTTGACATCTTTCACCAAAGACAATTTGACGAGTCTTCGCGCTTGCGTACGCGCCTCCGACCACCTGTCGTCAGCGTACGCTCGCGCGAAAGCAATGGAAACAACCATGCTGGAGTGGACGTCCATAATTTCCCAAACAGTGTCTGACCAGGGTGCTGGATTATATTTGTCCAACGCAGTGATAACTGCAATAAGAAGCTAGATGAAACCTATTCAGTATGCCATAGCTGCTCGGACAGGAAATTACTCGCCTTCGATGCAATAGACATCGCTGCCGGTCGTACTCCCTGAAATCGCTCATGTTGCAGCTCTTCGCACAGGAAATGCACAAGAACCGGTAGAACATCCTTTACCACTGGTAAATTTCCAATGGTATTGAGATATGTTTCGGTCCAGCTTAGAAGCCAGTTATCTTTCCGCGCTGAAGGGAGTTCCTGCAAGGTCTGAACATAACACGGATTGTCCTTGATAGAGTTGAAGACAACCTGCGGATACTCGGGGCCTTCATCCTCCCACATCGCGGGACCAATGCGACTGAGAACAAGCAAGAAAGACTTTAAAACATCGACGAAGTCTGTGAGCATATCAGCAGAGACATGTAAACGGTTGAGGATGTAGGGGAGGTAACCTATATCAGCTTCAGAAATGTTCACGGAAAGAGAAAAACTAACGAGGACCAGTGTCGTGCAAGTGGCCTACCACGACATGACGGAGATCGAGATTGCCGGTATGAAAAAATTCGACGGGAACGTAACGAAGGACCATGCAGTATCCAGACCACATAAGTGAAGCATCTGAAACGAAAGACATGGGATATTCATGCTGAATTTCATTAGCAGCTTGAGCCGACATGACAACATCCGTAACAGACTTGAGAATTCTACGATGCATAGGAGAAAAATGCCCCTTAGGTATAGGTGTCTGTTTGCATAAGGAGATCTGTTGCTGCGCCCAGTTTCGGACTCCGGGATGCCCATCTATAAGCATTAGGAACAATCCAGGAGGGGGGAAATCGATAGGCCAACTAGAAATGGGAACGTCGGGGATGCAAGAATGAATAATTTTCGCTGCTCCTGGGTCTCGAAGAATACGCAAATTATAAAATATATGATAAAGGATGGCAGGCGGGACATCAGATAGAGCACGTCCAGAGCCTGCCGCAGTTTCAGGTGATAGTTGAAATTTCTTTAAGCCATCGAGGAGCACTTCAAGCTCCCAATTGTCAAAATCACCATAGAATCCTTGTAAGATCTCTTCGCTAAATGCAGCAAAGTATCTAGATGATACTATGAGGTCACGGACATAAACATGTAGTGCTGATGTGAACTCACGTGTTTCTTGACGTTGTTTTCACCTCCTGGAACGCCCTCACACACTCACAACATCTCGCAAGACATTCCCGAAGCTGCTGCCTCCAAATATTCACGCGAGCATTATTGTATGCATGTAGACGGATGAGAAACGTGGCCACCTCGATGGTCAATGGATCAGCATGAGAGCAGAACCAATGTTCAAATGGTTTATGAGGAGCATTCGGTCGCCGTTGAAGAGAAGGGCCAAGTAGGTAATCAGTGAGAAGTTTCAAATCCGCGTCGGACGCGACAGCAACTGGTACATCACGGAGGTTCTGAAGCTTGGTCTTGATCTGGTCTTGATTTGAGAGTGAGGCCATGTACTAGACGGATACGAGGAATAAGTAGCGGTAGCAAGACCGCGACAGTAGTTCGCAAACCTTCAGGCGACAAAGGATGGTAGCTGATAAGAGAGCTGAAGAACAGGCTGCTGAAGAGTTATCACAACGTATATATCGCTCAATCAAGTAAGATTCTATATGCTGCGCAGAAATTTATGTGGTCAGGAGCAGCGTCCCACAACCAGGACAGTGTCAAAATCCAGAGATCGAACAGTGGCGGGACGCGTTTGCGTCGTGTGACCGACGTGTATAACCACTATGTCACCGTGACCCCTTGTCACTTGATACTTCTCAACCAGCACCTCCATGGACCCACACAATCTGGAATTTATCAACCAGCTCCTCGATAAAGATGTTGAGCTCAGAGAAGTACCTCTAAATCAGCTTTCAACTGCAAGCCCGACACAGATTGGTCTTCGATTCACCAGAAAATCAAGGATCAAGTGACCGAGTTCGATAAGAAAACGAGGACCTTATGCGGGATGCTTAATAAAATACATTCTACACCCACGGACCAAAGTAAGATACTGTTCTAAGTGTAAATCCTGTTCCCGGTAAATGAAGGCTTTTATGATAATAGTTGCGGCCTTAATAGAGTCCGTCCAACCGACGCTCTCGAGTTGTCGCGAAACAACAGCTGCCCTTGCAGAATTGACTCCCCCCAATCAATTCTGGCGTTGGAAAGACATGTGGTCAACCTCCTTGAGGAAGGCCGTTTTTTCTGCAGCTCTCATTGAGTATCTTCGGAGCGGGGTTCTACTTTCCTTGTCTCAGGCGAGCGAGATGCTCGGGAGTATGACATGTCCGCTCCTCCACACTGGTGTCACAACTGATGGTTTTCCTTGTTTATTCTATGTAGTCGAGGATGATTGGCACGATAGATTCGTATTGACCGCTGAGGATTATCTCCACGCTCTCATTTCATTAGTGAATGAATTGGTGTGTGACAGCAATACAAACTATCAACCCATCGACTCAATTGATGTGCTCTTTAGTCTCGGCTAGCAGTTAATGCAGTGACTCTGGGTGATTATGAACAACCAATTAAAATCTCAATATTTGTCAAAGACTTGTTCGCTGGATTCTCCATGGTTTGTTTTAGGTATTGGACTACAGGGACTCTAGCCTAATCCTGCCATTTATAGCTCAACCTAAAAAATGATACCCTCCGCCGTAGGTATGACAGTCTCAAATATGATATCAAGAAAATCGAGGAAGGTGAATGACGGGCTTAATTGTACTCCCGTCTATGTATTACTGATGGCACAACCCGAACTGTCAGTGGTTTATGATGTGTCCCTCAGAAGACTCGCTCCTTCCAGCTCCAATATAGACCACTCTACATTCACTTAATAGCACTTTTGACAACTAAAAACATTCATATCCTCCAGACGCACTTATCAGTTGTACATCTCATTGTATTTCACCGAATTGTATATGTAGTGTAGTGCTCAGCCCGTTGACCACAAGTATAACACGCATATCATATTGAGTTTCATATACCGTTTTAATAGCCGTGCGATAGTCCGGACCAAGCCCAAAGATGACTGCGGAGCGAAGAGACATCGCAGCAGACTGTTCCCGGAAAAACCTAGCGCGTTTCTGGGTCCGTGCGATCGCGTCGTAACATTGTACTGAATACATTGTGCTGAGCATCCCGATAGTCTTGGTATCTCCCCTTACTAATACACAGAAACAAGTAGAATATCCAAATCCAGATCATATAAGAGCGCCTATCAAGGCCCACCGGGCCACTCAACAACCCACTGCGCCGGCACACAGTGTTCCTGATCATCGTCATCTTCAAACTTGAGCTTGTACATTGGTATTGGCGTCTGCTTGGACGACTGGCCCGCCTAGCATTAGAAATTGGACACTTAAATGATTGCCACACCATCGACGGCGCGGAAAAACTCACTCTATCGCTGGGCTGCATGTCCCTTGGACTAGCCACTACTTCTGCCCTGTAGAAACAACTAGTGTCTGGGTATAACGCCATAACTGTAGATCCAGTAGTAAACTCTGGATACGCATTCAAGTGAGCGGCACTATCTGGTGGTGCAGTAGGGTCCGGAAGCGGTATTATTGCACGAAGAGTCGTGTTGTAGCACCTTATACGCGC
Organism: Taiwanofungus camphoratus; assembly: GCA_003999685.1. NCBI lineage: Eukaryota > Fungi > Basidiomycota > Agaricomycetes > Polyporales > Taiwanofungaceae > Taiwanofungus > Taiwanofungus camphoratus. The sequence continues at coordinate 1,712,751 of CP021226.1, forward strand.
AGAGTCATGATCTTATAGGTAGCTAGCCTGAATAAGCAAATACGCACTGCCCAGGTTGACCATCTTCTTGTGGTTCCGGATCCTGTACTTCATATCTACGCATAGATGTGAGCTGATTTCCGCACGACCAGCAAAGCAGTCACGGACCGATTCTTATCTTGATTAATACATTTAGTAACAACTGCGAGAATCCATTCTTCGTCTTTGCCGTTTCCAGCACCATCGGAAGCCTTACTTGCGTTTTGAGGAGGATGAAAAGCGACCTTTCTCCCTTCTTGCAGTGGAAGTTGTTTCGCGAGTGCCTCTCTTCGAGCCTTTGGCTCGCGTGAAAAGGGTATTGGTTGCTGTGGGCCAACGGAAGTACGAGGCGGCACCGTTATCGAGACGGGCCTGGCTGCGGGATTGGGCACTGCAGGAGCGGGTGCGAGTGCTGCCGGAGGCGAGTGGACCCGCGGACGTTTGTTACGCTTCTCTGAAAGGGACAAAGAAATGTGGTGTTGTGTAATATCAACTGCTAAGAAATGCGGACCTGGTGGGACAGCTTCTGAGGCCTTGCGCAACGCTATAAGTACATCAAGGTGTTCGATTACATGAAGGATGGCTCTTTGTAGAGGAAAAGAAATGAGCAATAATTATTGGATTCATAAAGAACAAGTTATTACTGGGCATCCTGTTCCGCGTTGGTTTTTATTTCTTGCAATCCAGAGGTCAACTTTTTGTATATACTCTTGACACTATCATATCCTTCGGCAGGGAGGATATCATCGGTCGGCCACGCTGAGAGCAATCTGTTTACTCTCCCAACCGTTTCTATACCGGTCGGGTTTGTATACATGGATGATAGCTTTGATAAAGCGGCTGCCGCATGCGACCAATACTCTATTTCTGGAAATATAATGCACAAATGTAGTGAAGTAAATGAAGAATAAGAATAATCGATTTCACCTACCCTCGGATGAGGCGGGTCGCTTAGAGGTTCCGCGTCTACTCGCCATGCCGTCGTACTCTGACTTGACAGTTATTTTACAGTAGTACTAGTAGTGAAAGGAGGTTGATGTCCAGAAACAAGATGGTTCCTTCGTGTTTCTCTGGATCTGGGTGTAAGTCCGCGAATTACACGACGGATCTCGATGTTGTATGCACGTGACTCTTCACGCTCAGCGCTTGAGAGCCCTGACTCTAAGTAGTTACTTCTAGTTCAGCGGAATGCCTGGAAGAAAAACAATTTACATAGCATACAGACATTTACATTAGATTCTAGTAAATTAATCGTCTTCTCTTCTCCTCCGTCTCACAGTCGTGGAATCGGACACACTTTGCCAAAACCACGTGGTCAATGAGACAGCATAAGTGTTTCCGGTACTCTCCCGGACTTTCGAGATCTTTCTAAGATTGACCGTGACGAAACCTACCGGCATAACTCTGTACTAGCTAGATGGCTACACAGTCGGTTTCATATGTGAATCATCGTTATACCGAGTCTGTTCTGGACTATTCCCGCTGCTCCTAGATGCGCCAATCCATAAATATAAAAGCCGACGAAGGTTACCCGTGCCCATCAACAGCTTCAGTGTTTGCAACTACAAAATGTCTCTTGCTCGACAGTTCTTCCGCGAAATGCGCCCACTATTCCGTATGTTGGAGGAACCTTTACCACGCTCGCATGCATATGGAGGCTTCCCTCGGTCATTGCTTGATGACTCCTTCTTCCGCACGTCGTCCGTTCTGCAACCGCCAGTTGATGTCTCAGAGGAAGGAAACAATTATGTGATCGAGGCAGAATTACCAGGCGTAAAGAAGGAAAATGTGGAGGTCCGTATCGGGGACGGAGGCAGAAGCGTCACAATCGAAGGCAAGGTCATCAGTCGGCGTAGTGAGCCCCCAGAAAACTCAGCGGTCGCAGGATCAGAGGGCGTAGTTGAACCGGCTGCTGAAGGTATGTTATATGTTAGCAACTTTTGACCCGGCAAATGCATGACCACTCATCTGTGATTTCTTACACAGGATCGAAAGTCGTGGCAGCTAGGGAGCAAACCCAACTCTCCACCGAGCGCATGTTCACCGGTAGCTCGACGTTTTCTCGCACTGTGTACCTACCACGGCAGGTAGACAGTGGCAGCGTTGTAGCGAAGCTCACCGATGGAGTTCTCACTGTAACTGTTCCGAAAGCAGAGGACCCAGCCAGTGTCCAAATTCCGATCCATTAAAGATATGGGAATGCGAATGTGAGGAGCTAAATGATGTTTTTATGTAAAGATGCATCTTTTTTGTGATGGGGTTGTACTTCCGTTTGGTTACATCCTAATGGCGTAGTTGAGCATAGTGATGTGCAGTGGCACCGGGGGGTCAAGGCCCGTGAACTCTATGTATACAAGCTTATGTCTTCTAATGTATACCAGGCACTGTAGTACTGTAAAAATCCAGAAGCATGACCACTCTGAAAGCACAGAGAGTTGAGGTGCTTCGACTTTCAGTGGCCTGCCGGAATTTGGGGTCCGGAGTCAAGCACGTAACTGGTTGAGCATTTCTGATGTTCAGTAGGATCAGACCGGCACCATCTCCTGAACAGAGTGTAGATATTTATGGACTGCACGCCATCTATACGACAAGACCAAATCAGGTTCCAACTTGAATTTGCTCATTCATGCATCATCAAAACTCAGCTTTTTCTTGATTTCCTTAATGTCTTGATAGTCTTGATCATCAAGTAAGACAATTAAGGAATGTAAGAAGACAGGTATGTAGCATCATTAAGAACGTAGGTTGCATTAATTTAAGATCAATAAGCACAATGATACCAGTTGAGTTTTCCTGGTGACTACTACACGCACTGAACGAGCTCACGAGATAGTGAGCCCGAGGGGGTTTATATAGCTCAAGGTAAACGTTCACAAGTCGTAGCCGTATGTTCAGTCTTCCAGAAGCTACGTAGTCGAATACTTACTACTGACTGCCACGGTCCACCGATATGTGAGGTCACGTGCACATCTGCGTCCACAACGAACGCTCAGCGCTCACTCAACTCGGCGCTCGATTTGAACAGGTAGCACAGCAAGTCAGTACACCCCGTCTCACTATCACTTACCATCCTTTCCTCCAATTGTCGAAATTGGTGGTTCGAAGGGTCCATCATCTCATTCAACAAGGTCTCAACATTTGAAGATGGCATTAGACATCATGGCCCCATCTACTGAAAGTCAGCATGTGCCTGTCGACGAGGATGTTGACTTTGAAACCGATGTTGATGAAGAGGAAATTGATCAGCTGGATTCGGACCTCGATGGGGATGATGAAATCCCTGTAGGCGATGTGAGTGGTGCGTCCTCGAGCAAGGCGCGACCAAGAAGAAGCGGGGAACGCGTTCCCGGCCACACTCTCATTCCTGCTACACGTATCGAGAATATCATGCATGCAGACGGTATGTTGTTACTCCCCATCTCCATGCATGCCTTTTCACATTGATGAATGATTTTTCTGGCGCGGTTTCCAGGGAGTGGCGGGCATATGTCGAAAGAAGCTCTATTCATGTTGTCCATTGCTACAGTGAGTGTGCGTCACGAGGCTGAAACGATTGCATATTTAGAACTGCTGTATAGGAGGATTTTATCAAACGTCTCGCGGAAGCTGGCTTACAAGAAGCCGGTGTAGAGAGACGTTATGTGGTTAGCTACCGTGACGTCGGTCCGTCCTACTTTCGGAAGTGCCCTTTAGCTATGCTTATCGCGACCCAGCGTCTGCAACGCAGCACAACTCAGAATTCAGTTTCCTACAAGGTATCATCGCAAGCCTGCTAGTCTGACTTACAAAATGACCATTCGTCGCAGATACTGTACCCTTCCCTGTGTCCCTTGCAGAAGCCTGCAGATACAAAGCGGCGAAGGAGAAAGAGTTGCTCGAAGACGATCCAGCAATATCTGCTCCAGTAACAGAACCGAACACACTTGTTTCCTCTGGACCTAGTATCTCGCACAGCTTAAAATCTAAAAGCAGAATTCGTCAACCAAACGGCAGAGAAAAGCCAAATGGAATTGCCAGCACGAATGGAAGCAAGAGACAGCGCGACAACAAAGGTCGTTGGAGCCAGGGCGGCCTAAATGCCGAAGAAGATGACCTCGACAGTGTCAGTGCTGATTCAAGTGTTAGAACAAGTAGCGCACGCATCCGAAATCGTACATCCAGGACATCACGCGCGGCGGGGGCTGGACACTCTGACATCCAATCTGCACCGGTAAACGGCGCGTCGTCTCACCAGAACGGCACGAATCATCCTTCGTCTCTACATCCGAGCCGCTCCCATGTTCATTCGTTGGATGCTTCAGCTTGGGGAGCTATGCCCCCGCCGGCCGTACCTCTGCCCTCTCACCCGGCAGAATTGGCTGGCCAGCACTTATCAGGAACTGTGCGTTCCGAGGACAGGTGGTCACCTGCCCTCTATACAGGTCCTGCTAGCGGCTATCTCGAAGATCATCGTATGATCTTCAGCGGGAGGAATGCGATGTCAGATGTCCCTGGTCGAACAATCTACTCACATCAGCGTCCCTCTAACAGATGAATGCTGCCGCAGAAGTATATCTCAATGGCACGGTCTTCAGGACACTTCCTCACCTCCCCTTCATTTCCAATGTAGTCATGATGTTGTAGCACCAATTTGATTTCCCACTCATGCATCGGACTTCAATAAGTGTATCTGAAGTTGGCGTTACACACTTTTTTTTCCAGAAAATGAGGATTTGAGACGTAACACGCCCTGCAAGTGTTTCCATACTTATGTCATGATGATGTACTGGCAGGTAGGTACACCCCGGACAAGGTCCCCTGCTGGAACGCCAGTTTTCAGTGGGCCGCGGTGAGTCCAGGCGTGACCTTTTTGCATATATATGTAATCCGACGGGTCGAAACTCGAGAGTCAACAATAGTCCAAGTTTTTCACCATAACAAGGTGCTAAATAGAATAAAAAGATTCATCCGTTGTTTATAATTCTTTTACAGTCCTTAGAGTGAAGTGTTGGAAACCTCATCCTGTGCCCTTTTAAAGCCACAGCTGAAGGAGCGTACGCAACGCAAGTCCGAGGAGTTCTCGCTTGAGCGGTGGCCCGCGTTCACATTGCCGGACCCCGTGCAGGCGCACCTGAATGTGAGCACGGCATTCACAGACGCGCTGCACAAGGAGCACGTCCCGATAAAGGACGGCACCCTGCCATGAGCGGAACAGCTCGCTGATCAGCCGTTTCAAGAGCAAGGGAAATCGGGCGTACCGTTACTAGACCCATTTCCATACTTATTGCGAGCGCCGGCATGTTTGGCGCTCCGCATTCTTCAGGTCTACTGAAGTTGCCGTTCTGCAGTCAGTGCTGGAACGTCGGAGCACTGGCTAGACTTTGCGGAAACTCGAGCAGACTGGTCGAAAGCGCGATTGGGGCTGGTTCCCTCTTGTGCAGAAGCTGTCCACGTATTTCTTACAACGAGCCACGAACGTGTTTAGCGTGTCTCCCTCAAACAGTATACCGGAATGCAGGTTCTAGAGTCTTCATTTCAAGGATCCTGAATGCGAAGCGTACTTTGTCACCAAGCACTGGCGTTCAATTCGTCATCGCTATACGTCGAAGATGTGGCCCTGGCATTTCTCGTAACATAACTAGCCGAAAGAAACCAGTTAATGTATGCAAACGGTATCATTGATTCCTTCGACACTCTGCGTGACCCCCGCTCTTGAGCGGCTATCAAAGACTCGTCGAGGCCAATCCGAACAGACCGACCGGTGATGCAGTAGGCATCGAGTAAAAGACCAGGATGTAGCGAATACAGCACTACTTCTTTTTCACCGTTTTTATTCTGACCCTCTCAGTGCCAACAAAAATGCCCTAAGAGCGCAAACCGAGTCAGCAAACTCACCCGCCTAGGCGAGCAAACCGAAGCGCACCTTGCCCTTGTACGGCTCTGGAGGCCTCCACTTCCTGACCTGTGCAGCAAAGAGCCCGAGAAGATGTTTGTCCGTGCAGCTGATGACGATCTTCGTCGGGAGCGGCACCTCGATTTTTATGTGGGCGGGGACGGACACAAACACAGGGTGCGAGAAACCGAGCTTCATGTTCAGCCGCTGGCCGCTGCGCCCGTCGCCTGTGCCGCGCGGGTCTGGCTCGAGGGCTGCACGGTAGCCGACGCCGACGAGGTAGAGCGGGACGGTGAAGCCCTCGGTCATGCCGACGACGGCGTTATGGATGAGCGTGCGCGTGAGGCCCCACATTGAGCGCTGCTTCTTCTGCGAGGCGTCCTCGACGGAGAGCGCGACCGTGTTGGCGTCCGGGAACGCGAGGCGCATGAACGGGTGCAGCGGGACCGACGCCGTGCCGAGGGGCCCCTGCACAGAGAGGGCGGTGGGCGAGGACGTGAGCGTCACGGATGGCGGGAAGCGCACGGGCGTCTTGCCAATGTTGGACACGTACGCGGCGGACGCGGTCGCGGAGGAGCTGAAAGAGCGAAGGGCATGGCGAACATGCTGCCGCACGATCATGGTCAGTGCTGGAATTCACGCTCGCTCGATGCGTGACGCGGTTCGCTGACCCCGCCTACGTGACAGCAGCGTGACCCGTGATGGCACCTGCTAATATTTTCGTTCGTGGGCGCCGGTACAGATCTACTGTATACTTCACGTTCAAAATGGACAGGAAGTCCAAAATCCTGTCCCGAGCACCCCAAACATGACGAAACCTCATAAAACTTGCTTTAGGTGTAAATACAATGCTATTCTAAAGGTCCACTAAGGTTCCACATGAAGGTGTGTAGTGTAGCCACGAGATGTTAAATGTGTTGAGACCCAGACACGGTCGTTTCCCGACCATGATGAGCAGGTCTACTCCCCCCGCCACTCCTCGAAATCTCAGTAAGCCAGGGATACGTACCAATTTTGGAGTAGACAGTCTCCTAGTTGGGAGTTTTCCCCTGATTCTAGAAAAGTTCCGAGGTCAAAATGTTGAACGGTTGTAAAGCTATCCACGATCTGCCCAAATGTTTGCACTTCCCGTGAAGCCTCAGCATACATCGGCAGTCAACCCAAACAGTATATCATTCGAAAGAATGATTTTCAAGCAACCTTACTACAGTCGGGCGTCATCACACACCCGGGTCCAAGCTCTCACTGACAACAATTAGCTAATCAAACATGGATTGAGTTAACAAAGGTACAATGGCTTCGGTATGTATGCTAATGACAAGTCTACGATGGCATATGGACACATTTCAAATGAAGACTTTTGAATATTGCTGGTACATGGCAAATGCGAAATAACTTAGATGGCCGTCAATGTCTGTACCCCTAGAAGTCCTCGTCGAGCGAGCTGCAGAAATCCATCAGTCATAGTCCTGATATGAATAATAGACAGACGCACAAAGACTTGCTCGCTACTTCCGACTTCCCGCTTGCGGCCGATGCGTTCACACCAGCCTTCGCATAATCAGATACACGCTTCTCGAAGAAGTTGGTCTTCCCTTGCAATGAGATCATGTCCATGAAGTCAAAGGGGTTCGTGGAATTGTAGATCTTCGGATCACCGAGTGCGAAAACCAATCGGTCCGCGACAAACTCAATGTACTGGCACATGAGTTTCGCGTTCATGCCAATGAGCGCACAAGGCAGTGCATCTATCGAAAGACAGTAAGCATAGCTTGATGGTAACATGGGAAGGAACACACCCGTGAGGAACTCCTGTTCGATCTCAACAGCCTCCATAATGATCCTTTTGATAACCTCAGGGTGCGGCCGCCTCTTGAGGTGAATGAAAAGCAAACACGCAAAGTCGGTGTGCATGCCCTCATCACGACTTATCAGCTCATTCGAGAACGTCAGACCAGGCATCAGGCCACGCTTCTTGAGCCAGAAAATGGACGCAAAGGACCCAGAGAAGAAAATGCCCTCTACTGCAGCAAAGGCAACGAGTCGCTCAGCAAATGTAGACTTCTTATCCGAAATCCACCGCAATGCCCAGTCAGCCTTCTTCTTGATACAAGGGATGGTGTCAATGGCGTCAAAGAGATGTTCTCGCTGCTGAGGGTCCTTGATGTAAGTATCGATGAGAAGGGAGTATGTCTCGGAGTGAATGTTCTCCATCATGATCTGGAAGCCATAGAAGCATCGCGCTTCTGCAGCCTGTACCTCATTGGAGAACCGCTCAACGAGATTCTCGTTGACAATGCCATCCGACGCAGCAAAGAACGCGAGAACATGCGAAAGGAAGTGTCTCTCGCCGTCGTTCAAGCGGTTGTTCCAGTCATGCAGGTCCTTCGATAGGTCAATCTCCTCCATCGTCCAGAAAGAAGCCTCGGCCTTCTTATACATCTGCCAGATCTACATACAAACGTCAGTTGCAACACATGTGTGAAGATGATGTACCAACCTCATGGTACTGGATGGGGAATAGAACAAAACGACGCTTCGACTCCATCAACAGGGGCTCCATATCTGCCATGTAATATTAGAATGCTTGGGCTCCACACCATGTCGAAGATACTTACGTTCAGGCAGATCAACTTCTCCAATCCACTGACTACGATACTGTGCAAGTTCATGATCCTCCTCCGCCTCCGAGTCGGAGTCCGGTGAGTCTGAGCGACGTTCATCATCAACAAAATCAACTGCTGGCTTCTTCGAGGGCTTAGTTGGTGTCGTCAATGACATGGCATCAAAGGCAGCAGCGGCCTCGAAGTCAAACAGTCAGCCAATGGATCAATGAAGTACAACGGACTCTGGCATACCTTTTTGCTCGGTGTGGGAGCAGGAGATACAACACGAGGGGGAGTACTGGTGCCGGCAAAAGACATGATAGTATGAGACAGTAGAATCAGGTGTTCAATAAGGAGTAACAAGATTGTAGGCGGTGGCAGGAATGACGGACAGTGGAATACAGGAAGGGATTTTATACTTTTCTGCTCTGTTGGCGCGTTGTTTTGACACTTAAACAAGGACGCGTCGCGTTTAATGTCACGGTTGACGAGTTTTTCCGGGCACGTGACCGTACCTTATCATCAGGTGTTGTGATCCACACTGAGATATAGCAACATACAGTTCTATAGGATTACGCTTTATTTTTTGGAATGCTAGATGCACGCTGCTCAGAAATCCATCTTCCCCCAACTCTACTTATACCAAGAGCTTATTACGATAGGGATGCCCCTACGAGCGTCGGCGCGACGCATACCCCTTCTTGTGTGCGAATTCTATGTACACTCTTTGTCGCCGGGTTCACCCAAGCGGCCTCCTTGCTCTCGAGAGTGGTAAAGCCTGTGGGAGGGGGCATCGATCAGCTGGTGTCAACCGCGATCGAGTATGAATCAGGACGATCATCGCCAATACGTACCCGGCTGAACAGTTTCGAATATTTTTTTCTTTGGATTTAGCTGGGATAGTGGGGTCGCGCCTGTCATATACAAATAGTGAGCTTTGTTATTCACCAGTAACTCAGAGCTAAACGGACTTTCGAAATCTGGCCCTTCGAAGTAGACACGTTCGCCCGGCTTGGAATTAGGTGGGGGCTGAATGAGTTCGATGCCGTCCTCTTTGCCATCCTTAGATGTTGCCTGACAGTGAGGTACGGTCTACGGTCAATCGATATGCGTATGAGAGCTGTGAATTGGGACATACGCAGAGGACCATGGCAAAACTCTTGACGCCACGCATGTTCGCTGGTTTCAAATTGCACTGACTGATGTCAGCATTGTGAGGAATAAGAGCGGGAGAAATCTAGATCCTTACTACGCCGACTAGATACTTGTCCCGCATCTCTTCAATGGGAATATAGTGCACCAGTCCTGACACCACGGTGCGCGGACCTGTTTCTTCGCCAAAATCAATTTGCTAGATGCAGCAGCCATTTCAACAAGGTGGTTGATAGGATAATCTCAAAGACGCAATACGCACTTCGACGTAAAGGCCATCCGCGTCAGGGTGTTTCTTAACTTGAGGTATCAAGATATTATTCAGACAACCAGCTCTCAAAGTGGAGCATGCACCGAGGCTTACTGTCGATAATGTGCCCGACACGCAAGTCAATCATGGAGGGAACTGGCTCCCCAGCTCCTTCTTCCGCGATCGCTTTGCCCCCGCCACCACCGCTAGCACCCGCCTTCTTCTTTCCTGTCTCAGCTGCTTCAGGTGCTTTCTTCTCTTTTTCTTTCTTCTCCTTTTTCGGCACCTTGCCTTCGCTACTTGCAATCTCTTGGGACTTCTCTTCCTCAACTGCGGGTGTATCTTTGTTCTTTTTTCCTTTGGCTACTGCAAGAGCCGATGATGTGGCGGCTTGAGAATTGCCAGCCGAAGCTTTTTCTTTCTTTTTTGGCGGATCAGCCTTCCGCTCAATTTTTGGCGCATTATCGAGATCGAAAGCCACAGAAGAAAACGCGGGTGACAGGGCTGCAGCAGCCTTGCTCACGGAAGGTATTGATTGAACATGGTCAAAATAGCGCGTCAGCGCGGGACACGACCAGTATTGAGCGGGCTGCAGTTGAGACTACGTTATGATAAATTCAACTGACATGGTTCAGCAAATAGGCATGGAATGACATACGAAAATAAGATGCAGAGCGCCATAAAGCGCGACATCCGCCGCCGTCAGATAATTACTAACAAGATATGTGCGAGGGGTAAGTTCACTGTCTAGATCCTATGTTGATATCTCAAAATCGCCTTCAACAAAGTTCCTTATTCTGTTCTCACCTTTAACCTCTCCGGCTTGGCAATATCACCTTGTGCAATCTTCTCAATCCACTCTGCCACTTGGGTCTTGTCCTTCTCCGATCTGCCAAAATCCTTGCTGCCATCTGTGGCGGCATTGGCGACAAGACTTCGTAGGGGAACATCCAATTTAGACAGAGCTGCCGCCGATGACATTGTCCTCTGCAGAACAAGTAGAGATAAACAGTTTAGATGGCTTCTATAACCTGAAAGCAGCGACATCCGAGTCAGGAAATTCAGCAGCACTGACGTGACCAGAGGGCGCGGTCACACCGACTGTCACACGTAAGTAAATCCTATCTAGATCTGGTCATACCGTATACTTATTGTCATTGCATCTTGTGCTGGCACTGCTCACTACATCCTTGCTTCTATGCGTGTCTCGAGTCTTCAATGTCAGTGTCTGTGTTCCCCTCCTTGTGCCTTGCTTGCTCCCATCTTTCCACAAGTAACAGCATAGGTGCAGCACACGTCAATGCACCGTGACACAGATTTTCGAAATCCATGACTTGGAAGCATCCTGTCTCCTCCTGCAACAGTATCATAATGATCCAGAGCGATAGAGCCATCCGCGTATTTTTATCGCTTGAGGTGCGAATTCATTATGGAGCAACAGCGGGGCGTTGAAGGAAGACCCATGCCGATCACCATCTTCAATTTTGTCGCCGGCGCCCGACCGCGACTGCGCTGCTTGTCCACAATCCTTTTTCGCCGTACCGCGCATTGACGGCGGCGTTGTACAGCTGTGAGCATGGGCTACACGCAGACACCGCCGAGGCTCTGTGATGGCCTGACACGCCCAACATCCTGGCATGCCCACCGCGCCTGTGCAACCGGGTGGCATGTCCCCCACCACGGTGCATTGGGTCAGCAGCCGAGTTGACGCCTGCTTGATCGTGTCCCGGCTCCCCTCCAGCGCCGCCCCTGGCCCCTTCAAGGCCGCACGCCCAGCGTCCTCGCCGGACCCGGCGTCGTGTTATAGATCGACAGATGCCGATGTGATCATTTGTCGAAGCGGGGCCGACCAGCGCAGGGCCGCACGCGCGGTGTCCCGCGTGTGCGGGCAGCGGCATCTATCCCCATCGTCCCATCTTCCCATTGCCGTTCTGCGGTGAGCATCGCACGCGTCTGATCGCACTCCGTTGTAGGCGACTCGAAACTGGACGGCCATCATGGCACCGCGCACCCCAGGCTGGGGACCATGCCGTGCCCGGGGCTCGGAGGCCCTCAGGCTCGCACAGCGTCGAGGGAGACGATGGTGCCGATTGCATATACATATCCAGCCTCGCCAGCTCTGTTACGAGACGTGCGTGGACCACATTCCCGTTGTGTCGAGCGGCGAAACGGAGCGCTGTTCCTGAAGGCCTGACCCCGCGCGCGGTTCGCATATCCGATCCCAGCAAATGCCTGCAATGTGGATCCCAGAAGTTAGAACATGCATCCCGGCGCTCTGCTGGGACGCCCTGGCACGCTGGGCGGGTTTGCAGCCCCGGGTCCGCAATGCTTGAATGCTAGTAGGCCTCTGCGCAATAGAAGGCCGATTATCTCAATGGCACATTCGACACGAGTCTCTGGTAAGTTTGAAAGTGACAACGATTCTCTGTCAGGCTCCTGTGCTCTTTTGTTCCGACGGCAGGACGTCGGACGACGTCCTTGGCCGGGGCGCGCTTCTTGTGCAACGGATCGTGCGTGTAGCGCATCCTTACTGGCGGTATCGTTGTGCATGTGATGACATCATTCCACTGGCTGTCGTGAACAGACTGAGCGAAATGCTTCCTCCAGATGGCCAACGTGCGTTCTGAGGTCCTTGTACTGACTGCGAAACGGCAACTCGAACACTCGAACACGCTTTAAAGCAGGAGGCGCTGAAAGCGCCGCCGTTCGACATTCAACGTACAGACATACACACATTGGCATTTTGCACAACACAATCATCGCTCTAGCAGTGCCGCATTCGACTCGCCCACCGAGTCCGCTCAGACAAGTGACGACCACACACGAACACGCACGCGCGCCCGCCCGTTTCTCGGCCCGGCCGCTGCGCGCTTCCTCTCCCCTTACGCCAGCGCACCGTCCTTCACCGGGACGCGCTCCTTGCGCAGCGCGTCCGTGAACGCCTTCCCGACGTTCAGGTGCGCCTGCACGAGGTCCGGCGGAGTGAGCGCAAGCCACTGCTCGAGCGAGAACTCCTCGAACCTGCGCGCGCACGCGGGCCATCAGCACCCGCCATCCCGGGAGGGGGCGATACAGAGGCAGGGCGGGACGCGGACGCACCTGGACGCGCGGAAGATCTCGAGCATCTCGAGCGGGCCGTCGCCGATGTTCTCGACGTAGTGCCCGTTGTTCGCGGGCACGACGAGCACGTCGCCCGCGACGGCGTTGAACGTGCGCACGGCGGCGGGGCCCGTGAACACCGTCGCCTTCGCGTGCCCGCGCACGAAGTACGCCCACTGCGCAGGCGCGCGGGCGCGTCAGCACCGCGGTCAGTCCGGGCAGGCCAAGCGCCAAGCGGCACGCACCTCGTCCGCGTTCGGGTGCCAGTGCATCTCGCGCAGCGCGCGGGGCTCGATGAGGACGTGGGCCGCGGCGATGGTCGTGGCGGGGAAGTTCGCCGCGTCCGCGATGCGCACCTCGCCGCCGGGCGTCTTGACCGGCTGTTGCGCGAGCAGGCGGTGCACGAGGCGCCGCGGCGCGGGCGTGACCCCCGCTGGTGCCTCTTCCGCGAGCGTCTTCTTGGAGAGGATGGACTGGAAGATGAACTTTTCTACGGTGGGTGGTGTGCGGGTGAGCGATCTTGGACGGGGGGGGAACGAAGGGGAGGAGGGAAGGGGGAAAGGGGGAGGGAAGAAAAAAAAAAAGGCAAAGAGAGGAAGAAAGGGCCAGGAGTACGAGGGGGGATGCGCACCGGACTCGGGGAGGTGGTCGATCGTCTCAGGGCGTACCCTAAAGTTCTTGCGGAGGATGTCGCGGGGCGTGTGCGCGATCCAGTCGGTCAGGTTGAACGCCTTGTACTCGGACGCCTCGCCGTCGTCGAAGATCTGGCGCCTGCATCAGCATCTGCGCACGGCGCGTGGCCTATGCGCCGGAGGCGGACACGCACCAGCAGGAACTCACAGCCGCCCTCGAGGCCCTGGAGCGAGTGGGGCACGCCGCGGGGGAAGAACCAGAGGTCGCCCTCCGCGACGTCCTCCTCGAAGTAGAGCCCGCCGTAGTCGATGCCGGTGATGCGTACGCGGCCCTGTAGGATGTACGCCCACTCGGACGAGTTGTGCCTGGGTGCAGCGTGAGCACGCCTCGCGGCCGTGAACAGTCTCGGGCGGACTCACCAGTGCAGGTCGCGCACGGCGCCTGGGCACATGTGCGGGGGGACAGACGTGAGCTCCGGACTCGGTCGCTGGGGAGGTCAAGGGGACGCACCTTCGTCGAGGCGCATGTTGGTGCCGGCGAGCTCGCGGGACATGGGGAGCTCACGCACGGTGACCTCGCGGGCCCAGCCGCCATCCTCGATGCGCATGTGCGAGTCCTGGCGTGCGGTTAGCAGGTTAGGCGGTGAGTGCGAGGAGCGGGCACGGAGCGGGGATGTAGCGGATACGCACGGCGAAGGACCACTTCATGTTGAGGACGGTGCCGTGGTCTGTGGGCGGGGGCCTGATCATGTCTGGGTTCTGGCGCTCGCGGTCGGGGTTGCGGGGGCCGACGATGTTGGAACCGCGGCCGTCGTAGGCGGGCTCGGGGGGTGCGGACGTAGCCTGTTGCTGCATGGTGTGTAGCACACTGAGAATGGTGAGTTGGGTAATCTACCTGGATATGCGGCAGTGATGGTGTTGGGTTAAGGGATATGGTGCGCTGTGAAGGGGGATGGAGGGGTTTATATAAGGAGTGGGCGCAGGTATGTCATGAGCGAGAGCTGCGCTGACGGAGGAGGCCAGTCTATGCTCTCTGCACGCCCATGATCGCCTTGAGTGCAAGAATAGCACACCCCACGTTGTGCTATTTTTGGCTGAGATGTTTATTTATAAACAGAGCCTCCCGGGCTAGATCGGGCGGCGGTGGTGCAAGGTCCAGAGCAGGTTTGGCTTGTCGTCGGCTCGCTAAATCTTCGAGTACGCTTACGTTTCGCAGTCGTACCATCATTGCAGTGCAGCACTCATTCGGCCACCCGAGCGCATGCATCTCCAAGTACTTCGAGGACCAACGCGTCTGATCGATGATCGATGATCTCCCTAGAGTCTCTTGCACCGGTATAGAAGCTCGTCGCTGCCGGTCTCACGCTCAATAGCAGTTCTAGTGTGTTCTCAAATGTTTCTGGGCGCAAACATGGTCCACTGCTCACAATGCCCAGAATACAGTACACATATATCAATTACCCTAGGTTCTACGCTAGACGACGATGAATAAGGAGAGAACAAAAAGACCGGGGTATTATCGTATCGCTGCCTGCAGCGAAGCCGACACCAGTGCTGCTACTACATACAAATTCTACAATGGATTCAACAGACCGACGAGCGCAGTCCGGTACAATTCACCATAACGACTCACAGCCGCACGCCCAAGAAGCAGCGCGGCGCGAGCAGCGCAATCAAATGTAAAACATGCTCTCTCGCAAGTCCGGATGCACACCCTCGCCCCACATCTCCACCGCGCGCTGGAAGACGCGGTCCCTCTCCTCCCTCCCTGCCCGGCCTCCGCCCGAAGCGCCGCCCTCGGGAGCGTTCAACAGCGAGTTGATGTAGCACCGCCCCCGCTCGCACGCGATGTCGGCATAGTACGCGGCGGGCACGAGGCTCACGGCCTTGGTCGCGCGCGCGTACAGGTAGCTCGCCTTGTGCGTGCCCTGCTGGAGCGTGTCCGCGTCGTAGCGGCTCTCGTCGTACACCACGACGTAGTGCGTCGGCCGCACCGTGCCCTGCAGCCCCGCGTGCGCCTGTGCGCGAGCATACACGTGTGAGCAGCGTTAGGAACGTAGGAGACAGACAGGCCGTGCGCACCTGCAGGTAGAAATCGAAACGGTATATGTCGGTGACGCCCTTGTCGACGACGGTGCCGGGGAGCGTGTTGCCATTCTTGGCCATGTTCTTGGGCTCGGTGGGCAGGAAGCGAGCATGGTGGCGCTTTCCGCAGACCACGATCGTCAATTTGGGTCGATAAGGCGCATTCGGGGAGAACTCCTTGAATGCATCCAGGATCCTCGGTAGCTCTTCCCGCAACAGTACATCGTATTGCCCCTGAACAGGTTATCTTCAGGGTACATCACCTTGCAAGAACACGGCGAAACTCCTCGGACACCCCATCACGGAAGACATGCACTCGCTCCGGAAGACACTTGTTCCTCTGTTGATAGAGAAGCAGCCGCTCCACCATCATACGGGTCAGGTCCTCGACCATCTGCATATATAGCAAGTCAGTGACTGCGCCTCCCGCGATGTGATCGCGCGCACGTACCTCCTTCGCATCCTTGTTCCAGTCCGGCTTTTGCAGCGCGAGACTCGCCGGAAAGTGGGCAAAGTCGTCATCTACGCTTGCCACCACCGCGGCGATGGACGGCGTCCCTTCCACGCTCCCCGGGCCAGGGTGCGTCACGTCTATGCCCACGAGCATCGTCTTTTCCTCTCTGAGCCACGTCATCGACTGCGGGTTCAACGAGTGATTGATGCCCCCGAGCTTCGTGTTGACCTTGAGTGCTACATTTGAGAAGTACTGGTCTTGCTTCTGCGGTTCACCTCGGGCCTTTGTCAGAAGCATACACACGGTGTGAAGACCAAGTACCACGTCCCCAAGGCGCTTGATGCCAGGATAAATGTGTTTATCAACACCCGATAACAGCACAAGCACAAAACTCGGCTTTCTCTGAGGGTTGAGATTGTCCACGATGGTCTTCCGGATCTGGGCTATGGCTGCACTCCGCGACGGATCCGACTTGCGGTCATAAGGTTCCAGCCGCGGCGTGGCCATGATTGTTGGAGGTCCGTCCGGGACAACCATGCCGCTCGAGCGGCACTTCTGCGCGAATGTTCGAAGGAACTTCACAAGCTCAGGGTCCTGTGCGCCTACAAACCCGCCTTTGCGACCATCCTGCACGAGCAAAACCGCCCAGTTTGTCATGTCACCTCCCGATTGGAACTCGACGTCGAGGATGTTCCAACTGCCGCTTTTGGTATTAATCCGCTTGCCAGCTTTGTAAGCGGGTGTTGGAGGAGGAAGAATCCGGCCAGGCACAACGGCCATGTCTTGCTTCACAGAGAGTCCAAATGAATCGAGCGGTCCTGTGGGTGCACCCGGGAGAAAACCCAAGTCATGAAATCCTTGGTTGACGATCGCATCTGCATTCACGGCAGGAGGCTTGCTGGCGTATTTGATCATGGCGGCTGTGGCACCCCCATCGAGCCTGCCGCGATACACCTGGCCAGGCAGTATCTCGCAGACCTCCGCCGGGACGTAAATAGGCTTCTGCGAATTGCCAACGTTGACGACTGGCAGGTCGGCATGCTTCAAGATGATGTCATACTCTTTCACGAAACGTCAGCATAACACGAGTACGATCACGGACATACGTACTTTCCCTAAAATACCGCTCGACGGTCACTGTGCCCCCAAGCTCCGCACAGTCGAATGTCATATCTCGGGCATTCTTGTCCATGATACGAAAGATGGTCCTCTTGCGTGTGTAGCCCAAGTGAGAAGTCGATATTTCAACTTCTGAGAGAATTCCGTAGGCATTCTTCCAGACTGTTGCGCAAATGCGCGCATTGCGTCTGCCAGGTTCCCAGGAACGTAGAACGCCGTCATACAAACGTTGATATTCACCATTAATTGTTTGTACGCAGGACGCACAGACATGAAGAAGCCTTTCCAGGCTTCTAATCCGAGCGCCAGTGGCCGCCATTCGGACGATGGAGAGAAATAGCGGTTTCTGCCAACTCGGATTCCAGTCTTGTTGGCGTGCTGCTGCAGAACCAAATTCAAGGCAGATATAAGCGGCAGGGGATCGTGATCTTGATATTCAGGCTGTCCTTCCATATACCTAGAATGTTCCGTCAGAGCTCCATTCACGGCGTACAAAGACTTACTCACTGCGTCAATTGGCTAGTGTTTAGCTCTCGGACAAAGTTTATGTCAACGGTAAATTCCAGGGCGTTATCTCGAGGAGCCGTCTCCCCTTCTTCGACGAATCTGATAGAAACGGAGAGAGGCTGTGGTAACTCCTTTGCGGAGACAAGCCTCTGCTTGCGATCATGTGCTATGTAGCCAGCATGGGGTGCAAATTGCGCATGGCTCTCTAGCAGCTGGAAGATGCGTTCCTTACGGTCAGTGCGCGCTTGAGCCTTGGGTGAAATCGACACGTCGTAATCGTAAAGAACACCTTTGGTGACGGTCACAGCAAAGAAATTTGCTCTGAGCGTCACCGGCCTGCCCAGGGTACCCCATCCTGGGCGGAGGGGCATCTCATCGGGCACATCCATCTCTCTGAAGGCGGTGATGAGTTGATCCGAGGTGGACAGACGTTCGTCCACCACTGCAGGCGTGTTGGCGGCGAAGACTTGCGCGGAGGCCCCAGGGCCCCCGTGCGACCCTCCGCCTGGCCTGCGGCCTTGTCCCTGCTGCCCTGGTCCTTGCGTGCACGGATGATTGACGCCCCCTCCACCACGGTCTCGGCTGCTGGATCCTGAGGATACAGCAGCAGAGGTCGCACGGCTTCTTTGCGGGCCCGAGGGTCCTCCCCCTCGGCTCGGACGCTGACCTTGTCTGTTGCTCATGGTTTTTTCCAGCGCGAAATGTGATATGTATGATGCTGGGTACGTTGAAGTTGGGCGCAATGCTCACGCAATGTCGGTGGTGCTGTACACTGTGTAATGTTTGCAGCGCGTTGAATTGTTTGCAGGCGTTGGATCTACTTGGTGATATAGATTTAGGAAAATTGGGGGCCTGCGTGGCCGGAGGGTCCATTATATAGTGGGCGCTCGAGCGACGCGTCTCGGCACCGAGCCGCCGGCTCAGATGGAAACCGCAATGAAGGTGACGTCACCGCGCGTCATAGCAAGAGCACCGATCGACCACCCTCTCCCACCCCTCCGCAACGTCTGCATCCACCGACACGCCCGCTACACGCACACCCACAATGGAGGACCCCGTACGCGACATCGACGCCGTCGTCAAGCTCGTCGCCGCCGCCGCCGCCGCCACCCCCGACATACACAAGGCCGCCATCCTCAGGTACGCCCCGTGCCCACCACTCCGCCGCCCACAGCCAGCTCACCCGCGCGCTGCACCAGATACTTCGCCCCCGACGCGTCCTTCCGCCACCCCCTCTGCGCCGTGTCCCCCGCCCCTCGCTCCCGCGACGCCGTCCTCCGCATCTTCCAGTGGTACCGCGTCCTCTCCCCCGTCCTCGCCCTCCGCGTCCGCCGCGTCGCGTTCCACCCCGGCGGTGGCCCTGGAGCAGAGAAGACCGCCGTGGGCGGCATCGGAGGCAGCGACGCCCACCCACCGCCCCAGCTCTTCCTCGACATCGTGCAGACGTTCCACATCCGCTGGTCGCCCTTCCCCGCAAAGGAGGCGCGGTGCGTGCCCCCGCTTCCCGCTTCCCGCTGACTCCTCCATCTCACTCACTCGCAGCGACAGGACATATCATGTCGCGTCCTCGTCGAGTGACCTAGCAGTGCTAGTGAGTGTGCATTTGGATTGAGGCCACAGACGACTCGGGAGCATCCCATGAGTTCAACGGTGTGTCGTACATGTCGCTGCAAGTGAGAAATTGATAAGTAGTAGTTAGCTGGGAGAGCTCTGGCAGAGACATTGACAATCTGCGTCGCTGGCCTGGCGCCTATTCGCGACTGTGCTTGTCAACGTGCTTGTCAATGCGCCTCCGCAATGTTTCGCTGTACGATGACGGAGGCGCCCGCGCCCGCGCTGAAGCCGAGGCCGAAGCCGAAGCTGCTGGAGATATACGTTTGGTCACGTGATTAGTCTCGGATGGTGGATCTGCAGCAAAAACCTCAATTCAGCTTCAACCCTTGCTTGTGTGCCATTCGTTTTTGCTGGGGCTCACTTCAGGCATGCAAAAGGATCTGTTTCGTATAATAAACAATTTTATAAAGTACATTCATTTGTCTCTAGAAGGAATTCTTTGCCCGCAGGACAGGGCCAAAATGGCACCACAAAACATGATGATATCTATGGGGCTCAATAGCCCCCATTCAGAGCTTCAAGAATCACCCCTTATGTAGTGTATTCCGATCTCTCGTTCTTGAGATATGTGTGCATCATTCCTGACCGTTGAAAAACGAGCAAAATGTGTGGCGCCGCCGCGCGTGCCAACTTTGTTGCAAACAGCAATAAATGAGTATGTTAAGACTATCTGACCCTCGTCAATTGCCCCATGCCTGCTGTAATACATCGTGATTCAGCATTCAACATAAGCTTATAAAACATAAGCTTATAACAAAGCAAATCCGTTCGTACTGAGATCATTTTACGAGTAAGTAATCTAGGTTAGGGCTTGTGGACTGAGGTAAGAACACCACAGTCGTCCCGGTCACGATCACGATCATTGGGTGATTGACATGGCCGACGCTCCTCTCCTACGCGCTCCCATAAGCACACTCCAACCCCCGGCCATAACAGCGCTCGGTCTCACAGACGCCAATCTGCAGTAACCCCCTAGTCGCAAAGACTTCCCTCTATGGCCCCGAAAGACAAGGACGCCATCCTCAAGCAGTTCCGCGAGCAGCTGGCCCAGCAGGACCTGCTGCTCGACGGCGACACCATCGGGACGGACGACGCGACCCTCCTGTACGTCCGCGCGTGCTCGCCCCATCGTCGACGTTGCCGCACTGACCGTCGATGGCAGGCGATTTCTCCGCGCGCGCCATTTCGACCTCAAAGCAGCGACGGCGATGTGGTCCGACTGCCAGCACTGGCGCAAGACGGTGGAGGGCGTGGGCATCGACGAGCTGTACAGGCAGCTGGACCCGTTTGACGTGCGCCGTAGTAGCTCATCCGTCGCGAGCGTGCGCTGACCGCTCCCGATCCAGTACCCAGAACGCGAGAAGGTCTTCGAGTGCTGGCCGCTCTGGTTCCACAAGGTGCGCCCCCCTCGTCCCCCCGCTCCTTCCCCCGAAACACACGCCTGCGCCCGCAGACAGACAAGAAGGGCCGCCCGCTGAACATCCACCACTTCGGGGGCATCAACATGCCCGAGCTGCACAAGCACATCTCGCCGGAGCGCTTCTGGCAGACGATCGTCGTCAACGCCGAGTCGCTCACGCGCGAGGTGCTCCCCGCGACCACACTCGCCGCGGGGAAGAGCATCGGCGGCACGTTCGTGATCGTCGACCTGAAGGGCTTCGGCATCGGGCAGTTCTGGCAGATGAAGGGCCTCGCGCGGGACTCGTTCCAGATCTCGCAGGACTACTTCCCCGAGACGTGAGTCGCGCCGTGCTCCGTATTCCGTGCCGCGTGCACCGTTTCGCTTACCCGCGCGCGGCGCACCCGCAGGATGGCGCAGCTGGCGATCATCAACGCGCCGGCGTCGTTCACGACGATCTGGAGCTTCGTGAGGCCGTGTCTCGCCAAGGAGACCGTCGCGAAGGTCGACATCCTCGGCTCGGACTACGAGCAGGTGCTCCTCGCCCAGATCGACGCGGAGAACCTGCCGACGAGCCTCGGCGGCACGTGCACGTGCGAGGCCCTCGGCGGCTGCTCGAAGAGCAACACAGGCCCGTGGATGGTCGGCAGGAAAGAGCGCAGGGAGAAGTGGCTGCGGGGCGAGCGCACAAAGCTCGAGCTCGGTCCTGAGGACGGCGAGGGGGAGAAGCTCAGATTGCAGCAGAACATGGGCCCACGGGGCATGGGGTCCGCTCTGTCGCAAGATGGGGAACACGAGCATGCGGATACGACCGAAAAAGAGGATCTGGCTCAAGAAGAGCAGGCATCGAGAGGGGAGAGCCCGAAGGAGGGGGACGCGGAAGGTGAGGAGAAGCGTGCCATTGAAGTGGAGACCACCTCTCCGGGGACTTCACCGGACAGTACATCAGGACCATCCACACCTGCCGAGGAGTCTGACGTAGAGGAGAAGGTACAGGAGGGAGCTGATCAGCAAGGGCAGCTTCACAGGAAGAAATCGAAGGAAGATTCGATACACGAAGTCTATGAAAAGCATCCCGAGACGAGAGAGCCACAGACTGGGGATTTGCACAAGGATATCAAAGTCTCTGAAACGTAGTCATAAGTTGTCTCAGCTCCCATTTCTTCTTTCCTTCCGGCCGGTATGACTATTTGTACAGGATGTGTATACCATAAACCTACCATAAACGCAGCTGTAGCATTCTGCAGTGTATTTATATGTAACAGCCACATACTCTGTCAGCTTTGCCAGGACTAATGTTGCAGGTAAGTATATGTAATCAAACATTTAAGGTCGGCTGTGACAAACGAAGAATGGATATCATTACTGTAGTCCATGACGAGGCACACAATCAGAAGGTAGGGATATAGTCGTGTATCCTGTTCCTCGCATCCTGAGCGATACACTCTGCAATCCATGTCAGGCTCCGAATCTCCTGTTCCTTCAGCTTGATATATGCATAGAAGATGCCGTACTGGAATTGCTGCAGGAACGCAAGCTTGTTCAGGTGCACCTCCTGCGCGAAGAACCGGTCCTCGAGCTCCGCTGCCGCACCGCTGTCCTCGCCGTACCCATAATCGCCCAGCAGGTGCGCTGTGCTGTCGTTTCCGCCGCCGTTCGTGCCCCGCGCAGAGGACGGCGACGACTCGAAGAACGCGCGGTACTCCGCGACGCCGTCGCATGCCGCGCGCACCTGGTCCATGTCGTCCGCGCGCGCAAGCGTGTTGTTCCCCGCGGGGTATAGCCGCCCTATTGTCGGGAAGAGTTTTGCACGCCGCTCCTTGCTGAGCTCCGTCCCGAACGAGTTGATCGTGATGTTGATGGAGCGTCTGTCGGCCTCGAAGGAGAGGATGCGCTGCATCACGTCGGCAGTCGGAGAGCCGAGGGAGGTGCAGAATGCATAGAAGTCCTCGAGGTAGGCCTTGTAGAGCGTGTTACGGATGATCTCAATGTTGAGGTCGTCCAAGTCGGCGGCGCTCAGACAGTCGCGGAAATATGGTGCTAAGGGAGGGCAATCTGGGTAAGGTACCTATGTGGAAACTGAAGGGGAACCTACCAAGAGGTGTTTCTATCAGTGCGGTGCGGTAGAGCTCTTCTACATTTGTCGCAACGCAGAGGGCAGGTAGTGTCTCGAATACACCAAGAGGATGACACCGTTCCAAAAGTTCTTGCGTGTTCCTCTCGTGCAGCGTGCCGGTAATGAGGAGTATCACGTTGTCGATCATGTATGCATACCTAGTACGAGTATTGATATTACTTATGCACCAGTGTGATTTGGTCCAAGCTCACGTTACGTAGTCGAAAAACTTGCTGAGTGGATCGACAGCATTGCTGCGGAGGAAGTTGAATTGGTCCACGAGCAGTTGCGTTGCCTTGTCGGCGATGGTGGACGTAGAGATAGGTAGCGGCTCATTTGCGAGAAAATTGCCATAATCGGTAGCGGAGAGTTGTGTCCGGAAGTCTAGCAAGCTTTTCAGTTTGCAAGGTTTACGCATCTGTAGAGCGACGCACCCTCTATTGTCTCGCACTGCGTCAGGTTGTTGTAGTGGCTCTGGGTCAACAAGCCTGCCTTGTACCCTCGAACAATACCTTCCAAGAACCCAGCATCGACCTGTGTGAGACAGGCTGCGTCAGTTGAGTATGTGGGAGCCGTTGATGAGGAAATTTTCGTACATTAAAGAATAAGGCCTCCATGTCGAGCACGCAGCGTTCGAGCTCGGTATGTACCAGCGTCACCAGTAGTATACTCGGCGTTTCCCATAGCTTGAATATCTATTTTCCCACGAGTAAGTAAGTTAAACATTACGGCGAATGCAACGAGGCCTGGGCTTCCCCGAGGTTATAAGTTCATCAACTCATTCCGTGTCACCCCGCTGCAGCGCAATGGTAGCACATTCGCCTTTCCTATTAGTGTACTTTCTAGTATCTACCGGTCCAGCGCAGTTCCGCTCCCGGAAACAGAGGCTTGTCGGAAGTCAAGGTAGTACCAGCCGACGTGTATATAACAAAAGTCTAAATACAATCAGCTCAATAGGTCATGTCAACCACCTCCAAAAGGACGATCAAACTTTTCATTCCTCACCCTTATGAAGCAAATTGCTCTATAGCGGGTGTTCTGGAGCAATTGGCTCCAGATGAGCCTACTCAAGGACGTAAAATCGCATTGGTGCGTAGATTCAGGGAACGGCGCTTCACAATCCTAACTCTTCTCGGCCATAGATCCTTCATGGCTCTATGGGGTGATTTCAACGCATTGACGCCCGCATCAGAAGCATTACTGATAGCAATCCAGTCACAAGGACTATCTCTTTCAAAAGCGCCTGGGTCTTCGGCTTCCGCTAGATTCCTACAGATTAGACTTCCGGTGCGTTGCATCTCGCAAATCATGGGTCCTTGTGAGCGCCTGATGTCCGTTGCTCGGAGAGTAGTGGAAATCACGAGACACCCGGCAGATGGCGACTAGGTAACATGGACGACGATGTAGTCGATATTCAAGTTGCAGTGGAGTACCTTGTCAAGGAATTTGGTTATGTAGTCGACCTTGTTGTCGGTCACTCCCGAGGTAGTGTCGCTGCCATGCACTGGATTTGTAAATATCCGGGGGGGCGGAATGTTAGAGGTTGTGTCAACGTGAGTGGCAGATATAGAATGTATGTAAGTATTCAAAACGTGGTGTCTCCCGTTATCAATCCCACTCACATCCCTTTTGTACAGAAATCCTTTGGTATGTAAGTTCACGAGCTCAGTGAAATTTTGCTCAAGGTGCATGCGAAGATGTCATGCGGAAACCTGAGAATCAGGCGCAGCTACAATCCCAAGGCTATTACGAGACAAAAGCTATCGTAGCTCGTAAGCCATTCGTCGGCAGGTTAGTATTGTCCCAACCAGGACGATACTGTTTGTATTGTTTGCCAACTAGATCTTTGTGCCAGAGTGACTGTTGAAGATCATCACGAATTCGCTAGCATCGACACATCTATCGTATGGGACCAATTCCCTGCGACGATCGATGTTCTGACTCTTCACGGTCTGAAAGACATTGTAGTTCCACCGTGCGCATTCTTTACCTTTTCAATTAAAATCGTCCTAATAGCTCCTCGTGATTCCAAACTCGTCTCCTTGCAGCTATGACGCGATCCTGTACGCACAAGCCTTCGGTGCCAGGGTGCCAGGGACACATAATCTGTGCTTCGTAGAAGACGCGGACCATAATTTCACCGGAGTGCGTATCTAACCATTCTGTATTTGAACGTTTTTGACCATGATTCTTGGAATGCCGGAATTACAGCTCGCAGACCAGGTGGTCGTTACAGTCCTAGAATGGTGGGATCTACTTGAGCGCAAAGAGCTGAAAACTGGCATATGGCATACGGGAATAAAGCCGAAGCTATAGTAAACCTTGTTAGAATCCCCGTAATTACTCCAAAACATGAACGAAATGCGCGACTGACTGACTAACTATCTTCAAGATTATTAACACCTTGGGGAGACGGACGTGGCAGTATATCTTGAGGATGCTATCTGTTACTGGCCTATGCGAATATATACCAGATTGTTGTTATACCTCTTGTGAGTGACAAGATGCATTCCAAGCAGCTGCGACGTGTTGTTTTACGAATTCTCAAACTGACGAAAGGTGAGAGTGTCATTTGAATGCCTCCAATCTTCTCCCAGTGAGCGGGGCCCATTCGCTTGGAGCCTGTGAAATCAACACTAACTTCCGAGTACGGACCTATCTAAAGGCCTCACCGTACGCCAACAGTAATTATTTCAGATGTCATGCACTAGTATCAAACAGGGATGCACTCTACGGATTTGGGATTTATAACCCCATATGCCAATGCCGTAGACTTCCATTTTTAAATCTCATGGACATTGATCCGATGATCACAGAATCCACTCACTGGGTTTATGACCCATATGCATCGAAATTGCCAGCAGTGTCGCTACGGCAAGGTGCCATGGTAAGGACAAGTGTGGAGAGTGGGAATGATTCGGAGCGCTCATACAGCTAACTAGATAAGGCTAGGAAAATAGTGATACTCTTCCTTGGTGCCACTGCCAGGATTTTACCCTACACAGGTGTCCGTGTCCAAGAAACTTATTTTCTATGACATACCCGGTAACTGTACCAAAGACAAAGCCTGGTCACCCAATACTTGGAAAACACGGTGTGTCCTACCCATACTTCTGCAGCTACTCGGATCTTGCTTAATATCTTCGTACTTCAGGTTCGCGCTGAACTACAAGGCCTATAAGACTATGGGTAGAGTACCCAGACATACAAGCGCTTTGCGTGTTTGTCCAACCGGTACGTATAACGACGGATCACCTCTTTACACTCTTCCAGCCATCTGTGACCACACAAACAAGTGTCGTGGAATCGGCCACGATCACCAGCTATCTCGATAAAACTTATCCCGATACCCGGTCCTTATTCCTAAAGGGACGGACGGATTCCATGCAGCGTTTCAGGAGGCATTCCTCTTGACGGTTCAGCTAAAGACGCTACCGGTCATATTCCCTTCCACAACCTCCCAGTTGAATCCGCCAAGCGCAATCCATATGAGAAAAACGAACGAGGCTCAGTATGAAAAAATGGAGGACTCGTCGTCCCCTGGGCCAATCCGTGAGAAGCGATGGAAAGAATTGCGGGATGGGCTTAGCAAGGTCGCCAGTTGGATGTCAATGAATGGTGAAGAGAGACCTTTCGTCATAGGAGATATGATATCCAGAATGGACAGCCGTTAAGACGTGGGATGGAGGAAAATGGTGGAGATTGGTGCAGTTCTTTGAGAGATATGAGGTAGTTAATGATTAGCTATCAGGATGCTCTTTGGAGTTATAAATGCAGAGTTTGCAATAGGCGAATCTCAAGCAATGGCGCGCCCGCTTATAGCACTAGATCTTTGTTCCTCCTGCCTCTTTTTCTCTGCCTTGCGTGCATGTTCATGTTTCCAGTTGAGGTCGAATTTTCCAGTCGCTTCCATTTCATCCCGAACTTGCAGAACCAGGGTGCGCACCTCATCGTAGGACATTTTGAACAAGGCAACTTCCCAAGGTGCGAGGGTGAACCATCTTATCTGTGCTCTCTCTCCATCTTGCGCGATCCCGCCAGAATCTTGATGGCACTCTTTTTCGATCCGCCCCCTAGCTGTGTCCATAATCCACCTCACGGGTAGCCCGCACGTATTTGTCCACTGCTCCACGAGCTTTCCTGTGAATACCTCCCGTATGTGCTGTTTGACTCTTGAGGCATGACGGAGGGTATCATGTTCTACCTCTTTGCCAAAGAAGCGCAGTGCATCCTCTTGCGTCATATTCGTACCTGAAGCGAATTTACTCAACGTCTCAGTCGACATTGTGGAAGGGAACGTAGTAGGTGCCATAGAACGCTCCCGAGCATATGTGAGAAAGTTACGGTACATGGGCCTATCCTCAAGTGTCTTCTTCCGGGTTGGGTGGCTAACTTCAGTATCTGCAATTGCATGCGCATTGAAAAGGTTGCAATCCGAAATCCAATCGAAAATTTCTCGTTGTGTGCAAAATCCTTGTGTCCATCTTTCAATAGATAGCTCGAAGAAGGCAAGGATCTTCGGCAAGGATGAAGATAGATGAAAGGTCAGTGGGGGATTCGTGGGCAAGGGTCTTGCCAGCTGTACATGATACACGAAGAATAGATCAGAACACGCGTGAAAGTTACAAGAGACAGGTTGGAAATGCAGAAAATACTCACCTTTAGTCCATGCGTACTGAGACTGAGTCCGGCGCTGCGGGCCAACACCCCCAAAATCATACCCAAATCTCCATATGAATGCAAGAACACAACACGCTGCCACTCTTCCTCATCTGCACAGACATATACGTCAATCTGATAGAAATTCTTCCATTCTTCCTGATGCGGCATCATGCCCATACCAGCCTGCTTCTGGTCAAGCTGAAGCTCAAATGCGCTGGTGCTCACAGCAAAGTTGCTAATTCGGTTACCTTCTTGAGGCAAGCTGTACGTCGCCTTTAACGTCGCCTTTACTGTCTCGTGAGTCAGTCCTGGCCGTGGATACGCTACGACAAAATCAATATCGCCATGGTCGATCTTTTCAGGCGCTTCTGCGGGGACGACGGCTAGACCGTAAAGAGATTGAATTAGTGGCAGGAGACGAGCTTTGAGGGCCTGATACACGGAGGGCGAGATGCGGGGAAAAGAAGTGTCGGGAAGTGTCTGTCTGAATGCATTCCCGCCCATTTAGCCGGTTACGCTGGAATCTATCGCCAGCAAATGTGAGACAATGGTGGAGGTACAACCCGTCAACGGGTCGTCGTACTAAGGCCGTGGAACTGGACAAGATATCGAGAATCTAAATAAATAAATAAATGCTTATTTATGAAATATTACCTATTGCAAATATGAAAGATTACACACTGCTTGAGCGGTCCGCCAGTAGATCCGCAAGCAGACAATTCGTTTCAACTCGACACTGTTCACTCTCAATCGTAGATTTCAAGGACTCTCATCACCATGTCCAAGTTTGCTCCACATCGTCGATCTGCAAACCAACCTCGTCCCACAGCCTCCACTGTCTGCCAGAAATGCCTCGGCACAGGTCAGTCCTGAGCTCATGTGCAGCAATATCCCTCATGTGCAGCTCTTAAACAGGCCATTTCACCTATGAGTGCAAATCCACACGTCCCTACGTCTCGCGTCCCTCGCGTACACAGCAGCTTGAAAATCCGAGGGTGCTCGCGAAGCTGAAAGCAGATGGGAAGCCTTCTGTTGAGGTACCAGAGGAGTTTAAGAGCAAGTGAGTTCACTTGTTTGTCTGCCGATTAATGCACCAAAGTTATTCACACCGGTGCAGGAGCGGTACCGCAAACCGTATATTGGAGGCCAAGGAGCAAGCGCGAGCAAAGGAGACAAGCTCAAAAGCGGGAGATTTGTCACGAAAGAAACGGAGGCGGTGCGCCTACGTGATCACGTCTTTGCCGCCATATTGACTGATATCATACACTACAGCTCTTCAGGCTCCTCGTCTTCAGGAAGTTCCGGCTCTTCTGGCGACTCCGGTTCGGAATCTAGCTCTAGCTCAGATTCAGACTCGAGTTCGGAATCAGACTCGAGTGCATCATTGAGTTCAGAGTCAGAATCAGAATCAAGCGAGTTATCGGGTAGACAAGACAGAAGGTCTCATAGAAGAAGTAGTAGCCGAAGTCCCAGCAGGAGCAGGAGAAGGTATCACTAAGTATTTGAGATTCTTCATTCGCCATCTCGATACCCGCACTTTTGTACATCGTTTCATATATTCGAAGTTGCGTTGGTCGGTCAATGAAAATATATGTACTTAGCGAAGCAGTTTCAAGGCCAGATGTGCGCATTATATACATCGAGGTGCCTCCGCCGCTCGCGAGTTCATAATGAGTGCAACGATAAGTCTAAGTAAAAGCTGTGAGTACAAATTACGAAGCTAGAAACAACTGCGACTTCGACATACCCATACAAGCCCAGAACCTCGCCAAAAATCAGGATTAGCACCATGGTCACGAAGACTTTGGATTCGTACACGTATGCACGGACGCACTAACGCACATAACATCAGCACGCCGAGAAATACCTTCCGTGTGGCTTCTAGAATAGGAGGAACTTACTGAATCACCCACGAAACCAATCGCATAGCCTGCAGCGAGGCCTGTGAACCCGCATGCGAGTCCAGCACCCAAGTGGATGAATCCCGCATACAGCGAGTAATCTGTTGCTTTGACTGCGCAGGCGATGGATCAATTACGGCGTTGTTGGACGAAGTGACACGCCAGACGGTAGCCGATACACAGGAGAGATAGTAAGCAAGACATTCAAAGGATTGAGAAAAAACACCTCACGTCCGCCTGCTATGAGAACGGATACTACCAAGCCATACACGGCAATTATACCGGACATGACGACCGGAATGAGAGACTACAATAACTTAGAATGAGCTTGACAAGGGGCATCTTGCTGCCACACACTTTCATGATTAGCTCAGGCTTGAACGTCCCGAGACCTGCGATCCCAATACCAGCCTTTGATGTCCCAAAGGCTGCACCAACAGCTGTCGGCAATCAAGGACGTGTAAATGATCAGATTGACCACCTAATATTTGAGAAAAGTTAGGAAACGCACTGCTGAATATCATCTGCGGATGCATAACATTACATAGAGGTCAGTCAGCACTTCTGGACTGACGTTGTTTAGGAGCTCACCGCACTAGCCACGCCTCCAAAACCAAAGAAAGGCGCATATGGCGGACAGAGGGACATTGCTGATATAGACAACGACAGGAATCGTAAGTATACGCACAACTTAGCAGTAGGCAGGAGCGCGTATTAGGCGCCTGTCGACCCTAACCCAAGCAGGAACTCCTGCTTGCAGCTTTATCCCAACCATAACTATTACAAAGTTCAAATTGACCAACAGCTGGCAGGACCGGTTGCATGTAGCCGCATTGATCCTAACAGCGCTTACTTACATGCCTTACATGCACATCTCAAACATGAGGCAAAGCTTCACTTCTACGAAAGATCACAGCGACCCACAGGCTGTGCGTTTACTTCTGCCAAATGTGAAGACCTGGATGCCCTTTGCGGTGCTAGAGGTCACCATGGGCAGACCGATGAAGCCAACAACATTCGGCAGTCGATCAGTTCATGAGGTGTGCATGGATCGAACTCGGCTGGCACGGTTTCACCCGGTATTGATTTAGTGACAACTGACCCTTTCGTGAGTCATCCTTCAGTATACAGTCAACTCCCTCTTAACCCATACCCCCTCGGTGGAAGCTACGAGCTATGGGTTATCAGGGAGTATGGGTTATGGGAGACTATTACACCCACAAAGCAATTTGGTGGATCGGAAAAGCTATGGGTTTAGAGGGAGTATGAGTTTTGAGAGGTATGGGTTAAGAGGGGGTTGGCTATAACAATATATAGGTGAAGGTTCCTTTCAGAGATCAGTATCACTGCTCATTTGGTAATTTGGGCCGCAACTCCTACTTTTCTCCTTTCGAATGGCGTGGATCAGGCTTGGGACTGCATCAAAATCTCTTAGTTCGTATTCCACCGCTACTTATCCTGTGTGAGTCTCACATCGTCGCTTTCGTTGAAGGCGTCTCATGTAACAGCGACATAAGTGCGTCTTATTACGCAATGTACGTACGAGCCACGAGAAGTTCGTCACACGTTGAAGTAGTCGTTCCACGCTCTCGCTCTCTGTGGAGGTCCTCCGTCGAATTGTTCTTGACCAAGCATATAGTGTCGTCACACGTCATACTGTCGACATTTTGTCTATTCCTGTTACTATTCTAACTCTGAAGAGTTTCGCTAAACGTATCTATCGCCTATCTTAACATCGGACGCTGACAATGCTGTTGACTGTGCGGAGTGGTGAGATGACGACTATCTAGAGCAGGCCCGTACCTTTTTCTACGGCTCGCAGGTCCCCAACTACGCAACTTTTCAGCTTCAGGCACACTTGCACATTTTACAATCAGGAGCCAAGTATATCCTGGTGTTCTCGCTGTTAGGACATTCTGTCAGGGCTGTTGAAGTTGTTCCACGGTGGACATTTCGTTATCTAGATCGAAAGCGCCGGCCAACTGAGCCGGAGTGCCTGGGACGGGCGCTCCGTGGAAATGATTGTCATAAGTTACAGACATCCTGGCGACTCGAGCGCGTCTTGTCGTTTTGTCGCCCGCAGATGTCACTAAGGGCACGAGCCAATGGAGAAGAGATCATCGCTCTTCGACAGAAGTATGTTATTTTTAGTCAGAATATACTTTAGCAGCCTCTGATTACTGTGTCATGATCAGCTTCCTGGGATCCTCATGTCAAATTGCCACCCTGAGTGAGAGGAGAGCCCTTCATATTCCAAATCTCATCGACTATTACTCACTTCGCTGAACGACGTCAGCTCTCATATTCTATGAGCATACAATCACCTTCCCTCAAGAAGTGCGGCTATTCTGGGGTCGCCCAATTACTAGTGTCACTGTCCTATTCTTATTGAATCGATACCTGACTTTCGCGTACGGAGTAATCTATGTTTTATCAATATTTCATTGGGATACTCCTGCAGTATGTCACTTCATTTCACTGGATGGATCAACGTCTAACTCACCACGGCCCTAGAGGTCTGTCTTGTTGTGGGTGGCAGTATGTCACTGTCTAATGCTTCAAGTTTTTCAGCTGCGAGGTCGTGGTCTTGTTTTATGACACTCTACAAATACTTTTGTATACCGTGTCGGCAGGTGAGATTTAATTCAAAGCTTGTTACTCTAGTGCTGAACCTATCATCATTTTGCCAGTATTCTCTGCTCTCCGCGTATATGCTGTCAGTGGTCATACTTGTTGGCTTGCCTTGATCACGTTGGCATTTGGATTTGTTCCCATCGTCACGAATATCGTTGGTCCATTGTCCTTGCACCCACATTGGTTGCATACTGATAAGTGCCGGTCCTTAGTATGGATTTCTCAATACGTCATCTGCCTTTGTCATCCACTATGGGAATTTACCATTTTGCAATAATCAGAGCCATCTCGCACCGGCTACTTTGACAAAGTATGAACATCCACCTTCAAGTCCCACTGCTGAATAGGAATCTTCATCACTGCCTGTGCAGATGTATTGTTCCGAGTCCGTATGTAAGAGTCATATCTTGCCTCATCTAGAGATCTTCCCGCAGTGACCGTCGCGACCCGTGTTTGCGCCATTGTATCCGAAGTCATGGCCCTTCTCGTTACGTGGCGCAGTACTTACAGGATCAAGATGAATGCTTACAGAGCAAACATCAGGGCTCCACTCGTGACGCTTCTGTTACGTGATGGTAAGTTGAGCTGCGTTGTTCTAAATCCTCGACAATTTAGCAGATGTTGATCCATTTGCCTAGGTACACTGTACTTTATGTGCGTTGGGTTTCCAATCCCATCTACAAACGGCACTATCCTGACTATAAAGTGGAAGCGTGTTGCTCATCCTGAACATCGTTCAAATGACAGTTCGTAGCGTCGTGAGTACTATTTCTTATCTTATCAAAAGGTCTCGTGCTGAAGTGTGTCCATAAGAGATTTGAATACAGCTCGTTCCTCATTGCTCCGTCGGTTATCTACTCTGTCCTTGAACATATATCATGTGTTAATATATTGTCTATTGTCAGGGCATGCGCCATCGCCATATCTCGGTTCCTTATGAATCTGCGACAGATATATTATGGATCTGACAACATGACTACTGGACTTCGCACGAGCCAGTCACAGCCATATTCATCCGAAAGGCGTGGCCTCAAATTTGCATCGTTAGCTTCTAGTTTTATTGGAAATATGGGTGCTCCTCTCCGCCATGAGCTATACACATTCTCCGATGCGGATGAGCGACCTGATTCTCCTCCCCTCTCCGAGACGAGTTACGAAAGGAGTCGTTCAGAGGGTCGAGATGAATCAAGCGAGGACGTCGTTAAGGATTTAGACGATATTGAGGCTCCCCGGGTGTCGAGAGATCCTTTCGCAGCAGATCTGGTTCCCGTTGGCAATGTAATTGAGCTCACGTACATTTAAGGTGAATTGTACTCTTCTACCTAGGGAGCTATTGTCAAAGGGGTTTACCGCAGGTTTTTCAGGCACACTTGTCCCGACGTATGGGCAGTATGACAACGTTGGTGATGATTCGTACCAGCAGCAACCGGGTATTGTACTCCAAATATCAGCTGTATGTCTGTCGCTGTTGTCTCGTATTCATTCAGCAAGGAACTTTGTCCTTCGAAACGGCTGAATCACGTACATCTTTGCATCGTCAACGAAGCCATCCTAGTTGAACATCGCCACTTCTGAGGCCCTTCGACCAAAGTTGACGATAACAATGACTACTCTTCTCTAGTTCACAATCTGTTGACCAGTGATCGGGGTCATGCAATCTCCTATAGGCGAACAGCAAGGGCAAGAAGTCCCGTGAAGATAGCTTATACTTTATGAACCCAGATCATGTCCGATGTTAATAGGTTCCTTATCCGCTGGAGACTTCTACGGCTGACGAACCTGCTGAACGACAGACATAGTTTAACCACATTCGTCATCATATCCCTAGCTATGGCTTCATGCTGGCATATTCCTCCTTCCACTTGAAAGTCACGAGCTCCCCAGCAAGACGCTTATTGAAGCTGGACGAGTCATAAACTCAATCGGAAACGGCTTTTTTCTCACCTTTTCAATACCTACAAGAAGTGTCAATGTTCATTTTGACCGAAGTGGAACACACTCTTGATGCATCTTCGATCGGGTTCTCTGAGCTCGCTGCTCACATTCGCTTTCTACAACTAAGCTGAAGACTCACCGCTCTTTTTGCAAATATGACGAACAGGGTGTTGCGTGGAGGGCTGTAAGGAAAGATGCAACGCCCGGTACGATCGCAATCCAGAGAAACGACAACTTCCAGAGATATACTCCACTGCCACAGCGGGGCTTACAGTCGAGATGATACCCCAGTTTTATGGCGATTTCACGATTGTCGGATTCACCCTCACTCGCATTATCTCTCCTTTTCCTGCTTCGTATGTTGGCGAAGGTTACCTCGTGATGCTCCTTGACGACTAGATCATCAAAGTCACCCGTCGTCCTCGTTGGCCAGCGCGCCTAGCGGGCACAACTGTCACAGTCGGGAGATACCTCTTCCTGAAGCTCTTGGTCTCGCCCTTGCACCAATTTGCAGAGTACATCACGACGTAGGTGCAGACCTCGAATTGAAGACGATGACCAGATCACCCGCAGATGAAGAGGGCGCGTCTCTGTGCCAAGCAAAGTCAAACAAACGCGTCGCGTTCTCACATCACATGATACATTGCGAAGGCCGGCGAGGGCCCCTAACCCCAACGTTTCATTTGAACTCTATGCTGGTTTGCTTTGTGAGCTGTCTTCGTAGGAAAAATCCATCCTAGACAATGCAAACGAGTCGGAACGTTGTAAGAAAAGTCCCGACGGTCTATCATTTCCACAACGTTCAAGGTGATGGGACGAATGGTAACTATGCTTTGCAGCGCGAAGGAAGTACTGTTCTTACCGTTGTGCATCATCATGCATATCGGTCTCAGTCGGGGAGATTTCTACCAGTAATAATGCACTGACCTTGAAGTACTCTCTGTCTATTGTTGCTTAGAAAGAGAACACGACGCAGATATCACAAAGGACGAGATGGCGTAGGGATACAGCGTAGAGATGCCGTGTGCGTTTACTACCACCAAGCGTCAAAGCTTGGCTTGGAGCTTATGTGACTCCTCGTAACGATCTTGCAGGAGCCGCCGGAGTGTCTTACCAGTGGGTGATTTTGGTATCTAGGCCGGACACTCTCGTCAGTGCGCCGAAACCCAGGGCCCGTGCAGAAGCACAACTCACTTCGTCCACCGCCTCGATACCGCCCCTCAGCCACTTATACTTGCTCAAGTTCTTCCTTGCCCATGCCTCCAGCTCCTCGAAGACGGCCTGATTGCCGCGCCTCCTGCCCTCCTCGCTCAATACAATCCATGCACGCGGAACCTTCTCGTCGGATGTCCGTCCGCCGGAGACGCCCCCTACACAAACGTCCACTATAGACTTGGCCGGATGGGACAAGAGGAGGTCCTCGATCTCCGTCGGCGACACTTGCACGCCGGAGACTTTTAGCGTGTCCTAGACGAGCAGCGTGAAAACCCTCTTTTCCTCTCCGTAGACGAGATCATACCTTCTTCCTGTCCAGAAAGCTTGGTGAGGAGTGAGGTGATCCGTGAACATCGATGCGGAAGACGGGTATAGAGCTCGCTGCTCACTAGAACATGCCCTTCTCGTCGACCCTGAACTGATCGCCCGTCCGCAACCAACCCCCGTCCACGAACACCTCCTTCGTTGCCTTCTCGTTCCCCCAATACCCAGCAGCGACGTTGCCACCGCGGACCCACAACTCTCCGGGCTCGTTCACGTCTGCCTCCGAGCCGTCGTCCCGCACTATGCGGGCTTCCATACCGGGCAGAAGAAGACCCACGGAGCCGAGGACGGGCGATAGTCGTCCGCCGAACATGAACGGCGAGGGTTGCCGGGTAGCAGTGATTGTCTACGGGTATTAAACGGAGGCGAGGGTCAACCCAGAAATCAACGACTCACTACTTCGGACATGCCATATCCTGCAAAGCGGGGCAGTCAGACTGTGGAATTGGGAGGAGGCTAGATGGTGTTGCCTACCCTCCGTGACCTCAATGGCACTCTTGACGGCACGTTTGAAGCCCTCCACCAGCTGAGGTGGTAAGTATGCAGCGCCGCACGAGATGGACGTGACTGAAGCGAAATCGGCCGGCCGAATCTTTTTGCTGTTGACTAGCTGGTGAATGGCAGAGGGAATCATGTAGAGCAGGTTGACGCGGAACCTAACAAGGCGTCCACAGCTGTGTAAGAGGGACTGGGCTATAAAAATGGCTGAATAATGCATACCTTGGAATCGCCTTGAGGACGAGGTCCATGTTCCATTTTGGGACAATGATAAGAGTGTAGGGAAGCAGGAACCCACGGAAGCAGATCATGTGCAACCCATAGGAGTGGTACATGGGCAGGAAACCTAGAGCAACCGGTATGGTGTCCTATGTCTATGGTTAGTGCTCGAGCAAATATTAGGAATTCAAAAATGCCTACGGGAGGGGGTCGTTCATCTGCTGCACCGACAATGCTGTTCTGAAGGAGTGAAAAGCATACATTGCCGTGTGTTATCATCACAGCTGAGGGTGGAGCCATAAATCGACGCATATGCTGCTACAAAAGGGTCCTTACCTTTGGGCAATCCGGTCGTGCCGCTGGAGAATACCAGATATGCTAGTGTGTCTCTTTTCGCAGGTTTGACCGAAACTCTCGGAGAGCGACGTTTTCTGGTATCGTCAATCAATTCCCCCAAGCCCTTTTTGCCATTTACACGGCCGCCCATAATGTATATGCAGTCCCTTGTC
Organism: Taiwanofungus camphoratus; assembly: GCA_003999685.1. Taxonomy (NCBI): domain Eukaryota; kingdom Fungi; phylum Basidiomycota; class Agaricomycetes; order Polyporales; family Taiwanofungaceae; genus Taiwanofungus; species Taiwanofungus camphoratus. The sequence continues at coordinate 1,749,571 of CP021226.1, forward strand.
AAACCCACCTCCCGTGCGGCCTGCAAGGCGCCTGGGAGGAGCGCTGGCTGGACGAATATTCGGGTAATTTTGGACGTGCGGAAAGCATGCGCAAGCTCGAATGGTGTAGCAAAGGCTGAAATCAAGGCGAACGGCGTTGTGATATAGAGCAGAGAGTGGACCAAGACAATATAATCCTGAATGTCCGTCGGAAATATTAGCTATCGGAAAGGCGCAACGCTCACCAGACAATTGTGGCTCAAGATGCCGACAATCTCATTTTTTGCACCTAGTCCAAGTCCGCCCGCAGATAATGGCAAGCTGAGCGCCGTGGCGCCATCGCGCACTCGGTCCAGGAATTCATTCCGCGAACGCCTGGAGCCAGTTATCGCGTCAATGTGAAGAGTATAGTCTGTCTTTGGAGCGCGTTCGGGCTGGTTGAACAATAGATCGAACACGTTCTGGTCTGGCTGAGGCGGCACAGGGGGAAACGGGGACTTGACTAGCATGCTGGCACTGTCAAGCCAGAACCCAAAGACTCCAGCGTGCAGGATGTGAAGCGAACAGGGATCTTAAAAGACAGTAGTAGCACCCTGTGGTCACCGGGTGTACGCAGGAAATTATGATTGTCCGGGTAAAGCTGCACGACTTGGTGCCCGTAACCGGTAGAACTCGCAAACACCGGGCATGTGTTCCGGGCGAAGAGAGGGTATTTGAGGACGCATGAGGCGACCGTGAGCTGCGATTGTATAACCGACTACCAACCGAGGTATACGCTGCAGGCACAACGGCCAGACACCGCAGCAGAATACACTCCGAAAAGGGCGGAAGCGTATCACTCGCTATCACATGCAGTGCGATCTCGGCGCGCACAGTAAGTACCTGATCTATGTACGTCCAGTACGTGGATTTGAGAAAGAGAGTAGGATAATACTTTGTTATTAAGGATGGGTTGCGGCAGAGCCGCCAATACAAACGATAAGTGATATTAGCATATGTGGGCAAAAACCAGAGGTTTTTTGACCCGAAACAAGAGCCCGAACCTAGCAAAGGGAGAAAGACTAACGTGAGCTGTGAGGGCGGGTGGGCCTCAGCAACTCTAGCCCCAGGTAGGTCGCGGGAGAGATGCGTCGAGTCGGAGAAAAGGAAACCGAATGTAACCGATGAAGATGCAAGTTGCTGACCAAAGGGAGAGGCGGGTGGGTGAAATTCAAAGCGACACTGTCGACTGAGAACTGTGTCGTCGAGCAGTGTTTTTGCAGTGTGCGACGCTGGATAAGAGAGAGCGCGTCGCACTGCCTAATCCGTACGTAGACTATATTCTATGGTCGCGCTCGTGCCTCGCGCTCGCTTAGAAGCCGATCTATGTACGTCCAGTACGTGGATTTGAGAAAGAGAGTAGGATAATACTTTGTTATTAAGGATGGGTTGCGGCAGAGCCGCCAATACAAACGATAAGTGATATTAGCATATGTGGGCAAAAACCAGAGGTTTTTTGACCCGAAACAAGAGCCCGAACCTAGCAAAGGGAGAAAGACTAACGTGAGCTGTGATTCCCATGAATTAGGAGTCTCGCGACGCGTCGAAGCGAAGGTTAGATACCCCTGTGTTAGGAGCGGGAAAACGTACCTCGGTCTATTATCGAGCAGGTGGCATGGTGTACCGCGTGAAGGGTTCCAGGATGGGGGTGCCTTGCAGATATGGTGCCATGACCACTGCATGCTGCCGGAGATAAAGTGTGAAACTGTCTCCGCTCCAGCGGCCGAGAGATTTGACAACATCAAATGGTACTCCCCGAAGTAGATACTCCAGCGTAGCTCCAATCCGTATGCCGTGCCCTTTGAGCGACTCGACTCCAAGCGCGCTCGCTGCAATGTTGAGCCGTTTCAGAAAAACCGATCGTGTAAGTGGCTCCATGCCTTGTCGATGTCGTCGTGCGAAAAGCGGCCCATCCCTTGGTGGTTTGTTGACGGCGAGGTGGTTTGCGAGTGCTGCTGCGGGATCCGCAAGTCCCATTTGGGTGGCCCAATAGACATCTTCCCCTTCCACTGCGGCGACTTTGGTGCGTGGGATATGGAAGACTGTGACGTCCAAGCCATGACGGTCTTGCCTGGTCGAGATATCACTGGGTGTGACGTGCGTCTGGTGGTCGAAAGCTTTGGAATTTGTTAGTGTGAATTCACCTAGTCTTGCCATGCTAAAGAACGTCGTTGTCAGGCATGCGAAAACTGCTGCGTCCAGTGGTAATGTGATATCGAGTTTTGACCGAAGCTGGGTGATGAAGTCAATGGTGAAGGGGTGACGCTTCGGTCTTCTGGAGGTGGGTGGAGCAAGTTTGGTAGCGCCATCGAGCGCTGCATTCATTTCGGCATGGTTCATCTCCCAAGGCTGGCCATGCAGGGTATGCCATGCTTTGATTGCATAGAAATAGTTGGCTAACGACTTGCCTGAATATGCTCCTGCACAACTTGCGATGAATGCTAACATAAGAACATTGCCAGCCGGGCAACGCTGCGACTCTGGAATGTTGCGAGTATCACAGAAGACGTGAAATACCAGAAGACCTGCCCCATACGTCTCCCGAGTGCCTTGTGCCCATGACACTGTAATGACTGCTAGCACCCGGTCAAGGTCAGCATCTGTTATGGTGATTGGCTTCCCTTGCTGATCTTTGGGTGTGCGCGATGTCAATGGTCGCCAGAGTCGTAGCCGATCTCGTGCAAGGCAGTGGGGACGCAAGTTTGATGGTATGGGAGTCAACCCTACTCGATATGGTTTTGGTGTGTTATATGCAGATGTCGATGATGGAAGGGGAGCCGAGAAACGCTGAGTACCATCAATGGTCGTCATCCTGGAGACTGCTGTAGATGCACTTGTCACGGAAGTCGTCCGTGTCAAATTGTTCACGGGCACGAGTATCTGCGACAGCGTTCGCAATTGACTTTGCGATCGCTTTTGGATAACGTCCCTCTCGGAGGCATCGTAGCTCTGTAGCTGTGTAGGGTTCTTCAGCATCGATAATAAAGCGTCCGAGTTCTGATGGAAGCTCGAGTGGTGGGAGGAGGAGGGACTTGGATGAGTAGACACCCCGAGATGGGGCATCTGCTGGATTGTGCTTGCTGGGTATGTAGGCTGTGTGTATGCACTCGGGATTGTTGCCTTCGGTGAGGTACTGATGAATTCTTTTGAAAACGGCATTGATGGCTTTGCTGCGACTTCGGCTGTTTCGCCATCCATCAACAACGCCCTGGTTGTCCCCGTATATCCTGTAATGGCTCGTAAAGCCGCGAGTCCTGGTGAGGGTGCGTACTGCAAGTTCAAATCCGACTGCCTCTGCCCATCCAATATCTCTGCGTCCATCCAATGTTTGCCATCCTGGGATAAGCCGCCAAGCTCGCCACCAGCCATTGATGATGACGCCAATGCCAATGCCTGAACTGGCATCTGAGAATGCTCCGATATCGACGACCTCGATGTTGCTGTCTGGTATGGACCGTATGGGTCCTGGAGCAGCCTGGCTGAGGATGGCAGCCCACCATTCCAGATCTGCGGTGACACCTTTGGCAGGTGCGTATGGCATGAAAGGGCGATCAGAGCAGATTCCGAGCATGGTCTCCAGTCCAGTGAGATACGCACGTCCTCTGGGAACAACCAGGCAGGCATGTAACAACTTGCCGTAGAGCCTTTGTACCTCGAGAAGGGTATGCCTGCTTTGATGTTGCCAATCACGGATCGCTTGTTGGTATTTCGCCGTCTTCGTTGCTGCGAGACTGACTGTCGCTTGCGTAAGGTTCCATACCAGGCCAATGAATGTTGCCGTAAATGCGAAGGCAATGTCCTTGCTGCGCTCCCATGGAATGCCAAGGTCACTTGAAAGGGCGTCAATGTCAGTGAAGTTGTAGGTGTACTTGGCCTCATCCTGGCTTCGTGGTGAAGATGATGATAGGTCTTTGCATGCGAAAGTGTAGTCTTCATCAGACTCCCTACTGACATTGTTGGCTGAGGATTTTGTGCCATACCAGATGCGTCCTCCATTATGATGGCGTTCTCGTGTGGCTGGATTTTGATGTAAGTCGCTGCGATGACTGTTGTATTGCTGAAGCTCCTGTCGAAGAATTCGAACAAAGAGGTGATCATCCACCCATTTCGATAGCGGCAGTATCCCTTGTGATCTAAAAATATCATTTTCGGCATCTGCAACATAGCCATATACTCCTGATGATGGTGTGCTCCCGAAGGATACACAAGTGTCCACTCGAAACTCGTTGTCTCCTGTACATACCACTGATCCTGGCCACTGTGAGTAGTGAAGTGGAATGGTGCGATAGGCTTCTGCCACATCTCGTGTGGCTGCTTGTGAACCTGGGGGTAGTCCTCGAATAAGTTGCGCAATGATGGTGAAGGTCCCCCATGTGCTCGGAAAGTCATCGGAATTAATGGTGGAATTGATAGAGGGGTTTGGAAATTGAACGGATGGACGACGAGGAAAGGAGAAATTCTGAACAATCCGATACTTGCCTGGCTTTCCTGGCTTTGGAATGATAGAGAACGGTGATGTCTGAAAAGGCCCAATAAGCTGCTCAAGTGCATCCTTTGAGAATGGACCAATGTATCGGCCTTTTCTTGTCTCCGTGGCAACAATATTTTCAAATTCATGCGAGAAATCAAGTACAGAATCTGTGTTAGATGGAGTTTGTGTATGCGATATATCAGGTATGTTGATGATGAAGCCGTTTCGCAAGCCTGCCAGTAGAAGATCATATTTCGGAAGAAGTCCCGCGCTCTGTAAGTAAATCTTCCAATGATCTCTTTTATACGGTGTGATAGGTTGATGCTTTCTCTGCTCGAGGACACTGCTGAGCTCCGTGAGTGTTCTGTCCACACCCTGAGCATAAATGACGTTCGTCGTGGTTCCTGCTTGTGCATCCTTCGGGGCGTTGCCAATTGAAGCATAGGGCTCGGCCGTCTCGCAGCGAGAGAACTTTGTTGATTCGCTGCGCCAGAGATGAGTGTGTTTTGTCCCATATGCTTGTGTCGCAGCATTCCATGACACGGTGTTGATGACGTCCAAGACAGATGGCACAAGCAGAGAGGACACGTCCACTTGTGCCGGCTTGAAAATTCTGTTTTCGAGATGGATAAGGTTGTGCCGCAGTTCTCACATTGGCATGCTGATGGCTATCTGATGGCACTCGACCAATGTTCGAGCTGCTTTGGGCATGACTCAAGTGTCTTGGCAAGGATATCACCATATTCGGATTTTGCATACTGCGCTGTTCAGCTCGGCTTTGCGATGGCACATGATGGCACATTGATTGATGGCGTATGATGGCAGATGGCATATGATGGCAGATGGCATTTGATGGCAGATGGAATAGGATGAAAAAAAGGGAGATAAATCCCGACATTGAAAGAAGGTGGGGGGGGGGGGGGTAATGTGAGTATAAATTTCTAAGGCATATGAATATTATGGACATACAAATCTCTCTGATTGTCTTTTTGTCGTCGGTCTTCCCAGTAAACTCGTGCCCTGGTTTTTTCTAAGATCTCTTCACTGATTCGTGATAGATTCCATGCACCCTGTGCTGAGGGGATGGCCATATGCCACAGTTTCCGCTGCTCCGCTTGATAGAGCAGTAGCGTCTTCTGATCCAATGGATCTCTCGATGACCGCATTGGATGAATCTGAAGATTTCCCCAGAACGTTGCGACCATGAGGACTCGCTCCGCAAGCCATCCAGCTTGTTCCATGGCAAGGATCATTCTCGGAACTGCCTGGCAGAAATCTTCCCACACCAGATCCTTGTCATCGATAACACCATGCGCATCTCTGGTTGCGGCAGCAGGTACCCACGCCGTTGTTCCATTTGCATTTTGTTGGAGAACCATTGCTTCATCATCAATTGTGCCAGTGACATTGATTGCCTCGTCAAGCCCCTTGTTAGTGTAATAGTACATCTCCACATACAGACCTTTTTCCATCTTCCTGACTGCATAAGTTGCCGGAAGAACTGGTGTGATGATTGGTGCATCTCGGTCTGGAATAGGAATGTATTTCCCTTTGTTCTTCTTTAGTTCTTCCTTCCGTGTGGCTTCTTCTTCGATCTTTGCAGCTTCACGCCGATGTGTCTCGGCTTCCTCTGCTAGATGAATGTGGTTTTCTAGTATTGCTGCCTGTTCATCTAGCTGGTTTTGCCACTGTTGTCTATCCACCTGATTGGCTTCATGCCATATGTTTATCAGCAGCTGGATTGCTTGAGCCTCAGTAGTGTTGGCATTGATACATGATGCCCGAGTAGCTGCATATCTCGGAGATGCATAGTCTGGACATTGGGCCTCGGATGGATCCGATAGTAGTCTCTGCATTGCTCTGACGTGTTACTGCCTAGGATACTAGTCTCAAGGTACTCTATATCAATTATGAAATTCAAAGCGACACTGTCGACTGAGAACTGTGTCGTCGAGCAGTGTTTTTGCAGTGTGCGACGCTGGATAAGAGAGAGCGCGTCGCACTGCCTAATCCGTACGTAGACTATATTCTATGGTCGCGCTCGTGCCTCGCGCTCGCTTAGAAGCCGACATGTCGACTTCGCTACACGGCAAGTAATAACATCAGTCGTAATCAACCACTAAATCATTTGCACCAACAGTACATAGTGTATGTATGAATAACCTGGACTTGCGATTACATTAGAAAGCGACACTAGATCAAGCAACAACAAATACTAAATCTCGTACAACAGTCGACGAAAGGACAGACGGTATATATCACCAACGCTCCTCACATGCCAAAACACAGATGCACAACCGCGTCTACTTTTCCCGACTGTACTCCTCGTTCCCAAAGTCCGTCTCGGTATCTATCGTGATTTTGACGCCCTCGTCGCGCGTGTCCGCATCCACACTGGGCACCGGCTCGATCGGGTACATGCCCTCCTTCACCTCCTGCACGCTGCTCTTGCCATCCTCGCCCGCCCAGTCGCGGTCCTTGCGCTCCGCATCGAGCGAAACCGTGACATTGTACGTCGCGGGCGGCTGTGTCTGGTTGATCGTGATCACCGGATTCGTCGTCACGCCCGCGGCGCCCCGGGAGATGACGTGCGTGGTGCCCGCTGCAGTGCGGGACCCTTGCGAAGCTTTGGTCCCGGCGTAGCGCCCGCCGTTGGCCAGACCGCCGCGCACGGAGAGGATGATGCGGAGTGTCATCGATGCTGTTAGCACCGCAGCCATGCTGTGGAGCACAGATGAACAGACAAGACCATGCCTTACAGCGCTCTACGCACCTGGTCACGATGGTGCGGATGGGGTCTTCCGGACCGGTCGGCGTAATGATGAACCAGAAGAACATGTTCACCATGTTCACGAGCCATATAGCCTGCAATATGTCAGTGCGAGGCATGGCCGCTGGCTTGAGCATAACGTACGCCGTACAGGTTGAGGCCATCGCGAAGCATGAGTTTCCAGAGACTTACGGCCTTCACCTTGTAAGATCTGTAGGCGCGTTGCACAGCCAAGTAGAACTAGTCCAGTGGAAAATAGTCGATGAGCGCCAGCTATCATGCAATCGTGCAAGCACCTACTGTGGCAGTGTAAAGCAGAGTCGCAGATAACCAATAGATGCCGACCCATTTGTGCTTGGGCTCAGCAATACAGCCCTGTCCCTCTTCCAGAGGTGTAGCTGGAAGATGCAGTAGTTCTCAGACTCATGCACACTGTTATTTGACATGGACACTTACAGCGATAAAAGCCACAGCAAATTGCAGTGACGACGATCTGTACAGCGAGAAGGCTACCTAGACCATAGAGAACAGACCTGCTCTTCTCGTAGATGGCGTGAATGCGGTAGACGTGGACGAATGAGCAGATTGCAAGGAGGATGGCCGTGCATATCGGCTCGAAAAGGTAGAATTTGCGGCAGCGCTGGATACGGAATCAGATGCAAATCGTGCACGTGAAGCACGATGTTACTCACATCCTGCGACCATGCTGTGTCAAAGAAGGCGACGCCTGTGCACCACAATAAGCAATGTCGACGAGCGCGCCGAAGCAGACAACGCACCGACGATAGTGAACTCGGCGGGCATGTAGACCCGCAAGAAGTAGAAGATGATCTTGAGTAGTGGCCATCCCTTGGTCCGCAGGAGGCGCCATGTCCGCGGGGTGAGGACGAGTGTATCCCAAGCTGCGACGGTAAGCGTGCAGACGAAAAGGTACTTCTGTGCGGAAAGATGGGGAGGGAGGTCTAGCGAAGGGGGGAGCTGGATAGGCCCGTCGGTCGAGTTTCCTGCTGTCGAGTTTGTTGCCGACGAGTTCGTTGAGTTGGACATGGTCGTCGCGGCCTGGGGGAGGGGGTTCCGAGGAGGTGAGGAGCGGGATAAGGAGGGGTATATACTGTAGAAGGTTAGGCAGGTACAGAGCGGCTAGTACATAGCAGTGCTGCCATAGACGCCGGGACCTGAATGATGATCATCACAGCTGATATCGCCTTCCAGAAACGCTGCACATATGCACCCGCACCGCCCACTCTGTGCTATCGTGTCTGCTTCACGCGTTGGGTTTGCAGACGATAGACTTGATCAAATTCTCCGAGAGCGCACCTCGACGTGGAGGTCGCGGAGAAGGAGCAGCAACCCAACAGTGCACCAGCCGCGACTTGGATGCGGCGCGGACGCACACTGACAAAGTTCAAACCTTACACGCTACCATCTGTCATGATACCGTGCCCAGCGCTCATTATGGTCGCTCCTCTGCCTCGCACGGGCACAGCCCTCAGGCCACAGTCTTCCCTTCTCCTGCTCACTCTGGTGCATCTCGTGCCCATGGCTGTACATGCTCACGGAGTCGGACAGCCGCGGCGCTGCTCATCCTCGGTTGACCCCCAAGATGTGTGCAAGATGGGAACACCGGAACTTTGTAGGTGTCCCGCCGAAGGTGGTCGCTATGAGCGTGACTACTATGCAGCGATGAGATGTTCGTCGTAGCGGCAAACTTGTCTCGAGACTGCTCGATCAGGACACGCGTACCAATCGTCTCGGACTCTGATTCAGATCGTCAATGTCCTGAACTACTAGCTTCGACTCCCATAGACTCCGATACGTCTGCGAGTCTAGATGTCGATGTTGACACTGGCTTGATCATCTGCTGAGTACTTGCTTCCATAAAATAGAATGACATTTGGCAGGTATAGCCACATCCCAGACCATCCAACCTGCTGTTTGTCGATGGATTGCAACCACTGCGTGATTTTCAGACACGGGTCAGGTCCGGGTCACTGGTACGGTGATACCTGCCTAAGCATTGCATCAAGTACTGGCATGGTGTCAGAATAGAGGTGGAGACAACCAGTTCGACCACAGCAGAACCAGGAAACCATCACCACACGAGATGTATATTTTCTAAAAGCACTGGCTGCAACAAATGGAAGAACCTTGAGAAAGAGGTGCGTGCTCATGCCTATCGGTGTTTTCCACTAATTCAACAAATTGACATCAAAGCTGGATTGGCTTGTATATTCATTCTTCTGTGACACATCCCATCTTGGCCCCTTCATTTACAAAGCGACCACTTTTTCTACCTCGTGTGAGAAGCACTGTTTCAACAGAATACGTATAAGCCACAAGCCAGCGTTTATCGGCGGTCTCATGTGAGCTCTGGCTCTGGTTCTAAACCATTCTTTTTTGATGATTGCGGTGTATCACATCAAAGATAGTTATCCTAATCCCAATGGGACTGCACCGTAACGCTATAGCTGTCTTGGTAGTGAACGCAATAATCAGACTCGACTTGGCACCACTTCTCGTGATGGGAAGAGACAATGGGACCTCCATAGACCCCTGATATCCAGTACGTAGCAATCACACACCACATCACTGTTGACGGTTTCAAGTCTGACAGTACGTGCTTCCCAATGTCAAAGTGCGCTTCAACTCAGACCATCCTCATGTAAGGTACTGAAGAGACTCGAGAACGGTCTTTGTGTGCACGAAATCGACTCCCGTTAAAGTATAAGCAGAAGACTGCACAGATAACATAGGTAATTCTTATATGCTCATTGTAGCACAACTATAGCCCCGGGCTATGAGCATGGAAGCCAGTATCAGGGCCTCCAGAGACCTGGAAATCGTGATTCCTGATTTTGCGTCTACCCAGCTGAAATTAAGCACGCCGCCATCTCGAATGACTCTTGGGTCACTTCCTTCGTCACTTTGATGCACGCGTGAGATTTGTATGTCTGTTCTAGGCCCCCCGACCCATCGCATGCTTATCCTTAAACAGCCAGTGCAATTCAGCGGTATCAAACAGCTGATAATTGCGTACAGGGAGAAGAACCTGTGTAGATTCCGCATCCTAGTCATATTGGTCCGAAAACTCGGCTCAGCGCCAGGACACGATTTCATACATTCCGCTCTACTGCGCTGGCGAACACTCATTCTGCGAGACGGCCATAAGAAGAGTCTGACGGGAGAAAGCAGTTACTTACAGGGCAAGCAAAGAGATGAAGGACACTAGTGACATCAACAGTCGCGTGAATACTGTTATCTCACAGCGTATTCATACTACTTCTTTTTTGTTCTTGGGAAGAGCGTCCAGAAGTCAACTCACTCCCGCAATCAGCCCCAGTTGCATAAAGCCACAGCATCATTCAATACATGGCGATCCATCCTGTCACAAAATACCTAGCACTTACGCAGTAAATATGCCTCGCTGCATAATGTAAGACGTGAGCTTAGAAAGAAGGACGCTGGTCCCGTTTTCCCGAACTATCAGCTGACAATCATACTGCGGGGACTAGTGCCTGCGAATTGAAACCAGTCTGGTGCACATGCAATACGTAACACAATAGGGCTGGGGTATGGGCTTCTCCGACAAAGGCGCTGGCAGTTGTTACTGGAATCTACCAAAGTCAGATGTAGGACCGGGTCCCTTGTCTTGTTGCCACACCACATGAAGTGATCGGTGACGGGTGAAAGTTGGATAATCACTGCGATCATCGTTAGTGGGGCATTGTACCAATTCTCTCCAAACACTGGTGATAGCCAAGATGAGCTAGTTTACCGGTTGTGGAGCAGACTAACACAAATCTCCAGATAGTATGGATGAAAAAGCTGTGCCGGAAAGGAAGAAGGGCAGTGTCAGTCAGCGGTGGACATCTGATGCGAGGTTTGCAAAGTAAGTACCTTTGCATGAGCAAGTAGGAAACCATTTGGTGTGTGTGTGTGAACGGGTGTCTATATCTCAGGAGCAGCGGAATGACCGCAATGGAAAATTCAGCCTGGTTTTGAAACATTCAGTCAGTGATTGGCAAAGGATTGCTCAATACATTCACAATGAACGAGCTGTCACGAGATGTCACGAATGATAAGACATGCTAGTGCAGAAGTTCGTTCGTCTCAGGAGCTGGTAAATTGAAACTAGGTCGGTGTGTTGCACAAGTATACGCCAGAGTATCTGCTTCGCTTGGTCACCAAGAGTATACCGTTCATGATGTCCCTCTACCTAGGCTTGTTCTCACGAACTTGAGGATCCTCTTCCGAACACGCGTAACGTGAAGAGCACGGTCCGAATGGTCGACATCAAAAAGCAGCAGGCAATTTAACATAACAAACATTATCATCTTGTTGCTGTACATAGGGTCGAGTAGCAGACGTTCGCCTTCGAAGCACCGTCTGAACCTTTAGACACGAATCTTGACAAGTGGTGATGACGGCCTATGTAGATCGGAAACCCTTCGGTACAAGATAGGTCGCATAGATTACGGGGGTGATTAGTATGAGAATGATTTGAGTAGGTAAGCTGTCAGTGGCCTTCGGATTATGAGTATGCAAGAATGAAGAATTCCCGAACCCACGTGTATGCTACAGAAACATTCGTAAGTGAAATCAGGGAAAGTCAAGTCCTTGTCTTTGAGCAGACTCTGCAAGCAGGCGGCGAACATCTGGAATATGGTCAGGATTGCTCTTCCATATGCCATCGGGACCACGGTCTCCCCAGTGGAATGTATGAAACGTATCAACTTCATGACCCTCCGACCACATCTGTCGCACGAATGTTGCATTAAAGGGAGGTTGCCATATCCACCACTTTGTCCAGATACCAAGAAATGAGCCACAAGACATGATGGAACCATGACCACTTACATGATCGACGAACAAGATTGGCTCGTCGTGTGGGACAACCAAGTGAACGACCGTTGGTGTAGCAATTTCTAGGAAGCAGTCTGTTTCCAAGAAAGTGCCGAGAGTGTCCAAGAAGGCTTGCCGATGTCTTCCTGGAATGTACAATGTGTCGGCAGATCCGCCAATAAGGCGCGTCGTTCCATTGGTGAAAGCGGCCAAACGCTGTTGCATGTGGAATGGTACTTTGTGGAACGCCTGCATGCAAACAGCTAGGCCCACGTGTGGATCACTGGCGAACACATACTTAAGACATGCACGACATTACGAAGATGTATGGGTACGTACCCCCACCTAATATTAGTAAGTCAATCACCTGGTTGCTTCAAATCAATGGGAATACGAGGGCTTACCACCAATCTGGACCCCACCCTCTCCAGGTCGACGTAAGGTCAATTTCAGGATCAGGCGATATATTCGCAGCCGGCGCATGTCTACTTTTGTTGTTATTCGCCTCCGCATCACCCAGGGCCGGGTTAGGAACATATTCTCCAAATGGCGAATGATACCAAAAGTAGTCTTGGTTGAATTGTTGTAGACGAGGAATGTTAAGAAGAGTATCGAAAGGCGCCCATAGATATCCATCATAGCATTCATGCTCCTTCATGACGGTATAGAGCATATGATGAGCCATCTGAAGACCGCCCAGTCAGTCGACAAGTGACTTCAAATAATCGGATCGTTACCCTCCCCGCCATCTTGTAGTGTTTCGAGTCACTCAAATCTTCATCAGATTGGTAGGAATCCACGAAGACGTCGTATGAATGTGCAAAGCCCGCATCTTCTCTGCTGCCCGGTCCAACAAAAATGATCTTATCGCTGTCATGAGTTCAGAGTTTAGTTAATGTGCACACAAACTCACGTTCGGGAAGAATTGCGAGTATACTTCCTTGTAATAGTCGAGGTTCGCATCATACCTAGCGTGACTGAAAAATACAATAAGCAACACATCATCGAACGTATGATATGTCCGTTTTGAAGGCCAGAATGTCAGCGAGGGCAGCGTTCTGCGTCGACATCTTGAGAGCGCAGATCGGAGGATGTCCACGATTGTTGATGGCCTTCCTGGAGACTCTTGCAGGATCTCCTCACGAGAAGCAGTGTGTGCGACATAAAACATAGAACTCAAAAGTAACACGCCACCTAAAACGCGGCGAAAAGGAATAGCCTGCCTCTGTTTGACATGTCACATTTAGCTCGGTTGAAGATAAGCAATATTTGCTAACCTTCCCATGCGATTGTTCGTCGCCGCCGTCAGAGTGGTGCGACAAATAGGTGATAGATGCGACGATAACAAGCCAGCAACCTGCACAAACAATAAACATGTATAGCCCTGTATGGAAGCTGACCAGCAGCGCGAACATGGCGACACTGAACGATGTTACAATTCCTTCGGTAGCAGCGTCCCGATCTGGGTTTGTCAATGACTTTGTGGCGCCGTGCAATTGAATCTAGTCACCTACAGAATGTAACTGCAAGCGCCGTCAGATCTGATGCAGCTTGCAAGAAACAACCGACCAACGCTTCGGGCCTTATCTGATAAGGATGACCCCGAGCTAGGGAGTGAAACCCATTTCCATCGCGTGTGATGAACACGGCAGCATGTATGACAAATCCCGACGCAAAGAGTGCGTTGTGCAGAAGGGTTAAGGAAGCACCGTCGTGTGTAATGTACATCTGGATTATCTGTGAGAATCGCAAATTCGGACGGCGGCTCCCATACCCACATGATCGAGAAGAACAAAGAATAAAGAGCTGGATATGGCTGTACTGATTAATATGGGATGCGACGACTGCGATGGGGGGTTAATTATAAGACCAACCTACTCGGAAGACTAGGTCAGACAGGCTCTTGAATAAAAGGAAAGGAAAACACTCACTTGAATTACAAAGAAGCCACAAAGCTGTTCAAGTTTTCAATGATATATTTCACCACATCATTCTGCCAAGATTCACCTGCAAAAATGCAGCTTGCCAATGCACGATATTGAATGGGCGCGAAAGGAAGATAAGCGACAAAACCATTGTGAAAAGGGTTGCCAAAGACGCGATCAGATAGACAGTGAAGGGGTCTGTGATTTCTTGTGCAATCGCAACCTGAATCCAGTCGGAATATGTGTGAACGACCATTCGCAATCGTGTGCAAATCCACCGAGACCTACATTGTAGTTATAGAGCGCGCACGACGAAGATGCAAGAATAACATATGCGACGGGAGCACCCCTGAGCGTTGAAAACAGCCCAACAGATCTTGAAGAATTATGTTGGCTCACAGGAGCGTGTGACTCCGGCCGTCGATTTAGACTGCCTCCGTTCACCTCATCGCGAAGCTCATCGAAGAAGGCCTGGTCTGCAACCGGATGTTGTCCCCGGAGTTCCGCCCTTCTTCTCCAGATTGTGTATGTAATGCTAAGCGACAACTTGATGAGTTCCACGAAGCACAGCCGAGAGGCGAGGGTCGAAGTCGAATAACGCTCTTGTGCATAAAGACTGGTGCGGAACCATTCATCACACAAGCGCACCGAAGCATAGAGGACCTACAAAGTCATGTATGCACGCTCCAGCGAGTGCCGACCTCAGTAGGACGCCATAACGTACCAAAGGCCACCAATTACTGGATCCCGCGCACAACGAGGCAAGCTGATATCTCACGACTGGGAACCGCAGGGAAAAACGCATACTCCCAGCCGGTGCCAGTATAGAATATGGAATGAATCGACGACAACAGGACTCTAATGGAAGAGTAGACAGCAAGCTGAGGTCTCCAATACTAGCAGGCCTTCAAACCATAGGTGGATACGATCGCACTGACGCATTTCGTGGACGTATAACTCCACGTGCTACACTGATCGTGCTTTTGCTAGCGAAATACGGGAACGACACTATGCTATTCCAACATCCACGATTAGCAATACAAATTCGGTCATTATAAGCAAGGAGATCATCAGTGTACACCATTTGCGCCATTCTCGACAGATACAGCTACAGTGGAGTTCACGCCGTTCGCTTTGAGCGTATGGACATCAACACCTCTCGATTTTTTCCAGATGAACTCCCTCCTACCACGCACACCCTCGCGCAGGCGATTCAATGCGGGCACTGTCTGCTCCCACGAGAGACAGGCATCTAATTATGCAAAGATCACGCCTTCTGCCACACCGATAATCTAGGGATAACGTACCTGTGACTGACTGACCGTATTTTAGACCTGAAGGGCCAGAAGCGGGGATATCCTGACGCCCCTCGACAAGATTAGACTCGATCATGACTCCCATAATCATCGTGGACGTGTCCCCGGATTCCAGTTGCTGCGCCTGTGGGAGTATAAGAGTGTGAGACAAGTGGAGCGCGCAGTTCACTTACAATGTCCTCGGCAACTTCTATCTGCTTTCGGTGC
Source organism: Taiwanofungus camphoratus (assembly GCA_003999685.1). NCBI lineage: Eukaryota > Fungi > Basidiomycota > Agaricomycetes > Polyporales > Taiwanofungaceae > Taiwanofungus > Taiwanofungus camphoratus. Next base: position 1,765,120 of record CP021226.1, read on the forward strand.
TGTTTCGAACTGTTGCCGTGACTGCAGTCAATCTGGAGTGAAGTCGAATTGAAATTCGGTACTGAAAAAGGACAAGTAAGGACCCACCATGATTCTTTGCGGGAAGCCAGCTTTAGCGAGCTTCTGTCCGCAATCACGCACAAATTCAGCAGCATAGTTGGGTCCACTTGAGCCCCCACGGAGAATGACATGAACATCAGGGTTTCCCTTGGTGAGAGTTAGCCAATAAGACACAGGCGATAGTGGAAGCTTCGATTACCTCCGTCTCAACGATACTGCTGAGACCGCCCTTACCCACACTAAGGAAGACATGCGGTCTGCTCGCAGCTCGGCAAGCATCGATGGCGATTCCGACACTCCCATCGGTGGAGTTTTTGAAGCCCGTGGGCATCGACAGCGCCGACGTAAGTTCCCGATGTACCTGCGACTCCGTAGTGCGCGCACCGATGGCGCCCCATGAGACCAAATCTGCAGTGTATTGCGGACTGATTGTATCTAGGAACTCGCAGCCGGCAGGTAGGCCCATCTTCGCAATGTCAAGTAAAAGGGTGCGAGCAAGACGGAGACCCTTGTTGATTTGGAAGGTTCCATTCATGCCAGGGTCGTTGATCAGGCCCTTCCAGCCCACAGTGGTGCGAGGCTTTTCAAAGTAAACACGCATGATAATGTGGAGGTCGTCCTTCGCCTCATCGGCATACGCACGAAGCTTCCGTGCGTATTCTACCGCAGAGTCCACGTTGTGCACTGAACACGGGCTTTGGGGTGGTCAGTGTCAGCTGACCTGAGGAACAATAGTACTGACCCTACAACGACCAATAGTCGGTCATCGTTGGAGTGCAGGATGTTTTCAGTTGCCTTACGACCCTCAAGCACGGTTTGAGCGGCAGCAAGGGTGCTGATACACAAGCAGGCCTCAGTCAGAAACGACAATTTTCAAAATCATAGTAACACACAGAGGTAAATCTTCTTGCAGGATCTGAGGAGGAATCAGAGGCCTGGTTGCTTTGACTCGGCGGTCTTCGAGGCTCGCGAGAACTTCTCGGATTGTAATTGCCATAGTTTCATCCGACACTGGGACGTGAGCGTGAATATATAGATGTCGTATGGAAAACTGGAGGATGCACGTAGAAGGAGCTCATGGACATGGTTTTATACCCACTGGTCAACAAAGGCGATGCCTGTCTTGAGAATCCGAAGATCTACGTGCGAATAATTCGTAGACTTTGACAGAACGTGCGCCTGGAGTGGATAACGCGAAATATACTGCAAAAGGGCTACCCTGAGGTTGAGTTTGGGTTGAGTGACAGAAATTCCGTGAGTGACTCGGAGACGCCATCTCGGGTGAAGTAACGGTCGGCGCTTACAACTTTTCATTGCTTTGCAAACGCACGTGCCCAATTTCTTGTTCACGTCACTTGCAGTTTCCCAAGTCTCGTCAATCATGGACTTCTCACAGCTGAACGCGGCCGAGCAGGCCCATATGTCAAAGGTTATCGAGAAGAAACAGGTCGGTATCCTCCATTTTCTGTAGCAATGCTCAGACCAATTCGTCACATTGTCCCATGTCAGTTGCAAGACTTCTTGCGAATGTATTCAAATCTCGTGGAGCGATGCTTTAACGCATGTTGTAACGACTTCACCAGTAAAGCACTTTCATCAAAAGAGGTGGGTACTCACCTTACTTCCTCTAATGTTTCGAGTTCTTAACGATGCTCTGCCACGTTTTCGTGTTGGCGCATTTGCTATTCACAGGACCAGTGTGTGATGAACTGCACAGACAAATTTCTGAAACACTCCGAGCGAGTTGGTGCTCGCTTTGCGGAACATAACGCTGGTGCGTGTAGCGCGTTAGGCCGCAGTCATCAACGCTGACATTGCACATGGGCCTCATCAGAGGCGATGAATTCAATGAACAAGTAATCTGGTCTTTTTTACTCGGACAATGAAACCCTGTCTACATTTCCGGTATCTTATTTACTTCTATATGTTGCGAGGCTTACTACTTGCCTTGGAACATTCACATTCCACCCTTGAATTCTATGGACCGGAGTGCTATCGTCTCCGATCTACTGGGCTCTACACATAGCGCCCATAGCATCACCAGAATTTTACACGGTTGACTTGACTAGGACATGCAATTACATTGTACTTCATCTCGAAGGTCCGAATAACTACGGATGCAGCGCCAAACACTAACGTAGAAGGAAATGGGAGATAACCGAACTTGGTCTACGCCTGATTGGTTTCTGCATCCTGATTTGTGGGCTCTTGAGGTTCACCTCCAGCTGCAGGTTCGGTGGAAGGTGCAGGGGCTTGACTCTCGGCAATTTGCTTCCCCTCAGCCTCGATCTTCTCAAGCCACCTTGTAACAAATTTGGCGTGCGCGCCATAGTTCACTGTTGTGTCCACGACATCTCTGCGCCGTAGAATGTTCCATCAGACTAATTAGTATCAGAACTCTGGTGTTCGCACACTGCTCATGACACACCGTACAACGCCCTTGGAGTCAATGAAGAAGGTGACTCGTGCGTCCGTGAGACCCATAAGGCCCTTTCCAACGTGGTACGCTTTCCGTGCCTCTCCGTTCACATCGCTCAAAACAGGGTACTGGGACGTGACCCTAATTCAACATCTGATAAGACGTGAACTCTGAGATTCCCTTACCGTCAGCTTCTCTTTCTCCACAAACGCTTTCTGTTTCCCGACCGGATCGCGACTGACGCCCACAATTTGGACCTTAGAACGCTTGTATAACTCCTTTTCTGGTATACAGTGTGAATCGAGAGCTCTCATCAGGAGTTCCATCGATGATATTGGGCACGGATGTACCTGTAAGGTTGTCTCGGAACTGACAAGCTTCCTTCGTGCAACCAAAAGATCCTGCAAAGGGAGTCGACGATCGGTGTTTGATGGGTGTTCAAAGACTCATACCAGACTCGGGGTAGAAGAACAGTGCGATCGGTACACCATTCGCTCCAGGCGTCAATGTATAGGTTTTGCCATTGGCGTTGGGAAGGGAAAGTGACGGCGCAGGTTTACCAAGAAGTGGATGGCTAGGCATAATCGTTATTTACGGCCGTTGAAACTCGAAAGACTGAAGGACAATAGTCAGAATCTGAGTGCTAGTCCTGATTATGAAAAGATGAATTATATATGGACAGAATGACTATATATTGTAAATAATTCTCCGCTTGCAGGACTACGTATGCAGAGCCTCGGCGTTGTCTGGACTGATGTCCACCTGACATGCTGCAGACTAGATGGAAACTAAAGGTCCCTTCTGGGAGCCATGTCGCCGTCATAACGAACACCTGTACTTAGTTGAAGTTACCAGGTGACCACACATTTCATGTATCTAGAGCATCGCCACAGAGATCATACTGCTCTTGTACAAAGTTGATAAACTTCAAGGAGGGACATTCAAGGAGATCTACCACTGTCCAAGAAGTTCTTCATTGTTAGCAGCGAATACTCGACTGACATTCCAGCAGGTTTGGCGATATGGATTGCATTACATGCCCAACATTGTTGAGAAAAAGGCATCGCCAGTGGAGAGTTCAAACTTAAAACAACTGGTGGGATCTGGAAAGGTGATCTTGACATATTAGATAAGCGAATCGCGGTGGCTGCGCCCGAGGGGATCTGCTTTACTTGTCTCTGCAGCCGGTCTTCATGTCCTCCGAACTCGAACGATATATCAGTGACAATTCTCTCCAAGTAAGTTGTTTGTTTCTATGAAGCTGTTCCGTGCTTGTTGAACTTATTTTTGCAAAGTTTTTTGGGCTTTCTGATCGAAGCATAATTGATTATGTTGTAGCGTCAGGTATGCGCCCTCCTATACACGTTGCGAAGTGACTGAGTGGCAGCGTATCCGTAAATATAGCATCTTCCTCAAAGTCTCCAGATGCTCTCTTCACCGCACTCAATGCTTCTGGTTTACCAGACACCCCCGACGCACAGCAATTCGCCCAAGAAGTCTACGCCCGTGTACCTCGAAGAAGCAAGCACAAGAAGTCCTCAGACATTGCAAGGAAACAGGCGGAGGAACAGACTAGACTACTTAGATCGCAAAGATTCGGTTTCCTCCTTGATGACGACGCCGGCCCAAGCGATATAGTAGAGCTTCCCAAAAACAAGGCGAAGGAGCGCAGCAGTGGGAGGGACAAAAAGGAAAGACACGCAAGGAAGCGGGAGGGTGATGCACGGGAGTGGGAGAGCGATGAAGAGGAAAAATCAAGAAAGAGGCAACGGATTGAAGAAGCTGACGAACGGAGGCGGGATGAAGAGGAAGGTCTTGATATTGAATTACCCGAAGACGAGGAGGTACGGAAGGAGCGGCAACGACTGGAGGACCTCCGCGAGAGGGATGCGTTTACAGAGCGGGTAAAGGAGCGGGACCGAGAACGAACAAAACGCGTCGTTGAAGACAGATCGTCAAAAGCTGTTGGTGCTGCTGCAGAGGCAGCGGAGCGGCGACGGCTAGCGGACGATGCTGCTGCTCGTGATCGAGCGATGCCATCCCTGCGCGAGCATTCCCGGCAGGAGTATCTGACAAAACGTGAGATGCAGCGAATTGAACTTCTGCGCAGGGAAATTGTGGACGATGAGGCGCTCTTCCGGGGTATGAAGATCTCAAAGCGCGAGCAACGTGAACTCGAACGGAAGAAGGAGCTTTTACGGCTTGTCGAGGAGCGGCTTAAGATCGACGACAAGTGGGAGGGATATCAGCTTCCAGAGGATTACATCACGGAGCAGGGAAAGATCGACAAGAAAAAGAAGGAAGGCGTGTTGTACCAACGATACGAGGATGCGAAGCCTAAGGATGACCAGTTTACGACGGATATCGACCAGTGGGAGGCAGCGCAGACGAAGCACAGCACGTTCAAGACTGGTGCATTGGACAAGCGGGAGGTTGTGGAAGATTATGAATATGTGTTTGATGAAAGCCAGACTATCAAGTTCGTGCTGGAGAGTACCATGGGTGGGGAGGGTATGATGAGCGCCAAGGATAAGCTGCTGCAACAGCAGATAGAGGAGGCGGAGAAACGAGGTAAGCTTTTTGATGGTTTCAGTTACTTTCAGATGATACTGACGTTGCAAACAAAATTGTACGACAGCTAAGTCAATAGACGAGACTCGTAAATCGCTCCCTATATACCAGTACCGAGAGCAGCTACTCGATGCCATCAAGGAACACCAAGTACTCATCGTTGTTGCCGAGACTGGCTCGGGGAAAACTACTCAGCTTCCACAATATCTTCACGAGGCTGGCTATACTGCGAACGGTCAAAAGGTTGGATGCACACAACCACGGCGCGTCGCCGCCATGTCGGTTGCTTCACGTGTAGCAGAAGAGATGGGAACAAAGGTAGGGTACGAGGTGGGATATTCGATCCGATTTGAGGACTGCACAAGCGACAAGACAGTGCTCAAGTACATGACAGATGGAATGTTATTGCGCGAGTTCTTGACGGAACCGGACCTGGCGGGGTACTCGGCACTGATCATCGATGAAGCGCACGAAAGAACTCTGAGTACGGATATTTTGTTTGCTCTCGTGAAGGTGCGTCGGCATTGTCTTACTTGACTTGCGCTCGTAGGTCTCAATGATTCGCCGTGTGATTGCAGGATATTGCAAGATTCCGTCCTGAGCTGCGATTGCTGATCTCGAGTGCGACTATGGATGCGGAGAAATTCAGCGAGTATTTTGATGATGCTCCTGTGTTTTATGGTGAGGACTGGGTTTTGCTATTACTCGTCTTGATTCTCATTAGTAGATCAGTCCCTGGTCGGCGGTATCCTGTTGATATTCACTATACTCCCCAACCAGAGGCAAACTATCTTCACGCTGCGATCACCACCGTATTCCAAATCCATACTACCCAGCCAAAAGGAGACATCCTCGTCTTCTTCACCGTAAGTAATAGTATACCCTCGGTTGTACTGAAGCAGCTCACGTCATCATAGGGCCAAGACGAAATTGAAGCTGCACAAGAAAATCTACAGGAAACAGCTCGAGCACTTGGTAATAAAATCGCGGAGCTCATCGTTTGCCCCATCTACGCGAATCTTCCGAGTGATATGCAAGCGAAGATCTTCGAGCCCACTCCCGAAGGTGCTCGCAAGGTTGTACTTGCGACGAACATCGCGGAGACTTCTATTACAATCGATGGGGTAGTGTTCGTCATCGATCCTGGATTCGTGAAGCAGAACTCGTATAACCCGCGGACGGGAATGTCCTCCCTAGTCGTTGTCCCAGTACGTCTCCTTCCATCATCGCTCGTGTGACTTATGATAAGCGCTTTCCCACTAGTGTTCGCGCGCCTCAGCAAACCAACGAGCCGGCCGCGCTGGACGTGTTGGACCCGGAAAAGCGTTCCGCCTCTATACGAAATGGGCATATGCCAACGAGCTCGAGGAAAACACTGTCCCCGAAATCCAGCGTACGAATCTTGGCATGGTTGTTCTATTACTCAAGTCGCTCGGTATCAACGATCTGATCGGATTCGAGTTTATGGACCCGCCGCCTGGTGAGACGCTCATGCGTGCATTGGAGCTGCTGTATGCCCTCGGAGCGTTGAACGACCGCGGCGAGTTGACAAAGCTGGGACGGCGGATGGCTGAATTTCCGGTTGACCCGATGTTATCCAAGGCGATCATCGCGAGCGAGGATTACTCTTGTACTGATGAGGTACATTGTTCCGTATGTTCTGTGATCGAAGTAGTGTATTAAATTAATGTGTGCAGGTCCTCACGATCATATCAATGCTGCAAGAATCCTCGTCGATCTTCTACCGCCCCAAGGATAAAAAGCTGCATGCGGATCAAGCACGACAGAACTTTGTACGACAGGGTGGTGACCACTTCACGCTGCTCAATGTCTGGGAGCAATGGGCGGAGACGAACTATTCGCAGCAGTTCTGCTACGAGCAGTTTCTGCAGTTTAAGAGCTTGTCCCGCGCACGCGATATCCGGGACCAGCTCGCAGGCTTATGCGAGCGCGTTGAGGTCGTCGTGAATAGCAATCCGAACACGAATGATATCACCCCAATTCAGAAAGCGATCACCGCTGGATACTTCTACAATACGGTGAGTGTGTAGTTGACCCGATGCGGGTGTATTATCTTGAATTGACTGAACATTGGATAGGCTCAATTGCAGAGAAGCGGTGACTCGTACCGGACAATGAAGACGAATCAGACTGTGTACATCCACCCCTCGTCGAGCCTGTTCCAGCTTATACCCCCCGCAAAGAGCGTGCTATACTATGAGTTGGTGATGACATCGAAGTCGTATCTACGGTAAGTCTTTTCCCTCTTTGTATTCCTCCGCGGGCTGATAGATGATATCCCTCAGACAAGTGATGGAAATTAAACCGGCATGGTTGTTAGAAGGTGCGTGCTTCCTTTTGGGAATGTTATATTCTTAAATAGAACTCAATGTGGCTCGTTCCATAGTTGCACCACATTACTTCAAGGCATCTGATTTGGAACAGCTAGCTACGGGAGACAGAAAGATGCCTAAGACGCTTGGGAGCGTAGGAGAGAAGGCGCGCATGTAGGAATATGATAGTAGCCATTCTACTGTATCTGTCATTTGTGTGTTCATTTCAGCGCTAGCGGGCAGTATCAAAATTTTCTCCCCATCTATTTATGAACTGGAGACTTCTGGTGGGGATCTGATACAAATCAAGTAGTCAGGTCTGAAGTATGCAGCCAAGACATATGTGCACAGAACATGTCAGAGAGCGATAAATATCATGTCATAAGACACATTGACAACGGCCAAACCAATGCTATGGCCAAGACGAAGATGCGCGAGACAGATGTACATGCATATGGATACCGGAAAGCGATGCTGGATGTGCTGACTAATGTACTAAGTAACAATGTAAGGCGTGAGATGAGGATGAAGGAAACGTGAGAATGAGCGGAAACAGGTGGACAAGATGGCGAACGAAGCATACATAGCATAGCAAGACAAGCATAATAGCAAGGACATGAATTAAGACACTAAGACAAATAGCGTCCGTCGGTAAACCCATAATGGCGTGGATGCATGGTACATCGGCATAGCAAAGCCCCCGACGTGCATTGCCGCGCAGACACTATTATGCATTGAACGTAGTGATCGGTGCACGGCGTGTAAACATAGCACCAGTCACCGCACGACTGAGCATTGCCGCAACGTCGCGTGGCTTCACATCACGGCTATTATGGGTACACAGCCTGCACGCTTTTGAGTTCCGCGACGAGCCGCTGCATGTCGGAACAATACATCAACTAGGCACAAAGGCATGAACTGACACGGGAAGCGTACCTCAGCCTCCTGCAGAAGCAGCTCGCCGTCCATCTGCCTGCCTTGTTGGCCGAGGGCGATCCCGTACGCTAAGAGCTGCCGCATGAAATACGGGTTGATGATTGTCTCGTCCTCTTTGAGTGCGGGGGGCGCAGGCGGTGGAGGCGGTGGAGGCGGCGGAGGGGCGGGCAGCTCCGCTGTGTGAAAACCACATCATGAGCCCCACGCTACCACGAAAGTTACAAGAGAAGAGACTCACGCTCACGCATTGCAAGCCAATTCTGCTCAACAAGCTCCGGGATAGCCGCGCGCTCCTTCGGGTTGCGTGCCAGACAGCTTCGCATTGTCGCAATCACACTCTCGGGCACCCGCATCCGCAGGTGGTCCAGTCGCTGCGTCGGCGGGCTCTTGTCCCCCGACGGTGACGCCAACTGGCGAGTCGGTGTCGAATACTCCGGGAACTCAATCACGTGGCTCCCATCCGGGATGGCTTTCATCTTTTGGTAGACGGAGAGATGCTGGAATGGAGGATGGCCGTAAACCATCTGGTATAGTATACAGCCAAGGGACCACACATCGGACGGACGTCCGACCTTAAGTCGACGCATGCCATCCGGCAGTTCTATTGCCTCGGGAGACATATAATTTACTGTGCCGATCTGCAAGTGTCGTAGATGAGAAAACTGAGAATAGAGAAGTAAGAACAGAGGGGCACCCACCTGGTGGTCCCGTTGAATGTTGGTTGTGTCGTTCGCAATCGCATTCGCAATGCCGAAGTCGATGAGTTTGAGCTGCCCACGCACGAGCACAAAGTTCGCAGGCTTCAGATCTGAATGTACGATCTTCTCTTCATGGATGACATGAACCGCCTGAAGCATCTGTATGATAGAAAGGGGATCATGCCCCTCAGCAGAGTGAATGAGGTAGAAAAGGAAGGGGATATACCTGTTTCCAGTAGTACGCGATCCACACAAGGTCCATCGGCTCCTTCTGTTGTTCCTGTAGAAGCCTTGCCAAGTCTAATCACACTCAATGGTCAGCCCTTCTCTCCAAACACCCTTACCACTCTCACTCACCAATCTCCCCACACTCCATAACCAGCATCAGATGGCCCTTGCTCCCCCCAGGCCCCGGCCGTAGCTCCGAGTCCACCAGCCGAATGATCCGCGCATTGCCCTCGAGGCGCTTGAGCAGCGCGATCTCGTTCATGTACCCGCCCATCGTCTCCGCATCCGTGCGGTCGAGGCTCACGCGCTTGATCGCGAAGATCTCGTTGGCGCCGTTCATGACGCGGTATACGCGTGATGAGCCGCCCTTCCCGATCATGTCGAGCCGGGCATACGCTTTTTTGTTCACCTGAGGGGGGAATTATCAGTCGAAATTGAAGACAGTCCGGAACAACAGGGTATCAGTACTGTATGTACAGATACCTACTACCATGTTGCGCGAGCGCACATCCGGCGCCGGCGTGGCAACCTGTGCTTGCTGCTGCTGATGCGCTTGCTGCTGACTATTCTGCTTGACCGGCATACTTCGAGCGTGTCCACCCGCCTCCTCTTTTTCACTTTCCCGCCCATCCCCCGCAGCCCATGTCTTACCCTGTGCCCCATTCGCACCTGTGGGTGGGGCGATGCCCGCGCTGGTAGTGGGAGCTTCTGGCGCCGTAGGAGACCGACGATGGCGCATGTTTTGTGCGACGGCAGTCGTCCCGGTCAGTCCTGGAGTGTTCTGGTTTGTGTTCGCGGACGTCGCAGGAGGAGCATAGGAAGAGACAGAGGAGGGCGTGTATGAAGGAACGGAGGACGCATAGGCAGAGGCAGATGAACGAGAGGGCGGAGAGCCGCGCGGGGGGAACTCAATGGCGGTCGGCGAGCCAGGCGATTGACTTGACGGGCCGGAGAGCGCGAGCGAACGTAAAGTGTCCGAGTCTTTGCGCGCATGGGTATATGAAGGGCGGATGTTCGATGAGGAGACGTGTGTTGGAGAAGGAGACTGGCGTTGAGCTTGCGCACGGCCTGAGGGATGGGTGTAAGCCACGATCTAATTGGAGGCTTAAGGTATGGTAGATGAGCAAGACATACGTTCAGCCTCTGTAGCCTCCTCCGTATCTCTTCGCGCATATCCTGCAGATGAAACGACGGTAAGCTCAGACTCGAGCAGATGTAACTTATACGTACGTGCAGACGTACCTTCTTCAAGCGCGATCTCCCGCTCCTGTCGAATCTTCTCCTCGAGCGTGACGCGCCGTGCGCCTCTGCCGGTCATACCCAGGCTCGTTCCTGGCCTGCTATACGGCTGATACTGATAACCGGCTGGCATAAGTCCGTGCTCATGGTCATGCGCAGCATCGCTCAGGCTCGCAGAGCGCCTTGGACGGACGCCAGTGCTGGAGCCAACATTAATGCTGGTACTTGACGGCGGAAGCTCCTCCTCGCCCGTATGCTCCTCGATGATCTTGTCGATGCTCGCGCTCGCCTTCTGCTTGAGCGCGCGGATCGCGCGGATGGGCACGGTGGGGCGGAGCGGTACGTGCGCATGAAGCACGCTGCGCACGTTCTCCTTCTCGTCGATCGTGTGGGTGTATGCCTGTGGGTGTGCCTGTGCCTGTGGCTGCGTCTGCGTCTGCGAGCGGAGGAGCGCGTCGGTCTCGTGGTAGTCCTCGCGCTTCACACGACGTGCGCCGCCGACCTTGCGGGCGGCGCCACCTGTAGAGAGGGGACCAGAGCTGGTGCGGGCGGAGGAGGCGGGTGTGAGCAAGGGTCCGGAGGTGACGCGTTGGAACTGGCGGGCAGGGGCGGGGGCTGGCGCAGGGTCGAAGGACACTGAGGGCAGACTCTCAGAGCGAGTGAGTGGGGTGGGGTGCAGGTGCAGCTGGGGGACGGGTGAAGGTGGTTTGTGTGAGTCTGGTGAGGGGTGTTTCTGCGGCGGGGGCGGTGTCGGCTCGGGGGTGGGCGGGGTATCTGAGTTGGATGAGCCCTTGGATACACGGACGTACTCGCCTTGTGCGTTCAGCTCATAGACAAAAGACAGCTCAAAAAGCGATGAGTCGTCGGAGAGCGGGGGAGACGGGCGCGTGGGGTCGGGCGCTGTGCTCTGAGGCGGGGTGAGCGGGGGGGACTGGGTGAGAGAGGGCGGCGAGAGAGAGGCCAGCATAGAGGCGAGGATGAAGGAAACCAGTCCAATGCTAAACAATAAGATATATACCTTGACTTACGTCTTGAAGCCTTGAGGCACAATGGCTCAGTGAATGGCTAAGAATGAATGGCTAGGAATTGAATTCGCCTTTGTTCAACTTGCCAGAACACGAGGCAGCGACGCCATCACGTGCCCGTGTCACGTCACAAGACGCGTCGACGCGTTTCCCGGTCGGTCGCGTCAGTAGGCTGCTTTACGACGGCCTGCAGTCACTATTCCATTGTGTTGCAACAATGTTCTCAACTACTTGCTGGGATTCGTCTGCATACCGCGCCTAGGCAGATCTGCATTTGAGCTTCTCGTGCTGCAAGCGTAGGAGAATATCATCCCTGGGCTCTTACTCAGTCCATCGCGGTGTTGTCTCAATTCGACGGCTTCGATAGCCGACCGCGGTCTATTACTTCTCTTCAACCAGTAGTGGTTCGACGTAGTATTTTCAATCTCCTGCCCGTATTCAAGGGGTCCAAATTGAAATTAAAGTACGTGATAGCCTGCTTTTGAATAGTGCCCAAGCAACGAGCGTCGAGAAGTGTACGCACTTGTTGTGGTCACCGTTCACCATGAGTTTCTCTGCTGTATCAACGTTGCAGTCGAAGGTCCCAGTTGCCTAGTCTGTTGCCATGATCTCGACGGAAATGACTGCCAGTGACCGTCGTATCGTGAGTGCGTCAACTGGGAGTTGTAGTCCCATGAAGCATCAAGTTCTAACGCGCGGATAACACGAGGCACGCCGCAGCATACGCGCCGCCAGGTGCTTGCATCACACTACACGCACTTCCAGCATCGCGTGTCTGCTCGAAATCTTATCAGGGAAGTCAACAACTATCTGACAATTCAGCGAGGGGAATGTAGGCTGTGATACAGGATGGTACGCGTGGCTGCATAGTCGTTCAATAACCCGTATGAAGCCTCCTCGGCTCTGATATATGCCCAACGCGCAGCACACTAGTTCTCACTGGGCGGTCTGATAGGCTGTGGTTTTCTCACCATCTAAGAACCACAGGTTCAGCACTCTTGTTAAGCAGCTTGGAAGTGGTACACCTACGACGGGAACAACGATGGGCGGTTTGCCCCACATGGGGTTATTGTCACCTAAGAGGATCTCAGCAACTGTGAGAAACCCACAAGACTCGTAGAATTTGGTGTTGGCGACGTTGGAGGATGTGAGCCATGTCGAGCACTGCTGAACATCAGCCTGCCAAAGGGAGTCCTTGTGAGCGAATCTCGCAATTGAATATCTTATTAGATGGAGGGGTACCTGCGCAGTGACATGACGGACCAAGGCCGTGCCGTATCCCCGCCCCTGTTTTTCAGGTACTGTGGCTAGGTTTGTTAGATTGATCATGCTGTCGAATTCATCACCAAGCGCCTCCTTGACAGTGGCATCCAGTTTCTCAGACCACTCCTGCCGTCTCTATGGTCACAACTATCGGAGTCAGTATATGTATACACCGCTACTGTGACACACGCACAATGTTCTGCTCCTTGGAGATCATCAGCTTCGTAATAGCCTTTTCTATAGCGCTCGAAATGCGATCAAAGAGTCTTTGTTTCGGCCTTCTTGACAGCGCACTGCAGGATGTCTTCAGTAAGTGGCATGGGCCATGTACGAGATCCACATCAGATGCCTACTAGAAGACAATAGCATCACCGTGGTCGATGGTGAACACAGTATGCTTGTGTACACCATACGCTATTCGAAGATATACATCTAGCCTGATTCTTCCTTTGATTGACTTAGTGGTATCCTGAAAATGCATTGAAACGTCTAATCTGGTCAAGTATCAAGAGGAGAGAATGCACTGACAGGAGTTTTCAACAGGTAGGAGATGAGTGGATCTGACTTGTTTGCCTCTATAATGGTGTGGACTGCATTGGAAATGTCAGCTGCTTCCCCAAGGGCAGCAGAGTCAGTGATAGCTCCAGCACGTCGCCACCACACACTGACTGGACACACACCGTATTTCAAAGGCTCCACAATGGGCGTGGCTGTTTCCACCTCAACACGATCGAATTTGCGAATTTGATTCATGATAGCATGGGGAGAAGTAGGCATTGACTGTTATATGTAAGAACTATCCAGCTTTTGCTGATAGCTTTCAAAGCACGGCGACACTGCGGCGCCGACATACTCAAATGCGGTCCATGTCAATGTCAAGTGACTCTCTGTAAAAAACAAAAATCGGCCTTAGTCACCTTTCTGGTACCAAAATTGCACAACTTGACCAACTAGTCGAATTTCTTGCCTTTCCGGTGGCTGAAAACGAAACTGTCAGTCACGAGACAGTCACACACCAGTCAACCTATGGTCAGCTTGTATGACTAGACTGCCCTGCTTTTGTGCCAGGGCCAGCCGAACCCTCGTGCAGCCGTGAGAGGCCAGCCCTAGTGTCCAGCCGAGCGAAGAGATCTCTGGCCAGCAGGCAGCTGCGTGTGTGCGCTCTCTTCGTCTCCATCATCGCACGCACTGTTTCGAGCTTGCGCCAACTAACACACAGTAGTCAGCTTCCTAATCCCCCCCCTCTTTCTTTCCTCCCTTGTAGCATCACATGGGCTGTCATGGCCCTTAATCTGCCTTTCACGCACTCTCAGATACACATGTAAAGGATGGTTATTCATATCCAAAGAAATTTCTAATAGTACTGGCTTTCTGCCCTTTCTAACCGGGATTCACACCCAAGTGTGCTGTTTTGTCTGAGTTGTGAGTGAACCATGCAGCAAGTTTATCCCCACCCACCTGAGTGGCTACTATCTCCTTGCTCCATGTCCCGCCCTGGCTGAACACCAGGTTTCCTCCAACCCTTTAGTTCACACATTACCTCCGCATGTTCTCTTTCCTCCCCTACCACAGATGAGGGCAGAGCACAAACATTGACTACACTTTTTTTACAGAAAGTGGCTATTGCCATTTTCACAAAATCTGTCCCATTGCTGTTTTTGCAAAATCTGTCACATGGCCAAATATATGTGTAAATTTTTGCCTCAACTACATCTGCAGCACCTTCAACTGCAAAACAGGATATCTCTTGAATGGCTCAGCATTTTCACATTCTGTCAATGGATTTGGATTCTACTTGTTGACACAGAGGGCATGGTGCCCACTATGTCTTTATCTGGCTACTAGGTCATGGTTGGCTATTTGTGTGCACTTATGAGCTTCAAGTTGAATTTACACTTAATGAACAGCTTGGATGGTCTTACAAACTGATGAAGAGGTGTTAGGTAGATGGTGGGCAGGGCACCATGCAGATTTTGGGGAGGAGACATGGCTGGAAAGATGAGGTTTGATATGTATACCTTAGACAGGAGTCCCCTCCATGTTTTGCCATTTCCTTTCAACATCTTGGGCATATGTATTGTAATTTATCATAGCAGAGTGTCTTTAGATTGTACACAATACAAAAATTGGATTCAATGTTAAACTATAAGTGAGAACATACATTGGTTACTGTGGGCTAGAAACTTGTTCAGCATCACAATGCTTGATGTTGGGACAGCTTAAGCTGGTTCATAATGCTCTGGGATGTTGCTAGAGTGTTTTGAACTGTCTGAATAGTGCACACAATGGTCAGAGTTCTCCAGAGGGTGTATTATACCACAAGTCAATCACATACATAGTATGCACCATGAAAACAACCAAAACAGAATGTATTTGCTTACAAAAATTATATGTTGTTTTGCCTGTAGTCCATATACAGTATTTTCATCACTTCTGAGAGCTGTCTGAGCACCCTAATTCAACATGGACACTGTTTGAAGCTGTAGAGTGCACATCAGAGGTTAATATAGTGGTTTGATACCAACCTTGCTGGTACCATGCCCTCCAGCTTAACAAGCATAAGCCAATTCTGTTGATAGAAAGTGAATTTGTCAAGTTATTCAAGAGATCTTGCAGTTCAAAGCCAGGGGTGGTGCAGACACAGCTGAGATGAAAATTTGTGTCTATACACAGCTCACTTCCAGGGAATAGAAATATGTTCTGGAAATTTTATATAACAGTCTGGTACACAACCATACAAGATGCATGAGGGAGAAAAGCAGAAAAGATAGATAGGATTATTGTCCAAGTGGCATGCATTGTATCTCACACTTTCACATCTCCTTTCCAAAATCTGCATAGTGCCCTACCCACCATCTACCTAACACCTCTTCATCAGTTTGTAAGACCATCCACACCATTCATTGAGTGTAAATTCAACTTGAAGCTCATGAGTGCACACAGATAGCCAACCATGACCTAGTAGCCAGATAAAGACATAGTGGGCACCATGCCCTCTGTGTCAACAAGTAGAATCCAAATCCATTGACAGAATGTGAAAATGCTGAGATATCCTGGTTTGAAGTTGAAGGTGCTGCAGATGTGGTCGAGGCAAAAATTTACGCATATTTGGCCGCACGACAGACTTCGTGAAAACGGCAATAGAATCCGCAGTGCGGAAATCAAATGCTAAGCGTTCAATAGGTTTTCCTAATATGGAAATGTGTCTTTCCCCGCAACTTCGTCATTTTTCCATGATCTGCGCCAGCCAATAATGTTGCTCCGTTTGCCTTGTGCAATGACCTACGCCATAGTTTACCTCCAAGGCTTACCTGATATACGCTCGACATGCAACAAAGTTTGATATGCTCCGGATCACAACACCTGTGTGGCCTCTTGCGAAGCGCTTCACACAGACTTCCATCATCAAGGTGAAAATGGCCTCTAGCCTTGCACCAACAATCTGCCAAGGTATCCTGAACCTGCCTGGGGCTACTCATGAATCGAAAGCGACTGCAGAACGACTTCTAGAACATGACCGACAAAGACACCATTGTTTCTTCGGGAAGATCGGTCTTCATAATCATCTGAGCCATCAGTGAGCCATCAATATCGCGTGAGACGTTCCAAGCTCATGTAGAGCGTCGCATGAAGTTTGCTCGCTGCATACGATCTAGGCGCGCCTGCAAAGTTGCTACAAGCAATCTACGACCAGGACGCACCCACGCAATCACCTATCCATCTTGCGAACAGAAAGGATCATGTTGTAGAAGAACAGCATGTCACGGTAACATCCCACAACTGGACTGAGTACCTAGGAAAAGAAAAGTAAGTCGTTCCTTCTCATCCTTGTCTCCCGAGGGCTAAAATGGGGTTATTGGACAGGTACTACGCGAATTTGCTCGCATTCTTTACCTCCGAGATAAGGAATTTAGGTTCAGGCGAAGTCTTGGAGAAGTACGTGTTTGCACCGTCTGCGAATGGCAATGGTGCGCACATGCTGCTAAGATTTGTCGGAGGCGCGTGAGTCTCTGAGCTTTCGGGGATGCGGCATTATAAGTCACTTACGTCATCTTGTCGCTGCAAGTGTACATCCTCTCATCCAGACAGGAGTAGGTTTTCAAATTGTTTGGATGTTGGATGCATCTGTACACTGACCTTGACTGATAGTACGCAGTAGAATTCGGCAGTGACGCCATGTTAGCCCAAGGTAGGACTGTTGCAGTACTGCACTTGTGCTCAGACTGAAGCGCCGATCTAGCTTTAGCACAGACAGCGGTTCATCAGCCATTCGCCCCAGAGCTGTTTGATCTGAGTGTCCAAGAAGAGTTCGCTGACGGCTCTCCAGCAGCTTACAAACCCAAGCACCGACAACCCTCGCGCGGACGCTCGCTGCTGGCCATCCTCCGCGAAGCATACGACTCGCGCATTATGGAGCCTGTCATGCCATACGACCCTGACGCACTGTTGCGCGTCCGCATCAGAGACGCTCTATATGATGGTCGCGACAGGCCCGCAGAGATCCGGCGCTTGTCTGCACAGTGGCAGATCGACACGGCACGCAGACAGCAGGAGCTCGACGACAAGGTGGAGGAGCTCCTCTGGACCACGACACTCCTGCTCGCCGGCACGGGCAAGCCAGGGCGCGCCGCGCGCCTGGACTTCTTCTTGATGCACATGCTGAATGCGTCGTTCTTCCTGCCGTCGCTCCTCCGCGCGATCCCGACGATGGAGTCGAAGGCGACACTACTGCGCGCGATCGTACCTGTGCTATTAATGTACCTCACTATCCGCGGGCGCCCGCGCATCAACCCGGACCTGCTCATGTCATACACGGCCACACCGAGCCCGCCCGTGGCTCCCTACAACGGGAAGCCTCAGCCGGACGACTCTGCTATCGGCGATCCACGGGACCCCGCCTTCTGCGATCCCTGGCCTGCAATCGTGGCCTCCGTCCTGCACGCGCCCGATCCCCACACCCTCAAGGCCATCCGGGCGCTGTATTACGCTGCGCAGAAGTATGGGTGCACGCCGCCGGGCGGAACGATCGGCGCATTTGATGAGAAAGGCAGGGAGACGCATGATGGGATGATGAGGGTGGACGGAACTGTGTTCGTGAGGGCTGCGGGGGTCGTGATGGATATCCTAGGCTGGGTTACACACGGACAGAAAGCGGGTGGTTGGGATACGAGCGCGCTGGGGTGGGACGAGGCCTGGAGCAATTAGCATTAAATTAGGCACACTGTCGATAAACCGTGATGACCGTGATGATCATGTGTACTCTAGTCTACTTGTATTTTTCCACTTGTGTATTGTGCTTAAAACCAATTTTGTGGCCCCGGGGATACCGGTTCAGGGAGTGCAGTCGCAAAATTCCGGTATCAAGGGAATTGATGCCTATGAGAGCGCGTGAGCCAATAAACTTTGAGCAGGAAAGAATTTAGGCTTTTTGGAGCGTGACGATGATACGCGTGACGTAACGCGTTCAAGCATTCGCGAGGTCTGAAATTCAAGGTAGCCCGCATCCAAAGCTGTTACTAGACTCTGCCTCTTGAAAGCCGCCATATATACGTCAATAACACATGTCTGCACTGGACTCTCCAAATCAGATGCACTCGCCGGTTCCGCAACGTCCGAGTCACGTCACAGACAGCTATGAAGACACACAGCTGGACGATGATATGATCCCAGTCGAGGACGATGTAGGACCAGAAGAAGCAAACGAAGATGCCGTAGGACATGTTCCTTCAGAAGCGGACGTCGCTCAAGAACAGACTAAGTCTAAAATTAGGAAGGAGAAGGCGCCTATCGTGCTGAACAGAGAGCCAGGGCGATCGTTGTTACCGTACTCGAGGGTTCAGAAGATTCTAAAAGCTGACAAGGTATGTCTTTTGATTCACAAGGTCTCGATTTTGCTCACTCGATAGTACGTCTATCATGCTTAAAGGAGCTGCCTCTTATGCAGAGAGAAGCCACTCATGCAATCTCACTGGCAACCGAAAAGTTCATCGAGCGGATATCTTTAGCAATCCACCGAGCGGCACAGAGGGATGGGCGAGCGACGATGCAGTATCGAGACGTCGGTAAGCGTGTAGCCTGACAGTAGTCCGGGCTGGGCTCACAATGGATGGTATACAGCTTCACTCGTGCGAAGAGCAGACGAGTTCCTCTTTCTGGATGGTGCGACGATATCTTACTCCTTTGCAGAAAGCATGGTCCCGATAACCTTTACAGAAATTATCCCACTGCAAGCGCCAGAGCCTCCTGCACAGCGTAAGCCGAAGGCGTTGCAAGAAGAGGAAAAGGAGGCAGAATGAGCCGCGGCTAGTGGCCCGCTCGACCGCTTTATCACTGGCGGAAATGGCTCAAAATATAGACCGGCCGATTCTACAACAAATATTGTCATGAACGACGATGGGACGATGTCCATTGATTCATGAAAACTCTGATGCAGTCGATACTAAGGATTCTATGTATATTTTTGTGTCGAATGCAGTGCTCCTGTGCTCAAACAGTCCTGAACACGTCGTATGTGTACGATGGTGAAACATTCATTGATATTTGGTCGCGTGCGTCCAATTGGTCGACGGGATTACGCGGGGGTCAGCGTCACGTGCTCCCCGTAAATGATCGAGATTGCTCATCCAAGTCTCCTGCGACATCGACGTCCTCTATACAGGCAGCCTGCACTGGCGACAACGTATACGTCTTTGTGTGCTATTTGGCCCATTGCCCATTTGTTTGAAGTTATTTCGAGCTTTCATTATCGCTCATGAGGGTCGTTGCTACATTTCATCCTTCGTCTTCGGTCGTGTCCTCGGTGAAATGCAATCTGACGGCCAACCGGAACCTCGAGCATCTTGTGGTTGCCAAAGTAAACAGGCTTGAAGTGTTCTCTCTTCAAGCCGAAGGATTGAGACAAGAGTGTGGAGTCGACATATGGGGCCGTATAATCGCCTTGCGAGCCATTTCTGCAGAGGTTAATTCATCTGCAAGAATTGCTTCGACGTTTTTGCTCATTCGCGCGCCATAGGAGTCCGGACGGTCAAATTTGCTAGTCTTGACCGATCACCCGGAGCCGAAGCTTATACAGCTGACGTACGAAGTCGCTGCCGGAGTTGCCAGTCTTGTGAGTAACTCGCACATTGACCTGCAAGACCGCTATGCTCGCCCCGCCGAGTTCGTCACAGATGTATTGGTCGATCCGTCTGGGAAGGTGGCGGCTGTAAGCTGCTATACAGGTAGATTGAAGGTTGTCCGGCTCGAGGACGGAAAGATAGGCACGAACTTTGATGTCTCGTATGTTCCCGCACTCCCACGAGCTGTTCTTGATACCGACGCTATTTGTGCAGCATCCCGGAACTCTTTGTCTTAGGGCTCAGCTTCCTCTATACGGGAGAAGGCGCGTATGCTCTGGCCATACTCCACTACGACCATCAGCAGCGATTGCACCTCCTCTCCCGCGATCTCGACCTATCCAACCTAGAAGTCTCCGCTGCACCGTCCACGCTCCTCCCTATGACGATCCTTTCTTCGAGCACCTTCCCCTCCATGGACACTCCACCACTTCTCATCCCCGTCCCGCCATTCAAGTCTCCCCACGAAACAGACGACGACCCCGCCGGCAGCCACCTCGGCGGGCTGCTCATCGTTGGGGGACGCAAGGTGCTGTTCTTCGAGCACGCATCACAAGAGCGCCAGGAAGTCAGGCGAGAGAAGCAGCGCAGAACGGCGAAGCGGCTGAGCGCTGCGGCACAGGCGGAGGCACAGAAGGCCCGGGAGAAGGAGAAGGAGCGCGAAGGGAGGAAGGTCAAGCCGAGGGCTAGCGTGAAGTGGCCCTGGAGCGAGGTAACTGCGTAAGCTCCGGGTCATTGGGAGCATGCACGCGCCAGTACTAATGCCTGGTTTGGTGTTACAGATGGTGCGCTATCGAGGAGGAAGGGCGAAGATATCTTCTGGGTGATGCATACGGCCGGCTAGCTATGCTCTGCTTCGACGAGGTTTCCAGCCTTCTTCTGATACCTCTTGGAGAAGTATGTCTTGTCTTGGATACACTTTACGACCGCTGACTTCTGTTTGCTTGCTGTCTAATTAGACATCGCCTACCGTATCTTTGACCTACCTGACATCGCAGGTACTCTATTTGGGTTCTCATTTCGGCGACTCACAGCTCCTGCGCATCCACTTATCTCCATACGACAAATTGGACTCGGACACACTTCCGGTCCCAAACGGCATCACGACTGTGCCACCGTCGTCCCTCCTGTCATCGACCAAGGGTAAGCAGCGGGCCGATGTCGAGATGACAGATGTCAGGGAGGGGAAGGACGGACGAGTCATATCTGGAAAGGGCAGCTACATGGAAGTCCTACAGAACTATCAGAACATTGCTCCTATCATGGATGCGGTTCTGGCGGATTTGGATGGCAGTGGGCAGGTATGTTTCTTGGCGATATCCTTTTGATTTTATGCAACGTAGACTCCGATATAACAGCCTCAAATCGTAACATGCTCTGGCGGGCGGAACACAGGCGCGCTGAAGGTCGTGCGAACCGGTGCTGACTTTCAAGAATTGGCTGTAGTCGAGGGGATATCAAATGTGACCAGCGTATGGCCTGTTCGCTCTCGTTTTGAGGACAGGCAAGTCAAAAATTTCGATGTTGTCCTCCACCCGTATTGACAGGCCTCCAGCGTAGACACACACCTGGTTGCATCTACATTATATGAGACATATGTGTTCTGCTTCAGCGGCACCGAGGTCGTTACCCGCCTGGACCCCTCCGTCGATGGCTTCATCGCATCTCTACCAACTCTCGCGCTCGCCAATATCCCAAGACGAGTTGTAACAAGCAGTGGCGGACGATCGATCTCGTCGTATGTAGACTCCTCGCTCATTGCACAGGTGACATCTGAGAAGGTCCGGCTGGTCGAATACGATGCGGCGTTGGGCTTGTTCTCGCCTATGGGGGATGATTGGGACCCGAACAAGTTGATGGGTAGGAGTATCGTTGCCGCAAGTGTCAATGCGTCTCAGTTTGTGCTCGGTCTGAGTGGGGGCAGACTGGCATTGCTCAATTTAGGCGAAAACACCCAGTTCAAAGTCCTGAAGTGAGCATAATGCATATCCTGTCGTACTAGTTTTTAATACTAAGGCTAATTCCTGCGCAGGAGTCGGGACTTCATAGATGAATCGCACAGCCCTAGCGAGATCTCCGCAATTTCGTGCTGTCCTTTTGATAGCTCGAAGAACTACGCGACGCATATCGCAATATCATTTTGGGGCACCAATAAAGTAATGATCCTCTCATTGGAGTCATCCCAATCATATATGTCGACCATTTGCGAAGCTGCCCTGCCATCTCTTGCTCGCTCACTATTACTTCATAACTTCGGTGCTGGTCGCAAGCCAAAGGAAGCAGATTATCATCCCCACTTACTCGCAGGTATGGCGGATGGCACGGTAGTGTCCTTTAGGTTCAAGGAGCACGAGCTGAAGGACGAGAAGGTATTTGCGCTTGGAACCACCCCTGTGTCTCTCGCAACGTGCAAAGTGGACGGAAGGACCTCCGTGTTTGCCAGTGGAAGCAGAGCCTCCGTACTCTTCTGGGATCGACATAGACTGCATCAATCACCGGTTATGCTCAAGGTGTGTTTTATGCACACGTCGCGATGCTGGAGATACTGACCGTGGTGGAAGGACACGGTCAGGGGAACAAGTTTGAATGCATCGCTTTTCCCTTCTTGTCTGGTACTAGCTTCAGCCTCGTCGCTCTTGATTGGGAACGTCAGAGGCGTTGATAAGATGCAGATAAGATCTGTAAGTACTCCGTGGTACGTTATGATATTCAAGATGTCCATCTTTACATCTCTAGATTATGTTCGGATTGGACAATCCACGCCACATAGCTTACCACCCCGCACTCAAGATATTTGGTGTTGCATTCAACCGTATAGCACCTCCTCGGATTGGTGATTATGAGGAGAGTTACAGCTCCGTAAAGATTTTTGACAAAAGCACATTCAATCGTGAGGCCGAGAATGTGTTTTGCTCCTTATACATGATTTACTATGATTCGTGCAGAACTTGCTCAATTTGTCTGTGAGCCCGGCGAAGAGATCTCTGCAATATTGGCTCTTCCGGTGGGCGAAGATCATAGCAGTCCATGTTTCTGCATTGGAACTGTGCAGTTACGGGCAGATGAGACAGAACCGTCGCATGGTCGGATCATCGCTTTTGCCTTTGGGTCGAATGAAGGATCGGTGTCATCAAAAACTCCTATATTACACATAGTGGCTATGACAGACGTACAAGGCTGCGTTTACCAACTGGCAAATGTCGATGGAATGATTGCAGCTGCCGTGAACACCTCAGTAAATTGCTTTCCTTGACTATCTTCACTTGTTACCCATGCTTTACTTATGATTGTCAGGTCATGTTATTCAAGATCCAAATGGTCGATGGGCATGGGGTCATTCTAAACCAATTGGCATTATGGGACCGTAACTATTTCGTCACCAGTTTGGTATCTAAAGAATCCACTCTTATAGTAGGAGACCCAATTAGTTCCGTCTCCGTCTTGCGCCCGGTTGGTACAGTACTGCGAACGGTTGCTAGAGACTATAGTCCGTTGTGGCCTGTTGCTATTGAGGCCATAGGCACCAGTGGCGTCATTGGTGCGAACGTACGTGGTCTGCATACTGTGTCGCCCAAGAATTGTCGAACTGATACCTTCACAGAGTGATTGCAATCTTTTCACATTTACTTTACAACGTAAAGAGAGCCGTTCTGTACTGGAACGAGACGGAAGTTATTACCTGGGTGATGTCGTTAATAAGTTCATTCCTGGTCAGATTCGATTTTGTCATATCCGATATGATATTGAATATGTGCGCTAGGCGGTCTGGCTTCCATAGACCTATCCGGGGATCAGACCCTGGAAGCGAAACATTTATTTTTCACCTCAACAGGAAGTATAGGAGTTATCTTGGAATTGAGCGATGAGATTTCTCTGCATATGACTGCTCTGCAACGTAATATGGCGAAACATCTGATTGGTGTAGGAGATATCCACCACACGAAGTAAGCTGGGCCCTCTTTGGGGACATTGTCGACGATGTGCTCATTTTACTGGCGATGCAGATTGAGGGCTCCAGCCAATTCAAGAGGTCGTAGTGATACAGAAGCTGCGTTCGGATTCCTCGATGGCGATTTCGTGGAACAATTCCTCTCACATCCACACCCCGTCGAGCTTCTTCAAGGCGAAATCGAGGCAGAACGTATCACGCTGCCGCAGGCTCGAATCCGGAATATATTAGAGAAGCTTCAGAGTTTACACTGATGATGTGGTCGAACCCCATTTGCATTCATTTGTACTCGAGACGTCATGATATGTCCATGTCGATAGTACGCAACTGTAGATTGGGACCAAGAATGAGAGGATATGTTGTCTGATACAAAGAAAGGGACGTGGTATATATAGACTGAATATGATACGCTATCAACGTGAAAGAAAGAACGACACAATAGAGGACAGCGGAAAAATGAGTGCATTTTGTTCTTCATCAGCACGTTGTGGGGCGAAGAAGAAACCAGAGACAAGAACAAGGTAGCTATTATAATGTCAGCTAACTGAGGAATAGGCAAGACCAAATCTACCTTACCTGAGAATGAGAATGCTTCCGCGATGATAATTGCTCTTAGCTTCAATGTAAGTATAAGTCAACAGAAAGAGAGAAAGCATGATGACAAGAACATCCCATCGAGGAAAAATCAATCTATCGAATTGCATACTTGTATCAGACGACCGCTAGACATATATGACGTGACTCACGTGAAGGTGTCTGCAACAGAGCCCATCTTTTCTGGAGCATACCAAGCCGAGAATGCGACCATAGCAGGAATTTGGAGTAAGCAAACCTGCAGAGCGTACGCAGACCCAATTTCCATGCTGAGAAAATTATGAGTATACAGCTCACAAAGAAGTATGAGGAATTAGCACCTCAGAGCAATGTTGCCATGCATAGCAAACGAGATCGCATTCATGAATTCGGTCGTGTTCGGGACCAAGGCAAACAGAGTCACTCCCAAGAATTTCTCATCAATGCCTGAACCTTCTAATACCACGTCAACGACATCAACAAGCAATTCTGTGTGACACGGTCAGCGTGCAGATTCGTTGTGAGCACGAGCTAAGACCCAAACCTGCGATGATGGCGTAAAACGCTGTGCAGGCGAGTAGTACGCTAGCGCTAGTTGTCCGACTCCAAGATGGAGCATCGTGACCGCCATGTTCTGCACCTTCTAACTCGGCGGCAGAAACACGTACCCCAGCAGGCGAACGCGAAGTGTTCTGTTGATGTCTGAGCGCGCTCACGGTTGCAACAGCGACTGCCCTGGTGAAGTCGTCCGTGGTCATATTCTCAGGTAGCGACATGGGTTGTAGACCGGAGTCCTTGATTGCATGATTCACAGTGTCCAAAAGAGGTGTGTAGCCTTGGGTCTGTAAAACAGGTGGGTTCGCGTATGATATTCGTCTTCCGGTTGACAGTTGTGGGGTCTGGCCTTGGACCCCCGATGACCGCTGTTGTCCTGGAATGAAGGAGCTAGACTGAAGTGGTGTCTGGCTCCTGGAAGGAATAGTGCTATCGGCAGAGGTTGTGATGATACTTGGTTTGTGGCGTAGGGGATCCTGAGGACGCTGCGAAGACTGAGTATTTGACACTCCAGGGATAAGACGATGGTAAAGAGACGTGCGACTTTGACCTTCGTGTACTGGGATATCGATGGGATGTAACAACTGTTGTGGGTTCTGCCAGATTTGGCTTGCATGAGTGCGAAGCGAAAACCACAGGCCAATGACATAGGACTGATCAAGAACATCAACTCAAACCAACAAACTACTATTGTACCTTGGCTTACAAGTAACAAAACCACGGCACAGAAATACATCAGGCTTTTTACTGTTGACTGGTAGAAAGGATCGTCGACAGGGTCGGGATGTTTATAATAACAGTGCTGGCAGATCCAAGGACCGTCGGAACCAGCCGCAGGGCAGCCGTCGCACATGAGTTGGAACTATGGCATTCATCAATGAGCAAGAGTCATATAAAACGGACACACAAGCACGTACGCTTCCGTAAGTCTGGTAGAACAAGGTTGGGGCCAATGTACCGATAAAGGCCATGATCAGTAGCATGCTGGTGACTCCGGCGCTTTTTGCGTTGAATTTTTGCTCCTTCGTCCTCAGCGCAGCGCTGCACATACTCACTCCAGGCATTAATAAGACACCGGCTAAGATACTACCGACAATGGATCCTTCCACAAGGTGACCTTTGCCTTGCGTCAAAGCAATGGAATATAAGATTATCTCGATGATGGACCCAAAGGTAGCGTTGATGACGGCACCCATGCCTATGGATGATTGTGCTGAGATAGATGCAACAGCCATGCCGATGAAGTAGGACAGCGGTATGACACTCAGAAGGCTCAGAACGAAAATGATGGCACGCTCGGTAAGAAAGGCAAGGACTGCCGGAACATGGTCGCCAGCATTCTCCCATCTTTCTGCTAGAGGCATCAGAACGAAGCCGTCGAAGATGACAAAGAACACTAGTGGCATGAGGTTCACGAAAAGAATGTTCACGCCCCCAATGGTGTACTTGTAATACTTCCAGCCGAATGCCTTGTACGTGCACAGAAGGACTGTCGACGTTGGCGACCCGAAAGGTGCTGCCTGACCGGCGGCGAGCCTTGCAGGCTTGAACGACACTGGTGTCCGTCCAGTAGCTGCCGAGAGCTCGCCGGAATTCACAGCCGTTTCCTCACTGCCACTGGTACTGGCGACAGCAACTACTGGAGCTGCGCAGAAGCGGATATGAGTCGGCTGTTTAATCAAGTAGTTGATCAAGGCCCAGTTAAGTCGGGCCATAGGAAGTGCGAAAATGACACCCCAGCAAATGGTAGAAACGATCAGCATGAGAGGTGCGATGAGGCATATGAACGTGACTCTGAAAGCGGCTTTGCCGAGCCAATCTCCGTGTTTCCCTTCTGATATGCCAATGGAATACGAAAGTGGTTGAGGAGTCACTGGAGCTGAGGTAGTAGCGCCGTAAGACTTGGAGGGTCTGAGCGGAGGAGCCGAGGTGGTGGCCCCAAGCAGTGCAGTCGTCGCGGTTGGTACTTCGCTCCAGGAGTCAGAAGACGGTTGCTGCATTGTGCGGGGAGTGACAGTTGAGTGATTTGATGGAGTGCTCCCCTGAGCAGTGACCGTGTCATGACTAGATTGTGAAACATTACCTCGAGCAGTGGAATCTGTATCAACTTCGCTGATCGACGAGGGAGTCTGTGGAGGATGGGCATGCTCTGCTTCTTCGTCCGGATGCTCAACAATGGTGTCGGGCGCGTACTCTTCGTCTTCCGCGGAATGCATAGAGTCTAGGTCACCTTCAACATACTTCCCGAAGGGCCAAGCAATGTACCACCCCAGACCGAACATTAGGCTAGAATAACGTTTCCCGCCGTTTGGGACGAGATATAGAAGAGCTGATAGAACGAAGCAGGCTATTGAAAGCCACCACCCAAAAGCCGCCGCGTACAGGATATTTCCCGGGAGTAAATGTCGTTCCGCCTGTGCTGAAGGAACAGAGTGCAGGGCTTGGTCGGCGTAGCGCGTAACGGATCTGGACTTCTTGTACAAGGCTGGCTTCCATATAGGAAGTCCAAAGGGATGTTCGACGTTGATAAGCGACTGGCGGTCCTTGAGTGTAATTGGGTCGTCCTCTCGTTGCGACCCTTCGCTGTTATCGTCTTCGTCGTTCGTGGCCTCTTCGCGGTCCTCAGCGACACCGACTCTCCTGATGCCATCATCAAATGCAACGCCGGCTTCCTCGTCGCTTTCTTCGTTTTCCTCGCTGAGCATTCCGGGATCCTCACCGAAGCCTCTGGTAGTGGCATGTGAACTGGTGATGCTTGTACTCCTCATCGCGCGACGTTTCACGGACGGATTTCTTATCGCAGACGGCGGACCCGTGCGTCTAGGAGTAGGCGATACTGCCCTCGAGGACTCAGGAAAATATGAAGTCCCCTGATGGTGATGTCTGGGAGTATCTGTGATGGACCACTGGGACCCTCGACTGACACTGCGATGGAGGGGAAGTCGAGGAACGAAACTTGATGTCGTGGGTGTCGCTCCTGGCGTTATACTGGGCGACACGTTGCCGTCCGACTCTGGATCTGTTGTGTATGGCACGTTCGACATGGCCTCGAGATCGTCGCGAGCGAAAGTGACGAGGAAATACTTAAGGGTACACTGTCCCAGTCTGGTCCGTCTAGAGTCAACATCACGTGCACATCGCAAGTCACAAATTAGGGAATCATTATCTAGGTAAAATTATTCATTACACATCCAACAATAATGTCAAGTAACTATTAGAGCAATCCCGAGTCAAAACCTCCACAGAACAACGCCCAAACCATGCAATTATCGTAACGAGCGGATGCAGACGTAGACGGTCGCAGCCATTTCAGTAAACGTGTGCAATCGCGACTTGTGCCCGAGAAACCTTCAGTCACTGCGATCATTTACGCAAGATCTTTTCGCGGAGTTCTGCGCCCTTCAGCCTCGCGCGTAAGTATTCGAGGCGTGCCTCATACCGAGCAGTCACCTCGACTCGCCGTCTTCTAATATCTGCCAATTCCGTTTCCATCGCCAGGATCTCTTCGTCCTCACCGTTGACTGTTGTGTTCGCAGACCACGCTCGCCCCTTAGACGAAACAGACGAGCCATTGCTCGCTATCCCTCTCGCACGACGAACCTGAGGACACCCCTCTGTTTCAGCCACTGTCGCGAGCGGCAGATGGCCAGAGCTTTTCGTCAGATTGACACTAGAACTGCTTGCCAGCCCAGTCAAACCCGACAATGTGCCCAGACCGGGCCTTCCTCGGGACGACATCGATGAAATGGATCCCTTGCGAATCACCATACTCGGCTGGGACGTCAGAGTTGTGCTGGACGTTGCTGTTCGCATTTTTCTTGGACCAGATTGAGAACGTGTCATAGAATGTGCCGTCCGAATCGAGCCACTCGACTTGAACGATAACGTATCGATGTCCTTTCCAGCCCGCAGAGACTGTCGATCAAGTGTATTAGTCGACACACCGATGCCAATGCCTTCGTTCGAGTTACTGAACGGAAGTGGGGGGATCACAGGAGGTTGCCTCTTGCGACGAGTCAATGTACTGAGCTCCAGACCATTGAACGCATCGAGTAATCGCCTCCCCTCTGCCTCCACAAGTTCTATTTGGTTTCGAATATCTTTTGCTGTCTCGAGCTCGTCGTCGTCAGGAAGGCCATCTGGTACTACGTGATGGGTATATCTCTGATCAAGCCCCAGCGATGCGCCCGGGAATGAGGAGGGGGGAGCTGTGGAACCAGACCGTTTTCTGCCTCGAACGGGACGGGTGCTGGGACCGGCGCCATCAGTATCTTGATCGGCCGCTATCGAACTAGGGCGTTTGAAAGTTGGTACGCGGGAACTTTGCGTTCGTAGGGAAGAATTACTTGTCTGATTCGACAGAGTCCGAGGGACTGTGTTGCTCCGGTTCGTTGAAGACGCCATCGAGAACACGCTGACTGCATCGGCTCTACCAAGCTCTGCAGGCATAGACGCAACTCGTTTGCTTGTTGCACGTCGTAGTAGACTAGTCACAGCGGACGATAGTGACTTTTTGGACCGTACGGAAGGTGATCGTGGAACTTGGACATGAAAATTAGATGAAGGACGACGTTCATGGGAAGAGGAAGATGCTGCTGAGATAGGTGGATGATCAGCTAGGAACGTAAACGACAGTCATGAATGCTCACTTCTTCCATCTGCGACAAGACCTACCCCAGACATACGAACTAAAGGCGTCTCAGATGGAACGCCCGAGCTGCTGGCAAAACGCTCGAACAGGTTCTGGCGAAGTAGACGATACTCCTCATCGCTAGAAAATGTTGACAAAATCGCACTATTTGAGCCAAGGAGCCGGGACATCCTGAAATACACGCAAACTCACCTGAGCAGACCTTCTGAATTAGCCGTGGCTAACTCGTTCAGTCTTTGAGCAAGGGTTATCCTGTAGCAGTTGAGATAGCATCACAGTATAGATTACACGGAATACTGACGTGACAGCATCCGTAGAAGAGCGAGATGCAGCCGGTTCACTGACATTGTCTGCACGCCGGGAGAGGGACGATGCAACTGAGTCACCGGTCCAACGTAGATCTCGGGAAGAACTACTAATCCCAACGCGTGGGGTCGTCGAAGAGAACGATTTCCTAACTCCAAAAGGAACGAAGGAAGAAGAGGGAGACGGCGGTGAAGGAGAGTAAGATGCGTCGCCGTCCATGTCCGAGCGCTGTTTGCCCTTTGCCTTGCCATACTTGAATGCACATGTCAGAGCGCCAACGGAAGAGAGTTAAGGTGATAGAACGCACGAATCTAGAGCGAATAACGCGGACCACAGTATTGTCATCATGGAGGTCAGTTTCGAGTTGCTCGGCTTTTCTCGAAGAGAAAAACCCCATCACTATCATCACTTCATAATGGCTGTAGATCCACAACTCGAAGACGACCACCATGTGCAGGGCTGTCCTGTGGGTTAGGGTTGGGTAAGGGTTGTCGAAACTATAACGGGGACGTATTGGACATAAATAAATAAGGTGTAACTTCATGATCGGACCATTCTCAACTTCCCCACAACGCGTGCATCGCGCTCTCATCGCTGTACCATGTCGTCGCCAGAGACTACCCTCAATCCTCGCACAAAAGGGTATGAATTTTTCGGGCCACCAGGTGCCCTTTTTGTGACTTTGTCTGTCCCAATCATGTCCTATGCGCTTTACTTCGGGTGTTCAGAAGAGACGGGTGGCTGTCCGCCTCCCATTTCCATGCCCGCTATTATTGATGCCTTGACCAGCTGGGACTGGTGGAAGGGCCTTTGGGACACTCAGGCGACGCTCATGTATCTCGGCTGGTACTCATTCTGTGTCGCTGCTTGGTATGTCCTTCCAGGAGATTGGATCGAGGGTGTGCCATTGAGAACTGGAGGAAAGAAGAAATACAAAATCAATGGTACGGGTGTTGTGTTCGTATTCTCCCGTCGGAAATGATGTCACTCAATTTTGACAGCATTCTCGACGTTTTTGCTCACCTTGGGCCTTACCTCGGGATACATCTGGCGTTACGGAGCGCAGTCTTTCACATTCATTTACGAAAAGTGGGTTGGCTTGGTGACCGCGTCCATCCTGATGTCGGTGGTGCAGGGTTTTGCATGTTACGCTGCGTCTTTCCGTGAAGGGGCGCTCCTCGCGTTAGGCGGCAATACTGGAAGTTTCATCTATGATGTATGTCACTTCCTAATTTCACCGTCCTGGGCGCTGACGATGTGGGGTCGGCGGAGTAGTTCTTCATCGGTAGAGAGTTGAACCCCTCAATAGGCTCTTTTGACGTCAAGTCCTTCAATGAGCTCCGCCCTGGGCTCATTCTATGGGCCGTCATTGACATCAGCATGGTGTGCGAGCAGGCCGTCCGTCGCGGCGGCAGCGTCACCGACTCGATGTGGTCGGTGTCCCTCTTCCAGCTCTGGTATGTTGCCGATGCTCTGTACAATGAAGTACGTATGTTGTCCTACCCAGAGCACGTGATCTGACGTTCCTGCCGCTAGCCAGCCATCTTAACCACCATGGATATTACGACCGACGGCTTTGGGTTTATGCTTGCCGTTGGAGATTTGGTTTGGGTACCCTTTGTGTACTCTCTGCAGGCGCGATACCTGGTCTTCAAGCAGCTGGAACTCGGGCCTACGTTAACCGCTGTTGTATGTGGAGTGAACCTGCTCGGTTATTACATCTTCCGCAGCGCGAACGGTGAGAAGAACAACTTCCGGAACGGTCATAACCCGAAGAGTAAGCCTGCGCATACTGCCTCATCTTTTGGCGTGCTAATGACCGATGTATGTAAGACCTAAGATATATGACCACTGAACGCGGCTCCAAACTAATCATTTCTGGCTGGTGGGGCCTTTCTCGTCACCCTAATTACCTGTGAGTCGCCCACTGTGGGCTGTCATGAGAATTGCCGAGTAAGCTGACTATACCTGTGCAGTGGCGACCTCATCATGGGCCTAGCATGGTCTCTCCCTACTGGGTTTGACACGCCCATCACATATTTCTACGTCATGTACTTCGCGGTACTATTAATCCATCGACAAATGCGAGATGACGAGAACTGCGAGAAAAAGCACGCCGTTTCTCCCCCTTTTTCTTTCTCTGTACTGACCCTACCTGCAGGTATGGAAAGGATTGGCACAAGTATTGCCAACTCGTGCCGTACCGTATCATTCCTTACGTTTACTGATATGCTATGATATGAATACTTCCGGGTGATAGAGCCTTCTTGGACCTTCTGCTGTGTTCGAAGGAGTAAGCGATAATATGTCTTGTCTTGACCGCACCGTAATTGAATTCGACTACTGTTGATACCGGCTATCTTGTTCAGCTCGTTGCATTGACCGAAACTCTGTTGTCGATCTCGAAAAGCCTGTCTGTAATTATATAAGGGCGGTTATTTCAAGTCTGCCGGTGAATAACTGATGCCGTGGTGGAACTAGTATCATGGCTGCAAAGGCGACCTACAAAACATTCGTAAATTAGGGAGTACGCACGCTAGTCCAGCCGGAAGTAACGCTCAATATGTGCTTGTCGCCTCAGGGAGCTACGGCAAGATAAGTACGTCGGGCCATTTGAGGATGAAGCACTGAGAACATCTGAGTATGGACGACATGAGCCCAGAATGCACCAATACCCCGTATCGGAGACAATATGAAGCATTTCCGCCTCGTCATTACGATGGTAGGCAAGGGTGAGTTGCGGATCCGTCGTACCAAACGGGAATCCAGGCCCCTCGTCCCCTATTATCTGCTCACGTAAATGCAAGCCACTCAATGGCTGAGAAACTGAATACCGGAGTAGCAAAGGAAATAAATTTGCCCGAATCAATTCGCTTACAGCTGTGAAGAGACCGGATTGCCCGTGCGCATGAGTTTCAAGTGATGAGCTGAACAAGAAAGCAGCCATGGAACCGAGCAAAGCGGGAACTCTGAACGTGAGCCTTGTACATGCTACGAGTGATTGCAGTAAAAGGCGAGAAATGCAGCCAGCCGAGACGTATCGTACTCTACAAGCCATGAGTGTCTGTACTCCTTCACCTAGAATATCCAGAAGTTTGGAAGCTTGAATTGCATCCCGAAGATAAGCTCCTTGAAGTTGCCATGTTTCAACTGTTCGTTCAGAGCTACGTTCTCGGCGCCTCAAGCTGGACAAGATACCAAGGAAAGTGGCAACATATGCAAACCAGAGATAACAAGAACTTTCCAGACATGATATCCGACGCGAGGCAAGTGGCTTAGGAGAAGACAGGCTCGCATGGTCCCATATAGACTCAAAGCTTCAGCATGTCAGGCATGGCAAACTCGAACTCTGCTGACACGCATCAGAGGAGACACAGCCTGGCCAAGCTCCACGGAGCACTGTCCGTATAGGGTCGGAGGTAAGGCGCAGTAGAAATGCCCTGCGCAGACAGAAATGAATTGCCATTGCAAGTCTAGGGCTTGCGTGACATGAAACACTAGGCCGGGAATTCCCGGAGCCGGCTCCGCTCACGCCTCGCGGCTCAGCGACCTCGGCCTCAACTCCCCGTCCAAGCCCCTCTATAAAAGGCCGGGCTACTGAGTGGGACCTCCCAGCATTTGAGCTCACAACCCTCATACAACTGCTAACCAGTTTAAAATCCTTTACGACTAACGTTACCGCTACGAATATGAACAAGTTCACGAACGTTTTCTTCTTCTTCCTACTTTCTTTCTTCGCCCTCGTCAGTGCGTATCCTGTCATCCGGGACGTTTTCGTTCCTCCGGTCACCTCTCCCAATCGGGGTACGGTATGGGTTGTTGGCCAGAAGTACAACGTGACCTGGTAAGGTTTTTTTACTTGATGTCAAGGTATAAGACGCTCAGCCCCTTTTTCGTGCGTTCCAGGGACACCTCTCATGCACCAGTCAATATCACCAACAAGATTGGCAAAGTGGTTTTGGCAAAGAATGGCAGCCAAGATTACGGTAAGGATACCCTTCTTAGAATCCATTCGTTTAATTATTCACGCAATGCACAGAGCACCCTTTGGCTGGCAACTTCTCCATCTTGCTTGGTAGCATCGAGGTTACTTGCCCAAATGTGACCACTGGGACTGACTATGCTATCGTCTGTGAGTTATAGCTATCCGTGGTATATCTAGAATGCTGTGAACTGACAGGACCGGTACAATCCCAGTATTCGGTGACTCTGGCAACTACAGCCCCGACTTCACTATTGTCAACGTCTGAGCGCTCGGAGAACAAAGTGCATCTTATCGTCACTGTTTTTGAATCTGAAAACCAGTGAACAATGTCCGTAGGGACTTGTGGACTTTGTACATTTGAATTGGACCCTCCGCCATTTTGTAGCATAATGCTCTTGATGGACTTGTCACGAATTGTGGACTTCGAACTTTGCTATCTTACATGTCTGTACTACATGTAATTGAACCGTGTACAATATAATGAATGTACCCTACTTCAATATTGGTAGGAGATTTTCAGAGAGCTTTTGGAGGTATAAGCTTGGTATACTGCCGACCGCAGTCGGCAAATTGAATAACATATATCCGCAAGGGATATCCCATTATTGTAAACCCGCAAATACAGAATATTATAACAGCCATAAAATATAGGCATAAGAGTTCCAGACTTACCTATGGGTCTAAATGCCACCAAATTGTCAGCAAAGATAACAGATTAATGTGTTTATGTACACGACCCTGAGTTCAAGACGTCAGTATGATGAAGAGCGTATGGTTGAAAAGGGTGTGTCTCAGTAAGATTTATCGTCACTCCCACTTTGAACGTGTTCAAGGCGAGTTGGGCTCGTTAAATCATAAATGAATCATAGACTGATCTCCGTTCTAGACACTGAATGAAATGCATAGCTTACCTCGCCGTGATCGCCACTTTGACACCAGTGATGATGCGTGCCCGAGTGGAAGACCATTGAAGAA